>OX122924.1:6741428-7388571 GCA_944738685.1 Synanthedon myopaeformis | reverse complement strand
TAGCCACTTACCATCAAGTGGACCGTCAACCTGTCTGCCGACCTTAACATAAAAAAGAAAGAAAAACCAACCTTGCGATAAGAAAAACCTTTATCGCTATAGAGACATCGCCTGTCTATAATTAATTAATCGATCTTATTCCAGGAATGTCAATAGACGCAACCATTAGTACCACAAACAATACTGCTGAATGTACTGAATTCAATTAAGCCTGACTTATGTCTCAAGAATTGACTTAAACGACCTAGTTTAAGATAACATGTTAACTTTGTGTTCTATTTACACCGTAAAATAAAATATAAAGTCACAAAAATTTTATTCACATAATATAAAACAATTTTTTAAACATATCTTTGTCCACTTTTTGAGAAAACATCCGTTTGCTTACATTCATTTGGTTTCCGTGATTTATTCCAAGTGTATTTGCAGTCGCGCCTGCCTGGAGCCATTGGAAGGACGCGAAAACGAGAGATTTGCCGGAAACTTAATTAACAATACACAAATTTCCCTTATAAACAACATTTTCCGATAAATAAAAAGTTTTGGCCTAAAGTTTTATATCCTATAAACGTCTACCATTGCACCAAACGGAAAATGCCTTTCTTTTATGTTAAGGTCGGCAGACAGGCTGATGGTTCACTTGATAGTAGGTGGCAACCTATAACACAAACAACGCCAAAGTTGCTGAAAGTGCCCTACTGACTTCAGTAGGATTAAAGATAAAGAATTGGGAAAAGATAGGGAAATAGGCTCTGGCATCCACCGAAACACTGCTGTCATTTCACGGTGGTCTTCTGTGGATGGTTACTGATTCCTGACGGGCTGCCCAAATGACAACAGTGTGACAACTACTAGTTTTTATATTTGAGGCCAATAATTATAATAACTAATTCTTATATTATAATTATAAAATCCTTATAAAGACCTTATATACTTATAATTGAGCCATTTAACTAATTTACATAATGTTCGCCAAAATCATTATGTATGACTAACTACAATCAAAATGGTGAATATAGAACATATTTAAACATATTTTAATTGAGATAGCGTATTTTTCGTTTCAAATAATATCCGAAAGAATAATTGCCGGTTCAGCCAGCGATTGATTGAAAGGGAACACTCGTTTTTTTTTTTTTTTTCCAATATTATATCAAAAAATCCTCACTTGTTTTCATTTTTCATTTTAAAAGCCTCGCTCTGCAAATAAAAGGTATCGTCTGCAAATATCATTTGTGTATAATACTTGGGACAAACAGTCCAATTATGTAGAGGGAACTTCGAAAAGCTCAATCGTCAAATCCAGCTCGGATGGGCAGCATTCGGCTCCGAAACATCTCGTCCAAAATTCTTCAGTGTCTCAAAATAAAAGTTTTCAACCAATGTTTGTTACCACTGTTACCAATGATGACACATGCCGCTGCAACGTGGTCTCCAACTATGGGCCTCATAAGAAAGCTCAACGTCGCTCAAAGAGCTATGGATCAATGGTTCAACTGCGAAATCGAATCAAAAATGAGAAGATTCGTATACGTACGAAAATTACTGACATAAACCGGCGGATCAGTAAGTTAAAGTGACAATGGACAGAGCACATAATACAGAGAGTCGAAGGCCGCTGGAACCGGAAGGTTCTCGAGTGGAGGCCACGGACTTGCAAGCGCAGCGTAGGACGTCCACCCACAAATTGCGGTGGGTTCAGGCTGCTTTTGACGGGTCCTATTGGAAAATTATATCAGAAGCCTATGTCCAGCAGTAGACGTCTTGCGGCTAAGATGATGATGATGATATTTAAACTTTTCTTACCCTGAATAATAATTCGCTCTATTTTTGTATTTATTTAATAAAACTTTAAGAAATATCATCATTTTCTCTGTTACTCTGTACACTGAAATGTATGTTGATATGACAATATTCTTTTTAGTCACCTCTTTAATTTCCCATTTCTATAAGAGACGCAATACTTTTAACTTACTTTAACCTACAACTTTCAAACAAAATTTTACTTTGTCTGAAGCTAAACCTTAATAATAAGTCAATTCCGCAAAATATTCTCTCCAAACAGTTTTAATACAGCATTTCTCTGTCTCTCGAGTTATCGCTTAGATATTAAGACACAGTATTTCTTAGTCACTAGTGAGGAACTAAAGAATTATACATTATTAATTATAAGTGCTTCCACTCAAGGTTGCCATATTATGTCGATGCATTAAAGTAATACTCCATGCTAAGTTTAGAACAGCGACGATTGCTCATGGATGCTATGTTCTTGTATAATGTTTGTCATAACCGCTATGACTGTAACTACTTAGTGAATAATCGTAAGTATACGTCGCCAAGCAGTTCGCAGCGTATACGAGATGCCTATACGCATAAATTATTTATGCCTAAGCACTGCAAAACTAACGCTGGTGAACGTGCACCTTTATATCGTATTATGCACAAGTACAACTGTTTATTTACACGTGTTGATCTATTTTCAAATAGCTCACACAAATATAAAAATAATATTGTTAAGTTGTTTTAGTTTTATGGTGTTGTTTTGTTCTTCCTTGTTTTTGTATTTTTGTGTATTTTTGTTTATAAATATTGTTACGCGCGGGGTGAGTTAAAATGCCGTTTAGGGATATAAGAACACGATTTATTTTCGCAGACTAAGATGACTTCCAATATTACAGAACTTCTCCAATTAAACCGTAAAACTTGCCAAAAGTCGTCACTAATTCGCTCAACGTGTCACTAATGCACAGTGCATGCACAGCTTCGCAAAAGCTTCAGAGTGTTGTTATTGTATAGCTAGTTGTCGCAGAACTGTCCCTCTCGAGCGGTAGCACCCGTATTTATAATCGCGCAGACAGCCTGGATGGTTTTAGAAATTACTGTAACATTATGTATAGTTTTCTCTGTATAAAATTCAAAATTAAATTAATTAATAGAAATACTAGCAAAAAAAAAAGTTACTCGCTAAATTTTATAACGTAGGACGACACTGATTTCACTTTATACGAGTGGAATGATAGGCTACCGTGTTTGTACACAAGCATTTTATTTTATTTTCTTGAATCAATTGTTCGCGCCGTCTGCCGAAAGGTTCTCGGCTTTCTCGACCTATTTAACATCAAGTTATAAACGATCAATTTAAAGTATTATTATATTAATATGTAGGTACACATCCAATTACTTCTAATTTTAAATAGATTAATACATACCTTTCTTTGTCCTGGAGTCTAAACATGATGTCTTACTTTCAGCGTTTTTACAAACAACACACCTGTCGTGGTCATTGATCGTCTGACAGGTTGTTCGCGGTTTGTGCGAAATGGCTGGATTCATTTATCTCAAATGTCTTGATTAGTATAATTATGTTTATTGATACTCATGTCAAGATCACAAAATTAAATCATATAACTATCATATGATTTCGTTACGTGACTTTATTTCGTCAAACCAGAATTACAAACAAAGAATGTTACATGACTAGTTCAATTTTAATTAGGTATTATATAACAGCAGGATTATGAATAACACATAATCCTGCTGTTATATAACACCTACTGTCACTTCTAGGGATTGTGGATAAACCTTTCATCTATAAACGGTACACAATTTCCTCTCTAATTGGTTTACTTTGAATTGATAGGCATTGTTTGACAAACAGATCTAAATTAGTTCTGACCAAGACAAATTTCAGTCGTAAGTCTTATTGGCATTGACTCCGAATTCGAATAGTAAACGACCTTAAACCAGCTGTACCAAATGTAAACTGTCCCTTAAACAGATTATTGCAAATTGACAAAGAAATACAAGGTTTCATAAATTCATACAAGCTTGACAATATAACATTAAAAAAAAAACGCTGATACGATCTTTTTGGCCAGCCCATATATGTGTGAGAATCTATGTTTATTTGAAAAAAAATTGTAGTCTGCCGTAATAAGACTTTTGTGTGAATGGTTTGGTAATCTCTTTGTACGTAACGAGTTTATTACTATTGGCTTGTGAAATATTGTTTTAATATTCTAATTTCTAACAAATAAAATCAAAACAAAATAAAATGTACATTTGTGAGAAAGCGATTTCATGACATCACAAAGATAAATAAGACGCAGGTACAAAAACTCTAATATTCACAAATAAATATATTTTTTCTTCATAATATTTCATTAAAGAAGATGAAAAGAAGTTTTCCTTCTCTTTGTTCTTTTCACGATGACAATGAGCGAAATAATCTCTAATAAGGCTGCCCGTTGTCATTTTATCAGAGTCCTTTGATTTATCAGAGGCCTGAAGGCGTAAATTGTGATCCATTTTCAGGCGCTCGTTCAAAAGCCTATACAACATAAAAATAACAATTAATATTATAGATTGTTGTGTTTCATTTACTCATCTATTTCGAACCTGGTTCATTTTTGAAATCTCATTAAATGACTTTTCGTTTAAGCAGGCAGACTGACGGGCCACTTGATGGTAGGTGGCTACCGTCTAATATAACACAGGTGCTGGAAGTGCGCTTCTAAAGTAACTTAGTTAAGTAACTGAACAACTCTAAGCAATAATAATGCCAATAAATGCTTTGCTATAATTTGAGTATCTGCTATATCAAACAATGTACTTTTCCACAAAACAAAAGCTTAGTTTTAAAACGTGTTACTAAGTAAAGAACGCTAGAAATTCGAAATATGGATTTTAGGAGATATCGGGAAAATTGCAGCCGGAAAAACTTCACATTTTTCGACTATAAAAACATCTGACATTTGCAATTGTCAGATGTTTTTTGCTTCTCGTTTTTTGTGACGTTTGTAGGTATGTACATTATTTTCGTCCAAAACAAGAGAAAATGCTGGATAATACACAAGTTGCTCTCTTTTAGTTAAAATACCCCTAATATATACTTAACAACTATTTATTCCAAGTGTAATGTTAGAAGAAGAATGTTGTTTCGGCTGCACAACATCAGAGTGGACCAAGTAATAATTTCGTCGTTCTCATTTATCTTTACATAATATAAAACGTACCGTATCTTTCTTTTTGCTTATATATCTACGCTTCTCCTAAAGATTTATACGTATCAAAGCCACACGGTTTGTGCCGTAACGTAGCTTTTGAACATTTCTATTGGACTCGTCAATACCCGTAAGTCAGGGCGTGGAGTCTTCGAATATCTCGAAAATAGACATTTTACCCTCCACGTCATATTGAACATTATTGAATACCGATCCCGAACCACTCGTATTGTGAGAGATACATATGTAACGCACGCCCTCCACAATAAGGCTTTGTGTATTGTGTAAACTGGGATCTAGACGGTGTTTGATTCATATCCAATGATATTATTACCTACATATTGACTATTATTAGAAGAAATGTGTGTCTATTGAATTAGTAATATATTGTGTAGGTGTACTTAAATATCTGTTTAATTTTTAATTTTATTCTCTATGTTAAGGTAGACAGACAGGATGATGGTCCACTTGATGGTAGGTGGCTACCGTCGCCTATAACACAAGCAACTCCATAGGTTCTGCAAGTGCGCTGGCGACCATAGAAGGATTAAGGATAAGAGATAAGGAAGGGATGGGGTAATGGGCTGTGACATCCCTTACTTACTCAATGAAACACAACAGCACAACAGCTATTATTTCACGGTGGTTTTCTGTAAGCGGGTGGTTACTGCCGCCAGACGGGTCGCACAAATATTTAAAAAGATTATTAATATTAATGCTTTATTTAATATTAGAAAAGATGCAATTATATTAAGATATTCGTGCATTTTTTATTACTTATTGCTTGGGCGACATGAACTGCAGGAACTTTTGAGGATAAAATAACAAGTCAAACCGGAACTCTCTCCTATTGTGGAAGCTGTATGATCTTAGATAGGTTTTGGCTTTCTAGTTTTATTATATGTTGCATTATTTTATTTCTTTTTCATTTGTTTATTTATACTTAATTTTATTTTAATATTTTCTCAAGATACTTTTATTTTCCAGTCAATTTCCAACACTTATTATATTGTAACAAAGCGACATTTTTAAATTTAGTCATTTAATTTTTAGATAATTTTTAACCATTTTAACAGTCTAAACTTACAAAATTGTACTTGTATTGTACTTGTTTACAAAATTTATGAAATAAATTATAACTTAAAGCTGGTACAAGTAATGGGTGTCATTCTAATACTGAAAGTAATTGTTTACAGCGAAGAGATTTTCAAAGTTGAAAGTTGGATACGATAGCATTGTTCACATAAACTCTTCTTTAATAATAATATAAATTACTTTGATTTATGTTTCTTCGGTTTCTATCAAAATGTCAACTGTAAAAATCTGGTATATAGGAAATTGAAATAAACTTACCAATTATTTGATCAGCCCATTGCTTGCTTCAACGCTCTCACTTAGAGATTCGATTCCCGGCGGAAATTAACTTTTTAAATTTTGAAATGTCTCCAATAGTCATTTGTTAGCTCTGTACACACCTCTCCAAGCAAAGGATGGATAGCTTGATGAGTTATCTCTCAGCCTGTTATTAGGTTACATTAAATAAAATAAGAAATGTACAAATGTGTAAAAATGATATTCTATGATCAAAATACAAAATTTGTCGTCTAAAACTTAAATATTCATTCGGATGAATGAACCACTTTTGATGGAATAATTGTATTTAAGAAAACATCAATCTAAACTGGTGAACATTTCAAAAAGAGACAATCTTGATAAGTCATTATTTCATTTCGTGTTCACGAACTCGGGCAGAACGTCGAGAAGGAATTCACTTATAATTCGTTATCTCGTCAAACTGGCAGCTTTATTGAAAACCTCGGAAATAAGATTTTTTAAATGTAATGTTAGATTGCATTAAGTTGGAAAAAGTTTGTCGCTGGCGTCTCCTGTCCTGTAAGTAGTTGCCTTTTTTCTCTACTCACTACACCTTACACCTTTTCTTATCTTATCTTTTTATCTTTACACATGTTTCTTCTTTTATTTAACACTTCAAATGTCTTTTATTTAACACTTCAGGATGTGTTTTTGTCACTTAAAGCGAGTACATGCTTAAATCTGCGAAAAAACTTTATTCTTACATGTGATGGGAGTTTTTTTTTTTACCATAATTATGTACTAGCGACCACTCTCGATTTCGCACGGATGCGGTTTTTGTATGCTAAGTATATAAACAACCCTTCTTCGTTTATCGCTCTTTACTTAACTTCTAACAGGATAATTAATAAAACGGTCCACTTAATGGTAGGTGGCTACCGTCGCTTAGGTATGACACATGTCATAGGTTCTGCAAGTGCGCTACCGTCCATAGTAGAATTAAGAATAATGCATTAAGAAGGGAGTTTACTTAGAAAATTTAAGTTTTCAATACTCATACTTAATAATTTCATTATCAGTAAAAACAATTAGGGTTGATGCAGGTTGCATAAATTAACTTCCAGCTAAAATTAACATAAAAAAAATTAACTTCCAGCTAAACTGCAATCGAGTACGTTTTGATGGCTGTCATTTTCAAAACAATTATAAACTTTGCACACCTCGTAAATTAAACAAATCAAAAAAGTTTTCTATATTAGAAAGCTACAATTTAGTTTCATTTATGTCAGATTTAGTCTTAGATTATCGTCAAAAAGGCGGTAGTCAAAATTTATCTTCAGCAGTAAAAGCAATTGACGCAATAAACTTAAAAAAGAAACTAAGTACCTACGTCATTTATTGCTCAATTTGAATACTTAGGTATCTAGACTGCAATGCGTTGTTTTATAATGCAGTCATTGTCTGATAATAATTACCTTGCTTGTGTATAATTCTAAGAATATAAATGATAGTGGAATCCATTTGATATTTATGTGAAGATTATACCTTTGAGGGATGCTTTATCATTATATAACTTAGATATATTTTAACACTGAAAAGACCAATAAAAGCTTGTGAATAACAAACAATCTTTGATTACTTTTAACAAACTAAAATCAATCAAACATATAAAAACTAAAGGTTAATCCTTAAACTAATTTAAGATTACGACAGAAATAGCAACTCAAATGTCAATCAATATAATATTATACTAGGGACCCGCGCCCCCACACGCACGCCCCCGTAAAATAGTTGTTTATTGATAACTGAACTAGCTGGTGCCCGCGACTACGTCCGCGTTGAAAAAAAAAATTGAGCATTATAACGCTTGACCTCTTGGTTGCTATGACACTTTGGCCAGGCGTTAGTTTTTTATTTTATTTTAAGTGTTCCTTTGGTACTTGGTACTTTTTCCTGGGTGAAAGGTGACCTGACAATGTGAATACAAAATTTCATGATGATCGGTTGAGTAGTTAAGGCATGAAAAGGTAACAGACATACAGACAGAGATACTTTCACATTTATAATATTAGTATGGAGTATGGAACCTTACAAGACTTAATTTAATTCGCTTACTTCAACTTTCGATCGTTATTAAACCGTTAAACTTGCAAGAAGAAAACTTTAAACGAGTCTTATTCCTCGAGCAATTCGTGTATAATGCAACTTTGAAAGTATTTTCCAATTATTCGTAAAAGTATCGTCCCCTGTTACGTAGGCAACGTTAATGGAGCTATAAAATACGTCGTTAACGGGACAAAATGTGGGAAACATTGCTCTCTGGACCTGAACAGACTCATGTCTAACTGTTACGTACTAATAGTGCTATAAAATGTGATTTTATTATTACTTTATCTAGGAAAACAAATCTCCTATTGAGTTAGATACATCTATGACTAATAACTATACCTGCTTGGTACATATGACCACTAAAATAATTCAAACATAGTCATAAATCTTTTTTACAACAAGTGGTTTTGAATCTTTCTTATATTAAAAAAGAGTACCTACACTTGGTGATGTATTATTTTAATATAAATAAATGTTTAATCTATACTATTATATAAAGCTGAAGAGTTTGTTTATTTGATTGTACGCGCTAATCTCAGGAACCTACTAGTTCGAATTGAAAAATTATTTTTGTGTTGAATAGTCCATTTATCGAGGAAGGCTATAGGCTATAGAGAACGCGGACGAAGCTAGTGTGTAAAATTGCGGGCACCAGCTAGTGTAAATATAAGGGACTAGAAATTAAATAAAACTAGTAAGTGAAAAATGTTTTAAGGTATTGAGTTGGATGCCCATTTGACTGACTAATACGATATAACTGGCGTATATCTATCTATATTAATATTATAGACACAAGTTTTCTATTTTTTTATATTTGTAATGAATAAAATGCAAAATTTCATGATGATCCGTTTAATATTTTAATAATGAACTTTACTGACTGTTGACAAATTATGTGATATGTGGTTGATAATATGTGCATCGAAAACGAAGTTACTTTTTGAAGAACAATAATCCAACATAGTAACATAAATCAGACTTTGTAAATGTATTAACATTGTATAACTTTTGTGACCACTTATTGGCATCTACTGAATATTGCTCATCGCGTCCACGTCGCCATCAAAATGAAAATAACAAATTTTTACGAAAGGTCACTGCAGTTACATAGTTCCTAATGTTAGATAACATTCTGTGATAATGTTATACTAAGTTATCACATGTCTTTTTTTTTTAAATTTTTATTATTTAATATGGTCAAATAGGGGCCGGTCGAAAGTAGATTGAATCCAGTGGACCCGCGGCTTTTATTAGATCGTTTCGTAGACAAATATTGTCTACGAATCTCCTTATTTCTGATTCGATTTTGCAGTTATACCCGAGTTATACTCGGGATTACTGCCGTAGTACGTATTTAGTTGAGATTTTTCACAAAATTTATACTTAAAACTACTTAAGACTTAAATTTATACTTAATGTTTCAACACTAAATGTCATTCAGCAACATATAATCGTACTGGTCAAAAACCTTTGTTTTAAGACACTGATAAATTTTTGACTCAAGCAATCTAAGTCATCTAGTTCAAAATCAACGTATTAATCAACAAATTCATAAGTTATTGGGGTGGGCATCATTGGGAAACTTAGTTAAATCCATCGAGCATCACAAGTATGGATAAATGAATTACAATAAACAAAATATTGTCAATAATTAAAATAAAAATTAAATTCGTCGAAATATAACCTAGTTGTCGTTATCCACACTTTGAATTAAGGTGTATGGAACGATATAAATCGGAACACTATAAAAGCCGACTCGAGCGGAAATTACGACTCGTGGCCCAGACTTCGTCCGTCCCGGAACCCGATAAAGTTTCAAAGTCGAGTCACGCCGATGGGAGAGCTTATCGTATGGATTATGGATTGAATACGCTCATATTTTCTTATACATTACTATATGTATTAACAAAGGAAATATTGATGGATCCACAAGTTTTATTTTTTTTAAGAAATTATTACTTAATCATTTTTAAAAATTAAAAATTATCATCTTTTACAAAAGAGGTCATAATCAATTAAATTGTATCTTGGTTTTTATGTAGTAAACCAAAAAGTAGAAGAAGAATATAAAAATTAAAAGAAAAAAGACGTATTTTTTTTTTATTTTTTTTTATTAAAGTTGGGTTTGCTTTTGGCCAGCATCTAGCCGTGTAGCGATGATGATTAACAAATTAAAAAAAAAAAAACTTTTTTTTGATTATTTTTTTTTTAATAAAAAAATTTACTGGTTTATACCATTTTTTTTTTTTTTTTTTTTTAAATTTCCCCCCAGGGGTTACACCACCCCCACGGGACGTATATTTTCAATTAATAAAAACTACAAAAGTGATGAATTAATTAATTACAGTTACGACGATTAAAAACAACAATAAACCATGACACTTTTTTTTTTTCTACTTATATTAAAATAACAATTATTTAAATTTATTTAACGCTACTTTTGGGGGTATGGGGGGGCTCCAAGTATCCTCCGACGTAATCGGAGACCTTACTTGCGTATATTTTGTGTCATATGGGGTGAGAGGGCCACTCCCTCTCCCCTTGTCTTCTCTCTTCCTTCCGTGTTCTGGACTTCCCAGGGTCACTTCAGGCCGTCGCGTTTGCCTTCGTCGCAATTCCAAATACTTTTTCGCAGAACTTTATAAATTTACCATTATTTTTTTCTATTATTAAATCTTTCAGTATGTTTTTTTCTAGTTTTTTCCCTTCTTCAATTTCCAGTTCAAGTCTTGCGAGCGCAAACCTGGGGCACTCGAGTAGTAGATGCTCCACTGTCTCTAGCACCCCAGGCGCACACACGCAATCCGGGCTGGATTTTATTTTGAACCTGTGCAAGTACTGCGAGAAACCTCCGTGTCCCGTCAGCACCTGCACAAGCTGCGGCGTCAGTTGGATTTTCCTGATTCGTCTGTATGCCGCTTCAGCGTCGGGAAAGAACATTTTTGTTCCTCCCGCCGTCTCTCCTTCATTATATATTTGGCTCCACTTGGCCACAGACTCGCCCCTTGTGTAACGTTTCACATATGAGAGGGGGCATTTGTCATAGTGTGCTACGCATTTTAATTTGAGCGCCCCCTCTTTTGCCAGCTGGTCGGCTCTCTCGTTGCCCGCGATCCCCACGTGGGCTCTTACCCAGAAAAACCTGACACATCTTCCCTCCATACTGATCTTGCGCAGATTCTCCCGGATAGCGTGGGCCAATGGATGGTTATACCATTAGTTTTCCATTTATGTAGTTCTATAGAACTATTGTGGCTTCATATTGGTATTTTGTATTGTTTAAATATATAAAAATGTGTCTTTGATAATGTTAATGAAGTTGTTGTTTACATAGGGAAATTAGGACAATACCTACGCTTCTGAGTAGATGCATATTTCATCAGATTCGCTTTCGGCGTTACTTCTGGCAATCTAAAGAAAGTCAAATAAAAAGAGACGGCTTCTAAATTACATGTAATTTAATATGTAGATTAATATTTGTTCCTTTACTTGAATAATCGAATGACAAAATAAAACCAAATAAGTAATTTTGTTTTGTTAAGGGCCTCTTTAACCGACTACAAGTAAAGTGTTGATTAGTTACTTTTAGAAATTATTTTATGTTTTATTAAATTATGCATCTTTCGATAGGGGATTTTTTTATTATTATCTTTTTAATGTTTGGAACTTTTACCGTACAAACAAAGGTATATCATCTCCTTCATTCCCGGTTACCGGTGACTTTAAATGGCGGTTAGCCTACTTGACACATGGTGAAAGAGGCCCTTAATCTTAATTATTATCATTTTCTTATCATTTAATCTAAATTTTAAATAAATAGAAATATAACAATTTTGTCTAATTAAACGATAAGAAATCTTATTAAGTGGTAGAACGTTAAATTTAGAAAATCACTTCAGTATCAGATATAGGCGGAATCCATTACGGGGTCAAACGTTAACACTAAGAGAATATCAGTATGGAGTCTCCTTTGAGATAGCACGATAACATTTGAAAAAATGATTGCAGAATTCGAATTCAATATTGAATTTATAAAATAACAAACAATAATCGTTAAGCAAGGTTCATTTATTTTCGCTTGGCTAAATGACGCGTGGGCTCGTCTAATTAAAAGTTAATATAAACAAAAGAAGAAAATATGCCTTCACTGAAATTACTAAAATATACTATTCAAAACACAAATAACCCTACTGTTTAGTATTAATTCCCTGAAACAAACGTTGCGATTAACTGCTACGAAATCGGAAATTATAAGTCGTGCCTAACTTCGCCTAACTCGATCGTGCTGTAATACTACAGGCAAAATTATTAGGTTTACTAATTTTAGCCACCAAATGAACTTATATGATTTCTCATTTGCATACAAACACGTTTCTTGTGATAATAGTCAAATTCTCCTTTCAGAACGGTAAGGAGCCATTTTTTTTTTCTAGACAATAAATAAAAATATATACCTGATTGAAAAAAATTATCATAGTTTCAGTTTAATAATTTTTTTGTCTTCTAAACAGTAACAACTGCAAAGAAAGAGATAGAACTAGTGGTGGTGATCAACAGAGATTTCTAAATATTACTTATTCATTTCATTTCAGAGCGGAAGAGCGCGTTATTATAAATTTATGAAAAGGCCGCCGTATTCAGCGGACATAGCGGCCCTTGCCCGGCCTTATAAAAAATACAAACTACTAGAATTAGACTCAGCATTGTCTTTTCGAATGTATTTAGTGCTTATAAAAGATAAGAAGAATTATCTTTATTTCCACCTAAAATAGCTTAATTAAAAATACAGCTGTTATAGCTTAAAATTTTTAGTTTTACTTTTCTGAAAAATTCAACAATTAAAAAATCTACATTAAAATATTTTATATTTAAACTTAAATTACCCTCTTTTTGACCACGACAGTTCTAATTTAAACTATTTAATATTATAAACAGAGAGGACGGATTTTGTATGTTTGTTCATAAGATACCAAAATGCGATATTACAAACTAAAAATAGTGTTGGATTTTAAAATTTTCTATTGCTAGTTATTGAATTTAGAAATACATGAAAATGGCTGTATAAATTCAGTTTTCTTCACTGTTTTGAAAGGAAAAATGAAACTAAATAACACTAGGTACAAATTGATCTTTTCTTTGCCTGAGTTAGATAAAATTACTGACTTCTGGCGATATGTTTAGAAATCCGATTTATCTTGAATAAGATTGTTAGTTGTTACTAATGGTCTTTTATCCAAACATAAAACATTATGTATATTATTATCTGTGTACCTATAGTGAATGTTTGCGAATGTTGAATAACATTTTCATTTCTACATTTGTCAAAAGAACAAAGGTAGAAACGGTGAAAGTATTTTATTCAGAGAAATCTTATTGTTTGAGTTTTAAAAACAGAATATCAAGTATCTCTGGATGCAATTTTAAATTCATTTGCTATTGAATATTTTATGAAATATTCAGCAATTTTGTTACCGCGAAGGTAAAATGTTTCATTTGCTCTTTATAAATATTTAAAAGTATTTAATGATCTGATTAACATATTTATACGAACCTAATAATCCTTCGGAAACGTCGGAATGTCGCTATCACATTGTCATGCCGACTATTTTATTCTACAAGCGAATATTTGCCATCGCAAAGCTTTGAATCATGTCCTTGTACACACAGGACCTTTGTTTTACGAACGAACGAAGAATCCAAGCATTTCATGCTATAGGTCCAACTAAATGTTTATTTATACTATATGATCAGCAGTTTTGAGGACCTCACAACAAGTGATAGTCTCCCCTAAGAACTATCTAAGTTAAAAACAAGTTTTTTGACGTTTTATAGATATAAAAATTTAACATTTTTGCCAAACTATATAGGTATATCAAAAAAAAATTCATAAAATAATATTTGTAGGTGAACAAAGACTGCTATTATTTTTCCTGTACACAGGAAAAAAGGGGCTTCAGAAGGCTGAATTTTCTTTTTTAAGGTATCATCGCCTTAACTGCTAAAATTATTATGTAATTTAAAAAAGCTACAATTTCAACTAGTCCATTTTCATTTTTATTTTGATTCTTTATTTCTCTCATTAAATAGTAAACTAAGCCTTTTATATAATACTAGCTGTTGCACGCGACTATGTATAATGTAGCTTTCTGTAGGTGAAAGAATTTCCATAATCGGTCCAGTAGCTTTTGAGTTTATTCATTACAAACATACAAATCTTCTCTCTTTATAACATTAGTATAGATATTTCTTTTCCTGCTATGGCAAAAAGGAGATGTATATCATATTTCATTTCAACATACATAAGGCGCTAACAAATATTCAAGTTCAAACATATTTACATCAGAAGATACACACTGGTCATCTGACCACTTTGAGTTAACATTTGAGTGGCGTTAAGATTCAAAGTGGTCAATGTAGCCACAATTTGTGGAAACAAAGACGCTGGTCTTAAATTTGGTTTAACGCTGGTCTAAGACTTCAAAAAATCGGCTGCAATGTGGATGACAATCGAAATTCAATCTCCATCCTACCCTAACTTTGGAAATTAAGAAGCATTTGAAGACCTGTCACTTGTTACCAGCTCCCCATATTCAGGCAAATGATGTGTCAATGAACAGTTATATTATTAAACATAATATATATATATATCACAAACTCCTTGTGTTGAGACAGTACGACGCTTGTCGCCACCGAAAACATAATCTGTGAGTGCCTCAGGCTGGTTGAATAAAACGAACACACGTGTCTCAATATTCACCCTGTTATTCTCATTAAAGTCGAGCGAGTGTATTTGTGTAATAGAAAATAATAGTATAGTATTATTACTGAGTTTGTTATATGCCAGTAATTTGTGCCTTGGCTTGGCACAAAGATTCGGCGCTATGCAGCCATAAACAAACAGCCTCTTTATACTTAAGTAACCGCCGTCTTAACTAAGAACCAAAAGAAATAAAAGCAAATATTAGGGGTATCTGTAACAAGTGTTACCAGGGCCTATTCCCGTATCTTGTTGCCGTTAATTTATCAGGATCTGCAGCGCGAAAGCATAAAGATGTCGTTTACACGATATAACTAAGTACAAACGTTCCAATTACTTCTGTTCTTTTGGAGAGATAACCATCATCAATTAAGATTTGCTCAAGATTCATTTGGTAGTGGCAGGACACACTGCAATTCACAGTCACAGTACATAGTTGTCTTCTAGCAAATGGACCAAAAAAAAAACTTTTTTTTTTTAACTTTAAAAACCACTATCGCATTTGCAATAAACATTAGTTAGGTAAGTTAGGATAATCCTAACTTAAACGCAAAATACTCTAAGGCGAATTGAAATGTTTTTGTGTAATGCGTTATAGTATTGTACGCATATTGCAAAGAAGCTGCCGTCTGTGATTAATGAGCGGGGTAATTTGCGATAAAGGTCGCCGGACATTACCCCAAAACGTGACGTCGACCGACCGCTGCGTTAAAGTATCGAGAACCATCTGCCGTATCGACGCACAACGGAGCGGAATGTAGAGTAAAACACAATTTTCATACAGCCCGCCGGTGCAAACTTTTCGATATAATATAAAATCCAGTAACGCAAAATACCACTTTAGCAAAACTCATGCTTATAATAATGGAACGATGAATTCCATTATTATAAGGAATATACCAAAATACCAACCGCGCGTAGTACCTAAATTCAATCGTGTATAATACCAACATAATAATGAATAATAAACGGGAACATTTTGTATATATCTATGCAAAATGCGGGTTATAACTCCATACTTACTTAATATTAAAAATGTGAAAGTAATTCTGTCTATCTACCTTTTCACGCCTTAACTACTCAACCGATCATCATGAAATTTTGCATACACATTGTTAGGGATACAGCGTTATATTGTTTATATATTTACGGTTATTTATTTTTCAACGCGGATCGACGCGGATGAAGTCGCGGGCACCAGCTAGTTATAAATAAAAATTGACGTCAGTATGTTTGTTCTTTACGGACTCAAAAACCACTTAACCGATTTCAATTCGGTTTTCACTTATACAAGATACAAGAAGGTTATAAAATTGCAACCCAGGCGATGCCGGGGGCGGGTCACTAATAATATTAATAAAAATGTTTAATAAATGTAATGTACACCGACACCTTTGTAAAAGGCTGTACCTAACTACATAACGAATTTCTAAGGCTACTTAATAAACTTTGAATTATGAGCATTGTTAAAATAAACAGAAAATTAACTTTCCATTATACTCAAACAAAAGTTTGAATAGAACAATGTGGTTTGTAAATTATACCCATTAATTTGTGAAAACACTGGATTTTTCACTCTTATGGCGCGTGAAAAAGTTGAAAACCACATTACGACGGGAACAAGAAGTCATTTTGTTTATTCGTCCTTCAACACAGAACGGTTACATAAATCATGTGCCGCCGCTGTTTCTGAGTACCCATTTAAAGTAATAACTAGATCGTATTAAAACAAAGCGGCCTTATGGACACGTTACCGTCGGCATATAAAATTTTAAGGCCCCATTTCATTCAATTACTGGAATAGCCGCTCTGTATGGATACATAAAATCAATAATCAATATAGATCCCAAACATCATTTATAAAGTTATACATCATCATCATCATAATGATAATATCGTTACCTATCATTTATACGTTATCATCATTTAGGTATATCAATTATATTTTTTATATATAATATATTAATTTTTTTACAGTGAATGACTTCATCTAAGCAATTACTCTTAGGATCTAAGCCTTCACTCTTAGAATCAAGCTTTATATTCGTTTTCGATGAGAAAATTACAAAATTCAATATTTATTCCAATAGATTAACTTGCATTAACTCTTCCATTCGGCTACTTTCATACTACAATTTTATCTTTTTGTTATTTACTATTCTAACTGCTTTTTGTTAGATACTACTTTTATAATATTTTTTTTAGTTATATACTATTTTTTTTTTTCTATAATCCTAATATATCCAAAATGCCAGCAGGGAGTCGGGAGAAGCCTATGTAAAGCAGTGGACGTCCTACGGTTGAGATGATGAGATAATGATGAATACACAAAATAATAGCAAATATGTCCATGTTACTATTGTTATATGTTTCATGATTGTTTATATATTTCATTGTTTCCAATAGTTATTTTGACATCGAGGACATAAAAGGAAAGCGGGCAAAGATTAAACTGTCGAACAGTTAAGAACTCCCGAAACTATCCGACAGCTTTGCGAACACTTTTAGATTTATACGAGGCGTACATACGGATACCAGCTTGCAAATAAATAAAATCACGTAGCTCCTACTAAATTGGAAACAATCCGCTCGCAAATGACACCAGAAAGTTTATTTAAAGAATAAGCGATCCACTTGTTGCTAGACACTTCGAGACACTGGACATTTTGAGACTAGACATTTTGATAGACTGGTCATTTTGGAACAATGGACATTCTGACACTTTATACATTCTGAACCTAGCCACCTAAATCAACCATTTTTAAGTACGCATCCTTACATATTATAGTTAGTTTATAGTTATGGTATGAAGTCGCTTTCCGCATCTGTCTATATGGCCGCATGGTCGCTAACTCCTCCTAACATACGCAACGAATTTTGATGCGGTTTTCATCATTAGGTATATATATAGAAATATAATTAAGTTTTTAAGTATGACCAAGTCGCCGAAAAATAAATTTACATGGCTTATGTGGGCTAAACCTTTTTTTTTAGGATGGGAAATCATATTTACGGATTGACCCTCGCTGACGAGGCAGTAAACTCAGACCTAATTTATATAAAGTAAATGTAAGTCAAGATAGTTAAGACTGGGCTCCCTTATTCTCTCTTACTCTTCTCGTAAGCTTCTTAAAAAAAATGTTGCCTTAAAAGCAAAATCTCTAAATCTTATCTAACCAGTAATCGTATCACAAATACATTTTGAATTTCACAGTCTTCCTGCGAAGTCATATGTACATATTAAAGAGCAAACAGTACCCACAATGGGGTAGGATTAAAAAGGCGAATAAGGGCACATGCAAATATTGAAGCACAGCTTCCAACTTCGTAGACCTACGTAAACATTACTAAGGGTCCAGATCGGAATACAGGATAGTTTGCACAATATATCAACGCAATAAATAAACGCATTTATGTTGGTTCATCAGAAGTACTGTCTACATTATGAAACTCGCATTATACTTTGAGAAAAATATCCTTCTGTTGTATGTTTTCTGATATATGACGATTATGTTCTTATTGTGCTGGATAAATTTGAAATTTCTATCCAAAAATAATTTAAGCATGAACTATCACTTTATTTCTATACTTAATCTATATTAAGTATAGAAATAAAGTGTAGATACATAATCTCGCCTTTAGAGTCTAATAGAAAACTTTACATAGTGCAAATAATTTGACGATGTCTTATAAACAAGTCGTCAGTCAATAAGCAATATTTGGGTGCTCATATGGCTTTTGCTGCTTTAATTAAAGTAACCTTGTACGGGTTACTTATACAAGGATTTAATTAAACCTAAAATAAATAGGTAGGTATCATTATTTTATTAAATAAAATAAATACTGAGCTCTTCTGAGTTTGAAGTAATTTATTTGTAATTTTTGATTACAAATTTCACAATTTTTTACACATTGAATACAGGTTAAAGTTTAAACAATTATAAAATATTATGAAACTAGATCATTATTATTTAATTAACACTTTTGTAAATACCTTATAAATACGTAAAAAAAATATTATACGTTAAATAAGTATACTAATCTCTATTGCCAAAAACGAAATTCTCTACGAGTATTGCCAGTTAAAGGCTGTTAAAAGGGCATTTTAACAAAAAGGCATTGATTGAGGCTTGATGAATTGAGACTAGATGGCGTTAGAATTGAATTATATGCTCAAACGTTTTATCGTCGTGGCATTGTAAACGCTAAAATGTCGATTTAATAAAAATAAATTTACCTATCGACCCTCAAATTGCCAATGTTTCAATTTTGATGAAACAAGGGATGATTTATAAATCAGGTATTTTTAAAGGCCTAATTAAGATAGAAACACTGATTATTGTATATGTAATTTTTATTATGCTGCCAAAAATAAAATTACATATAAATTATTGAATCCTAGCTGTTGCACGCGACTTTGCCCGCGTAACTTTATAAAATATAGCCTATGTTACTCGCTGATAATGAAGCTTTCTATAGGTGAAAGAATTTTCAAAATTGAAACATACTTCTCTATGATGATCCCTCACCGATATAACGATTTAAGCACGAGTAACCTCAAACATTCAAAACTTTAATAGAATTCACCCATTCCTATAAAAAGGATTGTTGAAACATATCATACTTTTGGTTTTGTTTCTCTTATTCCTTAATGAACTAAAATATTCTTTGAGATTAAGAGTAAAGATTCAGACGTTCTTATTTCGAGTGAAATAAATGTTTACCCAATTTTAAATCCGCTAAAGTTAAACACTTAATTAACCGAACCACTTGGGACTAGTTTGAGGGCTACGAAGAGGCAGAAATTAAATCTTTTGCGAAGCGGGATTTTAAACGTATTTACCGAATTAAGGGCAAATCTTGGCAGGGAATCTTGGCTTCAAATTTGTGTATTAATAGCCTATGTTTTTATTTTAATAAAATTTTAAATCACTTATTAACAAAATTTAGGCATTCCAGCCGTCAAGGCTACTCATCATTGCTCTGACGACAGCGGGTAAGGACAAGTCCTGTCCCATGACTGCCGTCAGAGCCGTCCTCTCATTTACCCAATCTTGGCACTCCGTCAGCGTATGGTCGGCCGTATCAATCGGAGCCCACATTCATGGCAAGCAGTGGTTGGCTCTCGCCTCGCGATGTCACACAGGTACTTTCCGAAGCATCCATGCCCCGTAAGCACATTCTTTTTTTTTTAATTTCACGACTCTTAATATAGCTTTTAATACTGTCATAAATTCTAAAGACTTGTATAATGAAGAAATTTTAAACTCTTAAATTTACAATTGGTTTGTGTCTGCGCTAAATAAATATGACGTCAGTGTCTACAAAATTTCATACGAGTATAACAATAATTTCCAAATACGAGAGAGTCGTAACGTTACCACATAACAATTATATGGAGCTTAGACCAAATAAGACTTATATAGACAGAATTTTGTGGACAACATCCAGTAGATGTGGAATGGTCGGATTTTTACGACCTATGACAGATTACTTTTAAATCATCCATTTCCTATTATTATTGGCCAGTATTATTGAAGTAAGTAATCAATCTACCTCTTTTGAGTGCTAATTGCAGTATGAGTGTTCCATAATCATAAGATCGACTATTAGGCGGTTATATAAAAGGACATAAGTAAAAATAATTATTCGTTCGTAACCCAGCTACGTAGAAGGAAATAAAAATTCAAGGTTTGTAACCTAGTTATGCAGGCAAACAAAACCATCAAAATTGAATTCTTCATTCGTAACCTGGTTACAAACCTAGAAAAAAAATCCTAGTTCGTAGCTAGTTACAAAACTTAGTTACATACGCGAACGAAAGGGTAAATTTTGACTATTAAATTTTAACCATTAGTTAGATATGATTTGATAATTTCTTTCTCAAGCGACTTCTGTATTTCCAAACAAATATCTAAACTAAAACTATAACAATACTTCATCGTGAAATACAATTACTTATTATAAAACAAAGTATTAGATTCCTGTGGGATTTTCAAAAAACGAACTACAGCCGCCACCAAAACCGTAATAAAATCCGTTGGATGATCAAGAAGTTAGGCGGAGAAATAGAAAAAGGCAGACAGCGACTTCATTTTATAAATTAAATTTACCTAAGTAAATATATATTGAAGACCAGGTAGAAATATTGAAAGTTATAAGCAATTCAACTGAAATGGCAACATTTTATCTATACAAAATTGAAAAACCGATAACAATCTGCCCGATTTCCAGTGTAATAAAAAAGGCTCACCCTTCGTTCCGGAAATTTACTAATGCTCCGCAGCTTCTGATCGAGCGACATACCGATCGGCAGATAACGATATCACTTCCGAACAAAATAGACGAGCCGACTTCGTTTACCGAAATCAATATTGAAGCGGCCTCAACTGATATGGTAGGTATGTATGGTGAAACGGCATACAGTTAATGAATCTAATTGAACTTCAATATAGTAGTGGCAGACCACACTGCGTATCGAAGACCAACGTGAAATAACATCGTGAAACCATCGTGAAAGTACATGCTATGGTGTTTGGAAATGTGAGTAAGGGTTGCCTGTCCCCCTTTTTCCCTGTCATCCTCTAATCTCTTGGATTGTGTCTATTTGGGATTGTGTCAAAACTGCACTAAGCCTTATCCTTAAAATCTACAATCTGCAGTAAACTTTCAGCACCTGGGTAGAACACATAGTACGGAGAACCGACGCGATTGCCGCTGGGGCTGGAAGGTTTTCGAGTGTAGGCCACGGTCCGGAGAGCGCAGCCTACCGCGGCTCGAGGGTGGATCCAGGCTGCTTCTGATCGGTCCTTTTGAAAATTAGTAGACATAGTACGGCTGAGATTATGAGTACCGAAAATATGACCTTCAGACCTCCTTTTCTCATTTGTCTGTGAACCAATTTCTTAGCTTAATGACAAGCTTTATAGCCGGGTATTGCCCGTGGTCCACCCAGATGAACAAAGTACACCTATGAATATGAACCTATGAATGAATAGTACCATATGAATAGCAGTTACGTACTCGTTCGCGACTCGAGGTTCGTACTTTCGTACCTTCTGCGACATTAGACCGCACCAAACTCTGATGTCAACTAATGACTGAACAGGTAGTAGATATAATCATTAATATGACAGTATATAGTACGAGACTCAATAATACGAGTATTACGTCGATACACAGTAATAAATTTTAAACGGATTCTAATCGATACAACGCAACCGTTTAATAATACCTAACGTCACACTTCATTTTTATGGGCATTTTTGCGAACATTATTTGAATTGATAGTAGCTTAAATTGAAAAAAAAAAATACACAATAATCATTAGCTAAATTGTCGTCGTTTTTGCAAATGACATTTATATAGGTCGTTTGACCGCCTTTTTTTCCTCTATTTATTTTATTGATTTATATAATTGAAGGCGATTACTTTTAAATATACTATTTAAATATCCACAACAAAAACAACTAACAACTCGCTCCCAGCTTCGCACGGATGCATATTTTTTTCCACAAATATACAAAAGCCTTCCTCGTTTATCAATATTTCCATTAGTATAAACTGTAACAGAATAAGGTTTAGAAAAAGTCAGCGAAGAAAATATTTGTTTCAAGAAATTTTCTTTTTTATTCTGTGACAACTAAAAATTAAAAACTTACTTAAAAATTATTACAAGTGAAAAAGTTGTAGGAACAAAAACTATAAAAAAAACTATAAGACATTTCCTCATAATAATATGACGGCACAACCCTTTGCATTATTAAACTGTTCACAATTAACTGTTGTCTTAAAAATTTTAAAACAGAAATATGAAATTGTGAAACAAATGACGGATCATCTCCCTTGTATGTCTCGCTGAGTGAATAATCTCCATATTGCGTAAATCACTCTTCAATTTAATATAAACTTAAGCTTGTGAAAAAAAATTATATAATATTTTCCTAGTGAAGTTCCCTTTTGACTGTGCGAGATAAAGTGACAGTGACAACTTACTTTTTAATTTAATTAACGCTCAAGGAAAAAGGTTTCATTCTTTTTTTTTAATTTCACGACTCTTAATATAGCTTTTAATACTGTCATAAATTCTTAAGACTTGTATAATGAAGAAATTTTAAACTCTTAAATTTACAATTGGTTTGTGTCTGCGCTAAATAAATATGACGTCAGTGTCTACAAAATTTCATACGAGTATAACAATAATTTCCAAATACGAGAGAGTCGTAACGTTACCACATAACAATTATATACTGGAGCTTAGACCAAATAAGAGTTATAGACAGAATTTTATGGACAACATAGTAAAGCCGATTTTATAAACATATGTGCGTAGGCCTTTTACTGCATTGAAATAGCTATAACCTCAATTTTTGTATATTTTTATTGAAAATATTGGTTTCAAAGTTTATTTACATGTGAAATGTAATCCCATCCTGCTTTTTATTTTTTAAATCTGTTATAACAGTTTTACACGGCGAAGGAATAGTTAGGAGGGCATGCAAAAAGTCAGTAATAGTTAATAGGGGTATTAACTATTAGTAGGCTAGGCTATACTGACGTGTGTGAGTATAGATAGATACGAATAATGACCCTCTTCTTCGTTCCAGAAGAAGACCCAAGAACATCCTGACGAACAGGACACTTCAAGACTTCTAGTGCCACAGATCTAGAGAAAAAATGACAGCGCAAGCAGATATCATAAATCCTGAAAGGGAAAATTAGATGTACTTTTGGTTACCTACGACATTCAAAAATATAGTAGTATAGATGAACATGAAATACTTCATTGTGCGTATGTAAAGCCCTTAGTTTATAAGGGAGTTACATTTACTTAGTGAGTGTAGGTATATCCTTGGAGACAGGTTATAAATCATTACGTCGGCCGAGTGAGCGCCGCGGAGCGTGGCATCGGTGGGGCGCTAACGAGCGATACATCTCAGATACACTCATTGTATTTGTCCATTTTACTATATAGAATAACGAACACTTTTTTTTCTTTGCTGGCTTACATTTCACACTTGCCCAAAGAAAATCACATTAAATTACTTACATAAAGAAATAACAAATTTCTAATAAAAGTGAAAAATATTTGAAGTCTATACTTATATTCTAGATGTGCTGTGCTACGTCATGATATATACCGAAAAGCCACTTTTGTGAGTTAAAATCTAAGTGATGACTCATCTGAGAAATGTCTCTCGACCTGAAAGAGACAAGTTGACAGAACAAAGAAGTCAGTTGAAGATAGGAGGAAACTACTAAGGCATCCTTTACTCAGAAGAAGTCAGAAATTAACGCTTATGTCCTTCCAATACTAACCGCCATAAATATCTAAATTGCATCATCGCCTACAAGTACTTAAGTATCGACATAAAATTGAACCGCATCTATAACATAGCACAAACTAATTAATAACAGTAGCATAGTAAAACGTGAAAATTAATTAAACCGTTGTGTAGAATGGCCATTTAAAGTTTCTGGGTCGCCGCACAACGCTACAAACACACTATGTACTCGTAAAGCGGCCGCAGATTAATTTGTAACGCAGATAGATACCTAACTAAGTACCTGATACAGTTTGGGAGTTGTATGCTTTATTTACACTGTGACTAACGACGGGGTTCGAAACCCTTTCACGCCTGCACACCTTACTTTTTCATGTAGCCTGTCTGGTGGCAGTAAGCACCCCTTTACAGGAAACCACCGTGAAATAACAATATATTGTGATTTGGTAAGTGAAAAAGGGATGCCAGAGCTCATTACTCTATCCTTTCATAATAATGCCTTATCCTTAATACTACTATCATCTTGCAACACCTATTGTGCTGCTGGTGTTATAGGTGACAGTAGCCACCTATTTACCACCAAGTGGACCATCAGCCAGTCTGTCGTCCTTAACATTAAAAAATATCAATTTTAAAAATTTCTGAAATTAAAAAAATATATATTTATACTTTATAACATTTCTGAATTAAACATTCAGAGGCCCTGTGAATACAAAATTTTTTCTAGCATTCATAAAGAGGGACAGTAATTTCTTTTTTATTAAATTACATATTAATTTTAGTCTGACTCGATGTTGCGTCCATGAAACTTTAGCTCGATCTACACAAATTGAACTAAAGGTCATTTCAAATCAAGTTAGTCCACAGGTCAAATTTTAACATAACTGAATTTGTCTACAAGATAATGTACAAGTTTATACTCGCCACAAAATATCGGCCTTGTCCATAGTGTTAGAAATTACCGAAATAATTAACGAGTGCTTCAAACTTCGTTAAAGGTCGACCCGCTAATGACTCATGAACTGTTGGGCTATCACTCTTGGACTATAGAGGATACAGCTTTTTGAGCTAAATGGATATTTTCGGTTGAAATTAGTAAACTTGAAAAAATAGACATGTTTTTTTGCTATTTGTTACTTTTTTATTTTTTGTAAATAATAATTTTTATCACTAATTCTCATGTACCTAAGTAAACTTTTGTAGAATCACAAAAGTTAACGAAAACATTTCACATGGATATTTTTACTATGTAAAGGTAGCCCATTAACACAAGCAACACCATAGGTGCTACAAGTGTGCTGCAAAACTTTAGTAAGATTATGGGATGGGATTGAGCAATGGGCTCTGACATCCCTTACTCACTACCGAGACTCAACAAACAGCAAACATTCTGATATCCCACAGTGGTCTTCTGTACCGGGGCGGTTACTGCCGCCAGACGAGCTGCCCAATGACTGCGAACTGCCACTACTTGCTAGACCCAGACCCCACAGCGACAAATATGTGAGGTGTTTTTAGGTATAATATTTTTTATTTTTCAAAGCTGCTGATACTCGTATCAGTTGGTTATAACATGTAATCGCTGTCCGCCTCTGTCTGTTCTCCGCTTACTTCTAAACACCCAACGGATTTTGATACGGTTTTCACTAATGGAATGAGAGATAAACGAAGAAGCATATATCTGCAAGTTGCATATATAACTTGCAGAAAAAATATTGCATCCGTGCGAACCATTGGTGGTTCGCTAGTTTTAAATACATACATTTAAAAACGATTTCATCTAAATAATAGCTCATTTTTGTTTTAAAACTTTTTTTGTTGGAACTAAGAGTTGTTAACAAATGTTAACAGTAGACGAATCATAGTCCTAAAATACAAATTACAACAAACTTAGTGATGAGAAGTGTCTAACTTGCTAATTTTAAACTTACCTTAACGAAGCAACTGAAAATGAAACCGAAAATAACGAATATAATTTCGGGATCAGTACCCAAACATTGTATATCTACATATTTGTGTTTCTTTAGCTAAAAGTTTATAACTCAATTTCCATAAAGTTATTCGCCTAACCTGCCGTGATGCGATATGATTTATACTCTGCTCCGAATGTAATATTAATAGAGGCTTCTACAATGTCATATTTGAAATAACGACGTACAAACTTTGTCAATTCCATGCACCTGAGTGGTCATGTCAGATGTCACTAACTTTTATACAACTAAGTACGCTCTCAAACGTTATTTACAACATTTAAACTACGCTGATATATTTAGTAGATCTGCAGCTTCAAACAAGAAGTTTAACAAAAGCAAAGCAAGAATGATCAAGCTTTAATTAAAAACCATCAAGTGGACCGTCAGCCTGCTGCAAAAAAAAAACTTATTGTCCACTTAAACCTTCGTTTGTTAATATAACCAAAAAACAGATAATATAAATCTAAAGCCTATTTCCCTATCCCTTTATCCTTAATCCTAATATATTATAGTCGGCAACGCACTTGCAGCACCTGTGGTGTTGCTTGTATTATAGGTGACAGTAGTCATTTACCAGTCAAGTGGTAAATGTGATATGTACATATGTCAAAAGTTAATAGAATTTTTCACAGAAATCTGGACGATGTAGTATGTGTGAAGACCACTCTTTATGTATGTAATGCAGTCGATAACAAGTGAATGGTGGTGATTGCGCCCCCAGTATACTCGTATGACAATGCTAATTAGCGAAGATACGGCATTGTTCATTCACACTAAACGTGATAACGAGGTAATGATTGACAGCGCTACCTAGATGGTTCATAAGCGAATCACTGACGATTCTGTTTTAAATCCTCATACAAATGTAAATACATATTTTTTTCCTATATAAATACATAAGTACAATGCAATAAATTGCACAAATTTTACATTTCACATACTTAAATGCAATTATTTCATAATTTATCCTTTATGGTAAATTATAATTATCTTTTATAATGATGATGATGGTATTTATAAAAAAAAATTTACCATAAGTTGTTGTTAAATTTGTGTGGTGAAGTCATCTGTATAAATTCCGGTCACCTTCAAAATTTTTGACCGTTTTCGATAAAATTTCGGCACCCTTTTTATAATACTAGTACTAATCACTATGATAATGGACTATTTAGTTTTGAGTGTAACAAAATTTTTAAAAAATCAACTTATATAACAGCAAGTTACGAAATGTGTCTAATATTTTAAGTTCTATTGAACATTCTATCCTCCACAGTGTGACATATTATTATTTGGACAACTCAACATAATTTATATTCGAAAGAAATTGTTTCTTTTTGATTAAATTGAACTTCAATAGTAGGTACATAAAAACCCATAAATATCAATACTGTTCAGGTGTTCTGCATTCTAGATTTTAAAGAGCAACCATAGGCAGCATCTTTGGCAACCGTTGAAACAATAAAATCTAAGCAAATCTATGTCAGATATAAACTCCACTGAAATTGGTTACAATATACCCTTTCCATAACACTTTGTAATCATTAAAAATTAAAAATGCTAAGTAATGCTCTTTTGAAATTGAAAAATACATTGAAAAAGTAGTTAGAAACTCTCTTATACAGTAAGTGTTTAAGTAAACCATTAAATTATGATGTTGCTACTTCCTTTTAGAAAAGTCCTTCACAAATCTTTTACAGTAGCTAGAGAAGGTTGAAAAAGTTCATGTATACGAAGCTCAGTGACCATTTCACGTAATGAGCGCAAGAAACGGCTCTCTCAATGAAAGCCAGCCAGCTCTCAAATGGGTACATTCTATAAATGGAATTGCGTTGCCGACTGTACCTACGAGTACATTGTAATAAACGCCGTATATATTTTATAGCTGATTTTATTCCTTTTCAATTAAACGCCTTTTTACCGTAATTTTATATATGTTACCGTAACTGTTACCGTGAATGAAATGTGGTAATTGCTTAAACCAATCAAGAATTGATAAAATGAAAGTTATACAATCACAAAATTCAATATACGAGTATTACTTGCTTGCAAATGTACTTAAGAGAGATTGCCTATACTTAGATAAATATCACTTTTATATCAGAAAGATTCGAATGTTATGAAAATGCGAGCGCACCCGTACTTTAATTATAAATTATTACCTATTATAAAATCATTAATAACTTATAATCGGTAAAGGTAAATAAATACTTTACCTTCAATCTTGATAATTTAATAACTACGAGTATGGCTGTGACCGCAACTTTGAACACGCGCGGTTTTCGAGCGCTTGGTATTTCGGTATTCGGTATTACTTTTTTGTTTGTAAACCGATTGGAATGACCTAGCTACAATAAGCTAGGTGTTTACACCTATGGGCTTCTTCAGGATAGCAGTAAACCAATTCCTGCTTGAATCCTGCTGCTTATATACTGCTTGAATTGAATTTGAATTATATAATTATATATATATATATAATTCAAATTCTATAAGTTATATATATAGTTTAAGTTATATATTTAGTTTATATAAGTTATAAGGTTTATATATATAGTTTATATATATATAAACCTTAATTAGGTAAAAGTAAATACACTTACTTTGTATATTAGAATGTTATTAAATAAATTATCATTTCGTTGCTAGTAAAACGTGGACGGAAAAATTTATAGCCGTCAGTCAGGAGTTTCTCGAAAATAGTAATGAAAATGTCGACAATTCGCCTCGAAAATAGCGCAATTTTTATGCTTCATATACTTTGTAAAAGGAAATAAAGCTTTAGTGGCGAGTTGAGCTTTATATTTTGTTATTATTATATTTCTTGGTAATATCTACAAGTAGTGCCTATCTAAGTATTTTAAACGATGTATGAAGCCCAGAATTAATTTTGAATTCGTTCTGTACAAAAGTACCCAAATTTTCTGTACCTACGTAAAATATTTTTAAGAAAATAAATTTGTACAATGTTAGGTAACTACCGAGGTACCTAACATTGTCTTAGAACAAAAAAATTGTCTTTAGAATTCTTGTCTGTTTGTCTGTGCGTTTGTGCACGCTAATCTCAGAAATTGCTTAACCGGTTTGAATACAGTTTTACATGTGTATTGATAAAAATTACATAAAGCTGTACATATAGGCGACGGTAGCCACCTACCATCAAGTGGACCGTCAGTCTGTCTGCCGATCTTATCATAAAAAAACCTATTACTTCAAATCATTTAACCTTCAATCATCTGAGTACAAACCAAACTCACTGTGAGATAAAACTTCCGCTAAGCCTCAAAGTCAATAGCATTAAGCAGTTAAAATGAGCTAACATAAAAGTTGCTCCCTAATTCATTTAACAACTGTTTACTTTCTTTGAAGAAAAATAGTCCGTTTTTCTTCGCTCACAACAGGTAAACAAAACGACTGACCTATTTAATTAAGGAGTTGAAATTACACCAACACATTTCTAGCTAAGATACTTTGGTACGTTGAATTCAGTTGACCCACTATTAATAATAATAAATTAATTAAATTCTTATTGTATTAATAATAATGACATAATAAGTAACAATAATAATATGCAAAAAGAATTATGTAAATATTTTTGATGTGTAACATGTGACCGCTCGGTTTCGTGGGAGTAAATTCGTGAAAATGCAACGGAAACGTGTTACAGGAAGCCAGGATTTATAGAAAGCGGATTATAAATAATATATAATTATAATAAATTCTGGGCACATTCTATGCAGCTTGTATTAACAATTTTAGGCAAATATAAGCATACCTACTATTTTTCTTTTTTATCGACATAGACCGATTACGTGACGAGCGCAATTTTTGAAAATGCAATTCCATAATAAATTTATTTTCATCTTTATCCGTTGAAACCAAACGAATGCCTTCGGAAACATCAATCCCTCACGTACTCGCCCTATTTCGTATCCTTGCAAAGTTGCCTAAATATCTGAATAAGGTTTCAGTAGCAAAGTTGTTAATCTGGTTAAGAACTTGGGTAATTACCCAACCGTCTTGTCTGGGACTGAATAAATTCTAATAAGTTACAAGACGTATCCTTTAACTTGTAATTGAAGTGACTGGGGGAAGTAAAAATCGTAAACGAGCCATGTCTATACCTACATTAAATGCTTATTTAAAAAAAAAAAAAAAAACACTTTTAATTATTTAAATTAAGTATGTACTTACCATACTTCTGTATTGGTCTTTAATGTACATGATGCTGATAGTAATGATAAGCAGGGGGCGGGTCGCTAGTATATAAAAACATCAATGACAACAAATCCGTCTTGTAGAGACCAACTACAGGCCAATCAATAAAAACGTGGATTCATAAGTTTGTCAGTCCTTGAAATTGTTTTCGGTCATTTTCTAAAAACGCTTGATATTTAACTCGAAAGTTTATTTTGGATTTTTTAAGTGGTATAATTTTTTCTATTTAAATTACGATATTAATATCTAGTTACTTAATCGAAAATCTCAAGAATAAGTAGAGGCCATAAAATTGTGGTATAGAAAATAAATATTAGCCGATTATAAAAAATATTTTACAATAATAAATAAACAAGCTACTTACAACAAATGTGGGCCCGGGGCCCTTGTAAAAAGCATTCTCTGGAGTATGCGCTGACTGAACGAACACGCGCGATCGATTGAGCAACAGGTCGGTCGTCGGGCTACTAGATACAATATACCTAAGAGTATAAGTCACAAAATAAAATAAATGCATTCACTTTGAAATATTTATTCAGCAACTATTAATACTCGGTAGTAAATTTTATGTCTATTAATAATAGTCAGAGTAGGTACTAAATTATTATTTAGTAATATGATTAATTCCTAATTTATTATAACTTAAATAAAATAGGTGATTCCACCAGGATCCCCTAACTGGATCTCCCAGGGGATTCTGGTGAACTCCTTGATTCATCAGAATCTTTCAGGGGATCGACATGGTTATTCCCTGCTTGCTCATCAAGTAAAGATGTGAGAGTAGTTGTAAGACTCCTAAAGATTGTTTTGATATATCGTCATTTAGTAGTGAAAAACATTTTTTTTTTTTTTTTAATATTACTCGATAATATTTCATTCTAATGACGTTTACTCATTAATGACGTAATTAAATAATAATAAAAAAGCAAAAGGAAGTCGCGTGCAACAGCTAGTCTGCTATATAGTAGGTAATTCTTAATATAGTAATTCGTTTTGTGATCCTTCAGGTGTCGACGTTAATTTCTTTGAACGTTGCAAAATTGACAGCTTAAGTGCTACAGCTTCAGCGCCAATTTCAGGTGCAGTATCCATTACTCCATAGTCAAAAGTATTAAAAAACTAAGGATAACCATATAGCTGAGTCCACATTAGGTGAACGGGCTCACGTGGCAGTCTCTGATGTCTTACCGAGGCGGGCCTCGTGAGACAGTCAGCCAGAAGCCAGAGCCAGATAGCCAACGTTAGTACCTACCCGAGGCACCCAAGGTCCCATTCCAGGTATAGAAAGGTGTTGAACCATGCATGAATAAAAAATTAATTATGAACGCACAATACCACAAGATGTGTTAAGGTGACCAGTTGATCACCATACATATGCGATCAGAATGCGCGGCAAGGGTCTCACTCCTAAGCAGGTCATAATTACATGTGTCACACATACTGCTTAATGTCCCACATAGGATACAGATCACCATATTAAAAAAAAAATGTTTATAAACTATGGGTTTTATTGTATAAATACTTAGTGGCTATTGGTATAAATTAAAAACAAAACTCGAAATAAGTATGTGAATATAATCTAGTTAATCAAAAATGCATTTATGGTAGTTTCAATGGATTTTCAAATTTTATTGCTATGACATCTGTTGTTCTTAATAAGGCAGATGTTAAGGTGATACCAGCAGGAGTGTTCAAATTACGTACAAATATTTCGGATCCATTTGTGTTCCATTCACCAAATTTTGACTGAATTGTGCTTAATTCATATGTGACAATATTGCAAGGTTCATCTGAAACAAAGAAGATGAAAAATTATGATAATATTTTTTGTCCACAATATCATGCATGCCTCTTTTTCTTATAAAAAATTAAAAATTCAACACCTGACCAAAATATAACAATATCAGCAATTAATTATGGTCCAGGGTCGGCAGCACACATGTACAGTGTTGTTTGTGTCCTAAGGCACCGGTACCCACCTACCATTGAGTGAAACATCAGCCTGCCTGCCACCCTTAATAATATCGATGAATAATATAAAAGAAGACTTCATAAATCAAAATATTCATTATTCACACTATTTACATTGGTTACATAAAACAAAATAAAATAAAGTTCTTTAAAAATAAAATATATGTCTGAACATTTATTATATGCAGTATGGAGAAAAAAAAAACCTTTGAAAAGGTCTAAAGATTAACAATTAATATGCAACTGCTGCTTACCGCTGAATTCTTGTATGGCTCTTAAAAATTTTTCTCGAAGCAAAGTTCTTGCTTGTGCCGAAGGAACATCATCATTATTATCTTCAGCTTTTGCTTGCTGCGAAGAAGGAACATCATCTTTCTTTTCTTGTACAGCTGTTTCTGTCATTGTTTTTAAATTTCAAATTTGCTATTTAATTAAAGATTACTCCTATTGTTCTACTTCGAAGTTTTAGATATTGTTTGTTTTTCCCTATAATTTTTCCCGCTACCTATCACTATAAAAACGAATATAAATAATTATTTGAAAATTTGTATATGAATATGTATGAATTAAGATTAAGAAACAAACAAACTAAACAAAGAGCCGTCATTCATATGTCACCTATCAGTGTCCACTTAGTACAGAACACTATATACTATATTTCTAAATTATGTACATGGATGTATGTAGAGCAAAGAATATAACTACTCTCTAGCGAGAATGTAGAGTATCATTAGCACACACAGAACCAGAACACTACACTAGTACTTGTATTATATTCTGTGACACAAGTTATATTCTTTTCTTTAATTCATTCATTCGTTCGTTCAATTCAATTCAATTAATGATGCATGTGAATATGGATGCATGCGTTGCGTAGCGTATATTTAATTTTAGTGGTATCAATAGAATTCAGTTATTTTGTATATTTATTGACTAGTTTTATGTTATTTAAGCGAATTAAATTAAATTTATAATGGCGGTGTTAGCGGCTGCTCAGTTGTTAGACGAGTTGATGGGTAGGCACCGAAACACGAACCCTAATGAAAAAATCAAGAAGCCTAACTGGGAGGATCCCGAGGTAAGTATCGCATGGTATGATATCAAATTCACATTAACCTTATTTTCCGTTATTTTGAAGAGTTAATTATTGGCAATAATCCACCTAGTTGCCAGTGGGCTACCGAACCACCTCTTAAGGCCCATGGCAGTGAGACATACAATAGGCTGATACATGTAGTGTAATATTTGCTTATAGAGATATTCTTGCATGATAGCTTGGTCAACTTTTTTTTTCACATTTATAGTCTAGACAGACAAAAAGTACTTTTTGTTGGCTGAGCATTTAAATTGGATAATACAACATGTTTGTTTCTTTATTTTACAGTATTGCAAGTACTACATGGTGAAGTTCTGTCCACACGATTTATTTGTGAACACACGAGCAGACCTTGGTGTTTGTCCCAAAGTTCACGATGATGAGGTTAAAGATTTATTTGATAGAGCTGAATCTTCTTATAAAAAAAATCAATATGTTGAAGAGTTCCTCAGATTTTGTAGACACATGATCAATGATGTTGAAAGTAAGTAAGATTAAAGTTTATTTAGTAATGCAATTTTTTATGTATAGGTACTTTATGTATTTTAATTTATATAGAAAGTTTTAATTTAGATGCATAAAGTTTAGAAATAGATTTTTATGACTCAATGCAATCGTGTATATTTTCATGTATATCAAGTAAATTGTACCTTTTTAGTAGATATGTGCCAAATATGAGTTTAACTGAATATTAATGTATGGTATATTCATATTTGGTATAATTTATTTCTTAAATACATATGAAACATAAAAAAATCCATAAAGTGGATTAATAGAAAATGTTATTTGTTATTATTGTATAAATAAATGGTATTTTAATTTTTAGGAAAAATTCAAAAGGGCAAACAAAGATTGGAATTGATGAATTCAAAACCTGAAGGCCCTCCTATGACTCAACAACAAACTGAAAAGAATCAAGAACAGGTAAGCTGCGTTTAGTTACTCATTGCATCCAAATAGGGTTATTCATGTTCAAATCTATTTATTTGTAGTACTTGTGTTAATAAGTTGTTATTGTCTTATAATAAACACTCATATTCAATTGTACCTACATATACTTCTGAATCTGTCATGCACAGTCTTTAATGCTGCTTAGATTTTGTTTGTTGAAGCTCAGGCAATTTACAAATAAGAACAATGTTTAAATGGGCAAATTGATAAAATGTCTAAGTGATTCCAAAAATTAAAATTTAATTAAATTCAATTTAAAATGAAGATTCTAAAAAAAAAACTAGCTGTGCCCTATGGTTTCACATGCTGTGAAATCTAAAAGAAATTTTATTCTATATAATATCTCTTCACTCTGTTATGTTCAGTTTTTATTGAGCAGCCAAACTTCCTGTTTAAAAAAAAAACTCCAGATTAATTTGTATTGATATTGATTACATGTGCCATCTGCCTGTAACTTACCTGACCTTTGTAATAGACTAATGAAATATTTTGACCAAATTGGCACAAAGTCCAGTAGAAAGATTACAGAGTTTCATTGACATTTTTTTCCAGGTGCAATTGCTCTCAGAGAAAATAACAGGCCTGGTACAAGAGGCGGAAGAAGCAGGAACCCGTGGTGATGTGGAACAAGCTCAGGGTCTCATGAAATTGTGCGATAGATTAAAGGAAGAAAGAGAACAACTCCTTAAACAACAGGAGAACAGGTAATTTTAATCAACATCGTAAACCAATAATTGCACAAGTTTTCTCTTTGATACATATCTAAAGAATAACATGACTGTGTTTTTAAACTGATCAGCCAATGAGTTATTTGTAATAGTACTGATTGTATTTGTCATATTAATTTGTCAGCCACTGGTCGATGACAGCGGAACTGGCGGCGGCCCAAGAGAAGCAGATGGAAGTATGTCAAGTTTGTGGTGCGTTTCTGATCGTTGGAGACGCACAACAGCGCATTGACGATCACCTCTCTGGAAAACAACATGTTGGGTAAGACATTTCTATATATTTAAAAAGCTGATGTTACTTTCCATTCAATTGACTATAAGTTAATATTTTGTGAACAGCACATTTGCTGTTGTGGTTCAGTGAGTGAGTAAGGGGTACAAGAGCCCATTGCCCTTATTTTAACGTTGGGAAATTCTCATGGATATCCAGCAAACACCATTCTTGTAAGTCGTCGTCGATTGACATTATTGAATTTTTTTTATAAAAATACTAAGATAACTAACCAAGTCATAAAACCAATGTTGTGAATTCACAAGAACATTGGAAGGAATCAAACGTCAATAAAACTTGCACCTTTGACGCTTTGTGTTACTTTAATAGTTTTTACATAAAAATGCTACTTTAAAATTTTACTTACATAAAAATTATGACTTACATACAAACTTAAGAGATTAAATTTTACAGTGTCAGAAATTTTAAGTGCATCCATCTGGTGTTTTTACGCCTGACAAAAATATATGAACAATAATTTATTTAGATTTTATTATTGAAACTATTACGAAGTTCGAAGTCTTACAAAGTAGCAGTAACTTCCTAATCCCTTATCCTTGATCCTACTATGGATGGCGATTTTACTATGGCCACCAATTTTTTTTTTTTTGACAACCATAACCTTAAACATAAGCTAGTTATTAGAAATTTGGTGTTACTTTAAATCAAGCTACTCGAGTGTTATGCTACTCGAGAAGAGATTGACTTGAAGAATCTTGAAGATAATTTCTGTAATTTACACCTTAGTTATAAGAAGTGTGTGTTCAAAGGTACTTCAAGCTACGCCAAGCTTACGAAGGAATGGTCGAAGCTCGCGAAAAAGAAGCTCAGGAGAAAGAGAAGAGGAGACGAGAGGAGAGAGAGAAGGATAGAATGTCTCGTGCCGGAGGACTCGGCTCTGACCGACGGGATAGGGAACGTATGGAGAGGGATCGAGAAAGGGAACGGGACAGAGGCGACCGGGATAAAGAGAAGGAAAGGGACAGGGAGCGACATCGGTAAGTATTGGGTTTATAGTAATCATCTTGACATTTCTTCTACACTGGTAGTCACGGCCTAAATATAGGTAAAGTTGGTAGTTTTAATATGAAATTTAGGGTCAGCGCATATATTAAAGGATCGCACATTAAAATTTTTAAATATTATTCATATTTCATTGTATTATATAAATGATTTCATACATTTTACACCATCCATCGGATTTTGATACGATTTTCAGTAATAAACGTAAAAGGGTTGTGTATATAATTTGCAAAAAAAACATTACTCCAACTGGGTGGTTTGTCATAAGAAAAAAGATTTAAACATTTTAGCTGGCATTCTGTTTATTTTAATAGAAATGTGTTATTTGAACAGCTCCAACCGGGAAGAGAGGGTTGGACGCCATGAGGATCGCGACCGAGAGCGAGACCGGGAGCGAGACCGAGACCGAGACCGAGACCGAGACCGTGATCGCGAACGGGATCGTGATCGCAGGCATCGCAAGGATAGACGTGAGTATTCCGATACCCATTTACTACATTTTCAAGCAAAAATCTACTATTTTGTATTTGGCAATAAGCAAGAAACTAAATAAAAATTCTATACCAGACTTTTTCTAATAAGTTAGGATGGCATGGCAATCCGACGATCCACATGAGTTTTTTTTTATATATTACGAGTACATAGTAAAACCCATAGATTTTAGAAATAATCCTAGCAAGTATTTATAGACAAAGAATTTACTACTGTGTGGAAATTATTGTAAATTTATACCATTTAATAGAGTATTTAGTAGATAAACAAAGGCGATGTTTTCTAATGAAGTAACTATTTATTGGACACTCCCGCTGACTAATTAGTTAACTTGATTATTTAAAATCGCACCTACTTGCACAAAGGTTTATAAATTACAGGATCACCCCACGAGAGGTCGCGTCGCCGCTCTCGGGACCGCCACTAGTTTGACTGAGGTATCACATTAGCTCCTCGAACCGGTAAGTATTGTATTATATTGAACAAATATTTCATAGAAAACTTACCCACAGACCCCCCCCCCCCCCCCCTCATACCCACACTTGTCTCCGCCCCTTTTCTGTCCCATGTCTGTCCATCAACTGTTCATGTCTGTCCCATGAAAAAAACTGTTATACTATGACAAGTAATATAATGACACTTGTTTTACAGCCTAGTGTAACATACCAAAATAAAACATCAGTTTATGGCTAAGTATGGGGTGTAATGATCACCCCAATTGCACTCTCGTTCGGTAGTTGTCGTCACACCGTCGGACTTGGCAGGTATTTTATTGGTATTTTGATAATCGCCGCAAGCCGACAATGACAAAACGCCATATCGTACTCGCTTTGTGCCCAATGGGGTTACAATCTCGTGTCAACAGATGACGCCACTGTACCATGGTTGACGTTTAAGGAAGGCTATTTGGCTAAAAGACTGAAATAATTAGACCACAAACTAAAAATGTCATAGAATTCGCTTGGTTGAATGCAAGTGAAAGGTCGAATGTAATAAACTGTTGTTTATGTGTTTACACAAATTTTAAATTAAATGAAACATTATATTGTATTAATAAATAAATAATAAAAAAAAGTAAAAAATAAATAATTATATAGTTACATTTTGATTATCCTATAATAATAGTAATATGATTTATTTCTTGGTTCACAAATTTTTCAATTTGCCCTTCTCTGTACTTCTGTTTAACATCTCAAGCAGAAGTACCTATACAGTTTTTTTTTTTTTTAATTATTGATTATACAATTCAAATTGTAGAATACAAACATTTTCACAAAGTCAATAGCCTCTTGGACAATTTTCTTTATTTTTTTTATTGAGGGTAGTTTTGAAATTGAATAATACTTTCCTTTTATTGAAGTGAAAACTTCTTTAGGCGCGTTTATTGCAGATGATTGAACGTAAGTGAACCGTCACGCTCGAATTTAGTGACACACTGAATTTTAAAATTGGATAAATTAGAAGTTTTCGCTTGTATCGTGTGGTCATAGGAACAAAGCCATTTTTTTTTTTTATTTGTGTCAGTCGGTGGCGTCGTCTTTTGGAGGTGACATGGACACAAGCGATTATTGGGTGTTTTAGATGAGCAACTCATCGTTTGGAGGTATTATCAATGTTTTTATTTCGCCCTGTTAACGATGGCTGATCGTCCGGCGCGGATTGCGTTTGCAATGTCAGGTATTTGTTAGGTATAGGACAATTTCACACAAATTGATGAGTATAGAACTCTACGCGAAATAAGATTAAATTTTTCTAGTGATTATCTCGAAAAAATTAAGATTTCTTAAATTATTATTTAATATATAAGACGTGGGATCATAAAATGTGGTTAAAAAGCCACTATACGTCATTTTTATTTCTTTAAAGCGTAATAGTGTCAAAATTGATATAAATAAAGCGAAATGGGAGTGTATACTAACTTGTATTAAAATGACAGCACTTATTAAATGAAAATTACATTCAAAATATATATCGGGCAGACTTTAGATAGTTTAACAAGAAAAGGTCGACATACAGGCTGATTGTGCACTTGATGGTATGTGACCACCGTCGCCTATAACACAAGCAAGGTTATACGTGGTGCAAATGCCCTGCCGACCATCGAAGGATAAGGATAAGGGAGAAAGAAGGGATGGGGTAATTGGCTCTATCCAAATTTTAACTATGGTGTGATCCAATATCAATGGTTTGCACACTAAATACTTATTGTTTTTTATTGAACAAAAACGTAAACAATTCACGACAAAATTTTCCAGTTTTAACCTTAAATACACATTAATATATGCACATATTCATTTACACTCACTAAACATAATATTCTTTACGATTTGTATCCAAAATTACTTATTGCATATTTTCAGAGGAAAATGCAAAAAAACTCGATAAAATCGTCACATAACCTACAATATTAATGAATCTACATAAATTATCAAGTTCACAATTCTACATGCAGTCAGTTTTAAAGTTTTATTTTATCATAATTCATAACCGTAGACGAAAACACTATGAAATTATTTCTGATTAAATGGCATTAATTAAATAGATTACTTAAAATTACTACTAATAGTTATTCTTATTATTAATAATATTTTATTCAGTTTTGGTTTTTACGGAGGTGCAAAATGCACCACTGCAAAATGTAGTGCTGCCATGGTACATGATTGTACTTTATTATTTTAAACTTTGTTAATGTTGTTTTAGTGTGTCAAATAACAAGTAAAAAGACAAGAAATTCAGCACATTAAACAATACGAACAAGTTCTAAATGAGTTACTCATTGAGTCAACTCTCTTTGATATGCCCATTGTACAAATCCCATCTCTAAAACAGGTCAGTGACGCCATATTTGTTAACCTTTTTGTTCAATCAAATAAGAATACACTTTAAGCTTAAATTTTTTTTATCTCGTAAAAGCATTAAAGAAATAGCAGATGAATTACAGTATTATTGAGACAGTGTCCATTGTCAGTGTTATCTAGCGAAAATGGTAAAAATCGAACACCCTACGTATAAAAAAGTACAAGCATGTTGTGCCTGCTTCTGACTTGTAAGAAGATGGGTTTAAATTTTATGTTAAGAAAAAGTTATCCATTACAAATGGACAACGTATGTAGCTTCTATTTTCTATATTCTGAGATATTACCTCGCCTTATGTTAACGATAAATGCCTTGTGTTAAATTTTAATATGCTGTCATTTTAATAGAGTTGAGTGAAAATCCGAACACAGTCGCGGTAAATCACACAATATATAATATCTATCACATGTTTAGTCTAACATAGGTTCACATATTTAACTATACAAATTGAATGCTGACGAATTTTGTCTTCGCGTTATTGCATTGTCATCGGGTTATGAGAGGAGCGTCTACAATGAATTCCCTAAATAAACAAAAAGGATGCTGTTACTGCCATATGTTTACAGGTACCTACCCAACCATTGTAATGTGCGACAGTCAGTTTGGACTGGATTTCATACTTTGATACATTTTAAAAATATATATACAAGTCTAAACTTGCTGTCAAAAACCCAAATTTAAGTCCATTGGAACAAAGACTTTCAATGATTTTCTAATTAAGAGCGCTTAACAGTTTAACGCTACACGCGTAATGACCGTTGCAGTAATTGCTCCGAGCGTTAAATAGTGAGGTTTTTTTTTTTTTAATTATCATATAAACGAGACCTTAGTATTTTATAATAATATTTATTTATTTTATGATTTTCTTACATATTAAGCATTAAAGTGGTGAATTTTTTTGTAGTCGGAATATTTTTTTATAATACACTTCTAACAATTTTTCTAAGATGACCAAAAGTGACTTGATAGTAAAACTTAAGAAACAAAGAGTTGCTAAAAACAGAATTTTACGTATATTTAAACAATAATCTTTAAATTTTAATTGCAACGTGAAATAGAACTGTGCTAACCTGTTCCATTTTTATTTGTATTATTGTTACGTGAATCACAATCATTTTCAGAAATTCGTTTAAAACGACGCGTGTAAGCGTCGAAACTGTTATACCCTCTTTAATATTTTTGTATATCTGATCATTGATCGTGAGTGTTCCAATTGATTAAAACTTGAGCGTCCCATATTACTAGCTTTCCTCTATGGACTTTTCAGTTGGCAAAGCAAGATGTCGCAGCGTTGCAGTAGAAAATGAGGTACATATATATAAAAAAAAAAAACATTAACAGAAGATCGTCGCGACGCACCTGTCATCGGTTTCGAGGTGACATAGAATAGACGCGCTAATTTTAAGGGGATTAATGTTAATTTCTACTCGTGATATATCACACAATGAATGCATGTAGTACTTTTCTGTTCTATAAATATCTACTATTGAATAAAATATTAATGTAAATTGTAGCTAACCTCTGCATTAAAAGAAAACTAGGAAGATTGTTACTCTAAACCAGTATCCGCTGAGGATTGATTCAGGTATTTATATTTTTTTTCTCGATTCAACTTAGGGTTTGACATTGTCGAAGTATAATTTGAATGTGTAAGAACTTATTTTATGAAGATTCTTTATTTATGTGTGAAGGCTATTTTGTTTTGGTGTGATTTTGTTATTGTGCTCTACGATGGTTAGATATTTTAAATAGGAAAATAAAGCATAAACCTAAAATCGTTGTTTTATTTAACCACAACACAAATATTAAATTACTAACTGGTGCGAGAAACTTAGTCCGTGTTGGTAAATGAAAAATATAACACGAGAAAATATATGTGACGCCCGATATATTTATCGCTGTGGCTACGGTGGCGCTCTATTTTTATATTTTTAGACGATCCTTCGACCACTAATGTTGAATAAAACAATCTGCAAATGATAGATCATACAATAGATACAATCGATATTTGGATTGATGAGCCCATTGGTCGAGTGGTTCAGGTTGCCTTAGCGCTCTGTTCCGCGTTCGATTCCTGACAAGGCGTGATGTAAACAAAGTCTTCAAACTCTGGTAGTGACAGGGCACACTGCTTTTCAGTTATAAATTGGGCAGCCCATCTGCCGGCAGTAACCACCCCTTTACAGTGTTTCTAGTTTGCTAACTTAATGGTGAGAAATTATTAATAAGGCAAATCTTTGCCTTAAGGGTTTGCCCTTGAAGCATAGCAAAAATTTATTTCCTAAATTTCTTTGGCTAAGATTAAATTAAAGGCCTGTTGAATACACAAATGCTTCTTAAAAACATATGTCATCAAATACATAATCTTATATTAAAAATATAAATCTTTTCAAATTAAAAAATCCAAAAAAGTTATACTTCAAAGTAGAAATTCACAACTAATACTTTAAATGGGTTGGTTTGAAAGAAATAATTTATATATATTTTATGAGTAATTTTAGTAAGGTATATATTATAATCATATGAAAAAAATAATTTTCTATAGGTACATTACTTTTTAGAGTGCTTAAAATATCACTTATAAACAATGTGGTGTAGTTAATTAAGCTTCCATTGCAACTTTTTTTGGACTTCCCTTTGTCCTTCTTGGTTTTTCTGGCAAACTGTCTTCTGTAGATTCTGGCAATTCTGCAGTAGGCACTTCAGGAAGCTGATCTTTGACATCTAAAATGGCTTCAAGTTCTGCTTCTATAGCTTCATCGTCGGCTTCTGTTAAGTGTCCGGATATAATTTCATCTATTTCTCTCTGTTTCTCAATTCCTTCCCTTGTCTCATCCATAATTTTTTCTATCTCATCTATGCTTAATATATCATGGACCATCTTAAGTGCAGCATTTCCTGTTTTAAGACCATCAAGTACCTGAAAATTCAAAGATATATAAAGTTAATTATGTGACTTAAATACATGGAAAAATCTTGTCAGACTAGCACAAATAATGTAACAGCCAGCATGTGAGATTCCTATTTTATTAAGAATCAAATTTGATCTTATTTAATTTAAACAGTAACCTACATTAATTTTATATAGAATTTCTATACAAAATTAATGTAATGTCCTTTTTAATGGACAAAATAATATAAATATTAAGATCGTCAGACAGACCACTTGATGTTGGTGGCTACCATCACCTAGAACACAAGCAACACCAAAGGTATTGCAAGTACCATAGCAAAATTAAGATGTGCTCTGGTTACACACAATCTTCTGTAAGGGGGTGGTTACTGCCACCAGATGGGCTTTGAAATGCATTGTGCCATTATGTATATATAAGGTTATTATTATATAAATAAACCTGAATTTCAATTTGAGTGAACTCAATATCGTGAGTCAGCTGTTCTAGTTTCTCTAACTGCGCATCTGTGTTTTGTAGTAGTTGTTCTTGGTATCTCTTTTTCCTCAAAAGAAGCTTCGCTCGATCACGTTTATCTTCATTGAGAAGTTTCTTCGCTAGTTGCCGATCTCTTTCTAAATTTAGTTCTATTTTCTTCTGGTATTGCTTCAGCTTATCTCTTTGTTGTTTCAACTGTAAAACAGCCTTATCTTGTTCAGTCACCCTGCTGACGGGTTTTTTATGCTTACCGAATAAGCCTCCCATTTTAACACATAGACCTTATAGAGACTGAACACACATAACACAAAGTATTTAAATAAATAAGAATAAAATATGTACTATAGATAATAAAATTAATAAATTTTAATTCAAAAACTTCCTAAACAAAACAATTTTCATGTGATCTTGGTCTTGCTTGTCACTTGGACGGACTGACTGTTGTCAGTGTCATGATAATCAAAGACAAAGTTGTCTGTGTCACCATCGCTAGTTTTGCATTGGGCACAGAACAAGATATGTTATTAGTCTATGTTGGTCAAATTCATGCCACTGAGAATGTTCTGCGCTGACAATTTTTTTTATGAAATGGCCCTTTTTGTTCTAAAAATTTCTAAGATTAAAAACAGGTTTTTCATCTAATTACCCTCAATCTATTTCTGCCATCTTATTAAAAGCATAATTAAGTTTTGCCCTAGACAGGCCGACGGTAGCCTAACACAAGTAACGCCACTAGTGCTACAAATGCGCTTCCAACCTTAAAAGATTACTCACTCACTAAAAAAAAAATACTTAATTTCACAGTGGCCTTCAGTAAGGGATGGTTATTGCCGCCAGCCGAGCTGCCCAAATGGACTGCGTAACCCCTTATCCTAATATAAATGGCAGTGCACTTGCCGCACCGTGGTGTTGCCTGTTATATAGGCCATGGCCACCCACCATCAAGTGGACCGTAGGTATTAGGTGAGGAAAAAATAATTTAAACCGAATATTAACGCCTCTGTGAAAATTATTATAAATAAATATGGAAATACAGGTAGTTAGAAAAACAACGATTATACATTTTTTTAAATCTCGTTTATATCAAATTACAGAACATAATTTAGTACATATATAACTATAGTTAGGGATAGATTTCCTCTAAAATATAAATAGCGTGGCACCATTGGCGACAAATTACAATTTGGCTTCAATATAAATTGTCCCAACGGTTACGTACACCACACGTTTAAAAGAAAGTCTTACTATTTTTATTATCACACGGTTTAGAACCGTACGACACTATTTATATTCTCAAAACCGTCCAGCCGCTTTAACGTAGTGATATACTTCCGATTAGTCTTAAATCCGCTACAGGGTTACATTTAGGAATTTACAACTAATAATTATGTACAAGTTAAAACATTAGTCTTACTTACAAGCTAAAGTGATTATAACACCACTCGACTCGCTGGCAAAGGAGCCGAACTAAAAACACCACTTTCCATTTGTAAATATAATAATCTAATCATTAATTAACTTTATTCGTCATATCACACTTGTACTGTACATGGCAAATAATACATATAATAAGTCTAAGCTTGTCACTAGATTAAAACTGATCTATTCTCAAAGCTCACAGCGCTCACCTAAAGTGACCTTGATTTTTTTTTTTTCTTCAAACAAATGAGTTCGGATAATAAAAAAATTATGGGAAACTGCAAGACACTCGCCTCTTGTGGTCCCTCATCACTTTCAAGCAACATTTTAGAAAAAAAATGTTTAAAATTCATTTTCAAATGAAAATATTTCATGTGAAATTAAAATTTCTTAAAAGGGAATGTATATTAAAAATATGATTTCACTTGATTAATATTAATTTAAACATTTTTAAAACGAAAGTTACTAAAAATGATGGTTATAAATAATTTGAGAATACCACAAAAGTGGTATCAAATTCACTTGTAATATCTTGAAACACATTTAAAATGTTATTGGAATAAACAATAACAGGTAATTAACTTCAAATATCCACAAAACCTAATTTCCTCAAAAAACATGCTCGCAAGCTCATATTCCTTTTAAATTAACTATATTACAATATTTATAACAAGTACACTAACTATTTCTACAAATTTTAACCGATTTCAACACATAATTTTTTTAAAGTTTTTGTTAGACAGTACGGAGACAGTACAATAAAACATATTTTTTTGTTTTAAAATACTGTACAAAATACAAAATAGGCCGAGCCAAGTTCATTTCAATACAGTCGACTATAATCTAAAGAAATTCTCATGTAGACAACAAGCCGTGTGTACAATTATTTAGAGATTAAATTCTCAAAGAATTTGTAAGACACTCGCCTGAGAGAATCCATAGACAATCATTAATGGTCGCCCTAGCTGCCAAAACAGTCACTTTTTTATATGCGTCTTATTTGTGTATGTCAAATTTGACATTTATAATTTTTAAGATTGACACAACACATAATTCACAATCATAAATAAGAATTCGACACAAATGTTTTTTTTATATATTTATACAATTTACAAAAATAAATTTAAAAAAATGTTAAGATTGTCGACATAATTTTAAAAAAAAAGTACAAAGGAAAACTTTTCAAACGCACCTGTAAACGACATAACAATTTTATTGCAAAATAAAATTGTTTGAGAACGTCACCTAGCTGTAGAAATGAAATAAATCCTCAGTAAAGGTTGATGAATTATGATATTTGAATTATTTTTTATAGTAAAGTAATCAAGTCATCAAAAAACATTAATCATCGTCAATATCCTTATAGTTTAAATTATTTAACGTAGCGATAGATGGCGCCTTAAGTAATACTTGTACAGGTTGATTTGAACAGTTAAAATTAATATGACAGAGGTCGTGCGTAAACATCTAGATTATATTTTACCCAAAATAGTCATTAAATTGGGTAGGTGTTATAATGCAAGTACCCAACACAAATACTAAAATGTTATTGACCAGGTTAAAAGGGCTCTAAAATTACCCGTTGAGTAGTTCTCCTAATTCTATATGATGGTGTAAGCTTATTTAAATAAGTATGTTATTGTGTTATAAACTTAATTAAAATAAAGATATCTCACTAAGAATGAAAATGTTGAAAAGGGGCCATGTTCTCTTGTGTATTATTAGAATTTCAATAAAATTCAATAAAAGGTTCACAAGTAACTGGACAGAATGTGTAACCGTTTGTCACGAAATTAATTTTCTTATTATTGAAAAAAAAAAACTTATGTATATATCTATTATATACATAAAAATTTATGTTAGTTTATTCAAACCACAATTTTTTTTCGAAACTACAACCAATCAAACATACAAACTTTACTTCTGTAATATTAGTACAGATCAGTATAAAGTCCCCGTCACGAGAAGCTATAATTTTTGTAAATAAATAACAACAATTGAATCAACAACAAAACTAACGATCATTTTCACTTGGTCGGGTTATATTTTAGCGATATAAAGCGCTGTCGTCTATTTTGTGGTATTGGGAACGCGTCTGACTCATAGAACGTACATGGTCGCCATTTTGAAGTAAGCTCACGCTAACGCTGTCAATGCTGTCATTCGAATTTCGAATGCGTCTCAGTTTGTTTCATATATCCTTATATATACTTTTATATACCCCTATATAAAAATAAAAATAAATTCAAAACTCTTTTTTATATTTGGTTCAGAGGTTGCAAACCCCTGAATGTGTATTTATAAACTTTATAGCTTCTCGTGACGGGGACTATAGATAGAATGATATAAATATAACCAATTCATGATTATTGATTACGGTTCAAAACTATTTAATTTTTTATGCTGATAAAAAGAGCTGATAAAAAACTATGTGTATAAAAGGAAGATCCAAGTTTCACCGCTTTCAATGTCCTTTGCACACATTCAAATTATGTATATTACGATTATATTTTTACCCTTTTTTATTTTTATAAACTACACTGACCGCAAGGCAAACTGATAATATTTTCTCTTTACAGTCAGTTTGGGTAACTTTGATTCATACGAGTAACTTTACAGTCATTTGTTAAATAACCTATTATTTTGTTACTAGATACCGACGATGTCCAGAAAAAAAGATATACCGCAGCCTGATACGGAATCGAATTACAGACCAACTACTTTAGAGGAATGTCTGGAGAATTAAGTGCAAAGAATACAGAATAAAGATTAATAAAAAAAAATAGTTAAGGAACATATGAAGGCCTTAGCAGACAATAGGATACCTGTAGTGATTGATGACGTCACTCTTGTAATACAAAGTACACACTCAGCCGATAGACAAGTATTTACAAATAATTATCCGAGGTGGGAATGGGGGAGCTATTCTTTTCTATTTTTCCCTATATTTTTTTTACTTTTGACAGAATATCAGTTTGATTGTCTTCTTTCAACTGGATGAAATTCGTTTGATGAAACATTTTGATTACATCGAAAAATTATTCTGTCCGATACGTATTGAACTTACACTGTACGTACATGCTTTACAACATGTGCACCATATAAAATTTTCGCAGATGACTCTTTTTCTTCAAGGCTTTTTATTTTTTTATCTGATTAGAAAAACCACATCCTGGTAATTTCGTTCATTTAAGCTTTTATTTTATCTGTGTTTGAAAGGTTAATGAACAGTTCTACGAGTTGTATGCAGAGAAAAAATATTAAAACGGATATATACATGTAGCCAATGCAAATTGTTTTCGTAAAACATGGCGCCTAAATTCTGTCAAATTAACAGATATTAGATCTTTTACAACTAATAAAATCTATGCTGATATAAATAATTATAACATTTTCCACTCTCAAATATGTAGTCTATTTATACGAGGTGAAACTACGAACCACGGAGAATAGAGGTATGGAGGACCAACTCTATACACGAGAAAGTGCCCGTTTGCTACCATTAAATAGGAGGCATTAAATGGTAGGATTTTATTTGCGGTAGTTTCATGAACTAGGTACGCTACCAACCAATCATTACAAACATTAATACTACACAAGTGTCGTTCTCGCCAATTTATGAACCACTATTTATTTTGGGCCAATACACAATTCGTATTGCTGCGTTTCTCTTCCACGGGGGGAAGGGAGACGTAACACCCGCAGGAACGTATGAAACGAATCAGTTCGCAAGTTATTGCCATGCGTTCTGCGAGCTCGTACATTTCTGTGTATCATCGAATATGCCAGTCCTCCTTACCTCTATTCTCCAAGCTACGAACAAAAAATGGAATATCTCCCTGACGAGTCGCTGAAGCTTGTTGCAATCAGAAGCACTAGTAGTTGACTGTGACCGGGTGGTGGGTGCTCGTGTGATGCTGAGGTGCGGTCGCGTGGGGGAATGCGCCTGGCACAGCGCCCACATTGCCCACAGCGCCCACATTGCCCACAGTACCCGCGGCCGGAGGCGCCGATCGAACCGCCTGCAATCACACACCATTCAATTGAGTATATTCATCCATTACTCTACTATACATTATATTCATAATTCCTTCTCTGTCACGAGAAAATATTTTTTAAAGAGGTGGCGCTAGTGTACCTTATTAGGGTCGGGTGAGATAATATTTAGCTATAGTTCAAGTGGATAATTCATTATGTTTGAGTACCCCGTAACATATTAGCTTATTAGCTCACCTGGCTGGCAATTTGCATCACAGTGTTTGTATTGGCTTGAGGATTTTGCGTCACGTCATTGGTTTCAACGGGAACAGAGGTGTTTTCCGTGACCACAGTTCTGAAAAGTTAAATATGCTTGTATTATTTTTAAATCATAAAAATGGCATCGATGAACAGTTATGACATACAAAATATACTTACAGTTTCTTAAATAAAATACTTAAATCCAATAAACTAGTAATTTCGATATTAATCAAAATTTATAGTTGGCTCAGACTGGTTCATAAATAATTTTTATAAAATGTAATAAGTTTTTCGCAGACATAAATCCAAATAATGTAGAATTATATTTAAACTATTGGTGAAAGAATTCTTTAAATCAGATGAATAGTTTCGAAGATTATCTCCTACATACAAACTTGACGTATTTATAATATTAGTATAGATTATAGATAATATATTCTGAAGGAAGTGAGACACTGTATGATGATAGTAATTGCTTGAATGTAGCCGAGGAGTAATAGATGGATCGGTTAAAGAGAATTGGTCCTTCGAGAGGGATAGTGAGAGACTAACCTTAATTCCTGCTTGGTGTCGGGTTCCTCCTTGTCACAATTATTATCACAGTGTGCTTCGTCCGGATCTTCGGCGCCCGCCTCACCTCCCTCGTGCATGCGTCGGTGGCTCGCCAGGTGAGCTGCAATTCCCACACTTTTAGTAAATTTGTTTCCCTACCCTCTACCTAGTCTCCATATTTAATTTTTGAAAAAGTCAGATTGCATGCAACTGCTTTAATATGTTTAATGCAGTGTCAATAGGAGTATTATAAGTCCATCATATAGCCCCGACCTTAGCTTTTCACCTGTTTCGGTCTCTATAAGTTAACATCAAGAGAGGACTGTCAAAACTATGTCGCAGTTTTTTGATAAGAAGTTCTAAAATTTCTACAGCAATGGGATTATGTCACTACTTACAAAATGGAAAGAAGTTATCGAACAAAATGGCACGCACATTTATATTATACTTAAATATAAATAAACTATGTAAAAACCCTAAAAATCTTGAATTTGCATATAAAATATGTAAAAACTATTCTGTTTCAACCTATTATTTCATTTATTTTACTAGCAGAATGAAACAAGTATGATGAAAATTTTTGATTGGCATAATATCAACATAATTATCACCTAAATGTGTTTTTACCAGTTCATCTTTTTGGTTTTATACTACATACTACTCAAAATGCTATGCCACAAAATCAATATTAAATTTTCATTATAAATATCACAGTGAAGAGGCAAATGATACATACTTTTCGATAAGAATTCTTTACTGCAGACGTCACACCGGAAGAATTTGCTGTCTGCATTAGTGTTCTTGTGCGATCGCACATGGAACAATAAATTTCCTTTAAGTGGGAATGATTTTCCACATTCACCACAAATGTAAGGACGCTCCCCGCAACTATGAGACCTGTCACAAAAATAAATTGATAATTATTTAGTAGTTATAGATATGTTATACATTTCAAAAAATTATGTCATTCATCCCACTTCAGTAAGAGGTTTTTTTTAGTCATAATAATTTCGTGTAATGAACACAACTGGATCCGCTCTTGGTTTGGTCTCCATTCCAATTATTTATCACCAAATATTTATCATTATAATATTTCCAACTAGACTGACAGTTGATACACATTACTGATTGGAAGTAAAACCCATTCATTACACTCAGACTAAATCCATTTTATAATTAAAAGTATTTTAATGGCTATTGGATGAAGTTTCATTGTTCTTCTATATTCACCTCATATGAGTAGCGAGATGCTCCTTGCGAGTGAAAGACTTTGAGCAGACTTTGCAAGTGTGTGGTGTGTTGCCAGTATGCTGCTTGAAGTGGTTCGTGAGATGCTCTTTCCGAGTGAAGGTCTTCTGACAGAACTCGCACCGATGCGGAGATTCTCCTGTATGGATTCTGCAAACAGGTTTGGCGAATATTTATGGTGATGAAAACTATACATAACGACCTTTTCTTTAATGTAAATAATTAATTATGACAAGTGGCTACCGTCGTCTTATAAACAAAAGTAAGTGTATTTGAGTGTTGCTAGGAGAATGAGTAGTGATTTACTTTTACAAGAGTTAACATACCTGACGTGGTTGGTGAGATGCTCCTTCCGGGAGAAGGTCTTGGTGCAGAAGGGGCATTTGTGGGGCGTCTCTCCCGTGTGAAGGTGGATGTGGTTGGTGAGGTGCTCCTTGCGCGAGAACGACTTCGCACAAAACGTGCATTTGTACGGCGTCTCGCCTGTGTGTTGCCTGTACAAACAAACAAAACACTATATCTATGTCCGTACTACTTTATACTAATATTATAAACGCGAAAGTATGTTTGGATGTATGGATGTTTGTAACTCTTTCACGCAAATACTACTGAACCGATCACCATGAAATTTTGCATACACGTTGTCTGGGACACCAGAAAGGACATAGGGTACTTTTCATCGTTCAACGCGGATGAATTCGCGGGCACCAGCTAGTACTATATATATGAAATTTACAAATTAACATAGGTACTTTAAGGGAACCTATTAAATCGGGCAACAAATATTGTTGAATAGTTAAATAAAGCAATTAGCATTAAAGTAATATTGGAAAGACAAGTTTAAGCAGAAAGCTTCTAAAACTATAAGCTCAACCGGACGAAGTCGCGGGCACCAGCTAAGGTTAATAGGTCTATTTCGACGTAAAATAAGTTATATAAATATTTAATTAAAAATATACATGTTTCTAAATGTTCTCTAACTTCTGTTAAAAAAAAAATACATGTTGACACTTTTTATATACTTAATTTAGTATTTTATTGGAAATACACATATTGCAATACTATTAGGTGTCCATGTAGACTGTGTACTAAAAATTGCTATTCAAATTTTTTTCCATTACTTCCTTTCCATTAAAGAAATTATGGGAGCAAGAATCGATGAAATCCATCATAATTCCTCTAATTTATCGATAATGTGTAAAAAGTAATTGCATTTAACTGAAAATAATGCAATAGCCACGCTTGTCTTCAGACTATGCTGCCCACCCTCTAGTAGGAATGATATTAGTGTATGAAAATAGAGCCCAGCACTTCAGGTTGGTCCAAAAATTCAACTCATACAAGTTTCTAAACCTCATTACATACTTTGATGTGTTATTAAAAATATATAAATGTATTAACACTAAGCTTTTGCAGCGACTTCGTTGGCGTGTGTTTATATAATTATATCCTATTGATATTACTGATATGTTACCGTAGTTTTTACGCCAAAGATAACAAACATCCACAATTCCACATATCCATTCTCACAAACTTTTTCGCATTTATAATATTAGTAGAATGTAGTCGAACTACATGAGAGTTGTACTATTACGGATTGCTTCATGACCAATCCAGTTTTTTTTTTTTTAAGCTTCATCAATATCCGTATTAATGAAATAATAAAAAAAGTGCCATTATAAAGTCTTGGTCAGAAAATTGAAGCACGAGTAAATCATTAAATGGATTTGTGTGAAACTTTGGATACAGGGCCATGTTAGGGATAATGTGCACCTTTATGTGTACCTTATGTGTATGACGAGGTGCTCCTTGCGCGAGAAGCACTTCTGACAGTAGGAGCACACGTGCGGAGAGTCGCCGGTGTGCTGCCGGATATGGTTGGTGAGATGCTCCTTACGGGAGAACGCCTTCGGACAGTATGTGCACTTGTGCGGAGTTTCACCCGTGTGTTGTCTACAAACACAAACCGATTCTTTAAATTTTCTTACAACGCAATTACGTACCGTTAGGGAATCTTTTAACATTGAAGAGACAATTTATTATAGGGTTGTTTGGAAAGCATTTTCGTTTTTCTTGGGTGAAATGGGAGTAGGTTTTCAAAGGTATTTTTTAGTGTTCATAAATAAATTTAATGGCAGATGATACCAAAAATAGATTTTTGTAACTTGTCTTACTATTTTATTCCTCAGCAGAAACATTATACTTAATGAAGAGTACATACCAATGTTTTATGTTTTGAGTTTATGTCATTAGGCAATAAATGAATATGAATAAATATTCAATTTAAGTAACACCTACTTTCACAGCAAATGTGATGAAACTACCTTTTTATGTGCAACAAAAAAATAAGCACGTAGAAATCATTATTGCATAATAAAAGGATGGGTATTAATTATTAAAATTGAATAAAAATATTGTAAACTTTTTTTGTTTTTCAATGTTCCATTTCATTACAATTTTTCTAATAACAACATTTTTATGGACAGTGCATAACTATTTTATTTTATTTAGTTAAACAATTATCTTCAACCAGGGGATGGGCAACATTTGGAAGACTTTTGGCCAGCAGTGGGTGTGACATGTGTGGCAAGTAACGTAACAAGTGGTTGTCGCTCACCTGATGTGATTGGTCAAATGCTCCTTCCTGGTAAAGGATTTGGCACAGTACGAACACCGGTGGGGTGATTCGCCCGTATGCTGTCGCACGTGGTTCGTTAGGTGCTCTTTGCGCGTGAAAGATTTCGTGCAGAATGAGCACTTGTGCGGTGACTCGCCGGTGTGCTGACGCACATGATTCACTGATAAAGTGGAAATAATTCATTGTTATACAGGTTAAATTGCGTTATGGGTTTATCGTATCTGTCACATTATCCTAAGTTCCTATACGAGGTGACTATTGATTTATCCCACAAGGTGAAACAAAACGTTTTTAAAACTGCCATGACATTTTTTTAAAACGAATTTAAATTGTTTTAATCTTTCGTTTCGACGTTTTGACGTGACGACCTTTACATGAAAAAATAATTTAGTGATTCGTTTAAAATCGTTTACTAGTTAAAACCGAAACTGGTGTAATAGTTAAAACCTCAAGATATTTCGTAAATAATATATAAAGTGCCTGTCTGTCAAACTTAACTTTATAAAAACCTATCCTTCACTCTCAGTCTAGAATGGTAATAAGCACTTTAAACATTACCCAAGTGGTCCTTCCTGGTGAATGCCTTAGGACAGTAGCCGCACTGGAAGGGCGTTTCGCCCGTGTGTTGACGCACGTGATTGACGAGGTGTTCGCGGCGCGTGAAGGACTTGGAGCAGAAGTTGCAGCGGTGGGGCGATTCGCCCGTGTGCTGCCTCACGTGGTTCAGCAAGTGCTCCTTGCGGGTGAACGTCTTCGAGCAGAAATCGCAGCGGTGGGGCGTCTCGCCTGCAACAAAAGATCACCTGCTTACACTATTTGCAACTATTGCGCAGTAAGCATTTTTACTTGCACGGTTGCTTTCTCTTTCTAGTGAGTACTCAATTTCTTGCAGGTATTGCTCGGTTCTTTCTTTATGTCTATGAAAACCGACAACCTGCCGTTATTAATAATGCCACAGTGTGTTACCGACCATTGTTTGGTACAGTATGAGACTGGCAAATGGATTCATTTGTTAATTGATTAATAGCTGCAATATATCTGCAGACTCGTAATAAGAAAAAAAGTCACAACAGTTTCCAATACTTAGCAAGTCAACCATCGATTAAATAAAGTTGCTTTTGTCGAATCTAAAAATATAATTACAAACCTAAAAAATGGTTATCAAACAAAATGGCATATATGGTAAATAAATTATGATAAAAAATATCTTGAATTTGTATATAAAATACGAAAAAACTTATCCCCGACCATATATAGATAGACATCAGCGATACTGACCGGTGTGCCACAGTATGTGGTTGGTGTAATGTTCCTTTCGGGTGAATGACTTGCCGCACATCGCACATCGGAAGGGCGTATCGTTCGTGTGCGAGCGCATATGGTTCGTTAAATGCTCCTTCCTAGTGTACTTCTTGCCACATATTTGGCAATGGTGCGGCGTTTCACCTAGTGGGTAGCAGAAAATACAATGTTATTCAATGATGCAACTATATATTCTTACTCCCAATTTATGTTTCTCTTCGCCAAACATTGTCTCCCGATTTATATATTCCAATTTACAAATGATTCTCGTAAACGGCTCGTAACGAAGAGAAGTATAACTTTGGGAGACGAGATGTTATAAGTAATGTTACTTACATTTATTTGTGTTAGATTAGAAAAACTCACAATTGATCGACTCATTGGGTGAAATAGTTGAATCATTAAATATATTCTACTTTCTGCACCACTTTAGACTCTCGATTGTTTTCGGTGCGAGGCTTGCGGTTCCAAATGACGCCAAACAAAAATAAACATTTACGATCAGAACACACAGTTCTGAACTTAAATGTATAGGATACGATTAGCGTAAGACTTTAAAGCGTACCAAAACTTTAGACAATTAGAAATGATGTGTCATGAAAAATCAAAAACCATTGAGGCATGCAATTCTACGTAAATAATTTTAACTTTATTATAAATAAACAGTAACTAGATATCAGTAACAAACAAACACATAATAAAAAAAAACTAAATGCAAATACTCTTCAAATTGAATGTACTGTGTTAATGTGTCCTGTCCAATTATTATACCTATGGATAAATATGATTACGAGTATCATTTCTTTTACAGACAAAAGTATACTATAAATGCAACAGCAACCCATAAACTTTCAGACCTAAAACACTGAATAGATTTCAACCAAATTTTTTAAGCAATTTAAGCTTCGGTTTAGAACATTTTAACTTTGGGCAACGCCTATCTCTAAGGCTAAGACTTCAAGGTCTCTAAGGTTCGTAATCTAAGTTCTAATTGCTTTTGTTTCGAAAATAGGTCGATTTTGAATTGTATTAAATTTTAGCATCGATTTCAATCAATTGACATTTCTTTCCCTACTCTATTTTGATGAATCATTACACTTATGGCCGGTGTTGTCTATAGAATTAAAAGTGTAAATACGAAAAATAAGCGACGTATGGTTTGTGTGTTAGAGAAATGTGTTGAAATGTTCAATAGAGACAGTTTGGTTGATGAAGAGTATTTTGACGCGAGTAATGCATGGCATCAGGCATAAGACAAACTACATACCCGTGTGCCACATGACATGGTTCATGAAGTGCTCCTTGCGCGTGAAAGACTTCTTGCATATGTCGCAGCGATGGGGCGTTTCGCCCGTGTGTTTCCGTACGTGGTTCACCATGTGTTCTTTTCGGGTGAACGATTTCGCACAGTACTGGCATCTGTAGACACAAAGGTAGAAGAATCACTCACATTCTCGAAATTGTTGCTCTATCAAGTAAATATGTGATAAATATTCCGACCATTATAAAAGAAAATAAAAGGTGGTACATATTGCGATACTATTTACTTTCATTTACCATTTGCTCATTATACCTCATTATTACTCCAGGACCCTACAACAAGATAACTGAATTATTTATTATGTTAAGTTTGTGTGATTAAGTTCAGTTGAGTTAACCTACTTAGTTTACATTAAAGTTTTAGCTCATTATCAAAAAATTAACGGCAGCGCATTGCGGTTAATAGCGTCACTGCGAATCTTATGTGTGCCATGTGTTTCAAATAAAACTTAAATGCTGTATTTCCTTCATTTTAATCCAATTTCATCAATTATTACATCAGTAATAATATGACTGATAATATACCTAATAACTTTTGTCTGTTTGAAAAATTATTCCTTAAATTAAAACTGATACTTCACAAATTTTAAAACAAATGTTGGGTAAATACACATAATTGTATCACAGTGAATACCTTTTTATGTACATCATTGACATATTGCAATCAAGAAATTATTACAATGCATACATGGATGGATATATCCTTACCTGAATCAATCTTCGACTGAAAATCAACAGAAGAATTAACATACAACTTTTTTATCGCCAAACTTCTGAGAAGCGAAAAGTGCATGTGGTGGTGTTTGGTAAACAAATAATTTTTAGACCTTAGATAGGTCTCGAAATAAGATTGAAAACGCACCTGTACGGTGTCTCCCCTGTGTGACTGCGAGTGTGGTTGTCGAGATGTTCCTTCCTTGCGAAAGTTTTGAGGCAAGTAGCGCAAACGTACGGCTTATCCTGGGACACCCTTTTGGCGTGACGTTCGGCTGCATCTCCCGCTGGTAAATACAACAATTACTCATTATTTTGACATTTTGAATTATTTCCTCTTATTGCCCATATTCGGTTTAATTTGACTGTACTGATTTATTTATTCTCAAAAACTTTTCCATTTTCTTAATTAAGACCTATATTATATTGTCAATATTTAATATGTTTTTCCTCTCATAATCTTGTGTTAATATTGGTAATTAATATCATAAAACAATAAACTCACCTAGATGACATTTCCCATGTCGGGATAGTTCGACATGATTAGCGAACGCCGAGCCGCACACTTGGCACGTGAACGGTTTGCGTTCTCCATGGTAACGCCTACAAACAGTATATAAACTTAGAAAAACCATTCATTATCAATTATTATATATTGTTTACAATGTTAACAACTTCTTTTCTTTTCATTTTTTCTAAACAAAAATATAGGTTCTTTAACTGGAATGCTAGTATTATTTTAAACTAGCTGTGGCTCGCAACCTCTTTCGCGTCTAAAAATATAACACCTGACATATATATCGCTGTGAAGAAGTGGCGCCGCCATTGGTGATGACAGTGGCGCCGAATTTTTTATATTTTGAGATGAACACCTCGGAAATCTAACGTTTTTCCAAAATAAAAAGTATTCTACGTGTAGCCATTAGCCTTCTGTTAGCCTTTGTACCAGCCTAGCTTTCCATATCTTTAAGAGAACAAATAAAAAGAATAAACAAATAACAAGAAATTAAAAGTGGAAATATTATAGTGTCATCCCATTCTTATTAACTGGATGGTTAGAATGGGACATCACTACTGTATGACAAAATAGCAATTTCGTAATGTCTCAAACAGAGTTGTTAATATAATAACAATTTCAATCACCTATGAACAATGAGTTGATATCTGAACTGGAATATTTTCCCACAGAGGTCGCACGAGTGGTGTCCCGGCGAGGAGGACTCTGTTTCCGATATCGCCGCGCTTGTGGAAGGTGGAGGCACTTCCACCTCAATGCCTTCCATCACCTAAAAAAAAAAAAAAGAAAACAATTTACTAAATTTTGTAAAATAAATAAAAAAATAACCTTCTAACGATCAAATTGATTGGAATTGGTAATCCTCAACCTTTCAACTCAAAATTAAATCAATTTTAGATGATATGAACAAATTCACCGGGTCATCTAGTTATTAATAAACTAGCTGTTGCACACGGCTTCGCCGATGTAATTTTGAAAAATATAGCCTGTTACTCTCTGATAACGTAGCTTTCTATAAATAAAATAATTAGTAATATGAAGTAGTTTTTGAGTTTATTCATTACAAACATACAAATCTCTCTTTATAATATTAGTATAGGGATTAATGACTAATGTCGGATGCGTTAAGTATTTCTCTCTAGTATGCGCTTACCTTAGCCTGCTGCTGTCCCTCGGAGTTAAGTTTTCCAAACACTTCGTGGTACGCTAGCAACTGAGACAAGTCCTCCACATTCACTTTGTACATTTGGTGGAAATCGTGTTCAGAAGTCCCTGCAGATATCTTCACTACGGCTCCCTCCATACCCATTGTTCCCACACTCTACAAAAAAAATATATACAGAATAATTTCACAGGCCTGGCAGTAATCAAATTTTTTAATACCTAATTTTTACTATTGGTTTCATAAATAAACTGCACCCCCCCCTTAATGTTCAGTGAAGACCAGAAAAAATATATTTAATGTACATACCAATCAATAAACTGCTTATTTGAATCATGTGAATTTTTAAAGGCATAATTGCGAGTGTCGTCATTCTGCAGTCATAACAGTGAAAATTGTCATTTATTTGACAATTTTAAATGTTTCAAAGGGATAAAAATATTATATATTTATGAACTCCGTTTCTTAACAAACAATGTTCAAAACTCTTAAAACTTTTTAAAAACTATAACAACACAGATGTGTCTCATACATTATGTAGATGGTTATGGCTAATATGTTACACTAACATTTAGGTTAAAAACAAATAAGAAATGCGTACCTTCAAATCAATGCCTTTGATGTCCTTAATTTCCGCTGGTATAGCAAACTGTGCCGTCTCGATTTTGTTAGACGCTTTCTCGTCCTTCACAATGAGTGGATCGCTGGCGCTGGCTTCTATGGAAGTTGTGCCATCTGGGTTGTGAGTGACGAGAATGTTGGCCGGTTCACCTGTGGCCTGTTCAATCCGTACCACACTGTCTAACACCTACAAAACATTTACATTTCATTTAAGAACTCTCAAACGTTCGCTAAGCTATAAATTAAAAATAATAAACCTCAACCTTCTATTGAATCCACTGTAATTTGCCGACGAGTTAGGTGTGCCGCAGACTACTTGATGCTGTAGTATCAGACCAAGGTTACCATGTCATGGAAATACCACCGAAGTAACAGTATACCAAATATCCCATCAATCAACATATGGAAGTCAGAGAAATCCCTTCGTCAACTAGAAAATAAGCTGAACAGATATTCATAAGTTATATACCATCTTGATCACATCAGCTTTCACGCAAAAAAAAAAACCGAATAATAATCAGTCCATCCGATTGAGAGAGCTATGATGCTACACACGTCATATGATTGTTTGATTCTGAATTTTTACAAGAAATGCTATAAACATACCTGTTGTCCAACAATTTGTTGCAACTGGTGAACGGTAAGGGTGTGATCAGATGGCATCTTTATGGCCTCATGAAGTTCCTCCTTGTCAACCAGTTTGTTACTACCACCAGGTTCGACCACAGTGACAATTCCGTCCTCACTGACCGTCAATTGGATCTGGCATACATCAGGAAAACTTAATAAGTTTCCATTATAATGGCAGTTCAAAAAAGTTTATTGGGAAGATACTCTATTAAATACGTCGTAAACTTATAAGCAGGAGTAATTATCATTTATTTATGAAATTTATATAAAAAAAACTGTGAAAAACAGTTTGCAAAAAGAGTTATTCCTAACATTGTGTAATGTAAAAATGGCAAATATTATGATGATATTGCTTTGTTATTTAGACATATAACTTTTTAATAATTGGAATATATAATCAAAAGTTTATTGTTTTGTCATCAAAATTACAATTACAGTTGTCATTATTTCTGGATTATTTCAAGTCATAAAAGAAGCGGTTTAAAAGGGACTAGTTCCAGAGTTGGGAAAGTATTATGCAGAATTAGAATTTTTTAAACACATCTAGTTTTTTATAACATGCACTACATAATATAATAATAATAGTCATGCTGCGCTCTACTGGGACCGCTCTATAATCACGGACAGGACTATTGTTGCCAATAAGCCTGACGTCGTGGTTATCGATCGATCTCAGCGCCGGACGATGCTTGTTGACCATTGTCCCCCATGACGAAAACCTCGTGAAAGCCGAAAAAGATAAACTTAGTAAGTATATAGACTTGGCTCACGAGGTGACCGCCATGTGGGATATTGATTCGACCATCATCGTCCCGATAGTCCTATCTGCAAACGGTCTTATAGCGAAGAGCCTCGACCAACACCTCAAGAGGCTCTCGCTAGATGGCTTGGATCAAGGGACAGATATAGAAGGCGGTGCTTCTTGACACGGCACGAATTGTCAGGAGGTTCCTCACTCTGCAGCCCTAACCACCGGTAGCTTGGGCCTTACCCACTACTTATGGCACTCTAGGTTTAAGTTTTTTATAATTTATTGTTTTTTTATTTATATTGAAAAAAATTTAAACATAAAAAAGATAAATAACTTGAATAATAATAACTCTATATCACATTACCAGCCACAATCTGTCATGTAAGAAATTGGTACATTCTACTACATAAATATAAAATTAACACAATGTAAGAAATAATCTTTTTGACTTGTATGGTATATATGATATAATTATTTCAATAAAGTGATATTTTTACTTCAATTTCCATAGTTTTGTTAAATCTTGACTAATATGTACTCATAAAAGATGACAGACTTTAATTATGACTACTTTATGTCAATGGCTCTATCATGCACAGAAAATATTTAATGTTTAATATGTTGGCGAGAACGACTAAATCCTCACACAAATAATAATAAAGAGACATCCGTGCAAATCCAATTTCATTACATGTTTTGTAGATTTTGCTTTTATGGCATTTTGCAATATTTGAACAAACAATTACACAAAATGCCAATCATGTGCAACGTTAAAAGGTGAAACGCCAACTTGCAAAATTGTTACTATTAAGTGATATTGAAATTTTAACATGTTACTCATACTACATGTTTTTGCGTCGATATTTTAGTATTACGGTAGTGCATGTAACGCTAAAACATCAATTTGGTTTTGCAAAACTTTTTAGAATTTCTTTATGAATAAAATAATAAATAGAGCGGTTTGTTTTAATTTAATAATGATAAGACCAAAACTTCGCTCGAAACTTACCCTAGCGTTTAATTTTGTATGGGACATGCAATTTTGTAACTTATTGTCAAAAGAAAAAAATGTTGTTTACTAATGCATAGGATACTTACGAGTTGAATTTGACAAAACACCTATTAGTATTAAAACAGTGTCTCTATATTAACATTATATTCATATTCTTGTAACTTCTCTCTAATTCTCTGAATGGGAACTTTCATCAAATATTCACATTGAAAACTACTACCAAGAGTATGCAATAAACCTATATAATTTACAATATAAGACAAGTATGCAAATACAAATTACAACATATAACATAAACAGTCATGGCGATACTATAACATATCTCCTTACCTCACTGACTTGCTGCATATCATTAAGTTTGCAGCGTGAAGTACAGTAATCATTATATTACCAAATTTTAAACAAATTTCCAATCTATTTAAATCTAATTGAACTATTCTCAATGTCAAATCTACGGAATACAAAAATAATAATTTGTATTCCAGATTTATGAAATCAACATAACAATGTTACGGCTTACTATTAAATATAATACAATTAAAAAACCATTTCCCAGTTAATATATTGATACACAATTAGCAGATGCTTATGATATAAAATAAAGTTATGTTTTAAATTTTAGCTTATTAGGCTCAGTAGTTTTGGCTATGTGACAAACAATTTTATAATCATAGATAAATAGTTACAAAATATAATTAATTACATATGTACACATAATAAATAATTATGTTCATAACATACCTGTTGGTTAGCGTGGTCAGAACGTGATGACGTCATTAGTTGTTGTTGCATTATGTGTTGCTGGGAATGGTGTCCCTGTATATGCAAAATTAGTTTTAAAATTAATAATATCAGGTATGGCATTTACTGGCACAACACAACTGCAACACAATTTAATGTTACATTAATGATATAACAAAACTTTGTGCTGATTCCACTAATTGTACGTTAATCATTGTAAATCATTAGTTGTTTTAACCAGTTACGACACATTAAATATTTAAAGCAATTTTTACATACATAAAAAGAACTATATAATTTTTTCAGTGCCATTTGAAAAAATTATATAATTATGCATCTGGCAACAATAAGAATAATCATATAATCTAGGAACATTTTAACGAATTCGTGCTCAACATGTTTTTGATTTAAAAACAAAACACTTCAATTGCTGAACACACATAAATATCTAAATATAACATTTTTGTATACCATCAACACATATAATTTTTTTTTTTTTTTTTGGAGTTATTTTGCATGGTTTTTTTTATTAATGATATATTTTCTATACTAATATTGCTAATATAAGTAGTGATTGGCGATAGCTAGTTTGTGTAGTTGATGTAGATTGATAATAATAAGCAATTAACCTTATTAAATATCTAAACTGTTAACTGGACCTACATTCAAGTGTAATGCTGCCCCTTACTAAATAATGCAGTACATAGAACACAACAAATTCCTGTAAACTATAGTTTTATTTTATTCAAGAATCTCTTCATTTATTAGTAAGTAAATAAATTATTCTAAATTACTGTAGTTATTTTAGTTTGAATAACTACAAAAGCACATGCACTCTTTAGACAGAATCTGTAACTATATGCTGACAAAGAATAAATTCAGTAACATTTCTACAAAAAGGCAATTTAAAAAAAAGACTATGTTGTTTCATAGGATTCGCAGACAAGTACACATCTTGTATCTTACCATGCAAGTAATACCTAATCAAAAACTATGTTCTACACAACAGCAATGAACGATCAGCATTCCTTCTAGTAAACGGAGTGGATTACCACATGATTTACCATATCAATGTTATGGTGTTGAACAAATTCGACCCGATTATTGGGTACCTGCTGGTGGAGATTCTGGCCTGCGGAGACCTGAGCCTGATTCCCGTTCCCCTGCTGCGCGTTGACGAGCTCTTGAGCTTGACTGTGCGCCACCAATGCTTCTGCAACAAAGCTCACATTTTACACATTATACATTAACTTGTAATATTAAAATATAGTTTTTTGTGTGACATGGACCATGTTCGATACTTAAATAAAACGATTCAAGGTTATTTTTAGTCTGAATAGTAGGTTTCACCCTAATCCATTGTGTATTTCACAGCTCTGTAGTGTTGCTTGTATTATAGGTGATAAGTTACCACACGCCAACAAATGGACCGACAACTTTAACCTAAAAAAGATAAGGTTACTGGGGAAGGTAAGATGCTAATGTTTTATCAAGTGTTATAATAGCATCCCAAGCCATCAGAAATCAACTTTTAGATAGGAAATCTCTAAATGGCCTAACTAAAACAATGTCAAAATCTATTTGTTAAATATATTTTTTTTTTTAATAATTATTATTATTTATTTGCTGAATATAGGTAATATTACAATGGTTTTATAATGAATAAGGCTCGCTACATTCTACCCTTTGGGGTGTGCAAATATTTTGAGAACACTACATAACAAAATAATTTTTTAATCACCACCATCCACTAAGTTATCAGACATATAATCTTTTAAATCATAGTAACATTTATCAACTAGTAATTCTTTAATTTTCTTCTTAAATAAATTAATATTGAGCTGCTTAATATTGTTTGGGATTTTGTTATAAATGACTGGTGCCAGACGAAAAACACTTTTGTGCATAAGAGCTGTGTGTGCTTTGCGAATACACAGCCTATTTGGATCTCTTTGAGCTCTTTTACTGTGCTCTGAAACTCGTCTAAATAAGATAGGGTTCGCTTTTACATATACTAGAACCTCATACATAAAAAGTGAAGACACTGTTAGTATTTTATGTTTTTAAAATAAGGCATACAACTATTTGTTACTCTTAATTTAAACATTGCTCTAATACATCTATTTTGTGCTTTGAAAATAAAAATTTTATCAGTTGAATTTCCCTAGAACAGAAGTCCATACCAAACCTGAGCTTGTTTAAAATATTGCAAAATAAAAGTGTTTAGCACTTAACCAATCTTAAATTATCATTTACAAATAAAAATTTACCATGTGTTTGTCCAGATTGAGTAGCAATAATCTGTGAAACGGGAATCTGTTGTGGACCTGCGGCCGACACAGTAACTTGTGATTGACCTGCATGATGTCCAAGTATGATATTTGGGTCACCATTTAATATACTTGCATGCTGTCCGAGATCCTAGAAATGCATAAATGTAAATAAGCATACTAAACTTGTAGTCATGTAGAAATAAAAGAGAACTTTGAAAAAAATATGTTAACATGTATTTTAGATGCTTCGTAGTGACGTGGCACACTGTGGTCAATTGGGCATCCCATCTGGCACCAGTAACCAATGTTGGACTCTTGTCAAAACAAAAAGAGTCCAACATTTTTTAAAAATCAAATAAAACAGAACAATTTACAATAGTGGATGAAAAATTTACCTGAACAGGCTTTCCATTCTCAATTCTTGTTCCAGTGGGCAACCCATACACGGATACTTGTGGTATAGGACCAGGAAATAAATTAGTAAACACCCAATATTTAGCGACGCTAGACAAAGCGACATTTACGGCAGCTGAGTTTACTCGTAGGTCAGTAGCAGATGTTGTCGGTGTCAAGCTATTCGTTGGCTGCTGCTGTTGAGCCACCTGAACTCTCTGACTGTGATTCTAAAATAATTACAAGTCACATTAACGATGACTAATTGAAAAGTTCAATAGAAAAATACACAAAAAACAGAAACGAAATTATTGCAAACCTCAGAATTTCCAGGCGGTTGGCCACCACCCGTATTAATACTGTGGTGTTCTGGATTCATTTTTAGTCCATCACTATTCGAAATATTAAAGTAATATTACAAATATTTACAAAAACACAACATTTTTAAACTTTACGCATCGGCATAATCATAATTTGACTGTCATCGAAATGGAGGCGCGGGGGACGCGACGGACCGCCATTATGAAACTTCACACAATAACATTTTATTTGCACTATCTTGTTTACAACGAACGAACACCAATTAGAGATAGACGCAAAATTAACACCAAATTCGAATTAGTAAATCTACTTAACTATTCCAAAAAATAAATTTTTTCGTGATTTTGCTATAAAGTTTTAAATGAAATACACATCACGTACGAAAATCACACATCCAATCCATCTTCCCATTTTCAGGAAAACTGTCATGGCCGCATCGCAATGTGACCAACACAACATAATAAAATAAAAAACTAAACGTTCTTATTTAATTAATAATATTGTAATATAATTAATTTTCATATTTGAAAAAAATGAAATTAAAATCAAGAGTGTAAATGGTAATATTTAATGGAAAATCTCTACACAGAGGTTGTTTTGTTCATATTCTTTTTCCATAGTAAAAAGATATGATGCTGGCCTGAATTCATCCTGATCAAGGAACATATTATATACTGTCTAGATCCTGATTCTGTACAAGTGTAGATTTTTCAATTTTTATTTGTATTTGTCCATATCTTAAAAAAATATTTATTTTATTTCAAATGTATAATGATATTCTTAGTTAACAATAAACGTTATAATGTGTAAGGTTTGATTATTTTCTTTAGAATTAGCTCTGACCCAAGAACAATATGGACCGGGCATACCCTCTCAACCGGCGTGCCTGAAGTCAAACTTCACTTCAAAGCTTCAAACAATTTGGCACATAAGATGGCTACCTTTCATAGTTTTCGTTTTTCCTATTACATAATAATAACAATTCTGCACATAACATGGCGGCACCCGTCACGCTTTGGTAAAGTTATGAAGTTAGCAAAGAGTGTTGCCAAAATTTGCGCTTAACAAGATACTATTTATCTCTTTTTTCTTATTCAGCTGTCACCCAGTAAAATGAGACAAATGCTTTTTGACACTAACGTATCTATATAACAGATATTTGTATAAGCTACGGTTCATATAGTAGAATAGGGTGCCCCCATAGATTATTTACTCAGTTAAATTAAAAAGTAGCTGCATTGACCTTTCTGGTGACGTCATGTCCGTTATAATACGGTGGAATGGAACTAGAGGTCGCTAGAGGGGGTTTTTGGTGACACGGGGAAAGTAAAAAGTGGATTTGGAAAAGAAATTAAAAATTGGTTATAAAGTAATGTGAAAGTGAGAAGTAGGGTCATTAGAATAATTATAATTTGTCATAGAGTACTCAATTATAAAAATAAACGGGTTATGATTCCCTGAAGTTGTTTTTGTTTTACAGATGGAAACCCTAAAGCCCGTAAAAACAAATAAGTAAGAGAGAAGAGCAAATGTCATTTATCGTTTTATCGAGAGCATAAAATTCTTTGTATGGACAATTGTTAATTGTCAATGTCAAATTGACAACTGTAATTATTACGCTCTCGCTAGCGAGTGCGGGTATTGTAAACACACTATGCACTACTTATGGACGTAGGATAATATTGTTGTGAAATTTTCGACTTTTACTTCTGTTTCTTCTAAACTTCTTCATGGGGCCCATAAGATAATTAAATAAGAAAATTTTCTATTTCCATAAAATAATTTTAATCACTTCATTTTACATAGCTATGTATAACTTCATATAAACATATTTATCAAAATTACTTTATAACCATCTCAATACAATTTCACTCCTAAAATTCTTCAAATCAACTGACTTACATTTGTAAAAAACCTCTTCGTTTGTTTTTTCAAAATTATTTTTCTTAAATTTTACACCAGTGTTTAAAATTCAAACCTCTAACACATATAACAGGACCGCTTATTTGAAAAATTGCATTTACGAAAAGTATAATTCATTACGCCTTATACAAGCTAATCCGAGCAGGGAGAGATAGCCAAACTAAGTCCGTGTGTCCCTTTCTTTCATCTTGCCAGACTAAAAAATGTATTTAATTAAAAATTTGGATTTAAAAATCTTAGTTCAAATACTTGTATGATAATTGTACTTTAATTATTTAAATATTTTTTAAGTCAATGTATTATAATCACATTAATTTCGCTATATATTCTTAAATTACAAAAAGTTAATATTTATTGCTTCAAGCCTATTTTATATTTTATTTTCTACTGGTATCCCATTAAAGTGACATTACGGTAAATGTCCATAAATTTGTAACGTTGGTGGATATGATATGATTATGAACAATTAGTGCAAAAATATTACAAGCAATAAAATGAACAATGCGAAAATTATTTAAATTTAAAAAAATATTTATAAGAAACTACTACTATATGTAGGTATATTACTTTTAAATTTATCTCACGCAACAAAAAATTATTGTCACCCTATTAGAAAGGGACACACCGCCTCTCTACTACATACAATGCTCGGCTCGCTTTTTAGCTGCAAGTAATAAATCCTGCTTATTATATTAGATCCATGGCACTACTAGAGCCACTGCAGTTGTCAGCACAGAACAATATATACTCCCAAGGCTTGTTTGTCGTAATTGTCATTGTTACTGTCAGTCTTGTTAATATTTTATTTTTTAATAAAGTGAATGTGAGTGAATGTGTGGCTTGGTGTGGCTTGGCTGAAGGAATAGCTGATGCTGAACATACCTTCTATCTTTCTGCAGCTCTACTAATATACGCTATCCACTGTACGATCTTCTCCTACGAATTATACCCCGGCCAATTAACTTAAATTATCTATCTTACTTGCTTTCACTCCTAATATTAATATCCTTCGTAAGTTCATCAAGCGTAATAATATCCACCTATAAACTAACTATAGATCCAATGCTTTCTCTCACATACTTAACTAAAGAATAATTTCACAAACGCCGTCTCGCCTGACCTTGACACTGGCAGAATCATCGTAGAATTCGATGGGGCCGTAACAACAAAATTTGAATTGGAATGTGAATGTGGGTTGTTACATAGGACTTGTTTGTTTCTTTGTTTTCGTGTTGATTTTTTCCATTTTTACCGATATATATATATATTGTTCTTGTGAATGTGAATATTGTTTCCAGGAATCGAACCTGTGACCGCTAAGACAGATTGTTAAAGCAAGACTAATCACTTGTCCACAAATCAATTTACAGAAATGTAATATTAGTTAAGCAAATCCGAAAAACATGAGAAGTGCGAGATAAAGGAGTTTGCGGAACTCTTCTCTGTTCTAAGTAGTTCTCTTTTACACCACTTATTACTGGTAATACAGTCATTCTGTGTAAGCAATGTATGGGGGAAGCAAACAAACAAGTTTTTGAACCAACTTTCAAAGTTTAATAAGTTTCAAAGTATTAAAGGTACAAAAAAGTGTCAAGGGCAAAAATTATCCTTATTAAATTTATAACAAAATATGTTCTATACATTATTTTGATTAACATGATGGTTTTCAAGCTATAGCCAGTTTTCAAAATAACTTAAGTTTGAGTCAAGCTAATCAAAATAATGCATAGAACATATTTTGTTTAGGATTTAATGAGGATAATTTTTGCCTTTGACATTTTTTATGAATCTGTTAAAGTTTTCGAAAAATACTTAAAAAAGTTGTGGGTTTTGATCAGCAGACCCAAAGGTATAATCCACACAAGTTTCAAAACTTTATTAATTTGTTTGTCAAAAAACACAGAATGACTGTACTATGGGACAAAAAGAATCTAGATTTCAATCAAGTGCATGTTATAATTATTTTTATGCCATGCTTCAGCCAAATTCATTTAGCGATTTATGGGTGATAAAGTAACATATAATATGTTATAATTATGTTTGATGATATTATATTTAAACATGGAGATCATCTGGAGTCATATGCTACCACTTGATGGTACTTAGCCACCTGCCGTCAAGTGTACCGTTAGCTTGTCTCTCGACCTTAACATAAGATAAAAGTTTTACAAAAACTTATCATGACATGATGTATCATGAGATAATCGAGATCATTAGTAAAAACATAATTATATCTTAAGGTGTATTTCCATGCTCTTTCGTCATATTATTATTATATTATTATAACTCTAGTAATTACTTAGAGGGTAAAAAGTTCATATAGCAGATCCAAATCTAAATAATCCAAGAAGATTTTCTTGGCCAACTAGAATAATTGACTGAAAACAGTCAGAGGCCTATAGATACTTTATTTCATAATATTATGTATAGATATTATAGTACATAGAGAAGTCCGTAGGTGGGCTTACGGTTCAGTTATTATAACAGTCAGGAGTTTCAGAAATCATTGAAAATTTGTAAATCTTTTCATTCAAATGTTTACTGCTAGGCGTTCATAGAAGTTGCATTAAAATTTGCAACTTCCCAGAATGTAGTATATGATTTCCATGCATATATTAATATGCATGCAATTATGTAAACTATATTGTGATACAATTTATATTGTACAAGTTCTTGTGAAAATGTTTTGTAAATAAAAATATATTTAAATATGGGATGTGTTTTATTGATTTTCCTCATTAATGAAGGCTTACGATTTACTGTACTATTTAAATTTCGAATAGTTATAATAGCAAGGAGCTGCTCTCAAATATATCGGGTTGTATGGTTTAAATAATCTTATTTTGTAATTATTGAAGGTCGTCGCCTATAACACAAGCAACGCTACATGTGCTGCTAGTTGTGCGCTGTCCTCGGAACAATAAATAGAGCATTAGTTATTGTTCTGAGGCGCTGCCGACTATTAAGATTGAGGATAAGGGATAGTGAAATGGGCTCTGGCATCCCTTACTGACTCACCGAAACGCAATAGCATAATGTTATTATTTAATGGCGGTCTTCTGTAAGGGGGTGGTTACTGGCGCCAGACGGACTGCCCAAATGCTCTGCCAGCGTGCTCTGCCACTACTTTCCAAATCCAGATCAGAGGCTACTTTGTAAAGTTCATTTCTAAAGTTGACCCTGCCAGGAATCGAACACGGGGCCCCTGAGAAAGAGCGTTAAGGCAAGTACTCATCCAAACTTGATTTATTTGTCGACAGGTGAGATCGCGCCAGACGTGCGCACTGAATACCAGACACTGAACGCCAGACATGAATACCAACCCCTACGGAAATTCGTTTCAACCACCGACAGCAGCGGTGGGATCGGAATTTAAAGGGATCGTATTTTTAAAAATCTAAGCGTACATACAGAAGGACAGACGATGCTTAAGTGGGTTTGTTTATTTGTTACGCTTTCACGCATTAACTATACAACTGATTATCATGAGATTTTGCACACTCGTTATCATAGGTATCTTTTATTCAGAAAAAAAGTACTTTTTCCGAGAGACAAAAAATAAAAAATTCAAAACCCTACAAAAATATATGAGCAATAAAGATTGAATCAATGTCTATAAAGATAGAACATCCAAGAAACCGTATCGCGGACGAGGTCGTGGGCATTAATTTATTTTTTAAATAACTTAAACATTTCAAAACAAATGTAGATATGCAGTGACAATTCCCCATCCTTTGTGCACTATATACCAAAATTCCATCAGTCAGTGGTTCACTCTCGGACTATTCATTCGGCTTGAAAACCAAAAAATTCCAATAAAAATTACGTGACCATAGGAAAAGGACACACAATATCGCAATTTCCGTACGAGGATAGAGGCAATATATAGCTTAGAACAGAGTATAATAGCTTCAACAATTCATATACTATATAAAGTAGTGTGGGTCGGAGGGAACTCGGTGCAAAACTACGTTGTATTGTAACTTTGTAACTCAGTAATAACTGGGAGGCTATACGGACCGCGCGCGTTTTCCATTTGATATCGCGTAAACGCTTACGTTAACTTTATAAACTTTTTTAAACATTCATCTATATTAGTTTCATTCACAGTGTAGTGTTCTATTTGTTGAAAAATAAATGTTCTAGTAGTTTTCAAGTGAAACTTACTTAGGAAAAAGATAGACGATTCGTGGACTGTCATTTGTTTTGATTAGGAAACGTTCGGAGTCATCATCGCGTTTGGGTTTTCGCTGACACAGGTATGTCATGATAGGTATTTATTTGTAGAGAACTTGAAACAGAATTACTTGAACTTTACTTACTTACTTATTACGTTTACTTGAAAAGAAGCCTATACACGGAAGTATTGTTATTGTAAAATCGGATTTTTCCTCATTATAAAACCAGAATTCGTTCAGCAAATATATTTTTTGTTCTTAGATACTTATATTTTTGAGAAAAAAAAGTTAAAGTTAAATTTACTCAGATATTCAAAAGCATACAATACCTATACAAACGCTATTTGATATTGATTAAAAGTTTTCATTCGTATATTTTGCGACGCAAATAAATAAATTCTTGAGGTTTTAACCACAGTAATTCTTTTGAATTAACCACTAAGTAGGTAGGTACTTATTTGTTAACAGCGAAAAATATTCGATGGGTTTATATAATTATTTCCTACTTAATAAAAACGTCTTGTATTATACTAGTGACTAGCTCCCGGTTTCGTACGGGTGCAGTTATTTTTCTGTAAATTCTTTACAGACATTCCTCTTTTATCGCTCTTTTCATTATAGAAAACCGTATTGAAATCCGTTGGGTGTTTAAGAAGTTAGCGGAGAAACGGACAGAAGTGGACAGCTACTTTATTTTATAATATGTATAGGTATAGCATAGATATATTATAGAAATAAACATATTGTCATGAGTTACGTGATTACATGCAGTTTATCTAATCATTTATGAACTTATAATGTAAGCGGAGCGATACTGCATCGAAAAAACTTAATGCTTTTTAAAGGCTTATAAAAAAACACCAATAATCCGCGATTCCGCAATCAAAATTATATAAAATTATTTAATGAATTTATAAGAAAAAAATTAAGAAAAATTAATAAGAACTTTTAGTACTTACTGTAATATGTGTTAAATTATAGTGTATTAAACTAGTGTATTTAATTAATTAATTAAAAAGAGAATACTTAACAAAATTATTTTTTAATTTTTAAATAGTTCATATTAATTTCCATTTTTAATAAAAATGTTATACCTATGTATTTCTGGTATCTGGATGACTTTTATCCAGCTTTTATCAAAAATTAAATTGAAATAAGGGAACCTTGTTTGAAATAAGCTTGTTTGTTTGAATATTTTGGACATTTCCATATAGGTAGGCACTCATAGTAAACTTCTATTCAATTAATTCTGATATTAAAACCTATGTAAGAAAACCTATATGAGAAAAACTTTCACTTTGCATTTTAATGATATTTTTTAGTAATTTCAAAGCTTTGCTTTAGTTAGAATGCGTAAACCTTTACCTACAGTTTGAGTCTTTTTTTATATTGTTAGGAACAAGAAAATTAGATGCCCTAATAAATAGATACAACTGTCTCTGTCAAAAGTAGATGCCCTAATACCACCGTGAAATAAGAATACGTTTGCTGTTGTGTTTCAGTGAGTGAGTAAGCGATGGCAGAGTCCACTTCCCTACTACTGTAGTCGGCGCGCTTGCAGTCGCAGCACCTGCGACGTTTTGCTTGTGTTATAGGCGACGGTAGCCACTTATGTCATCAAGTGTACCGTCAGCCTGTCTATCAACCTTAACACAAAAAAGTTCATATAACTTATATTAATACTAATACTAGTACAATGCTAATTAACCTTCGACGTCATAAATAAAATAAAGTTCTATTTGGGATGTAGATATAATACAAATAATAGAGTTTAAAGAATGCAGTGCATGCCTTTGCTTAATCATGCCTCAGGTCGGTTACAATGTTTCGTGGACTTATAAACATAATGGCGATAGTGTTTATAAATTATTACATTACCAACGATTTCACGATTGTTCGTTACGATTTGTTTGTTCTAATTATTCAGAAATTTCTTTGTTACGCTCCAATGTTATCGCATTTCCTGTACATAACCGTGGATTTTACTTAAAACACACCTCTTTCTACAATTATGGTAACACACTACACCAAAAATTCAAACATAGAAATGATAAATAAAAAAAATTAAAACGTTGAAATCAACGATATTCTATGTTGAAATACTAAATATAATTAATTATATAAAATGGATATGTTTATGGTTAAAAATTATGCTTAATTTCATATAATAAAAATATAATTACTTTATACAAAGAACTATTTCTATAATATTATGTTACATTTCATTCACGTATTAAGTGAAATGACAAGGTTTTTTTTTAATTTACACATCTATGTTGAAAGAGTAAACCAATATGTCCTATAGTATAGGACATAGGCCTCCGCCATAATATTCCAATAGGACCGGTCAGAAGTAGCCTAGGTCCACCGTCGACCCGCGGCCCTTATCAGATCGTCCACTCGAGAACCTTTAGGCTAGGGTTTGCAATCCCGCAGTCTTTTCTTTCCAGCTGGAAATTTGTGATAAATTTGCCTTTACAGGGGGATCCCGCTGTAATTCCCGCAAGAGATTTAACCCATTACTATCTATCGAGTTTCGGTTTTTCGAACACTAACGTTACAAATTTTTTTAGCTCTTATTCTATTAAAAGTAATTTTTTACTTGGAAAAAGTATGTTTTATTAATGTTTTTGAATTATTCTTAAACTAGTATATAAATAAATTTATATATTTTTTTTACGTAGATATACATATTATTATGTTTCTATTTACTTAATAACGTACATCTAGCTGCTTAATTACTAAATTTGTAAACATCTAATAAACAAAAAAATTTGCTGAGACTAAAGATATAGAACATTTGTAATATTTATTTAGTCATACTATAAGTTATTCTGATTTTTCTGATAGCAACACATTATTATTTATTTATTTAAATCAGAAGTACGTGCTAAAAAAAGCGGAACGAAAAATTAACTAAAATGATGAAAAAAAGTTACTTATTGTTCTGAAAATAAGAGCGCAAAAAACTAATACTTAGTAAGTATCTATTGTCTTGTCCGCAAACTTATTTCTTATAGGACTACAGACATAACCGGTTGCAGAAAATGCCCTCTCCGCTACTTTACACTCCGCTTCTCCGCTTGTTCTACGCTGCAATAGTGTTCAGGAAATTGTGAACAAGGGACAAGTATTTTCCTTTTAATCAATCAAGAAACATGTTCCAATGGTTAAAAATTATCCGCGCGGGATTTACCGCACAGATGCGGTATTTCCGCAGGTTTCATTGACATGCGGGAAATCACTGGAATGCGGAATTGCAAACCTTACTTTCGGCGCAAGCGGCCGTCGGCTCCGTACTATGTGTCCTGCGGCAGGACACAGGCAGTGGTTGGGCAGGGTTCCTATTTCCTACCCACAACCATTTCAACTTGCTAATCAGCCGGCTTATATCGGTAACTTTCGTTCATCTACGAATCTCCTCACTCCTGATTTGATCTCGCAGTGTAACCCCGACCATAGCCCTCTCCATAGGTCGTTAAGCGACGTTGAGATTTCTTGCGTGACCCATAGATAGAAACTACGTTTCAGCGCCATGTCACTGAAAACATAAGTTCAAAATGTGTCTAATCCATTTTTTAAAATAAATTAAATTAAGCACGCTACACTGTATTTGTTTTTACTTGTCGTTTGACAAACACAAATATTTGCCATGGACAAACCAACTATTACAACCAGAGAAAAAATTAAATCTCGCAATAGAGCAATCAAACAAAAAACAACAAACGTAGGGGACGTTCGATAGCAAACAATCGATTTAATTGTTTGTTCATAGAAATTGTATATATACTCGTAGTTTTTTCTAAAGGTCGGTCACAATCAATGTGGTGTGTTATAATATTAGATTAGCGTCCCGTTCTCGGCTTCGCACGGATGCAATTTTTTCTGCAAATTATAAAAAACTTATCTACTCGTTTATCGCCCTTTTTATAAAAATTATAAAAGCCGTATCAAATCGGTTGGGTAATTTAGAAAAAGTTTGCGGAGAAGCAGACAGAAGCGGAGAGCGGCTTTTGTTTTATAAGATGTGTGTAATTAGGTCCACCTTAAAAGATAGTTTTTATTTTGAACCCGGGCGAAGCCGGGAGCGTGTAGCTAATAGTAAAATTTTATAATATAAAGATATAATAAGAATAATAATATTTCTTTATTTCAGACTTTCGTCTATAAATAATAATCAAGTGTTACATACAGAAACTATTATTATCTCAAGTTGTTCTGTTTGGTTAGATAAGTATATTGTTAGGAATCTTATCTTAAGAAATGTAAGTATTTGTTTCTTATCTTTGTAAGGTTACAAATAACTTTATGACAAAATATTGGACGTTTGCATTGACAGATTCAAGAAGTGTTAACGTGGCATTTATGAATTAGATAAAGAATTGTTATAATATTTTTTCATTTTAATTGTATTTACTCAAAAAAACCATCCAGAGTATATATCGTGGACTTCGCTTGTATTCGATTTAAATAACTAAAATGGGTAGGTAATTAATATGGGATAATTACATGTGTTATGTTAATCGTTTCTAATTACGAAAGAACAATGAGCTAATAATGGTGAACATTATAATTGACATAATGCGGGGTAAATGTGAATGAATATATAGCGATAATGATCAGTTTGTCAGTTCTTTCGAAGGTCTCTTGTAATAATAATTTAAAAGTAGCTGAGTGGGAATTAATTCACAAAAGCATTAAAAAGCATATTCCGTTTCCGATTATGCGAGGACAAGAAAAGAATTTAAATAATTTATTACCAGCTACCTTGTTTTTACGAAGTAATTATACTAAAGGTAACTCGATATTCTCCAAAGCACAGGTGTATGTTTTATTTTTATGTTAAAGTCGACAGACAGGCTGACGGTCCACTTGGCTACCGTCACCTATAACATAAGCAAACCCACAGGTGCTGCAAGTGCGCTGCCGACTATAGTAGGATTAAGGATAGAATAGGATAGGATTAGGAAAGGATAGGGAAATCCAGGCTCTAGCATCCCTTACTTATTCATTCACATGCTGTTATTTCACGGTGGTCTTCTGTATGAGGGTGGTTACTGCCGCCAGACGGACTGCCCAAACGACTGCGAAACGCAGTGTGCCCTGCCACTACATAAAATAAACTGTTTCTTACAGAGTGGGAATTAAAAAACTGTTTCTTTTCATGTGAAGGTGAACTACTAGAAATAAAACTTTGATTTATGTAAGTATGTATTTTAATTTTTTCTTCGTTTGTAGCTTACAATGTTTTACGCGGTCATAGTGATTATTTGAATAACAAAAAGTGTATGTAAGCTATTCCCAGTCGCTCATATTTCTATTGTTTAATTATAAAGAGAAATGCTAGAAATTCGTTGGGTTTTAGTCGATAGGAGTCGGCTAAAACCCCACAGCGTCTAATTCGCTACCAGGTTTCCATTAAGATTTCCCAACGGTGAAAAAAGGACTCATACATACTTTCTAACGAACATTAAATTATTGTTTGCCTAAGCTTGTGTTGTGTCGTAAGTTCCTTAGTTCATCGTAATATAAAAAATAATCATACGTATACTTATGACAAAACATCTTTAAATACAGAAAATGCTTAACGTCCCCACTTAAATACATAGGTAATATCTATAAAATTAACCCCTTTTATTAGAAATGTTGATTTTCTTTGTAATTTTATGTTGAACCAAGCATCATGCTAATTACTTGTGAAAAGCAGGTATGAAGTCGTTAACTACTGCGCCTAATGACTGGACATGGTGAACGTATACTATACTTTTTACGTTCCACTTGGCACAGCAAATTGGCAATGTCTATGGTGCAATTAGGCTTCTTACCGTAGAATGGCTGCCTATTAGTATTGAAAGCCAATAAAACGTTTTGAGGACTAGTGAGTAATTACATTTAAATGCAATAATACTCGTAAACAATGATATCAAATAAACTTTTTAAAACGATAAAGCGCTCATTATAGTATCTGTATGTATATAATATAAAAGTCGCTGTACGCTTCTGCCTGTTGGTCCACCATGGTTAAGGTTGTGGCTACACCACTGGAGAACTTTCCTTCCCCAAAGGTAGAAATAGTCTGCCTATTTGTAAGACTGAGTTTTTGTATGGCGTTTGAGTTAATGTATAATATTCATAATTATTCTATAGAATTACCGACAAAAAGCGGTCACCGATTATTTGTAATGAGTGCAATTTAAAATAAGTAAATAAAAAACGATAGTAAATAATTACTAAGCCTCACCCAGAGGTATCTTAACTTTCCTCTTCCAATTCTAGGATCAGAGATTATTATCCTGTTAACATCTTGTCCAATAACTTTATCCTATTTTCCCTCTTGCCTACACCTTCCCTGTGTGACGAAACATACCACTGCCACTGTAACAATTTCTTGATGTTGCATTGGTCTATTGACGACATCTCATCTAATAAGCTTTCTGCTTGTCGTTATACATTATCGTATAAATAATTGTAAATTTCCAGAGCTCATTTCCCTATGTTTTCCCAATTATTTATTCTTAATTCTATTTTGTAGTCGGTAACGCACTTGCAGCACCTATGGCGTTGCTTGTGTTATAGGCGACTCTAGTCACCTACCATCGAGTGGACCGTTAACCTGTCTGCTGACCTTAACATAAAAAAAACAACTTACAAGATTAACAGGTAGGCACAGGAAATAATTTTTCAAGTTCTGCCAATTGTAATATTATTTAACTGACGCAATTCAACACAGTTAAGTATTGAACTGTAGCTTGAAATAAGAAAAGGAAAGTTGAGATAATTGCGTTTCCTATTTTAGCACGAGATTTGTGGTTGCGGTCTCGTGACCGTCATCGTATCTTATTAATATTCAATTTAAAACTTAATACCTTAGACTTCTAACAGTTTTCAGGCGCAACAGAGCGACAGAATTCATCTCGTTCTGTTATCGTTATAATTCACATGTGTATCGCTTTTTTTATAAAGGTCGTCTTAGTAGTACCTTAGTAGGACAAAGGATAAATTAGGAATGGACTCGGCTATGGCATTCCTTACTCACTCATCGAAACACAAGATCACACATGCTGTTATTTCAACTTAGGTCTTCCGTAAAGGGGTGTTTGATGCATTAAGGCCGCTGTTAATTTATGACTACGAAATGCAGTGTGCATTTAAATTAATTAAATTAATTTCAATGCGAAATGCAATTTGTTCATGTGAATTAAAATATAGTTAGTAAGCTACTACTTCACGCATTCATCATTATCATTATCTCAACCGTATGACGTCCACCGCTGAACATGGCTTTCAGTTGTTGAACCGGTTAAAAGATCTAATATAATATAATACTAATTATAATCGAACAAAGGGTTTTTTTTTTAATTCTATCCTTACCGATTTTGTGATTAATAAAATCAGTCAGTATTGCGCTTTTATGTCATGTTATTTTTAGTATGTGAATTAAATAAGTAAAATCATTGTCAAGTAGATAGATAAATAGAAAGCCAAAACTGAAAATATAACAAAAGTAATAAAATATTTATGATTCCCAAAATACAATCGTGATGTGTTTAAACATTTCTGTAAAGTCCATTTAAGAATTAAGAGAATTATTGCAAATTAATGTATTACCTAGCGCAATCGGCTAATTAAAATTGGCATCAACTATATGTACCAATTACCCGCCTCCAGCTTCGCACGGAGGTGAAACTTTCAAATGATTTTTTCTTATCGGATGCTTACTTTATAAAATAAACCTATGTTCCAAATTTCAGAATTCTAGACTTAGGGGGCATAACACAATTTTTGAAGATTTTTGGTCTTGGGGCTTCTGATTTGTTTAAGTCTAGATACTTTTTTATTGCATAAAGGAGTTCCATAAGTTCTATAAGTTTCTAAAAGATGGCGGTGTAAGTTAGTTTATTGACAACACTTCAACATCTTTTGTTATCTATAATTATTTTGTAAACAGATTGGACCCGATTGAACTGTATCGCGATTGCAGCGTCTACACTGCAATCGGGTTATCGTCTCCTGGTCTGCTAGTAATATAGGTATAAAGAAACTAAGTAACTAACTTTAAGATTAAAGGTCAAATTACAAAAGAGCTTAATAATGCGAATCGCAATAAAATTGAGACAAAACTAAAACAATGGTCTCCTAAGTCAAACGGGTGTAGATTCAGTGAGTTCAGCTTAAATGTGCTTGATTAAAATCGTCCCACGACCACTATACGAAATAAGATGGTTATCGCATAAAAAGATGCGAATTATAATATGAAACACGCATGCCTTTTCGTGTTAACAATAGAGTGAATTCCGGAACCATTGTAACACTATCAGGATTGCACGATCTCAATGCCGGGAAACGTTGTCAGTGTGTTTTCAAAAGCTAGAATAACTTCACTATGCTTGTCAGTAATGTAGACTTAGGGATAATATACCATAGAAGTCTTACTTACAAACTCTATTATAAGTAAGACTCTTCCTCAGTCGTACACTCCTTTTTTAACATTGGGAAATTCTCATGGATACCCGACAGTGTAGGGGACGCTGCGGGATTATGCAGGACCTGTACCAGCTAAAACTCAACGACTTTCTAGCGCGGCTGTAGATGGCGGAGTCGCGGGGACGTTACGACACGACATCGGTTCTCAGCCACGACTATCTAGGCCTACGCGGTACGCCAGCCATCTTGGGGGACCCCACGACAGGCGGCAGTCTCCCCCAAGACAACCGTCCAGGCCCCGGTCAAGGGGGAACATAGGCCAGTCGTTCACTCCTGACGGAGTGGTCATGGTCATGGGATGTCTGATAAGTTAGTTAGCCTCTGCGAGAATTCTCGCATCTCCTTCTATTAGTGGCACTGCGTTAAACTCAGTACGGGAACAAGAAAAATCAGTTACAAGTATGCGATTTTCACGATTTTCAGTTAGGAATTATTTTTTAATGTTAAAGTCGGCGCACATGATGGTTCACATGATTGCAAGTTGAAATTCCATAGAAGTTTCGAATGGGCTGCCCTTTTGATTAAATAGATCCTCGGGAACCCTAACATTTTTCCAGTACCTACCTACAAAAAGTATTCTATATGTTAATCCAGGTAATAAACTATCTGTGTGCTAAATTTCATCCAAATCCAAGTAGTTAGTTAACGTGAAAGAGTAACAAACATTCATCCCCACAAACTTTCGCATTTATAATATTACTTAGTAGCGTATAATTAAGCTACTTTAAAAAATACTGTGTCTATAAACCTTATTTCTCTTTGGAAGGCAACACATTGTTTGTCAGTTTAAGAGATTTTGTTATTAAGCATGTTCGAGTTCTAAAATATTCCGTCGCACGAATCACTAGAGCAAACGATGACTTCAACCGGCTATTTGTTAGTCCAGCCATATACGGGGTCACACGGAGAAAATTGATTCATTGAGACGATCTAAATGGCCAGCTGTCTGTCAAGCTATAAACAAATATGTATGCGATAGGCATGTATATATAGCTAGGTATACAATACAACTGTGTAAAAGTTATTTAAATAATAATAGTTCTTTATATCGTAGAAATCATGTATTATTACATATATACCGCTATACACAAACCTTTCTCGTTTATCGCTCTTTCGACTAGGGAAAACCGTATCAAAATCGGTTGTAGTTAGCGGAGAAACAGACAGAGGAGGACAGCGGCTTTATTTTATAACTAGCTGGTGACTGCGATTTCGTCTATGTTAAAAAAATAAAAGATAGAACGCCTGACATTATACTTTTGCTACCAGTTATAAAGTATATTATTTTTAGATAACTGGCGCACGTGGAATATTTAGCCTATATGTCCATCCTGAAATTCTAATGGAACTAATGTTGAAAGATTTTTTAAATCGGGTGAGTAGTTTCGAAGATTATCTTACATATACCTACAAACAAACAAACAGTATAATTTTTTTCAAACCAAGCAATACCATTGCTTAGATGATAAGTTCTTTGTCTTGAAATTGTAATTTATAGTACGGGATCACACGATACAGGCTTGCCTATTGCCTAGTGTGGGGACCGGTCTTTCCTGAAATTGTAAAGTGTTATGATAATAATAAATTATTTGAATTTGAATTTGAATCGCCATTCCATTCATTAGACTATACGCCTGTTTATATAAAAATTTCATTAAAAATATATACTTAATAGAAATTAAGCATGCGTAATTAATAGCTATTAAAAACAATAAAGCATGTCAATTATGCAAAATTTCGTATCGGTGGCGTATCTAGAACGATAAGTACCTAATGTCGTCTATGTGAAAATCTGTTTTGTAATTTTCTGCCAATACAACCTTTGGACTCGTATAAGTAGGCAAGTAAGGTACTTACTTATCTACGTGTGCATAATAGAAATATTTTGCAATCATGTAAAAGTGTGCAATTGATTGTGGAATTAGCATAGCAAGCATTACCCGCCTACAATGTACTCGTATGCATATTGCACGCATAGTTTATGATTACATACTCGATTTATATAGATAAATTACAAAACTATAGGTAGATACAATGCTGCGATTGGCGAGCTTAAAATCTTAATCTTAATCCTAATAATAATATGATAAATGCGAAAGTTTTTATGTTTGTCACTCAATAACGCAAAAATGGCTAAACATATTTAGATGAAATTTGGCACACAGATAGATTATTACCTAAATTAATATATAGGATACTTTTTATCCTGAAAAAAATGTTAGGTTCCCGAAAAATGTCGTCTAAAAATATTAAAAAAAAATCACTGTGACAACGGTTCACAGTCATTAGGGCATTAATAACCACCCCCTTACAGAAGACCACCGTGAAATGTTCGTGTTTCAGTGTGTGGGCTGTGTTTCGGTGAGTGGGAAAGGGATGCCAGAGCCCATTTCCCTATCCCTTTCCAATACCTTATTCTTAATGTTACTGTAGTCGGCAGTGCACATGCAGCACCTATGGTTCCTTGTGTTATAGGCGACGGTAGCCACATACCTCCAAGTGGACCGTCAAACTGTCTGCCGACCTTAACATAAAAAAAATAAGGAAATAAGGTCTTTGAAACTATTTGAAGAATTGGGCTATATAGGTAAATGTTTTTTTAAATTTTGTATTTAGGAAATAATATAACGAAAGATATTTAAAGTGATAATCTTCAATAAACCATTGAAACATATAATATGTATAATGCTAATATAATAAACCACAATTTTGTATAATATCCATACAAAATCTGATAAAAATCTCTGTCTTAGCTATATATACTAATATTTTGTGCTAGTATATAATATTCACAAGAAGTTAGCCACCAATATAACAAGCCCCGGACGAATACGTGTAACCGCATAATGAGCTTATAAATAATAAAAACAACTATAAATCTAGTAACCAAACATAGCAAGGAAACTATCACGTGAAATGTTTTTTATTCAGACTATACAAAAACCCTGAACATTTATTTAAATCGTTTATGTAAATATCTTATGATTTCAATTTTCAAATTGACATTTGCATTTTAAAATTTCAAACAAACAACTCCCCAAGGAGGTGATCTTAGTGGTTGAGTCGATCGAGAAAAACGGTGCAGAGAAGAGATACTCATGTGATAAGGGAAATGAGGATATGAGGATAAAGGAATATGCTCTGGTATCTTACAGATAGCAGAAAAGGCTAGGCTACACAGTTCTTAGTAGATATAAAAATTGAAAAAAAAAAAATGTAAATAACAAAATATTATTGATTTAAAATATTTATTTTTCAGAGATATTTCATATAAATTAGTTATTGATGTTGTAAAAACTTTTAAGTGCGACTTTGTCAGCTCAATTCTTGTAGACTATTCGTGGTTTTGAGACCAGAAACCCGCGTGTCTAAGAAGACTAGCAATATTTAAATATTTAAATGTGAAGTCCTGTTAATCCGCAATAATGCTCTCATATCTACATAGTGAGGCCAGTGCTTAGCAGCGAGACATACTTATCTTAATATTTATATGTTTTGTTAGATGGACATATAAATAAATGTTCGTTTAATTCATTAAACTGAAATTATTAAAAAAAGAACATAGTAATATGAAACAATTTTATGCTAACACTTAATTTGGAAGTGTATTTTTTAAAATGCCCAGTTATTAAACGAAAACAGAATCATATTTTTTGTACACTTTCTATATCCTTAGTGTGCGTTAAACTTTATTAGCTCTTTTCATCTACTAGTATTTCCAACTTCAGATAAGATTTAATTTAGCATGCGTCGTGTAATTGAGTACATAAAAAATGGCCTTGCCTCTTGCATTCCAATGCCAGTAAATTTAACTAAAATCTAATGAAAGAAAATTCAACTGATAATTTTATATGATATATGATAACTTATTAAGATCAATCGACATACTCGACATTTTATTTTGATATCGATTGCCATTTAAGTGATCTATGCTATTTTTGCAAAACTAATAAACTAAAGTAAAGTAATAGTAAGTAGTTGTAAGTGAGTAGTATAGTAAAGTAGACCAGTAAACATCGGAACGATGCAAAATAATTTAAATTATAATCGTATATCATTCATAGTATTTTTGCTTACTTCTAGTAACGCGTGTGAACCGGTAGGCGGGCTGACTTGATGATATGTGTCTACTGATGGTATTTAGTTAGACAAAGGATAATAAATAAGGAGGGAAGTGGGCTTACTTGTGCACCAAAACCCTTTATTATGACTGCCTAAAAAGGTATGCCCTGCGAACACAAAGTATTTGTATTTTTATAATTATATATCTACCATATATACACATTACCTACTTATATACACTTTATATACACATTTACCACATTTTATAAACACATATACTTATATTATATGTTTATATAAAATGTGTTTGTATTTATACACAAATATAAAATAATAAAATATACAATAATAAAATGTTTCAATTGACTGTGTGACTAACTCGCCAATAAAACCGCTTGAAAAATATTTATTGCTGTAGCCTCTAATTTATGCATCTTCATTACATTGAAGATAATTCCTAAGAGAAATAGCGCAAAAAATAAAAATGTAAATGCGTAGATACAGTTCTTCTCTCTACACTAATTTGAGGCCGAAAATAGTATAATAGAATAAACATCCTATTCCCGTCGTCTTTACGGGGCGTGTCTTGTACGTCATTTAGTATTTACATGCGTAACATCGTCACATAGAGCAACGAGGCAATATTTTATTAGACTGAGGGCCTCTTTCACCAACTACAAGTAAAGAGTTGATTAGTTACTTTTAGAAATAATTTTATGTTTTATTAAATTATACTGCATCCTTCGATAGGCAATTTTTTTTATTATTTTCTTTTTACCGTACAAACAAAGGTATATCATCTCCTTCATTCCCGGTTACCGGTGACTTTAACTGGCGGTTAGCCTACTTGACACTTTACTCGGAGATGGTGAAGTAGGCCCTTAAACATTATATTGGATATTGACTCGTCAGTCATTGTTTTGGCCAATAAATTGACTTGCCTATTATTAGAGGGTTCAGCAAACGTTTTATAACTCGACCTCAGCGCCACTTACATGGTATAAATAGTGAATCAAAACTATTCAGAGACCCAATCAAACATCATCATCTAAGCCGTAGGACGTCACTGCTAAATATAGGCCTCCCTTGAGGCCTCCCCACAATTTTTCAAAAGGATCGGTCAGAAGCTGTCTGGATCCCCCGTAGATACTACTTATAATTATTAATAATGATATCTAGTATAGGTATAAGTATAGATTTATATAATTCTTACATATTACAAAACAAAGTCCTCCGCCGCGACTGTCTGTCTGTCTGTTCGCACCAGCTAGTTAATTTCATATAATATGCGAATTAATTTAATTTTCCTTGACAATCTTTTAATGCTCCTAATTAGAGATTTCTTTTCTGTAAAAATAAAATTATTATTGTCTTTATATTGTCCGTGGCCTCTAACTGCGTTTAAGTCGGTGAAACCTTAGAACTTGTACGCACCGACCATCGACGTAATAAGATTTATTCGTGCGCAACAAATGCGGCTTATTTCTGTTGTAATTTTTTTCTTCACAAACTCCTAACACTACTCGCAGATTACATTACATTATTTGTTAAAAAAAAACTTTATTGTTAATCAATACTACTTTATTGTTACGCAGTATTTCTATTCTGTGGCTATGTTTGTTGTGAATTGTGTTAATGATGACGATAGCCACCTACCGTCAGCCTGTCTGACGCCTTTTACATAGAAAAAAAAACTTCTGTTTTGATTCGTATAAAATCGTTTACTAGTTAAAACCGACACTAGTGTAATAGATAAAACCTCAAGACATTTCATAAATGATGCAATTGTGGCACGACCGGTAAAAGGTTAACGCGGCCTCACGACCTAATGCATTTAAATTTCATATAGTGCCTTTTGTATCCTGTTACACATTTTACACGCTACCTTCAGCTTTCTCACATAATGCTATCAAACAGTCAAAGAAAACTTAAGTTCTCAAAGTGACCGAGAATCGTCTTTTGCTGATCTTATCACTTTTGTCCCGTATCTCAAAGGCATATTTTATACACATATTTATATAACGATTTAGAAACATGTGTTAGTGCGAAGCAAAAATATAAGATTGTGCAAGAGATCAATCTAACATTAATCTACATATTATGTGAGCTATGTACATATGTAAGATAGAAGATTTCAAAAATTCTTACACTCATAGAAAGCTACATTATCAGCGAGTAACATAGGCTATATTTTAAAAAGTTACTCGGACGAAGTCGCGTGTAACAGCTAGTAGATAATATGCAGTGACAATGGACCATCGATGCAAAGGGCACATAAATATAGGAAGATTAAATTGAATGCACTTTAAAGAGACCATTTTAATGTTTGAACTATTTTTATTATTATATAGCGTAATTATTTTGTTACATTGTTGGTCACGTTAAAGCTCTTGGTATATTATATACATATATGGGTAGCTAAATCTGGTAATTCATGGAATACCTTACATTTAAGTCTGCAAGTAAATACAGATTAAATAGACCCAATTAAGTTTTATGAGAACATTAAAATGTTACAAACATCTCTTCCTCTTATTTCGTTAATTATAAAAGTTAGTATATATAATTACGAGTATGTTTCCATTTTGTATCAGAGTATTTAAAAACTAGAAAATAGTCTAGAAAACGGGGAATGCCAAGAAGTGTTATTTAAAATCTATTTCTTAATTTTTTTTTTTCTTATTTAGGCGTAACTGGAACTAATACAAAAAGATAACGTCCTCCATCTAGCTGACATAACACTGAAAACTATTTAAAAATAGAAACAAAAGACAAAATTATGGAATTAATAAATAAATCAATATCACTGTCAACTCAAAATAATAAGCTATAATTAAAATTATCAATGAGCCCAGACACGCTTTATCTGCTGTAAGTTCCTGAGGAGTTTGTTATCCTGCAGACTACTAGATGCTGCAGCATAAAATCAAGGTCATGGAAATACCTTGATTCACATCACATCAATCGAAAGTGTGGAAATTAGTCAAATCCCTTCGTCCACTATGAATTGGGCTGATTTTCAAACGCCTGATGAACAGATCTTCATAAGCTATAGCTAAGAATCATCTAGATTCTAGAATACGTCAGCTTTCAAATAAAAAAAACGAATCAAAATCAAAATCACACGAATTTTCAACGCAGACGAAGTCGCGGACACCAGCTAGTATATAAACAGAATCAAGTTTTAAGACATGGAACAAAACGTTGTATTTTATTTTATTGTTAGCTATTTCACGCTAATCATAACAGCTTTTTGGAAATTTTTAAACTAGTATTAACCGATTAAAAAAAATGTGGGAATATAATGTTTCACTAATTTTTAAAACTGTAAATTTTATTTATTTATACTTTAGCAATATGAACTTTATGTAACGGACTGTACATAATGTTAGCGGGCGAGTTGTCTATAAAAATAATAGGTAAATAAAACATGACAATTCGCCCGACTCGACCCGGGCGAGATAAATTCGGGCGACTTGTCCATTAACTCGAACAAACTGTTCGGAGTGTGTATTTACTTCGGTTGGCTAATGACGATGACATTTAGACAAATTTGTACTTATTTTTTATTGCATTGCATCATAATTTATTATATTGTCGATTCATTCTATAAAAGCCTTCTCTCTTATTTTTGTATCCCTTATCTTCAATCCTATGATTGGCAGCTCACTTGTGGCACCTGTTGCGTTGATTGTGTAAAGGCGACGTTAGCCACCTACCATCAAGTAGACAGTCGGCCTGTCTGTCGACCTTAACATAAAAATATAATTAATGTAATAAAACGGCACAATACGCACACAAAAACTGTTACGCTAACGGCAACCAAAGACGTTCGGTAAAAAGTGTAATTTCTTCGGGAAGCCAAGAAAAAGATCGCGTAATGGCAATTAGGAATTATTCGCGGTTCGTTCGCCTTGCTCCGATGACACAGTGGCCAATCGACTAGGTAGTTGGTGCGTTGCGCGTCGCATCGCATTGCTATAATGCTTAGGGTTATCGACCACTTAATGAACTACGTAGCACACGAACAGTTCATCAATATCTATGGGATAATTATGTTCCTACGAATGTATTTCCGCATTTGTGTTAATAAAATTTGAAGTTTATTTATCAACCCATTTTGGGGTTTTTTTAAAAAAAAAAAAAGAAATATTCATGATTTATAAATATAATGGTCTATATTTTTATAAGATAATAATTATTATCAATAGCTTTTTTTAAAATATAGACCCACATAAGTTTATTTGTAACTTCATGTAATAGAACGATAACTTGCCAAATTTCATTTCGAATAAAATATGTTTTCACTGAACACTTTTCAGTTAAAATGTTAACATTTGTAAATTATCTTGAAAGTAAAAGTGCAGGACTGGGCTGTGATTACCAAATCACGGTAATTATAAATAATTACCGTGAGAGAAAGCGCTGAAGTGTATAATACAGAATTTGATTCATTGGTATAATATAAAAAATAAAAAAAACACAATGACAACTAGTCTTGCTGTTTTTATTCCATAGAATATAACAGTCAGTAATTCAATGTCTCTTTTATTAATATCGTGTGTTTAAAACTTACTTTAGAAAAAAAAGCCCTTATAGCCTAAGTACTCCTGTGTTGATTGTGCCTTTAGGCAACAACAAACAAAGAGGACTATAACAAAGAGGACCGTCAGCCTTTATGACACTCTTTACCATAAAAATATACATATAATTTATTAACATATTATAAAATAAAGTCGCTGTCCGCTGTCTGTCTCTTTAACCGCACAGTTTTTTCTAAATTATCGATAGAGCGATAAAAGAGATAGAAAAAAATATTTGTACCTATACATAATTTGCCAAAAAAAAAAAAAAAAAAACATCCGTGCAAAGCCGGGTGCATGGCGCTAGTATGTAATATTTTAGATTTATAGTTCCACACTTAATTCAGAGACAGCCCTGACAAAAGGCGTCTGCCCGACCATAGACCGGCTTTACAACTTTCGCGGCTCGTCCTAATATTACAAGTAAACTGTTACATCCATGAACTCTGGTTACGTCACCTCGCATGTCCATCTGCTTTTTGTTATGTATTTGTATGCAAATAATACATTGCAGTACTTGCTTAGCAACAAATGTTTTTTGTTTGACCTGAAGTTTGCAGGCGTTGCGTAATTGTGACTTGGATACCGCATGGAAAATCAATTTGTTTTCGATAAATCAGCATTTGAATAATAAAAGCCGACTTGATACGTTCTTAGTATTATGAAATGTTAAATAAGACACTATTTTGACTACTAAAGAATATTTTTAGTTACTCAATAACTTATTTAGATTATGTAGCAACCGAGTGTTTCAATTAATTACAATTAATTAAAAGGATACTTTTTTATCTAGACAAGTCGTTAGATTAATATGTACGTGCTCAAAAATAGTTTTCAACGACTTTTGATTTCATAATATATATTTACATCTTATTTTTCCGCTGAAACCAGAATCATGGACCGTCAAGTAAATAGAGCGTAGGACGTCCACCAAAATGATGGATAGATGACGCTAATAAGGGTAGCAAGTCTATGTTGAATCTAGGCTGCTTCTAACCGGTTCCGCGAGATGGTCGGCGTACCTCCACCTTCGGGTACGCCGAGGTTCTGACAGGGAGCGTAGCCCTCCCCGCGCTGGATAGCCGTGGCGGGGCACCGATGTCGTGTCATAATGTCCCCGCGACTTCCCTAGTCAACGGCCGCGCTAGAAAGTAGTTGGGTTTTAGCCGGTACGAATCCGGCATAAACCCGCAGTGTCCCCTGCACTGCCGGGTATCCTAGAGGATTTCCCAATGTTAAAAAAGGCTGCTTCTGACCGGTCCTATTGAAAAATTACGGGGAAGGCCTTTAGCCAAGGATTTGTAAAATTATAGCGGAGCCTTCTCTTCCGAAGGACGGGGTGACAAGATAATGATGATGATCATTTTATAAATTTCATATTTTAATATTCTTTATGTTCGATTTCGATTTACGTATAGTTTATTATTTAATTCTTTTTCCTTTATGTATGTTTTATTAAAATATTTTTGTATCAAATCAAAAGTATTTCTCAATAATACAGCTTCATTGCAAAACTCAATATACGATAATACTTTTACGATGAAAATATTCCGTAAAATTTTGTTGCAACCCGTTGTTCTGTTGCAAAAATATTAAAGTAAAAAATTCTGTTATTACGCTAAAATTTTTTTCTGTCATATTATTTTTGTACAATATATTAATCAAAATAATTTTGTTATGCTTCTATTGGAATCTTGTGTTCCATCTCTTGGAAGGACCAACCTGTGTTAATACCCCACCCAGACCTCTGATCGCTTTTATAAGACAAAAAAAAAGTTATGATGTCAAAATGAAAACATTGAGACACCTCTTCATTCCTTACATCTTTATAACATTAAGAAAGAAATCTACACTAATATAATTGAGATTTTTTTTATTTTTGGATGTTTGTATTTATGTTTGTAATGAATAACTCAAAAACTACTGAACCGATTTTGAATATTCTTTCACCTATAGAATAGAATTGTTATATATATATTTTATGTACTGGTGACCCATTCCTAGCTTCACATGGGTGCATTTTTTTCTGCAAATTAAGTACACAAACCTTCCCTATCAATTTATTAGTACAAATAGTATCTAATAAAATCCATTAGGTGGTTCAGAAGAATATAGCGGAGAAAAAGACAGTAGTAGATGTTTATTACACAAATCTCCTTCCCTTCCCTAACAACAAAATTAATATAATTTAATATATGTAGACAAAGAAATAAATGTTTTAATTTAAATTTTCGATTTCTAGCCTACATTGTAATAATTATATGACAAGTAATAGAAAGACAAGTAAACCATTATAATAGACCAAATAGATTAGATACAAACTTGATTCAAAGACAATTCCATCCATTGCATAAATAAGAAATACCTACAATAGCTGAATGTACTTTTACTTGTATAAATTCAGAGAAAATTAATCAACCATCGTTCGCTGATGAAAATAATTTTATCGTTTCAAATTTTCATGGTTGTACGCACATTATTTCAACAATTATTCTCTATCTCGGCAAGATCAAATCTCATTTCACAGAAATTGAGAGTTAGGATTTTAATAAAACATTGTTTCATAAGCTAATAAATTGTTACTTATAACAATGTTGTTAGGACGCTTCTTGGTACTAATTCCAATTTGTTAACACAAATTATTAAGGTTTTTAGTTGTATAATTATTGCTTTTTTTTTGCAAATTGCATACTCTACCACCATAGAATGTCTCTAAAGAAATATCTATATGTAAGAAATAAAAGAAAGTTTAATGTAGTTAGGTATTAATGTATTTTTTTGTTAACTTTAATAATTTAACAAAATTTAAAACTATTTTTGGAATAAATTTTGACGACGGAGACTAATGACACTAAACTACAAAATCTAGTTAAAAAGAAGCCGTTTGCAAAAAGTGACCCACCGGTGTCGCCACAAGCTTCGCACGGATGCAATTTTTTCTGCAAATTATGTATATTATACACAAATATTCAAAGTCTTTCGCTCTATCCATACTCGTATATGAAAACCGTATGAAAATCCGTTGGGTGGTTTAGAAGAAGTTAGGAGAGAAACAGACAGAGACGGCCAGTGGCTCTATATTAATAATACAATAGCGACTCGCCCCCGCTATTTTCATTAGTGAAGACTGTATCAAAATCCATTGAGTGATTTAGAAGAAGTTAACTGGGAAATAAACAGAGTCGGTAAAAGTAAAGATGTTATTCCAGGCAACCTTGTCACAGGGCCGCGCGGCGCGGCTGCCGACATGACAGTAAAGATCTCGTAATAGCCGCCGCGATGCGTGGGCGCATGCGATTTTTACTATGAGTTTCGCTCAAAACACTCGGGTCGCGATACGCGAGTGTATCATTTTACACTACTCTTTTCAATATTTAAGTTTTTACGTGACAATTTTTAATACATTTTTGTTATTCGCATACAAGAATCACACTCGGTTTTGTTCGTGTATTTGTGAATTGTGTGTTGTTTAATTGAAACATCTTTACTCCAATAATAATGAGATACATGCAGTTCTGCATATTGCTGCTGTACAGGTAATTTGAGAGTATAATTATTTATTAAAATTAAGGTGCACGTGGTTAACAGACATTGTAAATTTTAAGTTAATAATTAATGAAGATATTCATGAGACTGTAATGAGATTTGTGGTTATGAAATGAAAATAATCAGTTTGTAATAATAGTTATAAATGCGAAATCTGTCTGTTGCGTTTTCACGCGAACTCAATAAGCGACATCCACTTGAGCGAAGCAAAGGAAACAGCAGGTGGCATGAGGTTTAAACAACTAACCTTTGGAATAAATTGCAAAAATGACTTCGCAATGATTAAATAATGCGGGTAAAACTCTTAACAAACTAAATATAGTCAGCTATGAATATTAAGTGAATATATTTGTAAGTAATCAATTTAATTTAAACGAGCTCCTTACATGAGTGGTTACAATGCTTGCCTTAACACTCTATCACATTGGTGACGAGTTTGATTCCCGGCAGGGTCAACTTTAGTAATGAACTTTTCAATGAATAGTGATAGTTATGGACTAAGTCTTTACAGTAAATTTAACTACATATATATTCTGCTCAGAAATATTTGATGCGGACTGTACAGTTACAATATTATGAAGGCTGTATTCATCTCGCATTTCGACATTCAACACAACTTACCGTAGAGCCTCATGATGTAAACACAACATGCGTTTTATGTGAATTTATAACAATAAAATAAGGCCAATGTTATTTCATTGTTGTACATATAGGTTTTTTATTTTATTTTTATTTTTTAAATTTAAAAACGAAATAATTTGCAATAACATTTTCATTGAATAAACTGTGTCTTACTGTTATTTGTGTTAAGTCAAAGTTACACTGTGGGTCGAATGATGTCGAACGAAACATGCTGCCCAAGTTTTTATCTTATATAGCTGGTCCTAACATTATTTGAATAATTCTAAATAATCATCATTAGTGACTCGACCCCGGCTTCGTACGAATACACTTTTTTCTGCAAATTCTTGTTCTGCCTAGAAGAAGTTAGCGCAGAAACAGACTGAAACAGACGGCGACTTCATTTTATAATAGTCATACATGTATAGATATATATAACGGTTTATATTACTTTTTCACCTCAAAGTTAGTATTACTATCCTTAACCTACATCATATGTAATAACAAAGACTCAGCCAAAGGCCGTTAAAAGTTATATACAGATTAACAATAAACAGAAACGATATAACAATATAACAGTTTTGCTTTGTGAATGTTTAGATTTTGCGAACGCGTTTGACAGTCGTCGTTGTCGCGAACCTGTCTCCGACCTTGTCTCTTAAATAACCGCCAAGAAACCGGTAATATTATAAACATAAAAGATAACTGGTTTAAATATTTCCAACGTGTTAAATACAAACTTAGATTTTCTTGTAACATAATTTTAACAATTGCCTATAACCACATTCTATCTATTTATGTTATAAGATTAGGAATTTATGTATCTGTGCCATAAGAAGGAAATTTTTAATAATGGAAGGACACACCGCGGTTCACGGTAGTTAAGTGGTCAGTCATCCCAAACGGTGGTAAACATTTTCTGGATTCCTTATATTCTTCCTTTTAATTTATTCTTTTAGGATACATAACACACTCCTTTCGCCTATCATATAGTGGAGCATTAGCCTGTATATCATATATATAAGCTCACTCTTATATATAAGCAAGTAATACGTTTTTTAGCATTATTATGTATATCAATACGTACATATTATAAATTAAGGTTGATGTACGCCACCTAAAGGATTTTGATACGATTTTCATTAATATTGTTTATCTGATATAATCTTTACTAATATTATAAAGAGGGAAGATTTATATTTTTGTTTGTAACAAATAAACTCAAAAACTTCTGAACCGATAATAAAAAATCTTTCACCTATAGAAAGCTACATTATCAGCAAGTAACATACGCTAATCTTTTATAAAGTTACGCGGTTATAGTCGCGTGAAACAACTTGTATAAAATATTATATATTGTATAAAATAAAGTCGCTGTTAGCTTTTGTTTCTGCGCTAACTTCTTCTACACAAAACGGATTTTGATAAGATTTTTATTAGTGGAAAGAGTGATAAATGAGGAAGATTTGTGTATATTATTCTCAGAAAACAATTGCAAGCGAAGCCGGAGGCGGGTCGCTAGTAAACAATAAATTGAGTAATCTGTAAAAAAATATGTGAAACCATATATAATTTAATATTATATGGGCATTAACTTTGACTTTACACTCACAAAAGAAATGACCTTGCCTTATCAGGTCATTGTCACTACGGTACGGAATTTAAAACAACTTCCTTAACTTTCCGTTTTAATCACCTACGACATTAAGGTCGTTGTTTTGTGTTATTTGCAATATCTATTTTATCAATTACGGCCATCACAACATTTATAATATCTAATTTAGGTCATCGAAGTAATATAACGTTCAAGTAATAACAATTTAATGTTCTTGCACCAACTAACTTAAGCGAACTACTATTATCGTATTTAAATCTTAGTCTTTGAAGGTTGTTAAAATATATATTTTTTTAATTAATATACCGTTGTCAAGGTCATACTGTCATATAGTTATAAATTTAATGTTATTTATTTACTGACAGCTGTATGTATATTGACAATTAATTGACACGACAGTAGCCGACCAATGATTCAAATTATACGGGCGAAGTAACTTTAATAAGGGCTTTCACACACGTTAATATTTTGTATCGCTTAAAAATGATAAAACAATAAGTAAATGGTAATAAATATATATGAAATAACAATAACTTTATTTTGTTGTTTATATGAAACACAAATATGTTTTCATATATATGAAAAAAAATAACACATATGAAAAATAAAAAAATGATCACAAAAAATGTTATAAAAATGTAGGTAGTATTAGTCGTATAGTCCCCCGAGATGGCCGACGTACCTCCACTTTCAGGTACGCCGGAGGTTCTGACAGGTTGCACAGGCCTCCCGAGGCCGAGGCAACGAAGTCGTGTCATAACGTCCCCGCGACCCGCCCATCAACGGTCAAGAGGATTTCCCAACATTAAAAAAAAAAGGGTGCTTGCCTCAATGCTGTGCTCCAGGGTTCCCGGGTTCGATTCCCAGCAGCGTCAACTTTAGAAATGAACCCACGTGTGTTGTTGTGTTTCAGTGAGTGAGGAAGGGATGCCAGAGCCTATTCCATATCCCTTTCCATTCCCTTATCCTGAATCCTACTTAACTGTAGTCGGAAGCGCACTTGCAGTAGGTACCTGTGGCCGTGCTTGTGTTAGGCGACGGTAGCTATCTACCGTACCGTAAGGAACCGTCAGCCTGTCTGCTGATTTAAACTTATAACAAACTGTTAAATTTCTACTACTATTTCCACCGTATTTTTATATTTTTTATAGTTTGAGATTTATTGTGAAATATGCATTCGATAACACATATTGAACCAGATAATATAAATCACATATGATTATACGAGCAGGTACTGCTAGTAGGTAAACTAAGTATTGTAATTTGTCTCATAAACGTTTATGCAAACAATTTTATCTTTATCTTATGTGGCCTTCTAAATACGAGTACCTTACGCATGTTGCATTTTTAAATAGGGCTAATCTGACTGTATCCTTTTTTTAATAGTAACTAGTAACGGGTCAGAAAAGCCAAAAATCAAAAAATAATATTATTAAGTAAAATATTGTTTTGACCCACAGTGGTTCAGACGGACACTAAAACGTGGGTCAAACGGGCACTTTTATTAAGCGGGTCAAAACTAGTGGGTCAAAAGGGTCCGACACCGCATACGGTGTTTACCTATCACGGCAAATACGAGTCTACGCTGGCGATATGCCTAAAATATGTACGTTTGACATATAGTGCCACGTGACATGTATAAAATCACATACATTGTGTATTTAATTATGCGACACGGCACGATGCGCTTCACGCGATTCTCCGAAAAGAGGCCTAACAGTCTAGACAATGTCACATGCTAATCAATTTCAAAAGACGACATGACAGATTGAGCTGTTGAACAGAAAATTTTTACACTTTCAACAAGTACTTCAACAACAACAGAAGAAAAAATAACTTCACAAAGTTTTTTTGCTATTCATAATTTATAAGAATTTATATTTCACAGAATATTTAAACAGTAGGTACTTAACTGTAAAGAGTTCTTGACAGCAATTAGATGAAAGTTTGGAGCACTTTCAGGGAACCGAGTTCGTGTTTGATTTGAAATGTTTTTCCTCTAATGACCGATCCTGTTGCCGGGCTGTTCGTCGCCCGCCCTCCTTAATGGTGGCTGGTGGATCTTTATTGACATTAACTGGTAGTTATTAATGTTTATTACAATTGCCATTTCATATTTTGCTACAAATTGAACAGGCTAACGTGACCTTTATAGAGTGCCGTTAGTGGAATTACTGGTTTTAAAAGCAAGTATAAACAATGTTTTAGAGCTACATAGATAACTGTCAACCCGATCCGCCTATGCACAGGTGCGAGTAACTAGAGGTGAATTTTAATTAACATTAAATGGACAGTGTAATTCAGGTTTAATGAGGCACACTGCACTCCACAGCCATAAACTGGTCAACATGTCTGACAGTAGTAACCACTTCTTTACAGTAGATGTTGCTGTTGTATTTTGGTGCTAGTTTGGAAAGCCAGAGACAGCTTCGTACCAATCGTAATAAGCGTCGTCAGGGCACTTGCACTCCTATTTTGTTTGTGGATGTAGACGACCTACGAGTATGTTGTTTGTGCATATAGACTACCCTCAAATCAACCGACAGTCTGTCTGACGACCTTATGATAAAATAAAAGTTTTTTTGTCTATCTAATTACAGTGCACACATTTATGAACTCCAAGTTCAACTTCTTAATCCATATAAAATACCATAAAAATAATTAAAATATTTATTTTTACGAGTTCAGAAGAAGGTATTCTGTGAACGCACAGAGATATAGATCTGTGACAGAGATATAGATATAAACAATGTATATAATGTGCAACAATGCACATTATATACATTGTTTTATACAATTAAATGATAACCTACTTGAAGGTGAGGGTTAAAGATAATCTTAATATAACATCAACACTTGATCGACACGCGTTGGACATTGATATACTTAAATATGTTAACTGTTATTGGAATTTGTTTATGTAATGTGTATTTTGATGATTAGTTAGTATTAGATCTAAAATTTACAAATACAGTATCTACTTCTTTAAGGTCTTTGAGATATATACAAATTTTAAATTATTTTGGTCAATTATTTTTATATTAGTGGTGTTTCTTACCATCATGGATCGAGTGCTATCCTTACATATTACTAGCCATTGCACGAGACTTCGCCCGCGTAACTTTATAAAATATAGCCTATATTACTCGCTGATAACATAGCTTTCTATAGGTGAAAGAATTTTTAAAATCGGTCCAGTAGTTTTTGAGTCTATTTATTATAAACATACAAAACTTGTCTCTTTAAAAAAATTGTATAGATAGTATAAATAAAAATAAATTCTAACTATTATAAATGTCGTTCTATTTTGTTTCAGAAATCTTGGCGCTGTATTCTATTTTTGCACAGGGTAAGTATTTTTAGGCATTACATAAAATATATAAATTTTACTACGAAGGAAAACTCATAAAATCGTCCATTAATCACGCTTTAGTTGCATTTTTAACATGAGATTCTTTGGAAAGCATAAATTTATGTGGTTTTTAACAGAGAATGCCTGCAATATAAATTGCACAAAATATCCGAGTTAGGATTATAGTAAGAACTAATATTATTTAAAATTTATCTTCATACATCAAAACAGTTTTGACTTAGGATATCAAAGATTTATAATAAATGATATTTATTAATTATTTAAAGATTAACGCTTAAGTTTAAAGTGTTTTGACTATACGCAAAATTGATTTTGCGGGGACACAGTCATGTAATAGGCAAGGACATGTACCGGTAGTTCATATTTTTTTACCCAAATATTCAGTTTGAATAAGGCCTATGCGTATAAGGTATACCTATGCGACAACTATAATTTTGATTGAAGGTCAATGTTGAACGTTTCTGTACATCAACAAAGCAATGAAAATTACAGTATAATTTTCTGGAAAGTTGACTATTACACGTATGAGTGCCCTACGTCTGCTTTCTATGTTAAAATCGTCGTTGAAACTGAAAGCAGAACCAACCATTACTATGTTATGATACACCTTTAGAATGTATTTCATTGTTTTCACTGCTCACTTTTTATATTTCTTAATAATAATAAAAAACTAACGCAATCTAAGACACAAATTTAAAAATATATTATTTATTAATAAAAGGTTGTTTAAACAAAAGTATAAGTAAAATGAAATTTTATTTTAGCAATTTTTTTTTTCATAATTACGAGTATATATAAACTTATTTTACATATTTATTTACCCTATTTATTATGTGTTAACTAGGTACTTATCCTTATAATATTATAAACGTGAAAGTTTGCGAAGATATTTGGACATTTGTTACTCAATAAACGGCTTTCGATGAATCTCAGCACACAGGCGACCATGACCTGGATTATCACTTTTTTAAAAGAATGGGCGGCAAGCAGGCTAGCATCGCACAGAAGAGAAATGCAATTTTTAAAATAAATGCAATTTCCCTTAAGTAGGCACCTAAACACAACAGCACTCGTCTTCGTATTTTATGCCAGTCTTTAGTAAGAACATGATTACTGCCGCCTAGATAACTTACCAGTCTATAGAGTTTTCTAGTTGACTGTGAGAAAATGGGTGAAGTAGCTTTTAGAAAAAGTCAATATTAATCCTGTTTATTGATTTGATATCTATACTAATATTATAATGAAGTAAAGTTTGTATGTTTGTATGAATGTAGAAGATAGCCTTAGGTCCAAATGATACCAAAACCGAAGAAAGATACATACATAGACAGGATACTTTAAAAAAATTCTAATAATATTATTTTAGTGAAGAAATTACTTAATAACGAAAACTTAAGATTATTTGAAACATTACACTTTTGCCATTAAATTTAATTTAGTTTCATAAAAACCAATTGGTCTGGTTACGTATGGAATGAAAGAAATTTCCGTGTTCATATTTTAAAGCATAGGATATGTAATTTACTGTTCAATGTCGGTTGCAAAAGGAAGTTCCATTTGTCTGTCCTTAATTCATAACGACAATGGGAACTACTCGTTACTAAGTAGTTCGGACAAACGATTATCTAATCTGCGACACCGACGGGATAGAATGGACGCTTGAAGCGGAACATAAACAAATAAAAAAAAAAAATTTGGGCAATCACCCTTTTTACAGATTTTTTGGATTTTATCAAGTGTTATAATATCAGAATAAATCAATTGAATTATTAAAAGGTTGAAGGGTAGTTGTAAAAACTTTTTTGGAGGTAAAATTGACTCAATAATTTATTAACTATATTAACTAATAATAAATAACTAACTTTTTTCCATGACTGTACGTGTAACTTTTTAAATTTTAGATCACATGTTAATATAAAGTATAAACTATATATTATTGAAAAGTTTCATCAAAATCCGTTTTGTAGTTTGAGTGGTAAAATTTTCTTTGAGCGTATTATATGTATGTAGGTAAATATATACGAGTATATCCAACGATTTCGAATATACCATTATACTAAAAAAATTTTTGATCCTTTAGCTATCGAAGGGTGTCATTAAATTTTGGATGTAGATATTTAGCTACAACTGTATTAGCCCGATTTTGTTATCATCACTTTCCTGAATTGCTTTTCACTATGAAAGCAAATTTAAAGACACGTCAAAAGTTGATTGTATGACAAGTAATGGTTGTCTAGACTGTTTTTTCTGTTTGGCACCCATATAAGTTAGTCCTCCTTACCTCAATTCTCTGATATTAACAGTAATAAATGAATAGCTAATTTTTTCACACGCTTCTATATAATCGGTACCTATGTCGGAAGCGGAATAATTCTCGCACGCGATTCGTAGCTACGGCCGATAGTTGTTCAACGGAACGTTTGCGCAACAAATTGTTTAGCACGAAAGAAAGTGAAACAATGAAATCGCAGTGGAAACTGTTTACCAGAGAAGACAGTGCAGCTACTTGACCTTGGCTTTGACGCTTTTCAAACTAAACCAGAGCGGCCGGCCTCCGGCTTCGCACAGATGCAATTTTTTTTTTTCTGAAAATTGTGTACACAAACCTTCCTCATTAGTCGGTCTTTCCATTATTGAAAACCATATCAAAATCCGTTAGGTGGTTTAGAATAGTTAGCGGAGTAACAGACAGATGCGTACATGCAACTGTGAATTTTCCCGGAGTTTTCTTTAAGATTTTAGAAGAACTAATATACAATTCTCAAGCACAATATTTTTTGTATCTCTTAAGGTTTAGCCCACGTAAGCCATGTAAATTGGTTACAAAATATTGGTTTTTTTTTTCTACATACATAAAAACTTTATATGACCGGCTCTCGGCTTCGCTCGAAATGCAATTTTTTATATACACAACCTTTCCTAGTTTATCTCTTTCCATAAGTGAAAACCGAATTCAAACCGGTTGAGCGGTTTTGGAGTCCATAGAGGACAAACATACTTATATTTATTTTTATTTATATAGATAGATACATAAACCTTCTGTAGAAAACTGATGGTGAAAACAGCATCAAAATCCGTTGGGTGGTTTAGAAGAAGTTGACGGATATAAAGACAGACAGACAGACAGACGCGGAAAGCGACTTTATTTTCATACTATGTAGAAAAGTCTTTGTTCGTGTCAGATTTACTGTTTACTTACCAGCCATAGCTGGAGGCTTCGTCCGACCGGACTCGAGTTATGTAGTTCATAACTCAAGAGATTCAACTTTAGAACCCAAGAATTTTGAACAACGTGTTATGATAGTACAAACGAATGAATTGTTTAAAATGATTTCTACTAAATACACTTCTAAAAAATCGAGGTTAGCAAACAATGTGTTTTTTAAAATTATTATTCTACTTTTGACGTGTCTTTGAATTTCCTTTCACAGTGGGAGGCAATTACATTTTGAATTTCTTCATGAGTCGAATTGGAATTTAGTCTATTTGGGATTCAATCGATTTCAGATACAGTCTATTTGGGATTCAGTTGTATTCACATGTCAGGCAATTTGGGATTAGGTTATAATGAGCCGGAAGCAATTCTTTGACTCTAAGAGTATTTCATATAACTCAACGAGCTCAAAAAAATTTACGAAATGCAACACGAATATCTCATGATGTAAGTGAAATGTCTGTATGCATTTTTTCGATTATTTGCTTTGCATTTCAAACGATGTATAAGAATATTTTCTTACTTGACATGCAACTCAAGAAATGTTTTGTAAATAACCATTATCTCAATTGTAATTTAATGTTGCATTTTGTATTGCGCACAAAGTGTGTCATGTTCACTCACAGTGATTAAATTTTTCAATGTTGCATATATGACAAAATTCTTGGATGATATTTGTTCTAGATGATGACTCAAGAGATCCGGTCTTCAAATATCTGGTTGAGTTAACGAACCTTTAAGAATAAACTTTTAAGAGTCAACTTTTAGAAGTGGCAAGGCACACTGCGTTTCATCAGTCATTTGGGCAGTCCGTCTGGCGGCAGTAACCACCCCTTTACAGAATACCACCGTGTGTTGTGTTTCGGTGAGTGAGTAAGGAATGCCAGAGCCAATTTTCCCTATTCCTTCCCAATTCCTTATCCTTAATCCTACTCTAGTCGGCAGCGCACTTGCAGCATTTTTGGGCCTTGTAGCGTTGCTTGTATTATAGGCGACGGTAGCCATCTACCTTCAAGTGGACTGTCAGCCTCTCTTTCGACCTTAAAAAAAAATCATAAAAACCTTCGAGAGAATAATAAATTCTTCGTTTCTTCGCTAATTTCATTTAAACCACGCAACGGATTTTGATGAGGTTTTCATTAATGGGAAAAGCCATAAACGAGGAAGGTTTGTGTATGTAATTTGTAGAAAATATTGCATCCGTGCAAAGTTAGGATCGGGTCCCAAGACAGATATAAATTAAACAATACTTCGTTATAAATTTTTCAATTTAATACAGTAGGTGGAAATGAATAACTAATGACTCTACATAAACTATAAGCTGTTTTAGAATAATTTGTTAGTAGTGTAGGCGTAACAAAAGTACGATGTATCTACAATTTGAAACAAAGGGCTTGTTCTCTAGAGAGCATTTAGTTGTAGGTTGTAGGTGACAACTCTACGAGTAACATCCTAATACTAACACAAGGACAATTTTATATGACTAAGAAATTTTTGGACGATTTTATTAGGTATTTTTTTACTCTTTCGACGCCGCGGGAACCAGTACCTACTAATTAAAAAATAAAAATATAACGATTTTCAAAAGTATAAGTAATGTCAGGCGTTAGGGGTTATATTGCTTTACATATTTTATCAAGCGTTATATCTTTTATTTCTCGGACGAAGTTGCGGGCACCAGTTAGTAAATCAAAAGATTTGGTCTTTTTTTTACATGATTTAAATGACAAATCAATATTATTCTATTATATACTATTAAAACATTAAAATGTTTTTTTTTTTAATTTTAAATCTTCAAAAATTATATACCTACAGGTAAATAGTTTGTTTACAATAAGGAAACACATACCTATACGTTTAATTGACATTTAAAATCCGACCAAAAAGTCTTGGCAAAGTTTCGCATTTAAATATAATACACGAACGCAAGACAATATTGGTAATAACAGATAATTAGTTATCAGTTAACACGTATGCCATCAGATATTATTTAGATGGTGCGAGGACACCTGTGGAATCTCGTGTTGTGCCAAGGCAATCGATATTGTCGACTCACATACAATACTATTCGGAAGTATTTGCATAACGCTTGCTATGAATTACAATTAAGGTATAGATTACACGTATGAAATGAGCATCTCAATTACTAACCAAACGTCAGCTTTAAGTTAGAATTATTCGTCAATCAAACTTGATTCGAAGTGTCTTGCTTGACACGTTTTATTTATTACTAGCTGGTGCCCACGACTTCGTCCGCGTTGAACGATGAAAGGTACCCTATGTCCTTTCTGGTGTTCCAGACAACGTGTATGCAAAATTTCATGGTGATCGGTTCTGTTTAGTAGAGGTTTTGCACAATTTTGTTTCGTACGATTTGTGCGAAGAAGTTCAGTAGTTTTTGGGTGAAAGAGTTACAAACATCAATACATCCAAACATACTTTCGCATTTATAATATTAGTACGGATTAGTACGGATATGTGGGTACTTATTATACCTTAAGCTATTATAATAATGCATGCAAATGCTATTTGATTTTATTTCTTGGTGTCAGAGCACACTGCGTTTCGCAGTCATTACTCGTATTTGAATCGCCCGTCTGGGCAGTAAACATCTCTTTACAGAAGATCAAGAATGTGTGCTGTGGTTTTTCTGTGAGTAAGTATATGATGCCAGAGATCATTTTTCTGTCCCTTCCTAATGCCTTACTTTTATTTATACTAAGGTCGACAGCGTACTTGCGTATAACTATTGTGGCGTTGCTTGTGTTATAGGCGATGATGGCTTACCATCAATGGCTTACTGTGTTAACCCAAAGTTAACCTAACGTTTAACCTTTTATTCTTTTCTTTGAACTACTAAAAATAGGTTCCAGATCAATGGGCAAATACTGGATATCTATAATTATCATGTTATCATCATAGAAACAAAAGTTTTCATTGCAAATTTGTAAACGTCATATTTTTTATGTGAATTAATTATATTAACACCTTCCATAAACACTTCGTTTTCGTCAATAACTATTCTTGTTTTGCGCGAAGTATTCTGTTTATAAATGTAACTCTAGGTCAAGAGTTCTATCGAATTTGTCTGGCAACGAGCCAATGTTAGGGTTTGGTATTTTAAAAGATCAGGACCATTTCTATTTTGACTGTCTAAGTAATGAAAGTCATCACCAAAATAAAGCTAGAAACATATTTTTTGTAGAATATAAAGATTTTACAAGTGCATATCCTATCTAAAACACCACCATGACAGACCAGAATGGTTTCCCAGCATTGTGCCTCCCCATAGAGATTGGTTTTAATTATTTTTGTCTTTTTCTTTTTTTCGTTCTATCTTAGCATTTTCTTATTCATCGGTGTAAAACTTTTTAATATATGCAATCAGATTCGATCTGAAGGCTCAGCTTACACCGGCAGTCCTCCTGATGACGTCCTATCATCCCAACTGAGGCCTTTTCGGGATCATCCACTTAAGCTCTGTTCGTTAAATGAGCTCTGTGCTGGTCCTCCCGGGTATCGAAACCGCTCTGCCAAAGGGTTCCTCAAATGTCTTAAAAGTTTTCTCCCTATTTTTTCAGATTTACTGACTATTAATATTAATTATTAATTAATTATTTCAAACTTCTAACCAATGTTTTGGTTTAGACACAAAGGTAAAACAAATATTTTCAAACAACTTTTTAGGTAATTATCTAAACTATGCTATTTCATCCGACTTCATTTATAAATACATATTATCTAAACACAATGTAGTCTATCTATTGCTGAAAGTATTTTTAGAAATGGTTTAGAAGTTACAGAGGTTCACAACAAGACTATAAACAAATTTTACAGCTTCATGATATTAGTAGTGAAAATATGAAGTCTATGCTTGTTATGACGCAAACAAAAGTACCTACTCTTTTGCATACGCAAAATATGTTTGCATTTATAATTTCGTTTATAAATAGAAGAGTTCAGAGGAGTATTATTTTAGAAATGAAAAGATGTGGCAGAACTTTATTATTAAAGAGTTTGTGATAGCCAAATTTTAATTTATAGTTAATTATATCGAGTCACCTGAGGCAAATTGAAATTCAATTGATGCCAAATTTTATAAAATTAGAATTTGAATTGCATTCGTGTTGCAAATATTAGACACACAGACATAAGTGGCAGGTATAAAGGTATACATAAATATGTAGTAGATAAGCGTGAAGCGAAAAAATTTGGATCTTTTTAAGTTTCTGTATATAATTTGCGGAAAAAAATAGCATGCGTTCGAAGCCAAGGACGGGTTCCTGGTTGACCTATAAAATAAATAATTACAAAAATCTCAAATAAATAACAGAAATATACATATAACAGGATAATATATTTCTTAACTCTGACTAGTTTAGCATTTTTAAATAACTCGTTCAAATAAGCAAACAAACACCAAAAAGTATGCTTTATTGTATTAATATAGAAATCTATTCTTCGCCGATTTTTTCTAAAATGACCTACCTATTCGATAAATAGTGTTTCCGGGTCAGAATTAAGTAGTGTATTTAGTTTTTAAGTAAGTAAACCACACGATTCTCAAAATTTCGTCGGCGTGACAACGATTGAGATCGCTGTTTTACATGTTCACATCCGTGAAACTAGCAAGCCAACTCGTGTACGCCGATTTGTATGCAACACACATAATATGTGACGGACTACAGCCTGTATGCCTTGTTAACCAACTGACACACTTCACAGCGCAAAACAAATTGATTTGATTATTCCATTAAAAAAAAAACATGCATGCGAGATTGGATCCACTAAGTAAAACATTAATACATTTAGGGTCTCTTTCACCAACTATAAGTAAAGTGTTGATTAGTTACTTTTAGATATAAAATACTTCCCAACTTACCCAACAAAATATCGATGAATATTATTACCTAATCATCAAAATCAAGTATAGAATTAGGAAACTTAATTGTAAATGTAGAAAATTACAGGGAACCTAATATGCCAATACTTATTTTTTTTTTTAAATTCACAATTGAACTTTATTCCTTGAACGGAAAATTCTTTAAATAACGAAAATATAAAAACGGAAATAAATAGCAGCTGATTATATATTACAGCAAACGAAGGTCTCATACAATCCATAGTGTGTCACTGAAAACATGGAAATAACGGAAAATTTTAACTCAAACAATAATAAACCAATATTTTCATCTACGGTGAGTTTACAGAAATGGGTCATATAAGACGCTCGGATGTTACAAAAGTTGATGTTAATGATGGCATTGGTAATTAATTGTGCGTTTCTTGCTGTATAATTTATTTATTTTCAAAATCTAAAACAATTGGCAATATTTAGACAGATTGATTTAACAAATTTGACTTCGATTTTCAACATCAATATGAATAGGTCACAGTCACTTTTGTTAACGCCTTACTAAAAGGTTTTAAGCCATCTTGTGTGTCATTTTGATCAATGTCACCTTGATCAATATAACAAGCATTTGACTACGTGAAATATTTATCGCAATCAATCTGACAGTACATACATTTCTTATTCAGATTTTCGTTTACTTTCAAATATTTTAAAAACACTAGTAGGAAGACATTTCCTAAATTTTTGAAGAAAATTTATAATAAACTAGCGATTCGCCCCCGGCTTCGAACTGAGTTGAAATGAATCCTTTCTTAACGGATGCTTACGTTAAAAATAAACCTATGTTCCAAATTTCAGCTTCCTGGACTTTGAAGTTTTGGCTGTGCGTTAAAGTTAAGTGTTAATTTAAAACTAAATTTGACAAAATTCATTTAAATGTATCTGTATAATTTTAACCAGATAAAGTTCAATATATATTTTAAATATAAAAACATAAGAATTCATTTATATAAAATATTACTGTGTTAATGAGTAAAACCCTAAAAGACCAACATAAAATAACAAGCATATGTGCTTTTGTTTTTCGATGAGTGAGTAAGGGATGTCATTTCGCTATCTCCTAATGTGTTATCATTTATTATACTAAGGTCGGCAGCTCAATTGCAGAACCCATGGTTTGCAAGTGTTAAAAGGCGATGGTAGTCACACACCATACCACTAAGTGGACAGTCAACCTGCCTATCGAACTACATAAAAAAAACTTATCTACATATATTCAATTACTTAGCTACTTCTCAAAATATGGGTCAAAGTATAAAAATACTATTTAAACACAGGCAATACCGAAAATAATATTTGTTCTATTTCTATTTATAATATATTTAACAACTGTATAAACAGTGCTTATATTTGGCTTCACAGTTAAAAGCTAATGAATTACTTGTACATAATAATTATGATGATCCGGTAAATTTCAATTATTAATTAATCTTTTATTGTTCAAACAAAATATTACGTATAATATATGAGTACTTATATCAATTTAGATTCGTTCATTTGAGGGCCTGGCTCTAAGGTTTGTCTGCATACCACCGAGATACTTCAACTAAATATAAATTAAAAAATAAATAAAGTAATTTAGTAGTGATAGGGCACGTTGGTCTGGCGGCCGTCTGGCGGCAGTAACCAGCATTTACAGAAAGACCACCATGAAATAACAGCACATGATGCGCTGCTATGTTTCGGTGAGTTACTAAGGGATGCTAAAACCCATTTTTCTATCTCATTCTTAATCGCTTATACTTTATAATACAAAGATCTTCAGCGCTTTTGCAGTACTTATAGCCAATAGACGATGGTGCGTCAATACCATCGCTTATTGTGTCAATACCAATGAGGGGAGCGTCGTCATATATACACTGCAGGTCGAACTTTACATAGTAAACTAATGTAAAATGATTTTCATATATACTTACCTATTACTAAATACATTTTAATATTTGGTCGACTTAGGAAAGGTCATTTGCATTTCAGTCAATATGGGAAACAGACAATTTGGGATTAGGTGATAATGAGCATAAATTTTACGATTCTCCATTAAAATTTATAATTGAAATTAATGTTCATTGGCAATATATAAAAGCATAAGAAATGAAGGGCTCTAAACAAAATAGTGGTGTGGACTTCTAAAACAGTCACTCAAAAGTCAGAATGAGTTCGCTTTGAAAGAACCTCATTTTCCTCTTGCGACTTTCTCAATACATTTCATTTAAATACTTTTTCTCAAGTTCCCCTCTACGCGCTAAAGAGTTTTAATTTGCAATTTAGCACCTCACACGAAGTCAAGACAAGAAAATGCTTTTATTCTAGACATTGAGGTACCATGTTTTTTTTTTTTGCAATTTTGACTCCGCAACTATTTCAAACACCTAGCGGTTTTATTTGTTCCTTCCTAGTACCAACTGCACTTTGTAGATTTGATATTACAATGTTACAATGGACTTTTCGTTTTCATATTATGACAATAACACTTATAGTTTTGTATGATTTCTAAAAAAGTAGTTTCGCATTTCTTCTATTTTATAAAATAAATTCAGTGAACGTTTAACCACCAAATTTAAAAGCGATAAACTAGGAAGGTTTTTGTATATAATTTTCAGAAAAAATTGCATCCGTGCTTATAAACAAAAATATTATTGTAAGTAATATAGCGGGTTGCTAGTCTATACTAATACTAATATTATAAAGAGGTAAGATTTGATTGTTTGTTTGTTTGCATTGAATAGGCTCCGAAACTACTGGACCGATTTGGAAAATTCTTTCATTGTTGGGAAGCTATATTATCAGCGAATAACATAGGCTATATTTTATAAAGTTACGCGGGCGAAACCGCGTGCAACAGCTATCTTGATATATAAAAGGCGATGTGTGTATGTATGTGTCCTACAGACTCCAAAACCGCTGAACCGATTTAGATGAAACTTTCAGATAATCTTCAGATTAGTCCAGCGGGTGTTTCTGTGAAGTTTGGTAGCTATCGGACGCGGACGAAGTCGCGGGCATATACTAGTTAACAATAAAATTGTTATTACACTACTCGTGAAGTAAATTATAATTTGTTGTGCCTTTGTTTTGTAAGATTCATCATCAATACTGCATATGAGATAAATATCATTGACATGCGACTTTTGCTAAGGCCCAAGGGTCTTCTTGATAGACCACTAAATCCCACAGTTAGATGCAACCGTATCTACTGTTTTCCCACAACTCTAATTGGTAGGAGTCCGACCAGTACATACACTTTCAGCACGTGGCAAACACGTGCTTTTAAAGAGAATTAAGTACATTTCTTGTCCCAATAAATATTTTTAAATTTTTGTTAACGCTGATGAAACTAGGCATGGCAAAACTGGGCTGTAAATAAAACTTTTAAATGACTTTCGTATGTCTTAATCTTCAGGTGAGCAGTTTTAAGATTAACGAATGATGGGGAAGTTTATCGCAAATTTGCAATAATTAATGCAATAACAGTTTTAGGCCAAGGTTAAAAAAAACATTTGAAAGCGAGCGACTAATCAAACGTTTTTTGTCACTAAGACCGGACCATGACAATAAGTAAAATGCTAGTCATTTCATTTGTCATTCCCTAGTTAGGCACAAGAGTTAATAATATTACATACATATATATATATATTTGATCAAAATCCAGATCATATTTAAAATTTTATTTTGTTAAAAACTTCAGAAATAACATAGGTATATTTAAGTAATGTATTATAATTTTTTTGTAAATAGAATTAAATTGATTCATAATTTGGTTCCATTCTAATTAGGCAACAAAAAGTGTTACAATATGAATAAAAAACACATAAGTCCAAAACTAAAAAAAGAGCATAATAACAACATGCGTATGTATATTAACTGCAAAATATTATTTATTTACTCCTTAAGAATCGATTTGCATATATATACATATGTATATAAGCCCGTGGTATGAAAATTTATGGGAGTAAGAATCAAAATTGTCACACAAATGCGTTATGTTATGCGTTATAGTTACGTTCTATTTTTTTTTTAATATTTTAGAATATCTGAAGTTTCAGAGATACACAATATTATGTAAAAAAATGTTGTTCTTTCGGCGTGTTCGAATTGTGAAAATTTAAATTTTATAATCGTTCGTAAGGAATAAACTCCAGTCGTGTGTCGGAGCTGACACACACATTTTTTTTATTTACTATGTTTCGATTATTGTGATTGTGATTCTTTATTGAGCTACAATAACAATCGTATTAAGATCGTCAGAAATATTCTTGAACGTGTTTAAATACTATATAGTTTCTTTATCTTCAATTCAAAGAAAACTTATAAAGAAAAAAGGTTACGAATCTGTTCAGTAATTCTCTTTCGGGTCTTTCATCATTTCAAACGAGCTCAACCCAGGTCATGAGTATAAAAGAATGTTTATAGAGTATTTCGACACATAAAAAGCTATAATATTTTCCATTACCTAAATAACATGCGGTGATTTATAAATTTTATTTAATATTTTTAATTAATAAAATTGTATAGTTCCATAACAAAAACCACTCATACTTACATAAGTGATCAATATAAACACTTTTTTCTTAAATGTTTATGTACCTACTGCAAGTTATACCTATACTAATATTATAAAGAGAGATTTGTATTTTTTTTTTTTTGAACCGATTTTGACCGATTTTGTAAATTCTTTTACCTATAGAAAGCTACATTATCAGCGAGTTACATAGGCTATATTTTATAAAGTTACGCGGGCAAAGTCGCGTGCAACAGCTAGTTATAAAATAAAGTTGCTGCTCACTTTTGTCTATTTCTCCATTATCTTCTTCTAAACCCCCCAATGGTTTTCACTAATGGTAAGAACACTAGCGGGTTCTTACCATTATAAATACGAAAATAATTGTGTGTCTGTCTGCTACTATAATGAATGTTAGGCCTTTTCCGCATCGGCAAGTTCACTGGATTGAGTCTATATTCATGCGAGTAATAACTATTACTATTTTCAGTCGAAGCTTAAGGCTTTTCGAGTAGTTATATCATTTTAAATTTGATATTTAAACCTTAATTGCAATAAAATAGACGAGAAAACATAGCATGGAGGTTCCAGTACTTTTAAAAATATTATGGTTGAAATGTTTTTAAACAACTAACTGTTGATTGGTCCGAGGGTTGTTATTACATACTGTTTTTCATTATTTTTCCTGACGGTCCGAAAAGTATCCACATTTTTCACCGTAACTACTTCCACAGATTTCTGTTTAGGCGAAGCGTCAGGCTTCTCTAATAATTTTATCATACGGCATCCGAACCGTTCTATTTACAAACACATTACCTCGATAAACATCGACGTTATCTAAACATAGATAATAATTAATGAACCAAATCAACCGAAATACAAATACCGGACGTGAAATGCAAGTGCATAATCCATTTTTATATTATATTAATAATAAAAAAGCTACACTTGCAACACTTAGTTATGTTACAGCTCATAAATTGACAGAAACGAAGCGAAACAAAACCAACAATTTATGCATGAACACTTAAATTAATTTGCAAATCTAATGCAACAACTTCTCAAACGTAACATTACTTGTTATATTTTAAATGTACCATTTGATAACGTCAAGGACCAATACCGGTAACATTTTAATGGAATTAAAACACGATTCCATATTAGGTATGATTTATTATAAGTATGGAAAATTTACTAAAGATATTACACGCCCACTATTGCATATATAGTCTGATTATTTCAGGGATAAAATGTATTTTGGTTAATCCTGCCTTTTCTGTCTCTTAAGTCCTGAAGCTTGGACGTCAACTCCTAGAACCGGTCTCCGTTAAGAGCCAACTAGAACAGTTGCAATTCCAGTTCACTCCTATGTTTCGGATGTTTACTTGTATACATTTGTATGTAGTTATAAAGTTATCAACTTGCCTAAAAAATCCCATCTGTATCTGTGACCACCAGTTTGAAACTAGCAGAGACGAATATTCGCTTTTAATTTTTAAATTATTTCAATTTTAAAAAGATTAGTATCTATTTAAAATTGAAATAGTAGGCATAGGTCATTTATAATAATATAATAACAATTTTGTTTTGAGGATTAGCAACCACACATTAAAAATAAGTTACAATATTTTCCATTTGCATAATTATATTTTAATCTTGTTTTCTTTATCTTAATACTAAGGGCCTCTTTCACCAACTACAAGTAAAGTGTTGATTAGTTACTTTTAGAAATAATTTTATATTTTATTAAATTATGCACTCGCTTTATTGCATCCTTCAAAAAATAAGTGTGTAACTTTTTTATATATCAATTTTTTTATAAGAGCATCATTTACGAGATTTATCGTCTTGTATCAAAACAATGCCAGCCCTCTAATTTTAGAACAGGTATAAAATGTATTACTTATTATTATAAAACTCTTTTATCAATCTGATGTTTTTATTATTTTTCTGTTGCAAAGCAACACTGCACTAAATAATCATATAATTACAGTTGACAGGTATTAAATTATTTTTCTTAACAGAACATTTATATCATCTTATATTATTACTAAGCATCTGTTAAATGTTTACTATATCACAATTTATCCCACGAGAACCCTTTCACCGTCCAGAACTAACTTGTTGACTCGCATAAAGCTTTTAATACGACAGTTTATTATTTTAGTTTAATAAAAGTACAATATATTAGTAATACCTATCTAGTTATCGGTGCGTGTACGAAGAATAGTATATGTCACGTTGGTTACCTAAGCAATATTAAGAACTAGCTGTCGTACGTGAATTGTTAATACACATTCTATATTATAGTATGTTATAATTTACTCCAATAAACTTTCTGTATTAAAATATATTCAAACTTGATGGTCAACAGAAAGGTTATTAGTATTTGGAGCAAAGCAATTAAATATATATATATATCTACCAACAATTAGGTAAATTTATTCACAAGCCTACGCATTATTCGCCTTTCCAGTTTTAATCAAGAGTCGGAAATTAATGTAGTTCATATATAATTATTAGGAACTATATTTTAAATCATTTTGAGTTGTTTACATTGTCCAAAAACTTTCAACATTTAAGTAAGTAATTTTTCTGGAACTTCCTAGGAACTTCTAAATAAATATCTATTAGAAGAGGCTTAGCCTACATTTTTGAGTTCCGGTAGCACAAATAGTAAGATACGATCTCGGATGTTTACTAAAATAAGTGTTTGCCAATTGGCCGAAATTCAATCATAATAACTACACAGGTAATGGAAAAAAATTCATACTTTTTTTATTGATAACACTAAAACTCTTTTACTGTCTACTAAACAATAGAAATGAACATAGGTTCGTAAACAAATCAGAAATAGGTAGGTATTTTTATATGCGATAAAAACGGAATGATAGAAGAAAAGTTTGTCTCTATAACTGTGATGAATTCAATTTATTAACAACATAATAACAACAAAATTAGGGAAATCAAACTATTACTTATTTTTTTTAGCACCTGTAGTGAACTTGCAGCTTGTGTAGCTCTGTTAGCGACGGTAAGTAGTTACTTACCATCAAATGGACCGTCAGCCTTCACATAAATAAAAATAAAAAGAACTTCAAATTGAAATTCAAACATAGAGTATGCGTGAAAAATAAAATAAAAGGTCAAACCGCAATCGCGGACCGCGTTTGTCCCGTGAAAGGACAAATATTTGTATTGTCAAGACGAGTATTTGTTCCGGATGCGGTACAGCGTCCTCGGTTCTAATTCTAGTTGCCATATGCCAGCTACTCTATATGACCATTTATATCGTGTTAACAAGCATGCATTTGTTCATGAAAGCATTACCGAACAACGTAACGTAACGTTACGCGTTTCCGCGCCACTCATTGTTTGTGAGTAGTTTTTATGTATTCCCTTGTTTATCTTAGACTAAAGCACGTCTTAAAAAGAGCTGGTTAGGTTTACATTTAACATAGAGGTTGTTAAGTTGTTCATTTATTTAAAAAGTGCATTAGGCAGCCACTTTGATCACTCTCTCCTTTTTTACATTCATGAAACTTTTCATGGTTCATTATACTGTTCTCTAAGACTAAAAATCAGACCTAACTATTAGACTTAAATATTTCACTTAATTGCAGTGCTAAATTAAAAACATATTGCAGTACAAATTAACTAAAATAACTTCACGTGGATGATTTTTATCTGAATAACTATCTGAATTTTATAACATCTATGCAATATTATATTTCCAAATGATATTTATTTATATTTAATTAAATCAAGTAATTTATACTAATGATCTTTATAAATATTTTTTAATTATATTTAACTAAGTGGATAAACAAACAGTATGTAACTTTTAACAATATTTAATACTGACAGTTATAAGTGACAACCCTAACAACAGTTAAAAGAGTTCTTTGTTATTAGTGAGACAAGGAGACAAGTTGATTTTAACTATGAGCTTGTGAAAAACTGTGCTCATTCCCAGCGCAGATTTTCCTCGTCATTGTTTACTGATTCTGTGCTCTTATTATATCAGTAAGTGTGTTGCGTTCAACATCAGTGGATTAACTCATAAAATTAAAAGTTTTATTAGTCGTCATAACGTAACCCGTAGAAATACTGTTACGTTTTGATGCGTTGTTTAACCATAGCCATGTGAGAGTTTAAATGAAACTATGGGAAAAAAGCAAGAAACAAAAAAACAAAAAAAAAACAATAAGAAGGTCGTAAGAGATGCTGATCGTCCCTTTTAACCTCTAGTGTGAAAAGTTCCCTTACCTTACAGAAGACTACCGTGAAATAACAGTATGTGTGCTGTTTTTCAACAAGTGAGTAAAGAATGCCAGAGCTCATTTCCACTATCACTTTCCAATAATCCCTTATTCTTAATCCTTAACCCTTACCTCTGTAACCAAAACTGAGACTTTTTATATGTAAAAAACCTCTTTAGCCAAAACATAGAATAATTTGGTCTAAATAACGAGTTGAAGTGAAAATAAGTGTTATCACACGATCAAACTATTATAAATTAAAAAAAGAAAAACAAAGATTGTAATTATTGTTATATGGAAGTTCATTGACGCCTTTGCTAAAGAAAAATCCTAGGGACAGGAATCGATGAACTCATTAGTGGCGTTTTTCACCGACTCAGCTGATTTGAAATCTTCACTATGTAAAATGTTATTAAAATTTTAAAAAGAAAATGAAAACAGTTCTCAAGAGGGTCTCGGAAGTTGCAAGTCAAGAATAATGCCAGCATTGATTTACAATACAAGCAAGTAACTCTTCTGACAAAATTTGCTTTTAAGACTTGGTTTTAAGAAAAACAAACATAAATTACACCATGTTACATATTAAATTAGGAAAAAAGAGAAACATACATAAATCTAGATAATAGTGCAATCAACAACATTTTCCACGAAATCTCTTTCAAAAAACCTTCATCTTGATCTTTTCCATCTTTTTTGAAATCTTATTTGTTATTGAAATCTTATCATGATTATTTTTTTATTGAAATCTTGATCTTTTTCATATGGAAGCTTAAACTTTACAACAGCATCAAGGAATAATAGCGATGGTACGATGATTGACTGAATACTATAAAGTTCACGATTCTCCTCCACTGTTCAGTGATTCTGTGTTTATAGTTTATATACACAGTACATAAAACGCTGGGCGATGATACAAAACACTATACTAATGGAGGCTGCGATCAAGATGTTATCAGCGGGATGCTATGTTTTCAGCTATTGTTTTGTTCGCTGAATAAACGGTCGTTGCGTGCTTCCAGCGTTTATGTTGTTGATCACCATGTTAGTTTTGTTTCAATATATTTTTCTGTTTAAGAGGCAACATTATTACAGTTCTGGTACCCTCATTGTTAGACATAATCTATATGTTACACAAAATTAATGGTACTTCAAATCCCTTTAAAACATTAGTTTTTTTTTTATTGAAAATTCGTTACAGTGCCATCTCCTATTCGAGATTGGCATCATCGTAATTTTGACTCGTTGCTCTGAATAACGACCGCGTGCTCACCCCGTATATAACTTAAAAATATATTATGCCTGTCACTTGTATCTTCTGTACTTTTTGTTAAACATTCTTCTATATAATACTAGCTACACGCTCCCGGCTTCGCCCGGGTTCAAAATAAGAACAATCCTTTCTCTTAAGTTGGATCAAACTGCACACAGTGTGCAAGTTTTATTAAAATCGGTTCAGTAGTTTAGGAGTTCATCGGCGACAAACAATGTGTCACGAAATTTTTATATATATTGAGATATGTGCGATAGCCTCCTACTAGTTTTTAAAATATTATTATATTTTATATATTGTTATTATTTATTATATTTTATTATTTGTGTATTTATTTTTATAAAAAAATTAAACATTTTAAAACGTATGTAAATAAATTTTGTTCGAATCTACTATTAAATATTATAGGGATTAAACCAATCATTGAATACTCCCACTTTTCGAGCGACACAAATTCGTGCCAATCTGATGCCAATAGACTAATAACTTAGAAATCTTAATATATTACTAGTAAAGAGAGTTTTTGTTCTAAAACACTTTTAATTACACAAATTGGCACATTTGTGAAAAACTTTATCAAAAGAAGTGTTTATGTATATTATTTGTAACAGTATAAGACACAAGAGATTTCATAATCTCTTGTGTCAGTTGACAACCTGTTGCAACAGTCATTTGACAAGGTTTTATAAATGTGTGCATAACCATGCAAGCGGCTAATGAGAAGTAATGCAAGCTGCGTCGGGCGTGCACCGTATAATCATTGCGTGCTGTTGTGCAAATCGCTTCCATGCTCTATTGTACTTTTAAGATTCGCCGCAGATTTGCGATTTTAAATGGAGTTATAATCGCAAATTGTTAAGTTTGTATGAATGGTCGAATTCGATAAATTTAATCTCTTACCATTGCACAATCGACAACTTTGTTATGCTTTCATCAGTTTGAACTATGGCCTTCCAAACCGTGGTGAATTTTAAACATTTTAAATAGAATGTTGAATGTGAGCGAAATTTTGTGGATAAATTTTGGTTTTTGGCGTTTTTCAATATGCTATATCCATTCACATTTTTCTTCAAAGTACAACAGAATTTATTTATTTTCTAGTGTAAAAAAGTAAAATAATTTTTATTTTTAGGATTTGAATAAAAAGACTCTTAATCACAAAAATTTACCTGTAGTGTTTGTATATCTAAAATAGATATACTATTGCTTCCTCATGTACATAAGAAAAAAGAAACGACGCTTGGTGTAAGAATAAGCCAGTGGCTCAGCCTACAATAGTATTACTTAGGGTCCTTACAGTAGGTACCTATTGCTATAAAGTAAAATTATAAAGTTATACCTCGTTCATCGGCAAGTTTTGGTAAAATATATTTTGTAAACGGTAAATTATTAAAATACACATGAAATCTGAACTTCCATGTTATCATTATGGCGTTGGTTATATTAATAGATAATAGTACCTTGTCTATAGTACTTCGTTGTTTGCCATTTAGTTAATGTTTGGTTATACGATTATAAAGTCTTAACAATTTCTTTTTAATGTAATAACAGGAGAAATATTGAGCCTTACCATAATATATTTTGTTCGCACCTTTTTCAGTTAATGAAAATATATATTATATACATATTTTATCTCATTTACTCCTAACATTTTCCAAGCAACACTAACGAGAATCGTACATATGTATGTTTATGTTCATACACGCCACATATGCGCATAAAAGTCGCAACTTAACGAACTCAACTTACACTTTCATACGAACTTAATATGACTGTGTGTAGCGAACTCCGGTGTTAACTTGCTTTTTATAACTTAAATGTCTTATAAAACGGTCGGCTTCCACTTTGTATTTACACTTAATTGAAAAAGACGGGAAGGTGTGAAAATACCCGGTTAAAGGGGAAAATGTGTTGTTAGCTTATAAGGGAATATAGGTTTGCTTTTAAATACCCTCAAATAACAATTATTTTTATAATAAACGTGCTTTCTATTGTATTTTAAATTTCAAAAGCGTAAACTATTCTTAATGAGATTAAGTTTTTGACTGGCTTAATAACAGACATAATAAATATATTTTTTTATTTATTTACAGAAACACATAAAATATTATTAAAAAAATGTAAAGAAGAATCCAATTAAAAGTTTTGGCATGAAAGAGAGTTATTTCCACCTATTAGTAAATCTCATTTTTTTTTTGTTTGTTTAGACATGTCACACAGCGCCATCTAGTCCCAAACTAAGTAAGGCTTGTATACTATGGATATTAGATAACTGATAAATATACGTATATAATTTATATCCGTAAATATATACATAGATTACACAGAAAATACCCAGATCAACAGAAACAGACATATTCATTCATACACACAAATATTTGCCTTAAACGGGGAACGAACTCATATCATATCATATCACGACTTCTGGCACAAGCAAGTTGAGCTACTACCGCTGAACTAATAAAGTCAATAAAGTCTAATCCATTGAAATTTAATTGAGAATAAATGAATACTACTAGTACAAAAGAAGTGCCTGCTGCTAGACTGTCTAGTTGATAATAATATATTATTAGGAGTTACAAGTTTATTGTGATAATATGGTGCAGTTCCGGTGCAGTTTCCTGTATAACATAAAAGCATCCTTTGATTGCATCATTAAAGATTATTCCCTCGGCTTGTACAGGTAGCGACGAATACATGCTCATTTGATTATTTTTTAATTACTACTTGTAAATAGCATTACTACTTATTCTGTGATTTAATCATATTATAATTTAGTTTCTCATATTTAGTTAGTTACTCATATAATTTAGTTCAAATAAAAACGATTAAAATCAAATTATAAAATAATTTTATGTTGTTCTTCACATTTTATTTAAATATAATATAAAAATAATGGGTTTTTTATTTCCAGTCATTTTACTTCGATTCGTAGTTTTTTTTTAATTTTTTTTTTTAAGTTAGAGTATTTACTGTAACCTAATTATTTTTCTTACAATGAAAATATAATAATCTTTTTCACATTTGTAAATGATACATTAAACACATTGATTCTGATTAACCTGGATCCAAAACACTTTTAATAAAGCCAAAAGTCAAATTTAACCGAAAACATTAAAAACGAAGCCCGCATAATTGTGGCACCAACTTCAGACTGAAAAGAAAGAACTTCGCTAGTTCTTACTTGTTTTAAAATGTCGTCAATTTGTATGTTTCAATTTCAAGTTTTACTTTACCAGTAGGCACTAATTAGTGGGGAGTTCGAATTGTATAATACAGAAGAAAACAAACGGTACTGCAACTTGGTTATAATTAGAGATAAATTCAAACTGCTTTTCAACTTCTCATTACGAGTTCTTCTAGAAGGAAATATATTGTGTTACAATATAATATGTACAATTCAAAACATTGTTTATGAACTTGCTTTTACTGATGACTTTTAATCAAATTAGTCTTTCTCCATACTTTAAGCTATTTTTATATCAAACGATATACCATAATCAGTTGCAAGTTGCAAATAATAGAAATTAGAAGTTGCAAAATTTGATTTTGTGTATAATAAATTGAAATGGTTGTATTTTTTCCATTCCATTTTTATATGACAAGTTTAAAAAAAAAAGCACAAAAATAAGAAAACATTCAATGTATATGCATTTATATGGTAATAATAGATTATAAATTCGAATGTTATATAGTTTTTCAATTGTAAGAAAATTTATAGTCAGTCTATCGAGTAATTATTGAGAAGATATTTATACGACACTAATTAAAATATTCAGAAGGTACCTAAGAGTTTGAAAGTTACAGACGTACCTTCTTAGTTTAATCAAAACCCTCCATATTAAAATAAGGCTTAAAAAAAGCCTTAGGTATGAAAATAAATACTAACGGCGTATTTGCCACTCACATGGTCTTGTCCTTATAGCTTTTGTAGATCGTTTTCACGATAAGTCTTGATATATTTACGATACGACAGTATCCCATTTGTAATGGAATTTGATATTACTGCTTGTATTGTTGTCGCATTTGGTCGCTCGCGTCTATAATTTTAATTGGCGTAATCATATTGTGGCAATGCTCAAGTGTCGTAGGTTAGAGTGGCTCAATTGTTTTTCAGTATTACTCGTATTTGCTGCCAGTAGTCATCGACTTGATTTGGTTGGATGTCAATATACCGATAGCAAAACAGACACTTGTTATATTATAACAATGGAGATCTGTGATAACATTATGTAGTGTCTGTGTGTATTGACTAATATGAGTATACATCGTATTCAATTTATTTATACCTCATTATTAGAGATTGACTGGGTATTATATTATTTTTTTTAAAATAAAACATTCAATTTTAACTTAGAGGCATTAGTATGAAATTGAATATTTTAAATAAGTGGCACAACTTATATAAATACATAAAAAAATAATGTTCGTTTTTTCAAAACTGAAAATCTCCGAAAGTACACAGTTCAGTCTCGTTACGGTTCCGGTTACATACGGTTCCTGGACCATAGCAAATCGTACTAGGGAGGTAACAATCAGGATTATAGGGCGGTCGCAATGTGTTCAATGAATATAGGTACATTCTTCTTTAAGTCATTTTGTATTTAGCGAATTCCTGCGTGATTTATTACGATTTGAACTAAAGTCAACGGAGTTGCGTATAGAATGATGAGGCTAAAAGGCAAAGAACACTCATATCCCTCAAAACTATTATCCCTTGTGAAAGAAAAGTACTGAAGTCAATTGAATAGTCTTGTAATCGTAACATTGTAAGTTTAAAGATTATGTCTACACTAGCAAAAATTAAGGTTTTTGCCAAAGTACATACAAAAAATTGTTTTGATTCTTACACACAATTTTGAAAGGATACGGTCTTCAAAGGAAAGTAGATAAAAATATTTTCCTTCGGCTCTAAGGGTGGTGAATTGGTAGATTTTTAACCCACCTTTGTTCGGATGTTTTCGGATATATAGTAGTTGAGATGAAGGTAGATAAATTTGGAAAGTGTTTACTTACCTATTGCAAAGCCCAGACGTCCGTATAAATTAAATAGTCTCTTAGAGAGTCACTTAGTGAAACAATTACAATGCCAATTAGACACAGATTCGAATCAATACCTAACTTTTTACAATTTCATTAATTCCACATCATTTGTGACGTGTTTTCTTTTCATAGTGGACTTAGCCCTTTGCCTAGGACTGTAACCATCTACCATCAAGTGGACCGTTAGAATGCCTTCCGGATGGCATAAGGGTTTATAACAGTTACAATTTATAAATTTATATCATATAACTTAAACTTATATGCACAACCATTTAACTTTGAATTATTCTACAAAAATCAGTATAATGGTTATAGAAAAGTTTTTATTGAAACTTTTATAAACTAAGTTTATTTTTCTTCTTCCTGGTGGAGTGGTCGTTATTGGGCTTGTCGCAGGCTCTGCAAAATTATATTTTCTCGCTATTCGCGGTACTTACACTTTATTATCATCCTATATACTTGCCTAGTGGAAGACATTGAAAATTATAAAATGATGACATTACAAGACCTTGCTACAATGTATGTAGTAAGTGCAAATAGGTCATTATAATTGCACTTAGATAACCTATGTAAGTTGCTGAGCCCGCAGCACGTGTAGAAAACATAATAAGGTCGACAGATTAACACAACTTTCCTCAATGTCCTCAATCTCACATAATCTAAGTGATTTAACTATACTTAAGTGTTGTTCGAGTAAGACAAGGCTCAGTATGGGATAAAATACTATGCCGATAATGATAGATTTTTCTTTCTTAATAACCCATCTTTTTTCAATTATTGTCAATTGTAAATAACACTAATGGGTGCATTAGTAAGAATATATGAAGACCATCAGGGTCAGCATTTCCTGTTTTATTTTATTTTATAGTTTGCTTATATACTCGTACTGTAGAAATATTATACTTTATTTTAAGTCACAAGTTACATGGATTTAAGTTACAGTGGAAATTTACAAAAGAGAAGCTTGTAAAAATAATATATTTTCGATGGAAAATTATACTACGAGTATAACATTGCTTAAAAGCTATTTCATGGCAGACACTTTTACTGTCTTTTATTTGACACATATACAAGGATGAAAGTGATAATTAACACTTTCAAAAACTTTTTAACTAGCAACCCGCTCAAGGTTTTGACCAGGAAAAATCTTAATTAGGTTTTATTATAAATTCCGTGTAAAATGGTCGTTAGTAGTTACAATATAGATTCCGATAATCAACAATAAATAAATTTTATTAACAAATATTAGTAAGTTATAAAAAAGTATTTATCAAAAAAGTTATTTCTTAATACTTTAATATTATTAATTAATTTGGTAACATAAGTAAAAAAGTTCAAAAATAAATTCAAATGAGTTTGTGTTACACGACTGTAGAATTTGCTTAGCAATACAATTTTTTTGTACTCGTATAAGTATTTAGTTTAAAAGTGCATCGCAGCAAAGTGGCCAGTGAACTTTGTTCTCGTGGCATATCGCGTTACAATTGTGTCATTTAAATGCGTCTAGTTGTAAATTGTGCAACAATGAATACTGATAATTGAGACAATGTTAATCGTTAGTGCGACTTACACTTTAACATAATCGTATTTAAATCTATGTACTAAGTGACTACTATTACTTATTCTTATTTACTTTACTTACTTACTTTACTATTACTAAGAGACTATTTATTTAATTAAGAGAGAACAACTGACCCTGGAGTTATGCTTATATTATATACTGCTGGTTGAATCAGATAGAACGTGCCTCGCAGGTGAGAACCTATCGATATACCTGGCTGCTAAACGATTGTTTGTTGTGCCTGAGGCTTTCACATAAATAAAAATATATATTCCAAGTAGAATTTCTAAAGCAAATAGTAAGTCTGTTCGTAGGGTATCTACGCCACGAACATTCGTAGAATCTTCGTAGCAAAGTTATCTATTTAGATTTAAAATTACCAATTAGAGAGTCTAAACTTAGTTTAACATTTTAGATAAAATTAGAATAATAAAGAGAACCATATTAATGTATTATGTTTATTATGTTTATTAGCGTTAGCGTACACCGTACCATCGGCCATGTCACTGGTGGTACGTTGGGTATAAAACGATACCACTAAATATAGTGATGGAACAAAAAGCATAACCACAAACTAGGTTTTGGAATATATAAATAACCTGGTATATTCCTTATATTTTTTTAAAAAATCTGTGTGGTCAGAATTCGCTACAATTTTCCCATTTTAGTAACCACCGGCACAGTGCAGAACCACAGTGCTTCATCATATGTACACCGTGTACATAAGTTTCATTGGTAGCAGATTGTATTTTTCCTTAGGCATTTTCCTTTCCATAATAACAATGCTAGTTTTACCTACATTTCTCTGATTGGATGGCTTGTTTACAGAGTCAGCGGTTGGGCGCGAGCGCGCTGGCGTCGTAGGCCGTGCGCCCGCGACACCAAGCGATCGCCGTCGCCCGACGATGCGCGCAGTCCGGTCGCAACGCGCCAACAAACAGCGCGCAACATGAACATGAAGCTAAAGGAACGGCTCGCGCTCGCGATCAGCGCCTTCCTAGTCTTCTTCACGCTAATGCTGGTCGTCGACATACAAATGGACTATGGCATATCGGGACATCGAGTCCCCTTGCATGGCCGAGTCCGCATAGGCGACGATGAGGACAAAGGCCGCTCAGCTTACGTCGAGTTTCGGAAACGATTCCTCCAGAAAAGGTGAGAGCAGTGAATATTAGTGAAAATTAATCAAAGTGAAGTTAAGTGCCATTCACAGATAAATCGATGTTTATTAATTTTAATTATTATTGGGTAACGTATGAATTTTTGATTCGATTAAAATAAAACACTAACATTTCATTTTATATCATTCAATAATCTACATTCATAAATTAAAATATACAACATTTATCTTATCGTTTTAAATGTGGTAATAATCCAGTTGATAAGGTGAGATGCTATATATAATTGGAATTATTGAAATTATTACAAATGCTTTGGTACTTTTTACTATCATATTGAAGTTATAACTGGTTAGAATAAGTACTAATTTCTCTAATAAGTTCACTCTTAAGTAATGCCGTATACATAAACAGTTGGTTCATTCAATTATTGATCAAAAAATATATCCAAAACCTTGTTCTTAGTATTTGTTGTAATGCCATATTAGTATTATAAATTACCTTATCTCGCGTTATCATATTGTTTACCGGTTTGACAGTGTCTTTGCAGATAACATACTCTGGGTCTCGATCGTTATTTTCTTACGCATAACATTTGAGGACATATATTCAAAAACAAACCAATAATGTCTATTAATTAATAGAGATTATTATGGATTTTCCTTGTATAAATAAGAGCAGGGACATATTAGCTTATGTATATTTAATAAATTAAATGTGTCTTATTTAGTTTGTTTTATAATAATAATAATAATAAGTTTTGTAAAAGCAAAAAGTTTTTGTTACATTTATTTTATTTAAAACATAAAATAAATAACAATAAATAAATCCATAAAAAAATTATTAAAGTACCTACAGAAAATTAATACTAATATTTAGAAGACATTTTCGTTTGTTTATTTATATGTATCCTGTTAAAAAGTTGTTTATTTAATTTAATACGAATACTGTCTTAATTGGTATATAAATCTATATTATACATATAAAAGTAAAGTCCCTGTCCGCTTCTGAATTTATAAATCACGGATTTGGATACGATTTTCACTAATATAAATAATAATAAATGAGGACGTTTGCTAGTTACCGGAACGGTATATTTTAATGTGTATCTGTGTTCATTGGCCAATTTAAAAAAAAATAGTCATTAGTCGTTTAGATATATTTTATTAAAAAAAAATGCATTCGGAAAGAATTTATTAACAACTAGCTATTTATTAAGTTCGTACGCTTGTTATTTCAGTATTCGGTATAACATTTTTGTTTGTAAACCGATTGGAATGAAACAAACACTAAATATTACGGGAAGCTTCTACAATACATCAGTGAAAACTGTATTCAAATCGGTTAAGCCGTTTCCGAGATTCTAAAAACTATATTTTTGACTTCGGTAGCATAAATACAACGTGTACAAATTGTTTTTTTTTTTAAATATTAAATAACTGACAGATGATTTATTATAATGTGTTGAAGTGAAATGTACTAGGTTTATCCCAAAAGAATTGTTACCTAAGTATGTACATATCAAAATACAATGAAAGTCAATAAACAATCAACAAGAACTACATCATGAAATAAAATCAAATATTAGCTGACCTCTTCATTGATAAACATTCTCTTCATACAAAAAAAAAAACCACATAGGTTACCTACGAGTACATATACTTAATCTCTTCAACATTTAATTTACTATCTTTCCGCGTAGAACCTTTGTAATGATGAATTGTAGCCGTTTTGACTTTGATTCAGAAAATTTTATGTTTTTTTAAATGTAATTCAAATACAGTTTAAATATCAAATGCTATCTTCATTTTGAGTGAAATTATGACAGGTTAAATTTTACTGTACACTTGATGATAATGGTTAACATAAGTACGTTGCAAACCTCGAATAGAATAATGATAAGGAACAAGACGGTGATTAGTGATTGAACTAATTCAACCCTTTTTCACGCACCGCAACGAAATACTGGATTGGTTACATTCGCCAGCCTGGCTGCTGAGTTTATAAAGGAACCCAGTGCCGGGTCAGCTAGTAATTAATATAGATCTTGGAAATTACTCTTGGAAAATTATGATGTCTAAAGCGGCCACTACATTATCGGCGATGATCGTTGATCCTGTGATCGTCTATAATCGGCACGATCATCGTGCAAGCATCCACAATCGTCTGTAGTAGTTTGTCGAACGATAAACGTACAAAATTTCTTTTGATGCGTATGAAAAACAGAAAAATCACGGGTCGCAGGCGACCATAGACGATACAGCCCTCTACACTATCGTGCTCGCCCGTAATCGTCTGTAATCGCCGATAGTGTAGAGGAGCCGTAAACAATGGACGTTATTCGGCTGTGATGATGACGATGATAAGTTGGTGAAATGTATTACAAGTTGCGTATCAATATCAAGATAATATAATAAAATAATAGGTCAGCTTTCCGCCGTCGTATATTATATTATAGAAAAAAAAAACAACAATTGTCCATGAAGAGCAACAAGACTGTTTATGTAGTTTAGTTAAAATAAATTTATCGTTACAATTCGTCAACTACATACAAATGCAGCTGTCTTTATCAATATACCACGGACATGCAATCCCTACATGGCAATAATTATGTACCTAATGATGTACCAACTAACTTCAATTTGTAACTATTGTTTGCCATAACACTTTAACATTATTTTTCGTGGGAATGTTATTATTTTTATCTTCATATGTTTTAAATTTCTACTTTTTTTAAGACAACTGTTATTTTATAATTTTTGTGGTTAAGCGTATTTCAAAATGACCGTCTCATCTAAAACCTGTATAAATCAATGGATTAGAGTATCAATACGATCATAAAATATAATAAAATATCGTAAAGTATTTCGTTTCAGAGATCGTATTTAAGGATTAAAAACAGGTTGAAATACCTCAGATCAATTTATTTTGTATGTTACAAGTCTCAGATTCATAAGTGAAATTTTGTTGTAATATTATGAGTTTATATTTTGTGCAAAATATCGACGGCACAAATTGGCTCTGTACTAAAAAATCAATAATCTGTAAACAAATTTTTTTATTAAATGAGTCGAACTCACCGAGTGTTTATTACCATAATAAATTGTAGGCGATTGCTTTTGTCATTGGACTTTTTGGCATTCTGCTTGTGAGTCATAAGTTGTTTATAGTAAAAAGACATTGTAGGCAAATCCACAGTTTAGTCATTTTAACAATACTTATAACCTTACATTTTAGGCACTAAACTCAGACTTTCGGATTTTTTTGTTATCGATAACAAAAAATATTAATATTTCATGATATCGTGATGCTATTTTCGTCTAAATCAACTAATATCTTGTATTTTTTTTTAAATAAGGTTTCTACATATACTGGCAATGTAACTCGTAATGTACAAAGTACGAATGTTTCTTGTACGTTGCTAGTAATGTAACTCAGAAATGTACAAGTAAAAAGCGATTTTAAATATCTTAACGATTGTGTCATTGCACACCAACGAAACAACATTCGACGTAACAGTTCTATCAACATTTAATTTTTATTAGACTACGAATATATTTAGAACCACTTTGAGTTTATTATGTTGTATTAAATGCACTTAAGCACTATTTCTTAATTAATTAAGTAGATATATATCATGGATCATGGCTAGTCAATAAATGTTTCAAGAGAATTTTTCCATAAATATTACATATAAAATTTATCGGAACGCCCAAACTCTGTCTAGATAAAATTGGTGAAGTGCCCCCGATAAGTGTACTGTAATTTCGGCACTTAAGAGATAGCCTTTTACCACTATCTGTTAATCGATATTCACTTATCGCAACCATCACTGACTTATTAACGTTTTAATCCTTTACTTTAGATATCGCGTGCAATATTACATCTATATATTTTGGCTGATAAAAATTTGGAAAACAAAATAAAATGGCTTGGCGTTTGCTGTTCGCAATCAGATATTGTTTTGGGCTACGTCTATACTTACATAAATGCCTTAACTTAAAAATTAATCTGGTAGGTTAGTACAGGAAGATCTGAATGTAAAAGATTTTTTTTTATAGTTAGATTTTAAAGTAAAAACTTATAGAAATATTTTCACAATTTCAAAATTACAATTTTGGTTCACAGTAGTTGAAGTAGAATAACTAATAACTTTAGCGATTTAATTCTAGTAAAGTAAATTATGATTTATCAAAGTCAAAGTAGTGGCAGGGTACAGTGCGTTTCGCAGTCATTTGGGTAGCGCGTCTGGCGGCAGTAACCGCCTTCTTACAGCATATGTGTTGTTGTGTTTCGGTGAGTGAGTAATAAGGGATGCTAGAGCCCACTACCCCATCCCTTCCTTATCATTAATCCTTCTATGGTAAGCAGCACATTTGCAGCACCTATGGCGTTGCTTGTGTCATTGGGAACGGTAGCCACCTACCATCAAGTGGACCGTCAGACTGTCTGTTGACCTTTACATAAAAAAAAATTCCCAAAAATTATAAGTGGTAGGTTAGAAATTAGAATAATTAGAATGAAGTGTACCATCATTGTGGATGATATTGTTGTCATTAGCGAATAGAAACTTATTTTTGTGCTGTCAAATGACTAGTTCCTTGGGGAGTTTGAGATTTTTAATAATAAGACGGACACTGTAAATTCTCGAAATAACTGAACTTATGACTTTACCTTATCAGCCTTTTTGTTGAGTATTTTTGTAAGTTTTGGCAATACTTAGCGGCTTACAAATGAATATTGTGCGTAGGACTTGTTTTGCTGTAATGATCTCATCTATATGAATTTCTACTTAGGTGCCTATTATGTATGAAAATTAAACAAAACTTAAGGTGCTCTAAGCACAGACTTTCGACATAAATAGCCAGCGGAGTTCTCCCGAAGGAATAAGGTTTATTTAACATTTTTTAACGATATTATATACGAATATGATTGTTATTTACATTAGAATAGTATCGAAATATTAAATTTACGTTATCCTTACATATTATAAAACATATTATAAGTCCCCCGACGCGTCTGGATGTCTACGTTCGCGATAATCTCAAAAACTACTAAACGGATTTTCATGCGGTTTTTTTGCTAATTAAATTAAATTAAAATTAAAATCCATTTATTTTCAGGCAACTGGACCCATATGTTACATTATTACTTATACTTTAAATTATTGTCTAGATGTAGGTAAAGTAATACAAGTAAAATAATATAAGTAAAAAAAATCAATTTTTTTATAATATACTAACAATATATGACACAAGATAAAGATAAAAAATAAGAGAAAAAACTAATGGAGAGAGCGTTAAACGAAGGAGGTTTTTATTTTATTAGCGTTAAACGAGAAAAAATTGTATCCGTGCAAATCGTCTTGGTAAAATAAAAAATATATAAATGTAAACAAAATAACAGCAATACATTGCAGAAAATTTGTTGTATTTTTTTAGTAAGTACTTACGTTATTTTTTTATAAAATGAAAATCAATGAAATAAAGTTACAAAGCATGGCCGCTAAAAATATCATACAATTCGAGATTGTCATTTTTTTTAAATGTATTCATTTAGGCCATTCCTTTAGATTGTAGTTTAATATTTCTAACTACAGTAGAGAATCATATCGTTTTAAGACAAGTATGACTAACACCTAACCTATATTTACAATACACTAATAATATTACGTTCCCGCAAAGAACATGCAAATAAATATACTTAAGAGAATTCCATGACGCGTTTATATTTCTCTTCGTGAACGACAAGACAAATATTTAGCTTTATGTCATTTTATATTTTATGTTATCTCTGTTTGCTTCACCACCGGCAAACAACATAGTGACTATTGTTGAACTGATACTACAAACAATCAAAACAACCAAAACAAACTACAAATAATCATCCATGTAGAAGGATTGGTTATCTAACGAATTTACTTCTTTCCAAGCATGTTTCAGCCGCATTTGAAAATCTCCGACATTTCTTTACCATATATACATATTTAACTAGTTGTTGCACGTGGCTTCGCCAGCATAACTTTATAAAATATAGTCCATGTTACTCGCTGATAATGTAACTTTTTATAAGTGTAAGAATTTTCAAAATAGGTATAGTAGTTTTTGAGTTTATTCATTACAAACATACAAATCTTCTCTCTTTATAATATTATTATAGATTGAGCGCACTTAAAGGTTAACGAGCTATGGAGAGGGTACGAATCAGGGATGAGGAGATCCGTAGACGAACGAAAGTTGCCGACTAAGCCGGCGGATCAGTAAGTTGAAGTGTTAGTGGGCAGGACACATAGAACGAAAAACCGACGGCCGCTGGGGCCGGAAGATTTCCGGAAGTGCCTGAAGTGGAGGCCATGGACCGACAAGCGTAGCGTAGGATGTCTACCCACAAGACGGAGAGACGAGCTAATAAGGGCCGCGGGTCAACGCTAAATCCAGGCTGCTTCTGATTGGTCCTATTGGAAAATTTGCCAATAAATAATTATCAAATATTTAAATATTTGAATAATTATCGAGGAGGCCTATATCCAACAGTGGACATCCCACGCCAGAGATGATGTATGTTATCGAATCAGGGAATAAGAAAATTTATATAGACAAAAGAAAGTCACCGACCGATTAGTAAGTTAAAGTGGCATGGTGCAAGTTAAATAGTACAGAAAGCCGACGGCTGTTGCGGCAGGAAAGTTTTTGAGTAGAGACCATGGATCGGCAAGCACAGCGGAAAACGTCCACCCACAGGATGCCTTGTGATTGTGCACGTCCTAATAAGAGTGGAGGCTTATAGCTGGTTTCAGGCTGCTTCTAACTGGTCCTATTGGAAATAATGAGAGAGGCCTATGTCCAGCAGTGAGCGTGATGTTGATATTGATAAAGGCTGACATACAATAAAATTAGTTGAAAATTATCCCTTACAAAATACCATCACATAACAAAGACGGAATGCTATGTGAAAAACATACTTACACTGAAATCTATTAGAGCATATGAAAACCGTATATTTTTAATATCACTAACACACACAATGGACATAGGTAATGTTCCGGTTTTTAGTTCAAAATAATTGTTACCTAACAGTTAGGAAGGTCTGAATGCTGTCAACTGACAAATCGTCTACATTCAGATAATAATAGTCTATTTGTTTTTTTTTTTTTTTCAAAACGGTTCTTTTGTGTAGTAATTTAATTTAATATTTTTTTACCAGGAAAATAATACTAACACAGTGTTTTAAAATACTGCCCGTGGTTTTTCTTAAGATGGATTGTTCATATTTGGTGCCTTTTTCTCGATCGTTACACGTATCCCTACTAAGGTATTTCCACTGGTAAGGAAAAGTAGAATTTTTGCCCACTTATCCCTACAACCATGTGGACTTACATAAAAGTAACTAGTTTCGTAAATCTTTTTTTTTTATATAAAACTTGAATATTTTTAATTACTATTCTTTAAATAATAAATAACTTTTAAAATAGTATATTGTAGTATAACAAAATTATAATCTTATCAATTTCGTGTTTAAAATTCCTTTCTAAAATTAGAATTTGTTATGTTATTTTTTTGAGATAAGTACTAATAAATAAACAACTAGGTACGGACTACGGATAAGTATACATTATTAAGCAAAAAAGAATAAATAAGGCCAATGATTAATACTGGTTGATACACCCGTTTAATGTTGTGATTCGTAAAAAAACAAATGAGTCAGAGACAGCTTCCTCAGTTGCTCGGTTACTGGTATAATCTTTTTTCTCGAGTCATTTCCTGAAATTAAAACAAATCAATGGGTACGATAGTATGATGCCTACCTCTATGGTATGATAGAAGTGATATTTTAGAGTATCGGGGAATTATAAGTAAGTATACAGGTACCTTATACCTATGTTCACGTTAATGTAAGATAAGAATTACTAAGAGTTATTGTAAGCTCTTTACTTTCAATTAAATTTAAAATACTTTTCGATATTTTTGTTTTGTGTTGTCGCGAATAAAATTTAATATAAAAGGTTAAAATCGCCATTATCTCAGCCGAAGGATAAAAATATTCGTTCAAAAATATTCATTCGTTTAATCACAAATGTTGCAAGTGCGCTGCCGACCATATAACGAAACAGCTTCTGTCTATTGTCTTGTCTTTCTATCTATTGGTTTAACCGTTTATATTGCCTGCACTAAATAAAAATAAAAGCCAGTTAACTGAATCATATTATGTATTAGCAATGCAAAGTTTATTAAGTCAGCTGCTGCTCGGAAAATTGTGCGGAAAATGAAAGCACACTTTTACTTTTTACAAATTAATTGTAATGGACATATTAATTTATCCGACTACTTCGAAGTCAATGAACATTACACAGGTGGTTCCACCTTGATTGCGATATAATATTTTGTTGCAGATATTGAATGGGGTCGTTTTTTAAATACACCCCTCTTTGTACGCTTGTCATGGCCTCCTTTATTTCTTTCTTTCTTTCTTGAAAAAAACGCAACAAACTGGGTATTAAGAATAAAACTTTATTTTGCATTAGAAATAAAAGATTTCACGGTCGATACTTTTACTAATCCGTACTATACTAATAAAATAAAGGATTTATTTAGAATTTTATAACTTTATTTATAACTTTTTTTAAATTATTATTAATAATAGGTTTGCTGTTAGCCAATATCTAGCCGTGCAGGTGCAGCAAAATAATGTGATCGTTTTAACATATGTAGATTAAAAACCATAAGCTATTCTTTTTTGCGAATGAAGATAATATGCAGGCTTTCGCCCCCTGTCCGCTACTGCTACAAGCCTAATAATGCTAACTTTATTTAAGTATTTTATTTATCTATTTTGTCCTCTTCAGTGTAGCTCAGCCCTTTACCTCTGGTTAAATGTTTCTATGCATTGTTTAGTAACATTAAGTAAATAGTAATAAAGTAAATAGTACATGTTCTTACGGCACCATAGCAATCTTTGATATTGTCCCCTATTGTGCCCTAACACAAATGCTGCTTCATTATTCGCCATTGTATTTAGCAAAAGAGAAGCGATGAGTAGTGGACTCATATTTCTTTTGTTTAAACACAATATTTGTCCAGCCGAAAGTGATGACAATTTAATTAATGCATTGTTATAAAACAAAGGCTGTAATCGTTGATTTAAAAAAAAATCTGCACATATATTTTTTATTATTTATAGTCAATGACGAACTAAAATATGTAAATATAATTAATGAAATCTTTGTGAACTTGTGAACCAAAAGTGGTCGCCGATAAAGAGTAGTGGATGACTAAGATCAACACAATGATATCGTATATCGTAAACCTTAAAAGTTAAATTTCTATATCGCTCTTTATGATTTATTTACAAGCCAAAGCATACTCATTTATATACATTTAAATTTATTTTTCCTTAAAAGAGCACCTACTTAGGTATGATGACCACATAATCTCCAATATATTTGACATACTGCTATGGTGATTTAATAAGTAATTACTTGTTGTTTAAATATGAGAATTTGGTGATCAATGTGATATGAAAAAGATCTAATCAATAGTATAAGTAAGTAAACTTCATTAAATAAAATTATGGTGGTGGCGAATGGGAATGTTCCATCCCAATTACCACCACTGGTGGTCGTAGTGGTGGCTAATGGGAACATACCAAGAGGTCAGGCTCTTCGCATAACATCGTTCGCTACCACTATTAATGCTCTGCTTCCACAGGTGATCATAGTGTGATTTTATGCAAATAGCCAATCTATCACGTTTGTCAAGAATTAGTCTATCAAAAGCATTTTTTTTAAATTCCCACTGGTAGTTCTATAGATAAGCGCGTTCAAACAAACAAAAAAAAAAAAAACAAACTTCAGATTTGCTTTTATAGATAAACAAACATATTTGACCTCTTTACAATTTTAAAGTAGATTCACTGACTAATAGCTATTGTTCTTAATAACACGAATTGGTACACTTAAACCTGACAATAGAATTGAGTGAAATCATAATTTTAACCATCAGCGTTAATTGCCGATTTGTTTAATTAAGCAAAACAAATATCGAAAGTGCTCATTCAATTGATATTTTCGAAATTAAAATTATTGTTACGACTAAATAATGCCTAGTTAATTTGTAGCAAAATAATACACGAATTGTTCTATGAACTAATTGTAGAATGATTCGCGCCTTCGTCCATTCAAATATAGGAATATAAAAATATCCTCTCACAGCGTTCGTTTTTAATGGAAAATAAAGTGTTACTTGTTATTCAGTGTGAATGTAAAAATCTGTCATCTTTTTTTTTATTTAAAATCGTAAGTTAGTTAGAGTGTCACATGAACTATGCACTTACTTACTTCATAAAAATCTGTCGACTCTTGATAATTTTTAAAAGTGCTTGAACATTGAATTATTTTAGTAAATTGTAAAAAAATATATATTTGACCAAACGTTTTCTGGATCCTCTGGTACAATATACTATCTGTAATTAATGCAAAAGTACGTTTCACTCTTTAACTCTTCGACCCATCATAATGAAATTTATTAAAATTTCAATAACACATAAAAATTTCCAGATTTGGATTTTCATAGAACTCTTGCTGTATTATTTAATTTAACGATCAAAATTGGTTTTTATGTAAATTAATTATTATATTAAAGATAAATTTATAAGTAGAATAAAAACGTTTTCTGTGATAACAGGCACAGTTTCGTATCCCAGTGGAGCTTGCATGTATGAGTCTTTGCGTTTTATTTTTATGGATTATAAATAATTATCCCTTTTTAAAACTGTTAAGGGAAACATGACGAACATTGCCAAAAATATAAAGGCCAATAAATTACAGGATAACATCCGATTTCGCATAGATGCTATTTTTTCCGGAAATTATATACTTCGGTAAACAATCTTTTCTTGTTTATTGCTTTTTCTATTTTCTATTAGTTAAAACCCTATCAACATCTATTTATATAAATATTTATTTAAGATGGGTTAGGTGGTTTAGAAGAAGTTAGCGGAGAAACAGACAGAGGCAGACAGGGCTTTATTTTATGCTGCTACTTCTTCTGGGTTTAAAAATGAAAAATGTAACACTTAAATAAAACAAAACATCTTTATCGTTGTAACGGGTGGCGCAGTGGCACCCATTTTTATCTTTAAACGATGCCACGGGAAACAAACATTTTTTCAGGATTAAAAAAATCCCATATGTTAATCCAGTTAATATCTGTGTGCCAAATTTCATTCAAATCCGTTGAGTAATTTTTACGCGAAAGAGTATCAAACATACGTACTTCCATCCATCCTCACAAACTTTCGCATTTATAATATTAGTAGAATGTATAGAAGTATACTAATCAGTTATTTTCACTTTTAGTGGCAATGGCAGCAACAGCAACGGATCTCGTGAATACGAGCAGTCAGCGCCTAGTGAGACAAGCGGAGGCGATGCAGAGCCTCGCACTCCCGCGCCACCTGTGGACCGATTCGAAGATCTTCAACAAATGCTTCTAGCACAGATACGAGGCAACGAGGAAAACAGTGTCATAGTACCTCCGCACAGAGACTTGAATGTGTTGAGAACGGAGAACCCAACCATTAGTGAAATGGAAGACTTTGAGCCCAGGTAAAATAAGTTAAAAATAATTTAGTTAAAATAAAAAAAAAGTTAAAAATCCGGTCCTTTTGGAAAATTATGGCTTTTCTCCATGATTTTCTAATAGGACCGGTCAGAAATATCAGATCTGTCCACCTTCTACTCGAGAAATATTTTGTCCTAATTTAATTTTGCAAATTAGAATTCTTGCAACTATCCATAAAAACTGTAGTTGATTAATAATATATAATAAAAGTATTTTATTAAGAAACATAAAAAAATTATTAGTTTACCTTTTTTAATAAGAAAGGTTAATCTCGCTACAAGAGCAGCTGTTCTGCGTTTTCACTCAAACTCACTACGCAGAATGTAAACACAAAATAACAAGAACATTTAGCTTAACATTACATCCTTTAAGAAATATTAATTAAAATTGTTCCGCGAAAAAGACGCTAAAAGGACATTACAAGGAAAATTGTCCAAAGTTAGCGACAGCTGACATCCACAAGTACGATTTATGTAATGCTTCGCGACTCGACAAATTTCATTATTAATTTATTGTTAGTACCAACTTAATAGTAGAATAAAGTTTTATTCCTACACCAATTGGTCATTTCCGCAATTGCTGAACTTGGCTAACATAATATTTTAAATTTTATTCAAAGAATAAATAAATAGAGACATTTTAAATTTCAATCCTATTTGTAGTTTTTAATCAATAAAAAATCACTTAGAAAAAGCTTCTGGAAGCCTATTGAAAAATTAGTGGGGAGGCCTATGTCTAGCAGTGGACATCCTGCGGCTAAGATGATCATTATGATCATTATGTAAAACCAGATACAGCTTAAAATTTTAAAGAATATTTCGGGCATTTGTAACTACTTAGGTGCTGAAGTATGCATGAAAGCTCAACATGCAACCTCTAGCAGCTTGACGTAATTTGAACCAAAGTAAATATTAGACTAAATCATAATATAGAGCAAAGAAAATATCCTTTGAAAGACTCCTACTTTAATATTATTCAACATAATATGAAGATAATATTACATTGAATTTCAAAACTGGTGATTCAAGAACGGCCGAGATGAGGCGACCTTTCTTTATCTTGTAAAGCAAATTTCGTAACTCTTGCAAAAAGAATCTTATTTAAAATCCACTTACGAGCCTCGACGCGATAGGCGCAGGACTCTAACAATAAAACTAAATGGAACGAATGTAGAACCGCTTCCTCTTGATATGATGGGACCTCGTATGGATAAATTCATGTTTCATAGAGAAAAGGCCCGCTGTGATACAAGGATTAATTTAGCTTATAACTTTTGAAATAGGCCTTCCCACGCTGACGTAAATCGACGTGACCTTGCATTTGAATCGCTCAAAAGGCAGACTTTCTTTGCTAACTGTTGCCAGATTAAGTTCAGAACAATAGTTTTAAATGCTAATGCCACACTAACTTCTTAGTGCCTATTCTTGTAAATTATGAATAGTTGAATGAAAGAAATCTAAAAATCTATTTCCAAGTTTTGAATGTCACTTGTTGAAGATGTTTTTCTATTTATTCAAAACAAAAGCATTGTGACATGATTTATTTAAAACTTTTGTTTTTGCCAGTTCTTGCCACGAAAACGCAAAGGTTCATCTATGTACAGCGACCTAATGTTTATATTTTAAACTACCTTTAACTTTGCGTAAACTTAAATGAACATTTTGTAAGTACAGATGATATTTTTTATAAAAATAAAATACAAATTTATTAAAAAAGAAATAATTACAATAACTATTGAATATTATTATGTATGTTTGTGTGTAAATTTTTAAGACAATGATTCTTGATTCAAAAATAAATTTCGAAATCCTTACATTTCTCACAATAATTAATCCTCTTAATTCGCTTCGGACATTGTAAATTCATACTAAAATGAGAGTCGATAAATTCACATGTATCAGGCGGTTCCATTTCCAAATGCAGGTTATCGGAGCATGCCACAAATCGAGAACGCTACACGTTCGCTCCTTAGTATTCAGTGTCTGCTCGCGAGTTGTCGCCCGGAGTCTCGCACCTGCCTCTGGCAGGCAAATCACGTCCACTTATATGTTCCACGCAGCCAAAACCAACACGCCGCCATCGGAAAATCTACCATGTAAATCTCGACGTTAACGACCAGGTTTACGAGGATGTGCGCGAACTCAAAAGTAACCTTCATCAATTCCAAAATGTTTGCCCGCCACTCTCTTTTCTCACTAGTAAGCAGTTAATCGTTCCCTTTCTGAATACGTACTCGTATGTTGTTCCGTGCACAACCCTATGACAGAAAATAAATTTGAAAGTTTTCGTAAGATTTTTTTGGATGATTCAGATATAGATATTAGCTTAGCATCGATAAAATTACCTACTCGATCCCTTTGGTTACCCATTTAGATAACCATTTTTCATAACCAGTTAATTAAAAAGAAATTTATTTTCACTGTTTCATAACCAGATTATAATCAACCAAATTTTATCCAGATTCATAACTATGTTTTATATTCAGCATACGTTTCATAACTTCATGAAAAAGAAATTCAGTCACTTAAATGATATTATCACTCATCTAATCACTCAATCAAAATGGAGGCCAAGAATTGGAAGACGCAGCGTGTTACGCCCTGTGACCAATTGGACAGACAGACCAGGCGGCATAGCAGGAAGCGGTTGGATGCAAAGGGCAAAGGACCGGCCAATGATGATTATGACTTAATCACATATAAAAGAGTATATTTAAATTAGATTTTATGACACTGTTCTTCAATATCTGACGAATAATATTATTAGTTCGTTGCAATGTGCAGACCAGGATAGTAGCAAACGAAAGTACAAAAATAACTTATGACTTAGTAAAGGTGTGTCTTTAAGTAGTTTCCTGTTAATTATTGTCTGTTGCCAATGCTGACTAATTTAGCTGCCACCAAACGGCCACCCCCATTACACGACCTTGTACTATAAATACTAAAGAACAAAAGCAAAATTCACCCCAATTCATTTTATTATAAAAAGATAAAATGATACGCCTTTTTTTTTTAAATAATACATTTCATAATATAACATTGAGTGACGTCTCATATCAACCTTAATAAAAAGTATTAAGTAGCATTAGCTTATGTTTATTTATTTATTTTAGGTACTTTTTGTGTTATACATAATATTTTAGTTTATAATTTTTTTAAAAGCTATGGACACGTGTCTGAAATACAGTTATTATTATTATAAATTAATTGTATTTTTGTTTCAGTGTAAATGCATCTAATCTAGAGAGATTTCAATTGAGGATCGCACAGCACGAATTATATGAGGACAATGAGCCTCTGGTAGACGCTGTCCTCAAAGATATGGCTACATTACCTGTCTTACATGCTGGTAAGTTTTTCTTATTTTTAAACAAATTACTTTTACTATTTTTTTGATAAATTATTTATTATTAAATACATTACAATCAAGTATATATACTAACGACCCACCTTCGGCTTCGCGTGGAGTTGAAATTTTCAAAAATCCTTCAAAAAACCTACATTCCAAGTTACTATAATTTATTTAAAAAGATGTTTTATCTACAATGATTTACAGTTAAAGGTTGGTTTTTCCGATTAATTTTGTTTTCGGCTTTGACTGTGGCTGGTCCACGCGGGCTGAAAGGTAGATTTCAAGCCTTCTTACACGCGCAGGCATTCTTTAGACACTCCACGAATTTCTAATCGACACATACAAATTGAATTCTACCGCAATGCATTCAAGGATTACCAAATTTTTAAGTTGTTTAGTCAATAGGGTAAATAATTTCACATATATATATATATATATATTTTAATTAACTGTACCTAACAATTTATCGGTCGATTTGAAAGTATTATTTATGTCGCGTCACTAGACGTAGGCGAAATATATTATATAAATGCGTAATAAAATAAATATCTAATTAAATAGTTGGAATGGAAATGAATAATTTTAAAGGTATATCTATACCATTGGTCCACCTGTCTCTATACAAAAGGTTAAAGAGAGTTGTATGTATATTAAATGAAGTCGGGTCTGCAATCAGTTGTGGGGTTAGCGGTTCTTCGGACAATAGTGCCACAACAATCTCGCCCTTTACTTCAAATTGAACTTAAATATTTAAACCACTTAATTGGATTTCATTGTTAGACCGACTTTATTGCGTGGTTCCATCTATATTTTTAGCTCCTGTATCATCTACAATTTATTGACCGGCATTTAATCCATTTTTATTGGAGGTCACTATTATTTATATACCAAATGTTTTTATTAAAGGTGGAATTTACATCATAAAACTAACAATAACCAGAATATCTGGTTTATCTGGTTTAATAAAACCAGATAAATAAATAAAATAACTGTTTTATATTTTTTTTGGAAAATATAAGTTAATATTTTTTTAAAACAATGTCCTACAAAATTAAGCACTTTAATAGAAAATTCGAAAAACCTTATTTTTAAGAAATGTGAAACGCCCTTTGATCGAGTCAAGGGTCGCGTATTCGTTTACAAATAAGATAAACTGTAGAAACGAATTTTTAAAGTGCTTCTAGATCTGGGTTTATCTGTATCCATTCTTAATAACTAGATTGGTATAATTGTCTGGCTATTAGTATTATTGCAATAACAATAATGTTGTAAAAGGCTTACTGCAGTTTTCTTATCTATACTTGTAAATCTGTAGTTTTTACAAAGTAATTACAAATCAAGCTCTTAAGGTTTTTCACGTTTCACTCGTATTTAAAATTTTAAGCGACTAAAATTATCTAATGGCAGAGCAAGTCATGAATAAAAAATTATCATGAATGAAAGCATGTCTGGCGGCAATAATCCCTACAGATGACCACTAAGTCCCCTAAGAACTGAACCACATCCATATCGAGGTGGAGTTTTAGTGCGGTAAAAAATCCCACACAACCTTATGCCATTTGCATTGAATGCTGCACTTGTCATAAGGTACCTTTTTGAAGGTTTCCTGTTCGTTAAAAAAAAACCACTGAGAAATAACAGAATGTATGGTGTTGTGTTTCGACGAGTAAGTAAGGGATGGAAGAGCCAATTTCCTTATCACCTCCTCGCCTCTTATCCTGTGACGCACATTGCGGCACCTGTCACAGTTATTTATACTATATTTGTTTAACAGAGCAAAAAGAGGGAGGCACACAATTGAAGTTAATCATCGACTATCCCAACGGTGTTCAGGCTCTATTTAAACCCATGAGGTAAGTGAACAGTTACAATATTATTTCAGGATATACATAGGCTAAATATCCCATCCGGGCGAAGCATCTAAAAATAAAGATCCAACGCTTGGCAATATTATATATCAGGCGTTATTGCTTTACATATTTTGTTAGGCGTTATATCTTTTAATTTTCAACGGGGACAAAGTCACGAGCCCCAAGTAGTGGCCAAACAAATTCCTCACTACTTTAATTAATAATTAGTGAAAATAAAACTTCTATTTTGACCTAAATGTATGAAAACTGCTAAGCATTTGATGTAATTAATCATGAACGTTTATCCTCTCTATAAAGTAGTTCTTGTTTTTATATCGTATACGAGTTCTTTTGAGACGTTTCGAGTGCAGTTCGGACTTTCAGAAAGTCCCTGTCAGTTGTTATGTGTTGGTTCCATTCATGAAAGTTGTGGAAAATACTTCGACACGATCGGCTTAGCGGCTCGCACCCTCTTCGTGACTACAAGTGCTATTGTAATAACTTTAGTTATAACAACTTTCTGAATACACACCTCCCTATAGCGAGTTATTCTTCTATTCAATGCTCAAGCACCTAATGCTCTTGTACATGTGAATATGGGATGAGAAATTGTACCATTCAGTGTATTTATAAATTGTGTACCACTAACATCCATACTTCATACTTTTAGTATTAGAAATGTGAAAGAAACTCTGTCTGTCTGCCTGTCAAACTCAAAACTCAAACTCATTTATTTTGCTAATTTTCATTTTGTTTGTTAACTTTTCACGCCTTAACTACTCAACCTATCATCATGAAATTTTGCATACACGTTATCAGAGATACAAGAAAGGATATAAGGGTACCTTTCACCCAGAAAAAAAGTACTGTTCCCAAGGGATCAATTAAAAAAACACTATCGTAATAAACCTAAAAATCTTTTATATAGAAACATAGACGGACAGGCTCATGATCCACGACTACCGTTGTAAATTGGTAAACTTGAAGGTTGATGCTCTTTATACCTTTCATACTTCACTGCGAATATTAGCATTCATAGAGAATTCATACTCGCATAACAAATATACTATAGACGTTAAAATACAGGGCTTTTGTAAGAGCGGATTCGCAAGGAAAATTATAGACTCTCGGGGACGTTCCGACGACATGTCAAGAGGCCCAAGAGGATGGCACGGTAGTCGCAGGGGAACTATAAATTACACGACAGCCGATAGTAACCCTTCCTTGCGTGAGTTTTATCGTCCACAGGTTTATACTATTCAATATTTACTCAGATTTCTTCTCAATACGTTTATCTTCATCTGATTTACATTGTGTAAATTTTTATAAGAAAACTATTTGAAATAATTTTTTTAGGAATTCTTTAATTATGATCTGGCTTCTACGCATAAGATAACATCCGCGTCTTAATAAGATCTGCGTTTATATTATGTGCAAAGCAGAGCAGAACTTCGTATGCGTAGTTATCGTACGCTTGGTATTTTGGTAATCCATATAATTTGTTTGTTTGTAAACCAAAAAGTTATATCGAATATCAAAATAAGTACAACGTGTATTCCCATGTCCCGCCACCATGTCATAAGATCAACGCCTGACAAAAATATATCAGCAATATAGATTGAAAACTTAAGAATCCTTTAATCCTTAAATCCTTTAAAACTTAAGAAAAAGGAACGCGGACGAAGTCGCGAGAAAAAGCTAGTACGATTATACATATGTAATTACTAGCTGTTGCATTCGACTTCGTCCGCATAACTTTATAAAGTATAGCCTATGTTATTCCCTTTGTAATGTAGCTTTATATTGGTGAAAGAATTTTTAAAATCGGTCCAGTAGTTTATTCATTACATACAAAAATACAAATCTTTTCTCTTTATATTATTATTAGTACAGATGTGTGATTTCAATTCACTTAAAAATTTAATAATAGCTAATAAACATCAATGCACATTTTTGCTATAACAATTTATCAGGCGCTTTAAAATCAACTGTGCGTTGTATAAAATAACAAGCGGTATAAAAATCTATATAGAGAGAGACTGATACGTGGCTCGTTCGTATCGCACGATAAATTTACTCTGTGTCGTTTTTTGTCAGGATTTTCCATCTAACCAGATTCACGATTTAAAACCCCGATCGTACAGTTTTTAAATTGATTTAACGCCACATTCGAGTCATTAGCTCGAAAGAACTTTACCACCATTTGTAACAAAATGAAACGTTATCCTTATCTTTTACATTTTTCAAGGCAATAAATTTATTTTAAAGGACTCGCAGTCCCTTACGCTCCGAGCCGATATTTGATATTTCACTTTGTGGATTTATTTCACTCGGTCTCAATTTTTATTATCTAGTTGATTTTTATGCGAATGGAAATTTGTTTTTGGCCATGGATCCGTTAAGAATCGGGTTTCAAGTCTCCTCTTTTGTTATAATAATATAAGTTTTCTTTAATTTTGACAACACTGACATTGTAATTTTAATAAAGAAATTTAGTTTATACAGAGACCTTTAAAAAACTTGAACAGTTAGAGACGTAACTTATCCTTCCCCAGATTGATTTCTGTTTAATACGAGTATATTAGCCCTGCACATAATAATAATAGAGTTAGGTGCATCTAAGTTAATATACTTATCTATACTAATATTATTATATATAGAAGTAAAGTTTGTAGTTATGCATGTTTGCTTGTATATGTACGACTATGTAGGAGGTAGGTATCTAAATATCGAAACTACCTACTCATCCCATTTAAAAAATTCTTTCAGGAATAATTAAGAATAGAATTTCAGGATGGACATAGGCTAAATATTCCACGCGAGCGGGCACAAGTTATCTAAAAATAAAGATTCAACGCTTGGCAAAAGTATAATGTCAGGCGTTATATCTTTTACTAGCTGAACTAACTATTGCACGCGACTTCGTCCTCGTAATTTTAGAAAATATAGCCTATGATTCTCACTGATAATGTAGCTTTCTATAGGTGAAAGAATTTTTACAATTTGTCCAGTTGCTTTTGAGTTTATTCATTACAAACAGAAATACAAATCTTTTCTCTTTATAATATTAGTATAGATTTTTTAACGCGGACGAAGTCGCGAACACCAGATAGTTTATAATAATAAAATATGAGTTGAAGAATATGTTTTTGCAGCCATCGTTTTTAACGTTATCTAAAAAAGCAAAAAGTATATAGTTTGAAGATGACGTTTTTGTTGCTTAAAACAAATTTCTTTAACGCAATACAGTTACAGATCCCTTATCTACCGATCTATCTTGATATTGCTATAGCTTTTAAAACGTTATCGATTCATATCTAAAGTGTCCATAAAGGAGGATATGCGCCAAGTCCGTGCTTTATCTCAACATCCGTTTAACCACCAACCTCTGTTCTTATTGAAGCAGATTCTCAAACTACGCCGCCCACTGTTCGATTACCTTCCTATGAGACAAACTTAACTCACACAATTTATATTAAGCATTTTTTAACGTGAAAAACGTTTTTAAATTGGCTTCCATAGTGGGAGTCAATTCAGAAAAGTGATGATAACAAAATCGGGGGATACAGGTTGATGCTGTAGCTACATTATCTATTATCTAATCACAAAATAAATATTGCAAGAAAGCACGAAAAATCATCATGATAGATTTTGTCTCAGTCTCTGATCAAATTCAAAATTAATATTATTACCATAGATATCTTAGTCCCTCATTATTACTAATAGATTATTGTTATTATAATTGTATGCGAGATGACTATCTATATGGTATAATATTAAAAATAAACTCACTGTCCGCTTTTGTCCGGTTTTCACTAATGGAAAGAGTTTATCGCTCTTTACTTTACAGGTGTGTGTGTGTGTGTATATAATGTCCAAAATTAAACACTAGTCTTTATGATATTTAGAAAATGTACCAACTAATGTTCCAATTTCAATGATAACATTTTGTTTCAGATTCGCTCGAGACGTCCAAACGTTGCCGAATCATTTTTACTTTTCTGATTACGAGCGACACAATGCAGAGATAGCTGCGTTTCATCTTGATAGGTAATCATGAGTGAACATTGAAACGCTTAAATAAATATTCTTTTGAAACGTGTTTATTATAGTACCTTAAACAAACCGACTGACGGATTAGTGTGGGAATTAAATATATTAAAATATTTTGTACTTTATGACTTAGAAATATCTCAAGAGTCATTTGAAGAACAATAAGTCAGAAGTTCATACCGGAAACGGTAGGTGTTGTTAAAAATAGTTGTTCAAGTGACTGTTTATGCTTAACAAGTAGGTTGGCGATGCTTTAACAACTGTGTGAGGAGTAACAGACAGACCACTTGAGACATTCTCGACAATTGCCCCGAACTAAACACAACGACAGAATAAAAACTGTCTACAAATACGAGTAGGTGTTCATACATTGTATTCTTCTGGTGTTACAATACTATTTTATTATAATACCACAAGAATACTATGTATGAACTATATTTCATTCATTTTGATCAATTTATGTCACTATTTGAAAGATGCTTATTAACTATTATTTAGTATATATTTATCATTTAAGAAATTGTCTGTTGTTTTTTAACTGTTTGTTAATATTAAAAAAATAATATAAAAAACACTCGGGTTTTGAAGGGATAAACGAGGAAGCGACCCCCACTCTCACTAAATTGCATTTAAATTAATATTAATCAGTATCTCTTAAGATTAAAATATGTAAGATTATTGGAGAATCGATTCTCGGTTTGCATATATAAATCCCGTGATATGAAAATTTATGGGAGTAAAATCAAATATGTTACACGAATGCGTTATGTTATGCCTTATAGTTACGTTCTATTTTTTTGAATATTTTAGAAGAATATCTGAAGTATCAGAGATATTGCACCATCTATACAATATTATTTAAAAAAAGAACAATGTTGTTCTTTGGGCGTGTTCGAATTGTGAAAATTTAAATTTTATAATCGTTCGTAATTAGTAAACTCCAGTCGTCACAATTTTTTTTAGGATATTAGGGTTTCGACGCGCCATGCCCGTCGTAGGCCGGGTGCTGAACATGACCACAGAAATATACGATGTCACAGAGGGTGACATTCTGAAAACATTCTTCGTATCACCGGCAAACAACTTTTGCTTCCACGGAAAGTGTTCCTACTACTGTGACACCGGCCACGCTATTTGTGGCAACCCTGACATGTTGGAAGGGAGCTTTGCTGCTTTTCTACCGTCTTCCGACATTGCAGCGCGGAAGGTATAAGTCTTTTTTTCTTCTTTTTTTTCTTTACAAATGTTTTGGCTCCATCAGATACTTGCCTTAGCGATATGTTTCAGGAGTCCAGGGTTCGATTCCCGGCAGGGCCAACTTAGGAAATGAACTTTTCAAAGTTGACTCTGGTCTAGATCTGGAAAGTGGTGGCAGGACACACTGCGTTTTGAAGACATTTGGGCAACCAGTCTGGTTGCAGTAACCATCCCCTTACGGAAAACAATAGTAAAATGACAGCATGTGGGACTGCAGCTGTTGTGTTTCGGTGAGTGAGTGAGGGATACGATAGCCACCTACCGTCAAGTGGTCAGCCTGTCTGTCGAGCATAACATAAATAAAAGGCAACTAAAAGTAAATCTATATGAAAAAAATAATTTGCAGGTGTGGAGGCATCCGTGGCGGAGATCATATCATAAGCGAAGAAAAGCCCAGTGGGAACTGCAATCGGACTATTGCGACACTGTAAACATTCTTACTATAATTTATTTCGTGAGGATATCTGTCTGTTTTCTTTCTTTCTCATATTAATAAAATATATTTTATTCTAAATATTTAAAAAGCGTTCTGTTTAGGAAAAATATTGAAACATCTATCCCATCTAGTTCCTATATGAGATTCATAAAAAAATATTTTGGTAATGGGTTAGAGTACGTTCGTAAATATTGCAATATTAATTATATTATGTTAATTTCTCTTTAAAAAGTTGCACAATTTAATATTTTTAATTTTAATATTTTACTATAAAAAATCCAAAAATTTATAAAAGTCAGAATACTCCGCTAACACCATAAGAGTTAACTAATGTTCTAGTATAACAAATCCTCCCTACAGACGTAAAAGTATAATCCTTTAACTCATAGCATTAATTACCTTTAAAGAAAACCTAACAACCTAATATAATAATTTAAAAAAAACTAAGTCTATTCACACGCCTATTATTTGTACTTAATTAACTTCTTATTCTTAGATTTTATTTGCAATTTATACTAGTGTTATCTTTCGTTTAGTTAAAACAATTCCACTATTCCGAACTTACTATAAAAATATGTTCATAATAAGTCTTTGTAAGATTTTATCAGCTTGTTTTTTTTGTTTATATAATATAGGTGCGCGGTACACCTCCATACGATTCTGGGCGTAGACTGCTCGATCTAATGGACATGTCCATCTTCGACTTCCTCACCGGAAACATGGACAGACACCACTACGAGACATTCATGTTTGTATTGTTATTCATATTCCATGTTCACACTGACGAGATTTACTTATATTATATCTTCACTCTAATATTATCTATACTTATTTTAAAGACGCTCGTCTCCCCTTGTCTGTTTCTTCGCATACTTCTAGACCACTTTAAGGATTTAGATACGTTTTTTACTAATGGAAAGACTACGCTCATTCCATTAGTAAAAAACGTATGAAAGTTTGTGCATATAGTTTTAAAAGAAATAAATTATCTGTACGAAACCAGAGGCGACAGTCATATAATCACAATATAATTAAATAAAATTTATAATTAAATTCAGTAAATAATTTATAAATAAAATATTCACTTATTTTTTTTTTAAATATTTTTAATATATTAATATATCAAAAATCGCTATGGTGTGCACAATATTTGAGCATATGTTCAAACTTTAAATAAATATTCCCAGTTGAAAACTACCTAGCTAATTTAAATTTTATGTTGTAAAAGGTTAAATTCAACCAATAATTCCAGCAATAACTTACCCAACTGCTGAAAATTTCATAACGCCCATAAGATTTGTGTTACAGCACTACGGTGTTATTTAAATAAATGAAATATATTTCAGAATGTTCGGTAACGAAACGTTCACATTGCATTTGGACCAGGGTCGCGCTTTCGGAAAAGCGCATCACGATGAGCTCAGCATACTTGCACCGCTGTTGCAATGTTGTCTGGTCAGACATACCACCTTACAAACACTTTTAAAGTATGTACTTTATTCTAATTTGATTATTTTATAATTAATTATGATCTTCTATTTGTTGAATTTGTCTCCGCCCCGAATAGCAGAATAACTATTAAAACATCCAAAATATTAAAAATATATATATATATATATATATATATATATATATATATATATATAACACTGCCATAATGTTTGTGAAGGCCATTGTTTGACCCACAAAAATCTATTGACTCCTTTTTCACCTATTGAATAAATTCTAATAATATTAATGCGAATGCTATGTTAACCTGTTTGTCGAGTTTACATTTTTTTAATGGAATTTTGACTCTTGAGTCAGAGCTAGCGCTCTACTTACAAATGGGTTGTTAAAAAAATCTACATATTTATTTAACAGGTACCACAACGAGATTCCGCTTTCATCTGCCCTTCGGAACTCTATGAAAGTTGATCCGGTGTCGCCAATTCTATGGGAGCCTCATTTGGCAGCCCTTGACAGACGGGTCGTCATAATACTCGATGCCATCAGGAAGTGTATCGAGAAATCAAATAATCCCGTACAAAACGAAATCACCGATATCGTATGACCGCTGAGAAAGAACTGTGAAAGCTGTGATGGTTATTAGAAATTAATTTTACTAATTGAAGCATTGTGATATGATTTGTTGAACGGGAGCGGTGCAATCGTGAATAAGACTCTACTAGTCGTACACTCTCGTACATAACAGTGACTTAACGAACTTAGTAATTAGTTAACGTAACACTTAAGGGAGCTCGCACATTGGCTACTATTGCGCGAGCGACTTGCTTTACCTGATTTGTACTGAGGTCGCATATTGGATACTATCGCGTTTCACTTCAATTTTATGAGGAAAATGATCGCTCTAGCGACAGAATAGTTGCTTACGTAACAGTTCTATGTGTACTAAAAGACAACGTGTATGCGAATGGTCGCTTCAACAACCGAAAGTGAGCTAATATCGCTTAAGCGATAGTAGCCACTGTGCGGCCTCCCTAATCTAATTTGGTCACGCAAGATTTTTAGATATAAGTACCCAACTATTTAGTGCCAAAGATTGTCCAAATGAAATGGTGAGATCTTGCTTTGAAGTCATTCCAATCTTTGTTTCAAATGAGCCATTGTTCATGCCAAATATAAAAGAGACTTTTGTAATAAAGTTCAAGCGAGACCAACAATATTACGGTTAGGTTTTAATGAAATCGTTGTATATATTTAGTGTAGTAGTTTAATTTTGATGAGACTAAGTGCAATCAAATTGTACATACATAGAGTTGTGGTAAGAGAAATTTAATTAAATCCTATTTTTTTCCATCACTTATGTGATGGCTCATGCAAGGATACTTTGAAATCTCTGGTCTAAACAAGATATGTGGAGAATTATTAAGAACAAGCATTTAACTTGGTGTCTAGATCCGCAAACTTTGTTGTAATCGGCGTGTGTCATGTATACAAAAGTTGAAAAAAATAAAATTATGACCTATTTTTTTTATAATTGATATTCAAATAATTTTCTGTTTTTAATATGTATTAGAACAATTAATATGTTTCTTCATATGATTATTAGAACTGCCAAATTATTAGAAATATAACGTTGATAATAGATTTTCATCAAATTTAAAAAAAATCTTTTTCACGTATCTTTTTAGTCTTTTTAAATAATCGTTTTTGGAATATCTGCAGTTTCAGACAGTCTGGACAAATTCATTCACTAGTCTAGATACATAATTATCTATACACCCAAAGGACTTAAAAACACACTGAAAATCGACTAATACATATTTTACTTCCAGTTATTGTCATGTGAATTTATTTAGAATCTTGTAATGTATACAACTATACTCAATAATTCTCCAATATATCGCAACTATAATGCCGATTTTACACATAATTCATGAAATTAATGTAATTAGCGAAGGTTAGGAAGGTTAGTGAAGGTTCGTTTAGGAAATAAAAACGATTCATTCGAATAATTTCTTATATACTCATATGATTTAATTAATTATTTCTTACTACACTCGAATTTAAACTAGTTTTAGTGTAAGCGTAGATGTTTTGTTAGAATCGTTTGCTATATTTGGATATCCGTTACCATAGCTCAATATGACACATATCAATGTGAAGTAAAGGCAGCTGTGAGCTGCGTGTGATAAGTCACAGACAATTTCTGACTGTATTACGTTAAGGGATTTCGCTTTCTAGTTAATTTAGAGGCTAGATTAATCAATGCATCTTAATGTTAACATAACAATGCAACTAAAATTAGTTTCAAGCTTTTATTTATTATTGGCTTATTTGCTTTCAAAATGTATTTTTGAAAAATTAATTAAATGAAACAAGACCAGAAGTCATTTAGATCATAGTGTGAATTTTATTAAGAGTATTGAAGTTCTGAGAGTCCTATTAGTTGTATTGGGTAATGTACAATCACCACACGGGAATGTTGAGCCATTTGTCACTGTTCTTAATTTAGCCGTGTAATGAAAATCGGGCGTACTTCGGGTACACGACTGTCACGACTGATAACGAATTTCAATCATATCAAATATTAAAATTATAACACGTCTAAATTAAGAACAGTGACAAGTGGCTCAACATTCCGGTGTGGTGATGGTACCTAAAGCTCTGTTTACACACATTTTAAATGTAGTAAACTATACATCGTAAGTATGCAACATTTACATTATCGCCTATAACTCAAGAATAAGCACGGTCTAGCTATATTCGCTATTTGCAGATCGTTCTCATTTCGATAGAACTTTTTGATATAAATCGATCGATTGATCAGTGGATTGTACTTTGTATTTGTGACTGATGTTTATGGCTCAAAATCACCAAGGTTGCGAATTTCAAGATTGGTTTTATGACTAAAAAAATTGTACGCTATAGTGATAACTCTTAGTCTATACTGTTGCAAAATTTGTATATTAATAAACCTTGACAGGGCAGCGCACAGAATTCTATACTTTTTTTGTTATATTGATTTTTAGTAAACATTTCACAGAAAACCATCAATTCGGGAACGTTTTTCTAAGTTTGATAAAATGAACAAAAGCAAAACAAAGTACATAATTTAAGCTTTGTTTAATAACATGGGTATATTATGTGTCTATATTATATAAACAATGATGAAAACAATACATACAAAAGCTTCTACAAGCAAAATACGTCAAAAAATTAAAGAAGTTGTTATTATCGTGCATGAAATTTAAGAAATTTCAAAATATTCAAAACACATATAATCGAATTAACGATACATGAACAGAACGAAAGTTCTGCAATGTAATAAATGATGTTTTTTCTAAAAAATATCTCAATTTATGCGTATTTTATTGAAATATTATTATGTTCCCGGAAATGATCAACCGTTCCCGGAATGACAAAAATGTTATCGAAATGATGATATTGATATCATAAGGTATAAGTAAGGAAATATTTAAATTATAAACAACGGCTTAAATAACAAAGTTATTTATTTATATTGCCATATTATTTGCACTTAAGAAAAATTACTCTTACTATTAAAAAATTCTTATTATAATTAAGTTTTAACATTTTCATAAATCAGTCTAGTGGAACTTCTATAATCATAGTTATATCTTCTTAAAGTTTTAATCATTTCTGATAATTTAAGTCTTTTGACCTAAAATCAGTCTACTTCACTAAACTTTTACAAATAATGGAAAAAAATATATAATTAACGTAAGAAAATCAACAATAAATTCTGTCACGAACAAGTTAACTAAAAAATATATTTAAAATACTAAAAAATCAATTTTATCAATTTTTACTTTTTTCAGCAATGGTGTTGGAATAATATTGATTATTTGCTCAAAGTTAATATATGACACTTCCTTTGGTTCCAGTTTAAATTTTCTAATATTGTTACGCATAGATCTCAAAAAGGTTACTAAGATTTCCCCACCATCGTCGTCGACACATGTCTGGCAGGTAGCAACATCTATGAAGAAAATATTGGGCTTCTCAGTAGGAACTTTAACAAGCAAGAATGTCCCAGGAGATACAAGATTTGGACGTATATTTTCTTTGCTATAAGATGTACTTGGTTCAACATCAATCTGTTTATCTTTAATCTGCTGACGAAGAGATATTGCTTTTAAATCTTCATCTTCCGAGGAAGATGAGTTGCATACAGATTTATAAATGCTTACTCTATTCTTAAATTTTAAATTTTACGACCCAAAATGGTTTTGCTCTCAATAGCGTTGCGTATGATAAGACAATTCCAGTTTCGTTTACAAATTTTTACATCAGGTCTTTAACTGTGTGTAAGAGCACGCGTCTTTGTTTTTTAATACCATTATGTTTCACAGTCTTCGAACAAGATGATGCAAATCGAATGTGCCCATCTAACATTCGATTTACATCATCTTGTTCGAAGAAATCACTGACCCTTTGGCGAACTTCTTGCTTTAAAACAATTTCGCAAACTTTGGCATCAGACTTTAAAATTTATTTATAGTTTCTTTCCTTTGGTCTAGCTGGTAAAATCTTCTTGGCCATATGTAGCATTTTGTATTTCCACAAAGTGCTTCCACTGATACATTTATGAAAGACCTCTCTCTTTTGAATATTTTGGAATGGCATCAGCTTTTTCTTGCAATTGCTTAGTCAATACTTCGCCATATAGAATTCCTTTGTGTACTTCAGGAGGTATGTGAATATCTTTAATTGAAGAATTAACTTTCTTGATGGCACTTGGAACAGTTTTTATTTTTGCATCTCTTCTTTTTAGTTTTTTCTTTAAAGATTGAATTTTCCGCTTCATTTGAACTATAGTTTCTTCCTGCTATTTTATTTTCCGATATGCTTTCGCCCTATCTTTTTGAACGGTTTTTCTTCCTACTTGTCTTCTCTCTGGAGGTACTGCGGCTAAGTCGTCATCTGATTTTGGCGGCGTATTACTTATTAGATTTGCTAAACCTTTTTTCCAATCTTTTCTCTGCTTTCCCTTCTCTCGTTAGGTCATATCTGTAATTTTCTTCATTTTATTTTCTGCCTTTTTCTTTTTATAATATTCCCTGCCCTTAGCCCGTTTTATTTCTTTCTGTTCTTCAGTCATCTCATCCAAAAAATTTCTTTTTCTAGCATTTGTCTTTTCTCTTTGGCCAAATAAGCTGCACTATACTTTTTAAGCTTTTTTTGAGTTTTTTTTTAATTATTTTCTTTATTAGCAGTCTCCATTACGCTGTAATGAAAAAGCAAAGAAATTTTAAAATAAATTAATAAAAAATTGTAAGTGAATCGCCCTTGGAAACAATAATTATCATTCCGAGAACGCAACCGTCATTTCAAGAACGCACCATCATGTCCGGGAACGTTTCCGAAATGGCCGTTCACGAAATGACGATTTCAAATAAGCACGCGCTTTGATTAAACGGCGGCCATCTTTAATTCGACCTGACTTTCTCAATAGTAAAATATTTTAGGTTACTTTGTTATTTCGTGTCGCAAAAAAGAATTTCATCAATAATTAAATGTAATAAACGCGTTCACGAATTGACGGACTATTGATGTACGCTCTACGAATAATGAATTGAAAGGTACTTACCACTTAGATACAATTTATTTGACGATAAATACATTGACAGCCGGCTTTGTTACTGTTTTCTTCCTCTACTGACGTTTGACACAGAATGGCTGCCTTCACTTAAAATTATTTTTGTTCGATTATCGATGCGTTCACTTAAATGACTTGTGGGCCATAGGACAAAATATTTGTGCATTTTTTATAATTAAATATAAATAATCTTTCAGTATCCCTTTCAAAACTACATTTTGTATAAAAAATACAACATATTAAGTAATGACTGGTGTTAAATACCTTAAAAATTTTATTAATATTTTGGACTTGTTGTTGAAAATCGTACATTAAGACGCGTTCACGAAATGATTTTCTATGCATGTATATTGATTTAATTTAAAATTTACTTTATTAATAAATTGTATTGTTTGATGTACATACAAAACAGGTTAGTGGTAGTATTTTAATAATTTTCTCTTCTCAATAAAGTTAAGATTTAAGACATTAAATTGCTAGCGAACCCAATTCTGCACCTTGGTGATTTTGAGCCTTATGAATAAATCAGCAAAGAAACGGTGGAATCGTAGCTTTAATAAATAAATGTGTCTTCGAGGAATTGTTTTCATGAAGACATGAAACTTGACAATGAGTCTTACACCAATGGGGAATGTATTCATAGGAATATATTCACCAAAATATGCATTCGACTATTTAAACGTTGCATTAGATAAGACAAATCTGAGTTAGGCAATTCACAAGTTTATTTTGCTTACATAAAACTTGATTAATTTTTATCCCGCCTTAATCATAATAAGTAATTAATAATAAATTTTTCAGCTATACTATATGTTATTCTTTCCAATTAATGTGACGATACCTTTTTGTTAACTACTTCTTTACTTTCTTAACTTTGTTCTTTATTATTTAAAAGAATATCATATAATTGTCGATATTTTAAATCAACATATGGTGTGTTATCATACCGTAAGTCTTTGAATATATCTTTAAATCATTAAGTAGTTTCACTAAAATAACCCGTTATTCTAATATAGTTTTTCAAAATTTACACCATATGTAAAGTGTGAAATAAAAGCTATAGGAGGAATACTTGTGAACCAATGACATAATTATATTGTATATTTCACAATAATCGAAATTTATTATTTGTGACTTAATTATTCGCTTCGATATATTGTTAATAACTTATTGTTTTATGAACTTCTGACACCATATTATAGGTACAATAACAGGATCTTTAAGGGAGAGACTTAATTATTTAAACCATTATATGTTTAATTAAAATTGATTTATATTCTACATTAAACTTTTTATGAATAAGGGGGTAAACATATAATATTGCATTAACTATTACTGATATAAATATAAGAGCAAAATTCAAAATTATCAAACATATATAATATAATATTATATAAGTTTTTCTTACAAATACTTACAGTCAAAATTATCTTGAACGGATTGTCACCGAGCGTTTATTGAATGTCGTAATATTTTTTACATCGTATTTGGTATAACCATTTTCTTTATAAAAAAAAAACTTGCCTTGCTTCAAACAAGAATCAAGTTGATAGTCTTGTAGTTATCTATTCTTAATTTCACACAAATATTTTATTAGCTAAATACCTTACAAAGGCTTACTTTTGAAATAAATAAAGTTTGGTGACAATTCGATACTGGTAAAGAAAATTTTACTTGTTTAATAAAATATGATGTGTACCATTATGTTGTATAAATTTTTTTTTTAATTAACTTATTAAATGTATAAAATCTTTTATTGGCAATCAAAGTTACTAAGAAAAATCAACTTGCCAAAGTGTATGTTTAAATATGTGGTCTAATGTGACACTATTGAAGTGATGTCTGTCTGTTAGTTGTTTATATAAATTAAAGTTGAATATTACGGGAACCTGTTTTTTTTTGCTTATTTATCTAAAATATATTAATAAAGTAAATAATATATTTATTAATCTTTCCCAATTCGGATCCTTGCTGTTTCTAAAGATAAGAAGTTGCCAAGAAACACCTTTAGTCGGCATTATTAACGAGCTAGAGTAAACTAACCCTCGACTTTCTATTAAGTCTATTGTTATTATTGCCAGCCATATTGAACTGAAAGGTGGTCTCTGACTGTGTAGTGGACCTCTTAAGAAATCTCAACATCGCTTTTTGTGCTGAATATTTATTGCTGGATTGCTGACTTAGCTGACTTCTCGTTCCAAACATACCTGACTTTTACGAGTATACCGTGTACCTGTATTCAAAACTCATCTTAAAATGAAATATATGGTATTATAGACACATAAAAGTAAACGAATTTCAACGGTCAGCGTACCCGACGTCTTCGACTGAACGTCATATAAAGGTCGCATAAAACCCAAGAAACACAAAGATATGTGCGGCCCCTATAAAAACGGCCGTACGATATGAATAGTACGGATTATTACGATATTTGCTATAACATTTTATAGCTTTACGGTCGTTTTCTTGTTTAATAAACATTTTTAAATATATTCCTATCATAAACTTCTTCCTATCTTTAACTTTTTCTATATTTATTTTAGTTATTATATATTTTTATGTATATATTAAGCTCGTCAGACAGGCTAACGCTATCATAATGGTAGGTGGCTACCGTCGCCTATGACAGAAGCGACGCCACAAGTGCTGCTAGTGCGCTGTCGACCATAGCACAGTTTAACAATCAAAAATTTTACAGAAAATTTTCTCAGCTTTAATAATCTTTTGAGTGTCTCTAACATTAATTGCTTTTAAGTTATTTGCAAAAAACCGAACTCTTTTTTTTAATCTCTAATTGTTTACAATATTATAAAGATGAAATATTTGTTTGTTTGTTTGCATTGAACTCTGAAACTACTAGACCTATTTGAAAAATTCTTTCACTGTTGGGAAACTATATTATCAGCGAGTAACATAGGCTATATTTTATAATTATAAAGATACGTGGGCGAAGCCGCGTGCAACAGCTAGTTGTTTATAACTTTTGCAATTGTTTATCTGGGGGTTTAAAACTTTTGCACATTATTCTAAAACTCATTACGAATCAAATGAGCTACCGCAAGTATTTTTGCTAGCAGTATGTAGCAAGAATTAATACATTTTTTAACTTGTGAATAAGAACTATTTATCGTGCAATATCTGTTATTAGCAAATATACTATCTAAATCTTGTTAAGTCTTTAGGAAAAGTACATATTTCAAAAGAATTCGTCGATATCTTCAAATTTAGGTATGAGGTAACGAGGCGCGAAGTGTCCTATTTGTGGAATATATATTGTTATTCATGCGCCGAGTGTCGCAATCTTCAAAATTGTATCATTCACATGATAGCAATACCCTTACGACGACTCCACGAGATACGAACACGTCACATTCTGAATAACAAAACACTTTTAACGTCATATTGCCGCTACTCTATTACGGATTCATATTGAACATTTTTTTGTATCTTCTTAAATGTCGAATCCATAACTTACAAAAAACTTTAGAGGCTAACTTACCACCTAATCTAATATACAATATCTCCGCCAATGTAATTCTCATTAGGGGAAGCTTGCTTCTGACCACCGAAGACAGAACCGTGCCCAAAAGCCCAAGAGAGAATATAAATAGTTTAGACAGAAACTAATAAATTTAAAAAAATACTATACCAAAAAAACAAAAATAAAATTGTATATATGTACCCCTAACCGGTAGCTATACTTATGACATATGACGTCATTGACTACGCCGTAGCACCGCTACGTAATGCTACGGGAAATATACTAATATGGCACAATTATCGCACGGCTTTAGCTTTAATCACGTTCGCTATAATCGGAAACTTTCTCTCAAATTACGTTCAGTTTCATTCTGAAAATTATTCGAGTCACGGGACGAAATTAAAAGGAATACTTTAATAATTGAGAGACGCCATTAAGGCGAAGGCGAACAGAGTTATCGTGAAACTTGACGACTGTCGTCAACTGTTACCTACAATTTGTAAACAATCGTCAAGTTCGACCGGAGCGATTAGAAGTTTATGAGCCGTCTTGATTCGCTTTAATAAATATCCATTTGCATAATGAGAGCCAAAGTCAGTCGGAATGAGAAATTAAAATAGCGCTCAGCTCATTGAAAGGACCGTTTAATTAATTTTAATTCAGATTTCACTTCATTTCTTGACATTCCTATTAACTTGGACATACCAACTACATTTTCTCATTTTATTTTACATTTTCCAAGCGCATTGTGTTGTGTAAGACTTGAGATTTTTTTAAATACATTTTTAAATGAAATTTACAAGATATTTTGTATGTGTATAAAATCAAATTTTGTTATTTATAAATAACTCATTAGGAAGTTAAAATCTTTATTTGTATTACCTATAACTTAAATCAACATATTTTAATATATATGGAAAATTACGACTACTATTACTTGTAGTATAATCTCCTGTTTTTATTTTTTATTAAATTTGAATTGTTTTTTTAAAGTAATAAAAATCAGATTTTAAAAAATGAATCTAGTCTTAAGACTTATATGGCTAAATTTTGGTGCAACATTCAAGAGGACTTTTCGATTGAAAAAGTATTTACGTAACTCACACAAACAGCTTCAGTAACTTTTAACATGTTTTAACGTGCTTTCGACAAACTAGACACGTCATGTTGTGAACACGTTCCAGTTTCCGTTTGAGTCTTCGGTGCCTTCTCAAAACTTCCATGTGTATACCAAACTGCTAACAACAAAACATGCTGCCATAGCTCCTTAACTATCATATGCAGAACTGCTCTGAGGTTTCGTGTATAGTTTATTTTATTTGTTTAAGCTTTTAGAATGTGTTCGGGCCAGTCACAGGAATCAACCGTTAAATAAGGGTTATAAATATTGTACTTGACAGTACAGTACAACAGTAATTTAACAGAACAGTAACTGCAACGATCTGTTATGCCATTTTTGTAAGAAAAAGAGTTTATGTTCTTGTTTTTGTTCTTGTTTCGGCTTCAAATAAAGAATATTACAGACATCAATTAATTAATTAATTAATTAATTAATTAACATCAATTATTCAATTATCAGAATATTGAGACTCTATTCGGCCTCATTCTGAACGAGCGCAGCCCCGTCATGCTACAGAGGGAGTAGAGGCTCTGTACAGTAAGTCTGTATGCTATACAATTTTTCACGTAATCATATCGACAAATATAGTAAGTATTTTTTTTTTTTAAATATTGTATTTCCCGTAAATATTTTTTTGAAAAATAACATGTGTAAAATGAATGAAATCAAATGTCACTGTAACCATGCTATTAGAAGAATACTATAGCGAGGCGCATCTCCACTAAGACAAGTGAGTAATTTGTACGGATGTTACAGGTCCGTGCAGAATAATACTTTGTAGCTCTTTTTTATTTTAATTGTAAAATAAACCGAAAATTGTTTAACATTAAAAAAATAAGTAATGGAAACTAACTTGTAATAATAGTCAAATTAAGGAGATCCTACTTTCGCAGAATCCCGTTCGGATTCGATGGACAACGTTCTGCAAGCTCCGCGACATCATACGAGGATTGTTCAAATTTAAATTCCTCAGTAAATATTCAAATTCTTTGGATATATACATATTTATGCGTTCAAAGAAAATATTCCACCTACGTGAAACACACGGCCGTGTCCACAACGCAGCCATACTCCATTTTTTTGTTCCATTACTGTAATTTTTAGTAGCTACAGTTTTCTGAAAATTTTAGAATGACTACTGCTAAATATTTGCAATGACTTAATGACATTGCATAATGAGGTGTGCAATGAAAAAGCTTCGTGGGTAAATAGAATTTTTCATGATTTGCCTTGGCTTGAGCAAAGCAACCAGTATATCCGATCGGGTTGTCCATGCAACATGGGCCGTTAGTACACCGACTGATTTATGCATGTCCGATGGCAGGACGTTAGGCAGGCGCCTACTGCGCCATTGTTTTTGGACGATTTATAACCGATGCCCGTATAGGAGGTACAACAATTCACTTGGACGAAACAACGGCCATTGGGGCTGAGCGCGTGGCCATTGTCCATTCAATGTTGGCCCCATATTACAAATGAGGCATGCACTGAAATTGACCTCTATAGAATCAGCTCGTTAATTTCAAAAGTTACATGGGTGTTTACTGAGAGCTCTGTGCATAGAAAATATGCCAACCGCTTGAGTTTCGATATATGGCACCATTTGCCTTAAAAATAAAAATATACATCACTTTCACCCATATTAAATAAATATTAAATATTATATTAAATTATATTATATTAAATAGAAACTAAATATATACCTACCTATATACCATAATATTGAATTACATGCTTGGCTTACAAGTTCGGAATAACAAATTCTTTTGTAGACTTATCGTATTTCTAAATTTCTTATTCTTAGTTCTTAATTTCTTTATTCTTAGTTTAGGAGACCTATTTAATTTCTTAGTTTTTAGTATTTAGCTTTAATTGTATTGTAGTGTGTATATTATGTATAGTATCTCCATCAATAGAATCTATGGGCGTAGATCTTATTTATATTCTTCACAAGACTAAAACAAGCAAGTTTGTTTTAATTTGAAATACACCTACTTTAGTCTGTGTCATATGTCAATTAAAGTGTGCAATTAGGTGCAGATTAATGTAGCTAGATACTAGCACGAGATCGGTATCCGAGAGCGGGTCCCTCGGGATGTCCGGGACACTTCGAAGCGTTTCGATTGTCGATCTCTGTTCTACTCCCATTCCGGATAAATTTGTTGTTTAAAAGGACTACATTAAACATTTGCTTAATCAATTTAAAATACTCAATTTCTTGTAATTAAGAGGCATGAATGAATTTCATATTTTCTGTAAGACTAGTACTTGACGTGTCTAATAGAAGAAATATATAGAAATTTTTACGATGTAGCATTAGAAATTCGCTTGACTTTTGTGTAAAAGTGACTACTCGTACAGTCGTTTATTAATACAAGAAACTTCTTAAGGGTCGTAAGTGCGCTGGTGACCTTAGTAGGATTATTGATAAGGGTCAGTTTTCCAAAAATTGGCATCTCACTTACCGAAACACAACAGGACACATACTGTAATTTCACCGTGGTCTTTTGTATGGAAGTGGTTACTGCCGTGAGACGGGCTGCCCAAACGACTCATTTCCAAAGTTTACCCTGCTTGGAATCGAAGCCGGGAACCGCTCCTGGAACTCATCCCCGAACGGTAAGGCAAATAGGGAGAGCGGGGCTAAAAGTTACAAGGGTAAGTTGCTCTAATAAATTAATAGATCATATTTAAAAAAATATTTGTTACATTTTGTAAGTCGGTCTGTATTTTAAATAATAATAAGTAAAATATTTATTTACGCAAACAATGTTTTTATTTAAATTATTTCATTGCGACTCAAATAATGGAAAACTCAAAGCATACCTTAGCATAATATTTGTAACGTTTTAAGTGAAACTGTATAATATGTAACAGTCGTTTGATTTTTTTCCACGTCATAAATAATTGTGCGGTTCGATCCGTTAGATTTATGGATATTAAAGATGTATGTTAGCGATATCACGCACCGCTACAAAATTCATTTGTATGGAAATTTACCCTCTCGAGTTTCGAATTCTGAACATTCCGATACTAGATGTTTCTGGAAACATTTTTGTCTTTTTTGTGGATAAGGAAGTCGCATTATTTTCTATTTTGGCTAGAGTAACTCATAATCGATTAACTATTTAAACCAAATGAGATTTTTGTCTCTGTACTGTTGTGTTTCGGTGAGTGAGTACCTAATGGATGCCAAAGCTCATTTCCCATTCCCTTCCTAATCCATTATTCTTAATCCTCCAATGATCTTCAGCGCATTTGCAGCAACTGTGGCGTTGCTTGTGTTATATAGGCGACGGTAAACTTGACTATTTATATACACATTACACTACTGACTATTAAATCTCTTGACGGCTACCTTCTGACGACCTTAACATTTTTAAAAATGTTACATTAATGCACAATCAAATTGCAAATTATTTCTCTCTTCTACTGTATAAAGTATTTGTTTAAAACACTTAAGTCTAGATGTTTCATTGGGACATGAGTGGGGTTTCAAACAAAACTAGCGTCGTCCTATCGCTGCGCGACTGGACTTTTGCAATTTACGGTTATTGAAGTAGGATGCCGATATCACTGAAAGTAAAGTAAAAGCCCGAACAGAAGCAATCGCATGCATCTACATATTTTTTGTGAGCAAAAATATCAAACAAGTATTCAAAGTATAAAGTTATACATTTTTTGAATGAAAAATGTTTTACTAGGTTATAATGATTGAGATTTTAATAAATATTTTAAGATAAGTATTTCTAATTAGGTAGAACCAACTTCGAGAAGAAGGCCAATCGTCGAATCCAGCTTGGATGGGCAGCGTGCAGAAAACTCTGAGATTTTCAAAGTTTTCGACCAATGTGGGTTGCCTGTGATGACATATGGCGCTAAAACGTGGTCTACTAACTATCGACCTCGTAAGAAAGCTTAACGTCGCTCAATGAGCTATGGAGAGGGCTAAAGCTCGAAGTTATTCTGCGAAATCGAATCAGGAATAAGGAGAGTTAAGAAAGACGGATCAGTAAGTTGATGTGGTAGTGAGCAGGACACTGCAGGTAGTTACGCAGGAGACGCTAATCAGCTGGCGCCGGAAGATTCTCGAGTGGAGGCCTCGGACCGGCAAGCACAGGTTTGGACATTCTAAGATCATAGAACACTTTGCAAGACCTTTGGTTACTATCAAACGAAGCAACCTAATAATCCAGTGGAGCGAGATGTCTGACGTTAGAATATGCGTCGACCTTGACGACAACGGTGCGTTGGATCCACTGGGCCCATAGCCAACTGTGCTTTCTACAGTCGTTTACGCTACGCTAAGAGATAACTTGGTATTTGGCTATTGTAACGTCAAAATAAAATTTTAACCAATCACAGGGTTTTCTATTAGCGTAAACGACTGTTGAAAGCAAACTTGGCTAGGCCCCATGGGTTATATCTGCTTTTGTATTGAGTGTGTTGCCACTACTAAAATCTCCTATTATAAAACGGTCCTATTGTCAGTCAGCCTAGAGCTAATTAGGGCGGTGGTTGAAATAGATTTTTGAGTTAAATCGGTATACGTATTCTCCACAATATACGGTATATTTATGCAAAGAAATATTCATGCAATATGTAAATATTGTTTAGTATTGTTCTCGATTTATATGCGCCAGATATATTCAGATTTCAAGACTATGTTGATGTTATGATGCCTGGACATTGAGAATATTGTCTACGGAAGAAAATATTATTGGAGCTGTATTTTCGATGGTAAGATGGTTTAATATTCAGTCGTTTTTATCAGAAAATATACATCTTTCCTTAACAAATTCAGTACAAATTTTTCTACATACCTATCACATTTTTTTATGATATTATTATTAGTAACAACAGTTACAATACTTATACTATATATGTATATAAAACACATACAATAAAAAATTCTATTTTCATATGACGTAAATTTATTACTCATGCAATACTTATGTAATTGTCTTTTATTTCTAATACTAAAATTAATCTTTATCTTCACCAACATTTCACTAAGGTATACTGGTAATTTTAAATTTGAAAAAAAAAAGGAAAAATAATGTTCCTTACCTCATATCTAATAGCTTCACAATTATCCACACTGACCCGTTACAATTCTGGTAATAAGTGTAGCAAACACCACTAAATATTTACCAAATACTTCTTTTTTTCTAAAATTATTATTATTGTAATAAGGCAATTATTTTATGTAAATTTTTATTCATAAGTTTTTTTGTTTCAGCTTGTAAATATGTCTTTAACAATTTATTATCTATTCGATATTGTGCCTGTTGTATAAATCTTCTTCTATATCTACTTCTATACTAATATTATAAAGAGAGATTTGTATGTTTGTAATGAATAAACTCAAAAACTACTGGCCCGATTTTGCAATTATTTCACCTACATTATCATGCTATATTATCAGCGAATAACATAGGGAATATTTTATAAAGTTACGCCGACGAAGTCGTGTGCAAAAGCTGGTTATATATACAAATGTGAAGTTGATTTGCATACGCTTTAAAAACTCTAGAATAGGTAGACCGATTTTAATTCAGTTTTCATATATGGAAAGAGGGATAAAGTTACTTTATAAAAATACAAGCTGTGTTCTTCGGATTTGCTGGTTATGAAATTGGGGAGCATTAACGATATATATGTAGTAACTACATAATAGTTCAATGGGGAGCATCATTGCCATGTTGCATTGTGAAAGAAGCATCGACTTTGGGGTTACCAAATAAATGGAACTCAAAGTACACACTCTCTCCCATCTCCAGTAGATTATCTTTGAATCCAGTAGATTATCCAGTAGATTATGAATCTGCCATGTTGCATTGTGAAAGAAGCATCGACTTTGGGGTTACCAAATAAATGGAACTCAAAGTACACACTCTCTCCCATCTCCAGTAGATTATCTTTGAATCCAGTAGATTATCCAGTAGATTATGAATCTGCCATGTTGCATTGTGAAAGAAGCATCGACTTTGGGGTTACCAAATAAATGGAACTCAAAGTACACACTCTCTCCCATCTCCAGTAGATTATCTTTGATTTATTTTATTACTCATAGCTGTGATATTTCTTAAGATTTTTTGAAAATATAATATATTTTTTTTTATATAAAAACGGTCACCATAAGTATAGTAAGAAAAACATAACAGCTAGTGTTTAAATACAAGCTGAACCCGGCCACGCTTCGCTATAGCTCAGTCTAATATTAATTTTATTATAAACTAGCTGGTGCCCGCGACTTCGTCCGCGTTCAAAAAGCTTTTCTCGATAAATGGACTATCCAACACAAAAAGAATTTTTCAATTCGAACCAGTAGTTCCTAAGATTAACGCGTTCAACCAAATAAACTCTTCAACTTTATAATATTAGTATAAGATGTAAATAAAGTATTCTAGCGTATATAGGTTTACAGAACAACAATCTAAATAAAAGTAATTCCAGTTACCATAGTCATAATTGTCATAACAATGGTCTACGTATGAAAATTATGATTTTTTTTATAAGAAAAATCGGTTTTCGCTGAATTTTTGGGGAAAAGTATATATAAGATTATTCCTCTGTTCAAAAGCAATGTTGTGTAGAAATTTCAATCCATCGATCCATTGATTCTAGTTTTTAAAGCATACATATACAAACATTACATTTTTATATAAGTATATTGAAGATATGTTTATTTCAATTTCGAATTTTATTTTATTTTAATTTCTACCAAGATATATTATTTCGATGATTCTACCTAACTTCAGACAACAATAACTTAACAGATGTATGAAATGCAAATAAATTGAAATTGTAATTAACGTAATTGATATCAATCGAAGATATGCATGATTTAATTAAGTTGTTCATGGGCCAAGTTTCGGTTCTGTTCAAAGGTGAGGTTACCGGTGTGTTTACTTTTCATCGGCAAATGGAGTCGCTTTGCCAATTGCCACCAGAGTTTCACACACAATTTCCATGATTATACCTAACTTTACTCTTTATCTGTTCAAGTTTAGACACTAGTTTATATTTGAGACAATCAACTGTGCCTTTGCCTAGCTAGATTTCTGATTTTCGTCAAGGTCGGCAGAGAGGCTGACAGTACACGTTATGGTAGGTGGCTACCGTCGCCTATAACACAAGCATGTACTGCAAATACTATGCCGACTGCAGTAGGACTGAGCATAAGCGATAGGGAGGATAGGGATAGGGATATGGGCTCTCGCATCCCTTTACTCACTCAACGAAACACAACAGCACACATGTTGTTACTTCACGATGGAATTATTTCTGATTATAATGAAGTATCACTTCGAATCTATACAGAATGTATTAAAGTGTACTGGTATTAGTTTATTCAAAAATCGAAACATTTATTCATCAAATAGTTTTCTCCAATAAACTTTTTGTATGTCATTGGTAGGTATTACGTATCATACTAATAATGTAAGTACTAAGTACAATGTATAAACACACATTTGCAAACTAGGTACTTTATTATCAAGTCACAAACAATTTGGATTTTCTATTTCTAACTCTTTGAATACTTAATAATAAACATTCACTGGTTTCAACACGACAATAGCGACAATAGAGTGCCGACATATTGGTTGGCTGTCAATCTATGTGTCCAAACCTAACCGAAGTAAGCTATTTCGGTCAACATTTAAAGCACATCATTGTAACTACTGCTATTTTATTTAAGTTCAAGCTAAAAAGAATACAAGCACTTTAAACAAACATATGAACTCTTATCTATCTAATTAAATATTTTTTCAAAAACAATTTGTGTAACGTTATGTTACAGATAACGTAAGTGAATAAAAAAAAATGTTTGTACAAATTATTCTATTTTAAACAGCAAAGTAAACCGATTCCACTCAAGACAGTGTGCAATAATTATTATTGTATGGAATATATGTCGTCGCTCGGTTGGACAAGCTCCGAGACATCTTCACGCCCGAAATTACTCAGTGCCTCAAAGAAAGCTGGTACCCACGATTTCGTCCGCGTGGAATATTTAATCCATGTCCATGCTAAAATTCTATTCTATTTTTGAAATCGCATGGGTAAGTAGGTACTTTCGAATATGTATTACCTATTATACCTATTTATAATATTAGTAGGTATAGATTACATATTTTATGGCTATATTTTACTTTTAGTTGTATTTTTTTAGTTGTGTATCAGTCTAATTTCTATTAAATAACTTATGACAAATTATTTCTAACAAAAAAACTACTGAACAAAAAGCCCAATTAATAAACAATAATAAGAAACATGGACTCATCGTATACATATCCAAAGGTTTCTTCTCTGTAATAACAGAAATGTTACTTTTCAGAGTCATCAGGTGGTAGTAATCACTGGTGATTTTCTCTAGAAAACCCATCTCATAACCTTTTAATATGAGATTATTCATGTCTAAGGAACCTTTCCATCTCGGTCTCATATGAATTCCAGCTGGTAAATGACAAATGCTTTTTGGAATAATTTGTATATAGCGCTCGTAAGGTCGAGCCATGCTGCTTTCTATTCCAACAAGATATCTGTCGCCTTCAGACACATTCTTAACTGAATTCAGTACATTTGGCAAAGTTAATGATGCAAATTTGTCTTTAATTGCTGTACCATTAAATAAGTCTCCTACAGCCACTGCACCTCCATAACCGCGAACAGTTTTTAAAGCTTCCTCAAAAGTAGCGAATGGTGGCTCCAATATTGTTTTCTGGAATCCATTTACAAGTTCTCCCAAGTAAAATATACGCATTAACAGACAATACCACATCCACATACCAAAAAGGCAATTCATCAGAGAATTATTTGTTGTAAATTTAGCCGGCTGATCCAATAACATCTGATATGTTACAAATAAATCTATTCTTATAATCTTCCTCCACCTGACTAACATTGTGACAGCTATAAATACAAATGTGATAATTATTAAGTGGAAAGTTAAAGGACTTAAGAAAGGCAAAAATATTTTTAAGTATCCATAAATCTCTCGCCTTTGTGGAGCAATCCACACGAGCTTATAACTGTGGTAGGCGGGAGTCACTTGTAAGAAACTATATCTCAAAGGGGTAAATATACCTGGAGGCAACATTACGTCGGCACGTTTGTGGAATACATTACCAAAAGCACCATTGCATGTTCCGTTTTCGCACACACCAAGTGCTTGACCGTCTGTTATTGGTACAAACTTCATAGTCGCATTTAATTTCTCAGCGACTAATGTTAAATATTTGCCGTCTATTGCACCTATAGTTATATAATCGTCATTGTTACTCTCGATTTTGCAAAAAGGTAGTATATCAAATGTTGTAACTCTTATTGGACAACCATAGTAATTACTGTATTTACTCAAAGGAAATTTATTGATTTTATCCCTTATAATAATAGGAGTGTAATTGCTACAGCTACCAACTTTAAATGGAAAATATGTATATGCTCTTATAACACTGTCATTGTTTGAAGCTGATAGTATAACTATGTCTCCCATATCGTTTTCATATGCTATTTTTGTTATATCATGTAACTCTTCATCAGTTACAGGATTTGTTAAAACAACAACGACACTGATAATATCTTTTACTTTTTCGCTTATTAAGTTTGCGAAGTGTGTAAGTTCATAGGATTCAGTTACAAAGAAAATATATTGTGTTGATAAAATCCAGGGTTCCGTTTTATTGGAGTTCACATCTGCTATATAAACAGACCCAGAGTAACTTTTTAAAAAGTGCGTAATATCTTCTGTTTCACTTCTCCACCAAACCACTGCTGTTACATAACGTGATTCTAACAAGGAATTAGCTAAAACAGCTGCCTCGTCAGTCAGTTTCGAACATTTGCAATCACTTATGAACAAAATAAGCAAGAATATCTGTTCCATTTTAACGTCTTTGCCAATCTACTTAGATTTACCTGATGTTTTATTAGGGGTAGCTTTACACGACTCTGTTTTTCTATGATTAACTTTAATAAGTTTGTCTTTATTAAGTAATGTTTGAAGAAAGTGATTGACGATTGTATATCGAAATTTATTGTCAAACATAGTGACATTTTTATGAAAGCTAATTTCTTTAATAAGTCATTCATTAATAACAAGGCTGCATTAGTACGATGAATGTACTCACTAGCTAGTTTTTAGTCAATTAGATTCTAACAAATTTCTATTAATAAAGTATAGTAAGCAAACTTATGTCGACTTCGTCATTTATATTTTGTAAATATAACAGTCACATTATAATCAAAGCTAAAAAGAATGAGTAAGAAGTATAATTATTTATTGTGATTAATGAATTTAATGGAATGTATATAAACAATTTCATTATATGATTTAAAAGCGTGTCCTTCTTTCACTGCCAAATAGAATAATTTAACAGTAGGTAATCTAAGATACTTTTTATCCTGAAAATGCTTGAAGATTCAAATAGATCTAGGAATTTCCCATTTAAAATCATGCAGCAATTGAAATGCTTGGAGAAAACATTGGATGTATGGAATTTAATTATAATTTCAACTGTTTGGTCGTATGGAAATTGATAAAGAATAAATTAAGAAATCGAAGCGAAATCTTCTATCTTCGCGTATGTAGGTAATATACTAGCTGGTGCACGCGACTTCGTCCGCCGCGTAACTTTATAAAATATGGCTTATGTTATGATAATGTAGCTTTTTATAGGAGAAAGAATTTTTAAAATCGGTCCAGTACCTACTTTTTGAGTTTATTCATTACAAACATACAAAAATACAAATCTTTTCTCTTTGTAATATTAGTATAGATAATATCAATGATACGGGGCCTCCGGGCTACAGAGGCCCCTAACGTGTGTAAGTAAAAATAAGTAAAATGTTATCCACAATGTAACTTAATCTCGTGCTTCCCGGGAAGAAAACATATAAAAAACCTGTAATACATGCTTATAGAGTTTTCACTTCAGAAATGACAAAAGTAAAAAAAGCAAGTACAATTGGCAACATCCTACATCAGATTTCTATCTATACTAATATTATAAAGAGGAAATATTTGTTTGTTTGTTTGCACTGAATAGGCTCCGAAACTACTGGACCGATTTGAAAAATTCTTTCACTGTTGGGAAGCTATATTATCAGCGAATAACATAGGCTAGATTTTATAGTTACGCGTTATATAGATTTTATTATAAAGTTACTTACAAAAAAAAGAAATCAATAATGTGTCTGGACTGTTAAAACAATTACATTGCCTTCTGTATCTTGATAAGTAATTGTGCCTCCTCCATAACTAATCAAAATGGCAAGAGTTAATTAGAAGTATTAATTACTTCTAATCAACTCTTGCCTAGTTTGATAGTCATTACTTATTTTCTAAAATACTTAAGTTTTTTTTTCTCTCTTGATATATCTGCACCATAGTGATCTGTATTTTCCTACAATGATGAGCTATTTCTTTGGCTGAATTGTTTCTAATTCAGTGATGCGCGTTATTTTAGTCAGTCTCAAGTTTGTAAAGCAATGCGATGACACTCGCTCCCGGCTTCGAACGGATTTAAAATATAAACTATCCTATCTTTTAAGTTGGATCAAATTACACATAGTTACGAATTTTTTTCAAAATCGGTTCAGTAGTTTCAGATTTCATCGAGAACAAACACGTGACTCGTAATTTTATATATATATATATAATAGAGATAATAATATAAGTTTTATTATATAAGCAGAATACGATTACAATTATTTCTTATTCTATTCTGACCATAGTGGCTATAAAAGTTTTTATGAAACCTAGTAATGGCTGGACATACTTAAGTAGCTGAGTCAGTAACAGAGTTAGAGAAAACCATCATTAAATAACGATGCAGGAGTAAGAGCCGCCAAAGCTCATTCCGCTATCTCCTCCATAAGGAGCCATGGGGATAAAAGTTATCCTTTATCCCTCTGTTGCTTAAGTTAATAGACTTTCATAGTAGTCTTCTTTGACCACAATGTCACAGATGCGGCCGAAGCTGGACCACGATTACCTAGTAAATGCCCATTAACCCTAGTTTTGAAGACCGCGAGGTTTTAGTAGGAAACACAGACGCAGGCAATGAGTTACACTCCTTAGAAGCTTGGATAAGGAGGTGGAACTGTAACGCTTCGTACGTGACCGAAGAACATCAACTACGAAGAGATGAAACCCTGTCTACGGTTCGTGGTCCGCAAGTGGAAGCCGACTTTAAACACCTCTAATAAGAAAAAAAAACTTTTAATAAAAGCTACATTCTTTTACATCCCTGTAGAATCGACGGCCGACTTGCATACACCCTGTTATAGCTTGTGTCTTTAGGCGACGGTAACCACCTACCATCAAGAGAACTGTATGCCTGCCTGCCACACTTAATAATATTAACTAGCGTTGACAGGGGATATGGTATAATCGCACAATTTATCATTAAAATTCATTACTAAAGTCTAATACTTTACAATCAGTATAAGATAATAAAACTGACAAACTATATTAACGGTTTAATGAAAACATCAAAACATTAAAAGTGTGTGTACAAAGATGTAAAAACAATATTCAAGTATGAATTCGCACTGATTTCGTTACTTTTGTTTAGGTATTAAAAAATAAGTTAGCTAATCTAAAAGTATCTAGCAATCTATAATCTATCTTTTTTTTTAAATAAAGAACAATCAGAATTAGTTCACATGTGCGTCATTTTTACAATCTCTTTATTGAAAACAAAATAGACAAAGTTTTATATAAGTTTTTTTTTTAATTCAGATAAATTAAATTGATCATTTAAATAAAATGTTAAGTAAGTAATCAACCTTTTAGCAGAAAATTTAAACAATTTAAATTAAAAAACTGAAAGAAATTCATTTTGGAGAAATCTGCAATATTTAGGACTGGCTCCATATCCCCATCCCCAAAAGATTCGCATTATTGCGGATACGGTTGCGGATGTCTAAATCGATGCGGAAGTTCCGCATTTGCGCATGCCGATGTGAATATCAGCAACAACCCTATTACAATAGTAGGCAAAAAGTTCAAGTGATTTCACGTACATTTACAATCTATGAATTATACTGATTGTCCATTAGCTTTTCTCTAAAGACACTAATTAAAAATATTATAAAATTTGGTAGACTATGTATAAAAAATACAATATACACAAGTTAAAGGTACATTGCATAGCAAATAAAAAATGTGAGAAAATATATTTAAATGACAGTGAGATTCTTCATACTCATTCATAAGATTACCATTTGGCAAATATTCCGTACGCCTTGATTAATCTATAGATACATTATTTTGTGTACAGTCAAGTGTAAAAATATGTATTAACTAAAACATTACAATAACATGTATTTACTATAATATATATATGTATTATATTTCTTATCATTAATAATATGTCATCGCAAATGTTTAAAAACTTTATTAATTACCACACGAGCCATAATACGTCCCAATAAAAGACAATATACGTAAGAATATTTTTATGACAGTTCATATGTGCACATTTATAAAAAACGTTTTAAAAACATATTTATGAAACTATTCTTTTTGAATACATATTTGTGCACTTGACTCTATCTATAGTTTGATCAAGATTTGTGTCTCTTCCTTTTTACTGATTTTTTGATGAAAATTGGAAATGCTTAGTTTGCCAACGGAATCTTCGACTATGCTAAACTGTACAATTGAAATTCATTATTGTATATTCAAATTTTGAATTGTAATTCATCAAATATAAAAAATCAGTACCTTCAGTTGTGTGTTGTTCGTTAATATTAATCTTTGTTGCTTCATTTGAATTATACTCAGTTTTGTAACAACCATTATGTAACAAATTATGTAAACTTACATTTATTATAAGCGAGTACATAAGCGGACGACACATTATAAGTAAATGCATAAAACTGGAACTGACTTACATATAAATTTAGAGCATTACTTACTTAGAAATGTGATAGAAAATCTTAATTTTAAATTGCTTATAAAAAATAAATCTATATGTTGGTTCTGGGAAAAGGCTGCGTTAGGCTGCACCTTATGTACCTATACATCAACATTTTTTTTAATTCAAACGCTGACGTTACAAGTGCTTTGGTGTTAAAAAATATACAAAATATACCTATGTTAAAATCTCATTTTAAAAAACTGTATAAATTTGTAGACTGTATAATTTTTAAATGTTAAAAATATTTGTTTCCAATTATGACACAATTACCATGTCTTAAAAAAACTTTCTAGAAATAGTATAATATAAATCCTATTATAATTTTTAATTGGTAAAATAAAAATATTTCAAATTTCCAATAGTGACACAACTGCCATGTCATAAACAATAAAGAATAAAGAAATTTATTTCAGAATAACAAATTTAGTTTTAACATATTTCTGTCCCCCACACTAGGCTCTGCCTGTCCTATGGGGAAGAATATATATATTTATAGAAACTTTCTATAAATCCTATTTCAAATACCTACTTAAACGCAAGCATAAAATAGGCTAAAAATAACAGACTGAAGCAGTTACAGTTATACAGCAGTTCCACTGAAGGTTATTTAATTGTTCTTGTGTAGAATAAAATAAAAGCAACCGTTACCAAAGTTGACATTGCAGTTGTCTCATTATTTAAATCAATTTGATTTGAACATAGAACAGCGCCATCTAGCCACCGCGTTGCGTTAACACGGCGTCAGCAAGTAAGATGGCGCCGTTGATGATAGCCAGCGAAGCTTTTGCTAAATTTTTGTCCTTTATCTCGCCCTTGGAAGCGTGTTGGTATCTGAAAAAAAATGTGACAACTTAATTTTAATATCCTACTAATTTTATAGGATTTTTCACAAATTTTTCATTAATTATATAAAATTATAGGTAAAAAAGGAGTCAATCGATTTTATGAGTCCGACAATGGCCTTCACAAACATTATGATATATTGTCTTATTTTATATTTATATAAAATTTTGACTGTCTGCCTGACGACCACTTGTTGGTAGGTGGCTACCCGCCAATTAATTACAAGCAACGCAATAGGTGCTGCAAGTACGCTGCCGACCTTAGTATAATGAAGTATAAGAGATAAGTCGCGGGCACCAACTTGTTTAACTATAAATTAGTTGTATAATAGTTAATGAAAATTACTTGTCAATAATGATGGCTCCACTAGCGACAAAAAGAGCAACGCCGACCAATGAGTAGAAAATATCGATGCGTTTGTGAGATGGAGTCTGCATTATGTAACCTGAAAAAAAAAAAATAGAAAGGGATATTAGTTTAAAATGACTTTATTGAAAATTGGAATAGATGGCGTTAATCTTTGTCTTTTTAATCCATACTAGTCCATACTATCCATACCTACTTTCCTACTAATATTATAAATGCGAAAGTAACTGTCTGTCTATCTGCTACCTTTCGCGCCTTAACTACTCAATTGATCATCATGAAATTTTGAATACACGTTGTCAGGGATACAAGAATGGACATAGGGTACCTTTCATCCAGAAAAAAGTACTGTTCCCGAGTGATTGTCTAAAAATATAAAGAATTGGGCGCCACTTTTGCGTGGCGGCGCCACCATCGTCACAGCGATAACGATGTCAGGCTCTTTTGAACTACGCAGCGGATTTTAATGCGGTTTTCACTAATGGACATTAAAAACAAAATATAATCGCATATTTTGAAACAAATTCAAACATTTTATTTAAAGAACGTAAAGAACACAATAGAATGCAATAGACTATAACAAGAATAGACTCACCAGCTGCAGCGCCTGCAAATATAATGAGGTAGCCAACGAAGGTGCCAGTGACCAGCATTCCGGTATCAGGATCTGAATTGTAGCTGTGGTAGTGCAGCGCTACGCACGCGCATGTCAACGCCTGGAAAATTATTGCATTTATATATTAATTACAATAATAAATAACTTACGTACCTTCACTTTATGGTAGATTCACTTTTCGTACCTATAATTACGAAATAATGAATCCGAACTTTTTAACTTCTAACTCAAGTCTTAAGGTGTCTTAAGAAGTTGTATAAAGTCAATTTATCCCAGCGTGATCTGCCGATCAGTTACATCTTTGCCATTGAAGGATTAAGGCAAGATTAAGGATAAAATATTACAAAGGGCAATCTTTAATCCTTACTTATATTTTAAAAATAAATCAATCTAATGAAGATGTTTGAAGGCATGAGTAGTTATAGCAATTAGCAATGTTATAATAATATTGTATTGTAGATCTGTTATAATAAATAATAATAAAAACTGTATCTACAAACAATTTTTAAATATCTCTATACTTAAGTATATATTAAATGCATCCAATCTTGTTATATTTTTATTTGAACAAACACGCATCAACATTCCAGTTTACCTATAAAGAAAAATATCTATAATAGAGGTTTGTCTACGGCTACGAATTGTCAATGTATTTTAATAAAAATGCCTATCAGCTTTGAAATCTGGCCCAGTAAAAATGGAATCGCGCGATAAGAGCAATGTACTAAATTTATGGACATTCTCTCCTAGATTAAAAACTAGATAAAAGCCCCCGAAATAAATGACGTCAGCTCGGCGCCATTTTAATTGTGGCCATGACGTAATGGAGAGGGCACGGACGATGATGTCACCGTTCTGCCATTTATTGCAAGTATATTCGTGACGAGGTCATCCGATCGTGAGACCTTGTTTACTCACCACTCATATCAATGTAAAAGGGGTTTGTATACTTATTTAAATTATTTTGCAACCTCGATACACTTCACTTTATAGTTTTTCGGTTTAAACATGTTAAAATGTTTCGGTAAATATCAGTTGAAAAATATTTATAAGTATATTTAATTCGCAGAAAAATTGCTGCTATAGGTAATAGGTAATGGAATATAAATTAAGAATATTATGCGAAGTTTTACTAGCTGTGTCCGCGACTTCGTATGCGCTGCAGTACGTTTTTTGAAAATCCATCGGGAACCTAACTTTTTTGCAGGATAGAAAGTATCCTATATATTATTCCAAGTAATAAACTATCTGTATGCCAAATTTCATCCAAATCCGTTCAGCCGTTTTTGCGTGATTGAGTAACAAACATTCAAACATACAAAATTTCGCATTTATAATATTAGTAGGATATGATGTGGTTTTTTTTTTTTTTCATAAATATTAAATAAATGAATGGAAAATATGTCTACAGTGAAATAAAAGGAACTGTTACATTTTCCGGACGATATTGTTCAAAGAAAATAAAAATAGGGCGGTCAACGCCCTGGTCGCGTGTTTGGCGTGGCTCATCAAAATAAAACTCTAAGTAGATAGATTAAAACAAAAATAATCTATCCCATACATGAGCGTATAGTATAATTATATACTATACGCTCATGTATGTGTAAGGGATGCCAGAGCCCATTTCCCCATCCCTCCAAAATCCCTTATCCTTAATACTACTATGGGCGGCAGCACACTTTTAGCTCCTACTGTGGCGTTGCTTGTGTTATAGGTGACGGTAGCCACCTGCCATCAAGTGGACTAACGATCCATTTAAAAAAACAAATCATGCGAGCGCGTATCAGTACATAGGTCAATGCGGTATTATATTTACCTCTCGTGGTACTGTGACAATGATATGGTTAAAGCAATAATGATTGCGATATTTATGGTTGAATCAACGTTAAAACTGTCACTAATATGTTAATAGTAACATTCCTAAAGATTTACCGGATTTTTTAATAAAGCTACATGTACCTAACAAAATATAATTTGTGAATTAAATCGTTTTATATGAGGAATTAACAGTATTGCTTGAACAACAAAGTTTGAGCAAAATCCTACTAATATTATAAATGTGAAAGTTTGTAAGGATGGATGGTCTAGGCCTCAAAAAATTATGTTATCTTATAAGTGATCATTTTTGAGTTCGAACAGTTTTTAACAGCCTTGAAAAGTAGAGCCTTTACAGTAATAAATAAACAAGTTTTGTTCAAGTGTAATGACTCCATTACTGGACAAGGCCTCGGGCTATTGTTCACAATTACATCAGGTCTTATTTATGGCGCGTATCTCCTTTTATGACATCGATATGATAATGGCTTTATCCTTGGCCAATATTATTATTATCCCATTAATTAATAATGTTACTTGTACACCTGCCTTGTATGTATTGTGTGTTTCGGATTGATATCGTCTTTGATAAGATGTTCATTTTTAAATTAATATTTTGTAATTTTTACAGTGACAACATAGGAAAAAATATATTTACTTACCTAGGTAATTATAAATATAACCATTTTTACCTGATTTTTTTTTTTTCAAATTTTTAAATTATTATTATTTTATAATTTTTTAATAATCTCAACTGATATTTCCATGACTTCAGAAAGTATTTTTTAATGAACACATTATTATGTGAGGCATAATATTATGTGATCCTTTAATTAATAATGGACTTTTGTAAGGGCTAAGCTTCCAGATAACTTTGGAACGCAATTTGTCTTGTAACCCAGTACCTCGACAGAATATAAAAAGAGGTCTTCAACAAGTGTTACATTTATTAAATAAATAATTGTAATCTTAATGTTTAATTTTTTAATATTTCCTAACCTATACTAATTATAAAATCGTTTGTCCTGACCGACTAGCAACGCACAGCCAACACTTAGCCAACACTACTAAGTCTAGAAAGCTGAAATTTGGAAAATAGCTCTATTTTATAACGTAAGAAAAGATTTTTGTAAATTCAATATTATAATAATTATAATCAAAAATACTTATTCATCAAAGGGTCGCTATCATTAATATTAACTCTGACACACTGTCAGCGAGTCACTGTCAGTATGAGGTCACCATTTTATTGACACATAATAATACTTACATACATTGTAGAACATCATAATAAAACTTGTTTGCACATAGCTTTATCTTAGGACATTGTTTTATATCCTGTCATATTTTATAATACTTAGATTAACAGACGAATACTTAGGTGTTGGACAGTCTTTATTTTTATGAAATAAAACAAGCTACAATTAATAATTATAAACTAACCGACTTTCTATTGAGCCTAAACACTCTAAATCTGCTCTAAGTGTATCAGACACATGCATCAAATATATGTTAATAATATTATGTAAATTTAACAAAACAGTCTACCGCTAGCGCCACCTTTTTTCCTTATTCAAAAAAACGTAAAACATATAATATATGTCTTACGTTGGGCTTGGGTTGGTTGTGGAAGGACATGTTTTTTTATGGATTTATTGCTTTCGGAATCCCGAATCGAAATTCCGAAACGGAATTCCGACTGTATGGCGGCCCTTAAATACCTTTTTTGTTTTATCACTATACATCTACCTTACCTATAATCTAGTAGGTACTATAAAAAGCAATTTTGAAAAAAAAAGAGTGTAAAACTATTGTAAAAGTTAGGTTGTAAAAAGATAATGACAATTCAAACAACAAAACCAATGTTTTCATAAATATTATATACGCTTTATATATCTATCTGTAGTTCCAAAAAATTCAAAATTAAATAGACTCTAAATAATAGCTTTAAAGAAATTAAATAGACTCTATATCAAATTATATACTCTGTCAAATCTATTTTTAAATCAAGGAATTTCCATTTTTAAACTAAAGAAAGAATTGTTTGTTTGAAGAAGAACTGCCGAGTGTGTGTGGTCAAACATTTATAAGTTTCAACGAAAAACAAACGTTTTCTAACATTCATTGGACATTGAGAGATGTTTTTTTTTTTGGAGTTTAATTAACTTTGTTGATATTAATGGGAATAAAGAAATATATTATTATATAAACGGTTACGGCTTTTATGGCGACGCATCAAACCGATTCCAGTTAACTTTGAGTTCATCGCGATGTTAATTTAAACTTTATCGTGACCTGTTTTACTAGGTGGGCGTTGGTTGCCGTATCTTTCCTCGTGTTTATAGTAACCGCGTTGTTGTCTGACCGAACCGGCCAAGAATAGCTTAATGGACACTGATGTAATGCCGCATAATAAGGAATCTACTACTTATTTTAAACAAGTTTAAAGTCGGTTATGCATATGAATCATTTTAACTAACTAGCACATGGGCGAAGCCGGGAGCGGGTCGCTAATAACATTATAAATAAATCGAAGTTTAAACATAGGGTCTCATACTTGGTTCAATATAATAATCATCGATGATAATAATAAAATAAAGTTTTCCCGCCGTCTGTACCTCTGTATGTACGCTTAGATCTTTTAAGATTGTACTCAACGGAGTTTAATGCGATTTTCACTAATGGAAAGAGGATCAACGAACTATGTACTAAAGTAGCAACGAGGAACTAGGAGGAGTTTTGAGGACACAACGAGGAAGGTTTTTGTATACCATTTGCAGGAAAAAATGCATTTTTGCGAAGCCGGGGGACAGCCGCATGTAAACCATGAGATTCATAATGAGTTTCTAATAAATGAAGCATTGTTTTAATTCGGTTATTATTGTAATGCGACCATAATTTACTAGGTACCGAATTCTTAAATCGCTGAGGATTACTTAATAGATTATGTTTTTACATGTTCAAAACTTAACCAAGTCAAGTAGGTATTCTTTACATTATATATGAATACATAATATTCTTTTACGTTAAGTTGTAAATGGCTTCAACTTTTGGTTGAGCGTACATACCTTAATCGTAAGTTAATTGTTTGGCAATGTGTTGGCGTCAAACTAATTAAGTACACCTTTATTTATAGAAGTTTATAGAAGCTTATAGAAAAATTATGGATATATCCAATTTTTATGAGTTAAAATAATATGCTTAGCACCTAAACTAACTCGAACGGATTTGCAACCAATTAAGACTTAAGTATATTTAGGTAAGTATGTAGTTGTTTGCGTTACACATAGGCTGACGATCCATTTGATGGTAGGTAGCTAGTGGTTACCGTCGCCTATAACACAAGCAACGCCACAAGTGCTGCAAATGTGTTGCCGAATTATGTGACCATAATTTAATAATAAGAGATTAGGAAGGGATAGGGAAATGGGCTATGGCATCCCTTACTCGTTCACCGAAACATAACAGCACACATGCTGTTATTTCTTGGTGGCAGTGGTTACTGCCGCAAGACATAACATTTCCACGCAGGAAGCAACAAGTACTAAGCGCGGCCTAACCCTTTGAATGCGCTTCCAAATTGAAACAATGCGTGTCAATGCACTTTTAATGGCCTTACCATAACTTACATCGCGTTAGTTGTATTGTAGCTACGATAAAATAATATCCATAATGCATACAAACAAAACATAGGTTAATACATCATATGAATGTAGGTAAGTATTTGTTTTGTTTCGATATGGAAGCGATAGAGCGTTCGTGTAAAAATGAAATGTTATTATTTTATTTTTATGTTGAAATACTTGCTTATCTACTTACAAAGATTAAAAGGATTTCACCTCGTTTAAAATAGTATTTAAAACAACATTTAATTATTATTTTGTTATTACAATTAAAAAAACTAGTCAAAACGATAATTTAAAAGGGTAATGTCTACATTAAAAAATATATTTCTTAAAGAACATTTAAGAACAAATGTAAATAAGCCAAAATGCGTAGTTTGTTACGCTTTTGGTCAAGGTCGAAAGTTAACACTGGCCGGTATACACACCTGCTTGTATTTTTACTCGTAAATATTTTTTCTATAGAAAAACAGCAAATTGACTCACCAGTTCCAAAAACTTGACAATGGACAAGCGACTGATTGTCATTTTGTCTCACTTTTGTGGATAATTATAACAATAACACGAATTACAGAGGAGCGAACACGCAAGTACAAGCGGGTGAGGTGGGGTTTACACTGATGTTGATGTGAGCTGAGCCGAGACTGCGCGAGGCGCAAGAGGGAGCTAGCAAGCACGTCGAACCGCTGAACTGAACTTTACTAACTATATTACATCTACAAAATAACTACCAATATACCACGATGCCTACTCACCAATGACGATGAATGACATCATAATCAAGGTGACCATGATTTCTTTGAAATGACGTACTATCATTATAGAGAAATATTGTTTCTTTGTTAATTTAAAAGTTGGTTTTTATGCAAAAAAGAGGTTTCATAAGTGTGACCTGTATATCTGTGTGGCATCATAGCTCCTAAATGGACGGACTGATTATGATCTGATTTTATTTGTTTAAAATCTGACATAGTCGAGATGGTTCCTGGTTATAATTTATGAAGATTTATTTTGGCGTTTGAATCAGCTCTTTCCTAGTTGACGAAGGGATCTCACTCACTTACACAGGTTCTACTGATTTGAAATTTTGTGTACTGTTACTCACTGGTATTTCCATGACATGGTAAGCTTAACCTGATGCCATACCCAACTCCTCAGCAATATACAGCAGATATAGCGTTTTTAATGAATTATTAGAATGGTCCCAATAGAATGCTGGGGGTAAGTTTATAATTTTTAATTAAAATTTGAACTTCCTGTATTTTTTATTTAAAAAAATAACTAATAAAAGCTGGTAATTTTCATGGTTACCCTATCGTAGAATATTCGCGTATCACATTATCAAACAGTGTCAATTTCCTATTGGAAGTAGTCTACAATCAAACTTGTTTTACTTTAACTTTTAACTAACAAAGCGTAAAAAAATAAAGATAATTTGTGAAATGTGATTTTTTTTTAGCGTCCTCCGTATCCGCTATAAGCGAATTGCGAAATCGGACGAATATGATTACCCTAGAAGAAGTATTAGGCATTGAGCTACGCATATTTCTTTGCGATATTAATAAAAATAAAATTATCCTAATGTTATTCATTTTAATGTTTTTCACGTTTATACGGCAACTATAACTACTTCCCGCATATATGTAATGTAAATGAGATCATATTCTTAAATATATTTTTGTTTCATCTAGTTAAAATTTTAAATAGGTATCTTATGTTAAACGAAAATTTTAATTGCGTTCTTAGCGTAGCGATGATTCTAAAACACTATTAGGTTAATGAGAATACAGTGGGTCTTTATAACAAATAATAAAGTAAGTAAATTTTGTGTGGCAGTAGGCAGGACACATAGTACGAAGAGCCTTCAGCCGCTGCGTCTGGAAGGTTCTCGAGTGGAGGGACACGCACCGGCAAGCGCAGAATAGGACGTCCACCCACAAGGTGGACAAACGAACGACCTGATAAGAGCTGCGGGTCGACAATGGATCCAGGCTGCTTCTGATCAGTCACATTTGACAATTATGGGAAAATTATGGGGCCTATTGGACATAGGCCTATTAGACACAGGCTGAGATGATGATGATTGATAACTGAATATTATTGTGATAAAAATAACTTGTTACTTAAGAATTGTATTTGGTCTTACAACAAATTGTATGGCTATATGTTTATTACGTAACTCATCATTATCACTCATCGTGCTAAAATTTGATTTGTGTTTCTCATAAAAGCTTTGGCGCATAAACAATAAATGTTCCAAATGTCGATTCACATATACGTTAAAGATAACTTTTAATCATAAAGTTATTAATAAATATTACGAGGGCATAATTATACGTATTTATGATACTCGATCGTACAATCAAAGGAAACTGTACCCATATATTCAATCAACGGTATTAAAATCCGTTAGATGGTTTAAAAATAGTTAAAATTTACTTTCGGCGACTTGGTTGGAAGATATTTACTTAATTAAATTTTATTATACAATATAAACTTTTCAGAAAAAAGTTTATATTGTATAATAAAAAACCTAATTAGTAAATATAAACTTTTCAGAACTGATGATAAAAACCGCATCAAAATTGCACCCCGGGCGAAGCCGGGAGCGGGACAGCTAGTATATATATAAAAATTTCGTGTCACGTTGTTTGTCGCCGATGAACTCCTAAACTACTGAATCGATTTTAACAAAAATTGTACACTGTGTGCAGTTTGATCCAACTTAAGAGATAGGATAAATTTTATAAAGTTACGCGGATGAAGTCGCGTGCAACAGCTAGTAATAGTATAAAACAGTCGCTTCGGGCCGTCTGCCCCTTTACCGCAGGGAACGTGTTAATTATTTAATAATAAATAATTAAACACAGAATGGTCAACAAAGTCGTCATAAGTCGATATTTTTGAGGTTTTCTTAATTACCTCAGTTGGCTTACGTAATTTTTAAACTATTCGTCCTTCTCGAGCTATATCCTACTATGCGGTGTGATATTTGATGTTTGTGTCTAAAAACGTACACAAATAGTATCTACGGTATGATTAAGACATTTTGTTCAATTAACACGCCTACACAATAACTTTACTAATACCCGAAGTAGCGAAGAAGAATTACCTATTGTTTCCTTTATGTATAAACACATACCTAAACACTTTACTGTTCTTGGTTCTTGCATACAATGACTTTATTCATGCTAGCCCATTAGAAAGCTTGAGTATTTCCGAAATCCATAGACAGCTTTTGACTATACGGATTATACCTTTGACGCTTCAAATGTAGGTGTACCCAAGTGTACCTATAATATTTTTTTAAGAACTTGGATTGAATTGTCCAAATACATAATTTATAATTTTAAAGATAATGTAAATATCTAAGCATAAATTTAGTGTGATTTTTAAAGTAAGCATAAAATTGAAACTAATTTTCTAGACGCAATAAAAAAAATCTTAAAATTATAAATGATTTATTTTATTTATTTTATTTTATTATTTCGTTGAAACTCAGTATAAAAATAAAGGTAAAAAAAATACATACGAGTTTTTTTACCTTTATTAGTTTTAAGTTGACTTATAGTCGACGTAATAAATATTCTATCATCATAAAAATAATTTACATAAAATTTGATATCTAAATATTAAAATTAAAAAATACCAATTACAGCGCCATCTATTAGAAGCATTGCAAACTTGTTGATGAGTAAACATTTTTTTTACTTGACTCAAATTAGTTATATTAATGTAACATGAAATTCATAGATGTCACTTTACACTAATAAGAAATCACTGTATTTATCTGTTTATTTTTAATTAAAACTACATATTGCATTTGTTGGTTTTTCTGGTTGCAGATCTTGTACTTGCATCGTCTTTGTGAGCTGAACACACAGCTAGCAGAGTATCGATTAGCAGCAAGCTTGCCGTTACAAGGGCGCATATGGCGGCCGATTGAGCGTGACTCCGCCGCACAGAGGGCGCTACATCACGCCACGAGCGCTGCGTCAAGAGACCGCATGCCCCGAACAACATCGCGCCTGATCCCGACCACCATGCGTCCACGTATGCGTCCGGTGACGCTGACACTGCTTCGCCTTGCAAATAATTTTACATTATTAGAAACACTAAAATAGATAAAGGCAGATAAGGGCACCAGCTAGTAAAAAATTACGCAGGCACCAGCTAGTTATTTTTTACTAGCTGACGCCCGCAACTTCGTCCTCATTGAAAATTAAAAAATCTTTATTGCTGTTAGGCGTTAGATTTTCCTACCATATAAATGAGGCTTTTGTTTTAAAACATGCCCCTCTTTACTGTATTCAGAAAAGAGCATGAAAAGCGTAATAGAAATTTACACTAAGATTAAATTAATTTATATAATTTTGCTATTCTGCTTGCATAGCTAATAAGTAATTTTACAATGCGATGTGCATTATCAATTGATCTCATAAGTAATTCAAAATAGAATTAACTGCGACATAGCATTTAACTGAGTACGTATATTTTCCTATAAGATTTTATTCGTGCTGCCTATAAGGTTATTATGTGCTTTTATTTGATTTTATAATACAAAATCATTCTTATATAATTTGTATAATAACAATCCTACAGGAAATTATTTGTTTTCAATGGGAATTCCTATCATAATTATTCTCCCTCATTCGTGGGTTTCCTTGCCCCCATACAATTTACTCTCATCTAGGTATAACGTGGTATAAAAAGCAGAAACACAACAATAATATTTTGAAGAAGCTATTTTGAGTCATCAGAATGGAGAGAGACCAAAGATTTGAGAGAGACACCTAGAGAGTGGAACACGACTCATGAATTATTATTATGAATTCGGTTGAAATAAGTATGATGAATGAAAAATTCGGTTTCATTTCCTTTCTTAATTTATCAATTTTTGAGACTATCTATTCAATTGAATAGGCTCACCTCTCTCAAATTCTCTTCAAGGGTTTCATAAGTTCTAGAAACAGTTCTTTTAGCTTTTTTTTTTTATTTCCTCTTTGTAACAGTCAAGGTCACAATATAAATATTAACCAACAAAATTCTCGTAATAAAACATATATTCAACGATGACTATACAAATATAATTATCTAATAGGTAAACAATATAAATTTGATCCATTATTTATCATCGAAAAATAAATACAAATTTCTATACAAAAATATCCTTATTATTTTTGACACACCAAATTACTATACGCTAACTTCTTCGTCATACTCTTCGGAATCCAAATAAGCGAGACACAGATCAAACAGCATAACGAACGCGTTGAAGATGGCGAGTCCACCAGCGACCAAGGCCGCAGTTAAATCACCTGTTCTTGGATATGTGGAGTCTTTGTTTCGAGCTAACATCACCATCCCACCACTGGTAGCGAAAAGACCAACACCCACTATACCGTAGTACATATCTTGAACTAGGTCCAACGGTGCAAAAATCATCTCCCCTAAAATAGTTTCACTTATTTAACAACTAGACATCCATTTGATCGAATTTAATACATACATATGTATCTTTCAATATATATTGTTAATTAAGAATCATAATTAAAAAAAATACTTATATAGAACATGTATGTATAAAGAACTCAACATTTTAGTGAGTCTGATCACGATCACTGATTACATAAGATAAACCTAATCTCGTTGTTTAACAGGAATATTTAATTTGTATAAAATTATATTTTAAGTAAACTCATTAAACTTTTACATTGAATTTAGTACTTCCACTAAGTTACAAATCACGTAAGTACAAATCACGACAATAAGAGACATTCAAGGTTCAATTTTCCGTGAAAATAGTTGACGGTGTTAGAAATTTAATATACAAACAGGAAATAGTTCTAAGGGGTATCGCTATATTACAGCCTTCAATAAAATTATAATGGACCAAATCTATAAAGAAATAAAAATGTTGCTTCACCTCTTACTGGACTAGACAATCCAACAATTGCTTATCAGGACTTATTAAGAATAAGTACAAAAATAGTTTATGCTAAATAGAATATAGCATTATTTTTTGACTTACACAAAAAAAAATATTAATAAAATCCATACTAATATTATAAATGTGAAAGCAACTTTGTCTGTCTGTTACCTTTTCAGGTCCTAACTACTCAAGCGCTCATCATGAAATTTTGCATAGGTACACGTTGTCAGGGCTACAAGAAAGGCCATAGGCTTTCATTCAGAAAAAAAAAGGATTGTTACCGAAGAATCATCTAAAATTAAATTGAAAAACTAACGCCTGGCCTAAGTGCTATAGCAACAAGAGGTAAAGCGTTATATTGCTTACATTGTTTATTTTTTATTTTTCAACGCAGACGAAGTCGCAGGTACTAGCTAATTGAACATAAAAGACGAATTTGGCTTTATTACGTATTTATTTGAAGGAGAAGATTTTAATGTGGTAAAATGTATTTAACTTAAACATTATATCACAAACGCACCTTTTCAGACACTGCTTATCATAGGTCTATCCCATATGAAGTATCATTCATGGTCTCAGTTAAAGTATTAGTGTAGAGATCTAGTCGAAATGGAGGAAGTACTAAAGAAAATAGGAAAAAAAAAGGAAATACACTAACCAACAATTTCTCCTGAAAGTACCACGACGTATCCGACATACGTGCCTGAACATAGCATCAGAGTGGGAATGTCAGTTAAATCGTAACTGTAGTGATGTAATGTCAAACACGCTATCGCTAAGGACTGAAACCAAGATATATTGAAATTAAATAAAATACTATATTACATGAAATCTCTGCAATTACAAAATCCACACAACAACGCGAGTTCATTTCGTATCAACCAGCAAAAGTCAAAAAGTCAAGATTGTTGGCAGAGAAGTATCTTTTGCTTCATGGATTGCCATAGAAGTTACTCCAAACTATCAAAATGGTTTGACAACTGCAAGGACAAATTGTGCTCATAATCTGGATGCCCTGGTTAATGACAGTAACCTTCACCTTGCAGAATACTGCACAGTATTTATACGAAATCTAGAATCTAAAACTGAAAACTAATAAAAAATTAATGAAAAAAAATCATACTTACCAGTTCAAGTAATTTGATAAGACACGTTGGAATTAACATTTTTATTAAATATGTAAACTATTTGTATAAAATTACATTAAAAATGTTGTGATAATATACAAGTTTATTATTGTTCCAAAATTATCTCATTACTACAAGATCAATTTGACAGATAATAAAAAGTTTCAAGATATTGTCGATGTCAATAGAACGAACTAGACAAAAGGACTCTATTACCAAACGTTTGAATTAAATCGAGAAGGTCTACGTGATCGTCTACATAATAAGCCTTCTTAATTCTTAATTAATTTTACGACCTAAACATTAGACTTTAAAATAAACATATTTTTAATGCCGTGGATATGTTTTTATTCAATCCCATTGATAAACTCATTGTGACTGTTCCTAATTGTCAAAATATTTCAATTAATTTCTATATTTCTTTTACTTAGGTTATAATAATTATTTATAAATATCTTAAGGTATTCAGGTACTAATTAATTTTGATTTATAATATTAATTTCAATTAATTGAACAAATTTAGACTTCAATTAACTAAGTAACTATAGATTTGACTTAATAAAATTTTGTATGAGACATCATAAGAATTTGAACTTATTTACTTTTCAATATTATTATTTTAGGTTATTACACAGTCAGCTATATTCAAGACTAATTACAAAGAATAATATTATATCATAATTATACAATTATATCAAAACTTTAAAATTTAATTCCACTTACCCAGAATTGTAAAATTATAGGTAAGTAAAATTTATCATAGGCTTTTAAATTTATCTTTTGTTATCGAACGCAGAAATTGCATACACTCTTAAAAAGGACCATTAGGTTTAGAAGATTTAATGCAACCTTTAGAGAATTAGTTGCGAAAGAATGTAATTACTGAAATATATCCAAAAGTGCAATTATTGTTTATAATAAAAAATATTTATCTTACATTGCAACAAAGAAACCGTACGCCTGTAGTTGAAAGTTCAAGGATCTTTTGCGGTAAACAATAAGGATGCGCCTTTTATTTTTCGTTTTACGCAATGCCTTTAGATTTTTTTTGCCTTTAGCAACACGTACAACTCCGGTAGTTATTATCAAATATTATAATTAACTGTTTTACATCTAGAGTACCTTTTTTATTTGAAGGTCCACTTCAATGTAGGTGGCTACCGTCGCCTGTAAACATAAGAAACGCCACAGGTGCTGCAAGTGCGCTGCCGACTCCAGTAGGATTATGAAGAGTTAAGGAAATGGGCTCTGGCATCCCTTACTCACACACCGAAATCTACATGCTGTTATTTCACGTCACGGTGATCTACTATAATAAAGGGATGGTTACTGCCGCCAGACTGCAAAACTAACATTATTGCAAAACCAGATCCAGTCCAGAACCGACTTTGAAAAGTACATTTCCATTACATTAAAAATTCTTTCACCAATAGAATGCTACATTTTTAGCGAGTAACAAAGGCTATATTTTATAAAGTTATGCGGATGAAGTCGCGTGCAACAGCTACTTTAAAATATAATTGAAGGCCTCGAGTCGGTAGACGAGAAATTACATTTTTAATTTTTCATTCGTCCGCTATATTAAATTTGAGGCAAAAAGCCCGTTAGGAAATTGAAGTTAAAATAAAATTTGCTTATTAAAAAGGACAGAGTCAATAGTTTATTAATATATATTTTTAAATATACAAAAAAAAAGAAAGAGAAAAACAAATAAATAAATCAATTAACAAATAACATATACAATACAAAATAAATAAATCAACTGGCTGTTATAAAAAGGAAAATACACAACTATATTTTCGAAGGCTTGTTTAAGGCTTCGTTTATAGGCTCCTAAAGGACAACTAAAAATATCCAGATCTAGCAAGTGACCCACACTCCCCCTCGTCGACGAGAGCACTCCCCTTCCTAAAATAAGGGTAGTGCCCCTATCTCTTATCCTATCAATGTCGTATCAATATTCCTCACCGAAACACCAAAAAAAAATTATCTTTGACAGAATAAAGGACGAGGGAATAGGTTGTGACAGCTCTTACAAAGTCTTACACAGTTGCTGCCCGTTTTCATCTGTTTCTCCGCTAACTACTTCTAAACCAAAAACCAACGGATTTTATACCATTTACAATAATGCAAAGAGCGACAAACGAGGAAGGTTTTTATGTTTATAATTTTCAGAAAAAAATTACATGCGTGCTAGAAATTGTATTGTAAATCAGATTAAACGGTTTCAATTTTACTGTAACATTTGTACGTAAACAGATCAGATTTTAATTAAATCTCACGAACGACAAAGGAGTATATATATTTATTAATAACATTACGCAGAACACACGATACCTTTGGAGCTTTCATTTCCAAAGCAAATTAACAACCACTTTGCTAATAGCTTTTACGAGTTATGTGATATTTGTAATTGACGTGATTCCAAACACACTACATGTATCTACTTCGCTCAACGTGTAAGACTATGGAAAAAATTCTGCATATGTACTTTGGAAATTCAAGAATTACATGTGTGATACCTACTAAAGTTACCGTTTCTCAATATAGTGTGTGTATATGTATATCTTCACTATATTTGTTTACCTTATTGTTCAATAGAAAAAGAATAGATTTTACGTGTCTTACGTATCTCCTCATTTTTGATTCGATCTCGCAGTGTTAGCTTGGATCTCGCAGTCCAAGCTTCTTACAAGGCTCATATACAGACTTTCCCAAGCTGATAGCGCAGGCCCTTGCCTCCGCGCCCACTAAAAAGATGACGCTCGCCGGCATATATCAATATATTGAGGAAAATTTTCCTGAATACACCGCGGATGGCTGGAAGAAGGCCATCCGTGAAAATTTATCTAGAAACAGGTGAGCTTTCGTTTGTTTTAATCGAAGCAACGATAAATTATCAATATACTTTTTAATGTGGTTTAAATAGTAATTTATGCTGGATCCTGACATTTGAGATCGTACCACTAAAATCCAAAAGTCAAAAATTAAATTACTAAACCAAAAAGGGTGCAAAGCTGTAAATAGCATACCAAGTTTTTTTTTTTTTTTTCTAGATCCTTCATTAAAGTCCGCCGAAGGGAGGACGAGCCTTTTTTTTTTTTTAACGTGAGGAAATCTGCGAATCAGATCCCAACCGACCATGGGGAGATCGGTGGGGTATGTGGGACTTCTACCCACTAAAACCCCACGGTGTTTCTTCGCGCCGTCTATGGGCAGGGGTTAGGGAACATTAAGACACGCTACCTTGTCCCCCCGCCAGACGAGGCCCGCACATTTGCGGGCTCCACCTCGATTAAGCGCGCCGCACCTCCGCGCCGTGAAGAGACGTGCCGGAAACACACAGCACATCTCCCTTCGTTGCCCGGTGTTGTGATGACGGCGGACAACCCCATGTCCGCCGCCCCCGGGCGAAGCGGCACAGGCCGCCTATACTTACCTCTCGCAGCAGTCAGCGAGGGGCTTCATTCATGAAGCACCCCATAACCTCTACTTTGCGGCACAACCTACCGCAGAGTCGGAGGCCGCTTCCACCTGACACTCTAGGATAACCCCTGCTCGTGTGGCCGCTCATCTCCACGGCATTAAGGGTGGACGGCCCAAAGGGGGTTTCCGCCTGACATTTCCACATCAATCGCGGCAGCCCGAGAGACAGGCTCCACCTCGTGTTATCGTCGGAAGAGTTACTAAGCCGGGTGGCGAGGCCGGGTGTTCACTCTTCCGGACGATTGCAGAGGGCGGTTACTAGCCCGGCTAGGTACTACCGGGTCTTCACCACCCTCCACAAAGCCGCTATTGCAGTACTCTGCCAGACGGTCCTTCCCTGCCGTAGAGCTCCGTCTTCGCGTGCGTTGCCCAACTACCACTGAGCGAAAGAGCTATCCTAGAGAATCCGCCCGCTGCGACCCGCGCCGGTCTTTGTGCGCAGAACCGAGACCCATACCTCGGTTCAACACACAAGGACCGGGGGTGCCCTCTCTCACCGGCCAACACCCACGTGGGCCAAGTACGGATCCTCGGCCCAGCGAGCGGTGACCGGTGAAGCTCCAACAGACAGTTGGAGCAGGGAGGACGAGCCTGGCATCAGGGTATACTGGCGGTTAGTTAGATTGTGGTTTTCACCATTAGTTAGATAATTTCCCACGGACCTTATAAAATATACTGTTACTGGCTGATAATGTAGCTTTTTATAAGTATTTTTTTTTAATCTGTCCAGTAGTGTGAGCTTATTAATTGTTATTTTTATTTTTGTATTAAGGTCGACAGACAGGCTGATGGTCCACTTGATGGTAGGTGGCTACCGTCGCCTATAACACAAGCAACGCCATAAGTGCTATAAGTGCGCTGCCGACCATAGAAGGATTAAGTATAAGGGATAGGGGAAATGGGCTCTGGCATCCCTTACTCACTCACCGAAACACAACAGCACGTATATGCTGTTATTTCACGGTGGTATTCTGTAAGGTGGTGGTTACTGCCGCCAGACGGGCTGCCCAAATGACTGCGAGACGCAGTGTGCTCTACCTACTTTTCAAATCCAGGATCAGAGTCAACTTTGAAAATTACATTAAAATTTCCAAAGTTGACCCCGCCGGGAATCGAACCCGGGGCCCGTTGGGCCACTCATCCAACGGGCTCGTCAAACAAATATAGAGTATAAACAAATATAAACAAATACAGAGTGTTTATTATTGGCAACCATCGCAATTTTGTCCTTGAGTAAGAGATGCCCTCGTTTTTCTCGTGTCTTCAGATGACAGTAAAGTGTGACTGTGTATTATGTAGACCACGGTAGCCAACTACTATCAAGTGGGTCGTCAACTTGTCTGTCACCATTAATCATAAAAATCTTATTTATTAAATATATTTGCCTTTTCCATCTTATTAAATACAACATCAGTAGCCGAATCTATAATCCGACAATTCGTTCAGCAATCAGCATGATCCTTTTTTTACATATACATATAATTAATATTTATTCTTATTTATTAATTTATTTTATTTTAGGGAAACTTACAGGTAAATAGATAGCTTACACCAAATAAAAAAAATCCACTTCCACTTATATTGCAATAGATGTTATAGGTACTTGTTGTAATAGTATTACAATAAGTATTATTATTGCACTAGAAACTTGCGAACTTGGAAAATTCATATTTTGTTTATCAATGTACATAAATTTGTTAATAATTTATCATTATACAACACAATCTTGTAGAGACTCGCCGCAAATAGTTTTTACACAGTAAAAGCCTAATTAATTGCTGTTCGCGTCACTTTTTGCTTATATTTTCTTCATGACTTGCATTCTCTATTTAGAATTCGTAATTAGTTTTCACAACGTGCACCTAATAACTTTGATCGATTGAACTCTTTACCTAAACTCTTAATAGAGTATTGGTAATCTACTACCAACGAGTGTCATTAATCAGCGGCGGCTGCAGTACTGTGTGAACGTATCATATGAGTTACTCGCACTTGCAACTTGGACAGGGACAGTAACTCGCATGCGAGTAACAAAAACAATATTTGTATGGATTTTTCCTGTGTATGCTTCGCTCGTTCCCCAAAAAAAAAATCAACCTATGAAGTCGGGAGTGGGTCGCTAGTGTTATTATTAAATAACTCAGTACAATACATATTGTAATGTGTTTTGTATTAATTATGCATAATCCATCAGTTGTAGTATTATTACTTGTATTATTTTTCGTTACTATTTATCTTTTTTAGACTGTTTTCATTAAAATTTTCTTGCATTGACTGTATGTTGCCATAATATAAATAAATAAATCGGTAACGCACTAAAATCCATCGTGTTGCTAGTGTTATTGAGAAACAGTAACCAAACTGCCTTTGACCATTCATAGAGATTTTTGAGCCAGGAAATACGACGTCTGCACGGCTTGCGTCTGTTCTGATTACTCCTGATCTAATGTCTATATATAAAAATATTTATCTGCATGATAAGAAGAAGGTTTTATACATAATTTGCAGAAAAAAATGCACCCGTGCGAAGCCGACAGCGGGTCTCTAGTTAAAAATAATTCAAATGAAAAAACCGATTCATCCATTAACTGAACTATTTATTTTATATGTTATAATATCACCTGATGACATTGGCAAAGTTTGATTGAAAACACGCCCTCAAAGTTCACAAATTGTGGCATCGGAAAGAGTAATTCGTGACAGGGATTTACGCGTGATCGTGATTCTCGTGAAATACAGATCGCAGTAATGAAGTAGGTATTTGTGGATGTTCGAGGCCGATCTTATTATTGCCAATATTATGGGCGTGGTTCAACGAAAAGGTGGTGCAATTGAGCTACTAACTCATATCGGTTTAGCACAAAAGGAGCCCGAGGAAATATCGTGCCGTAATTTAATTTTCACTATATCTCTCTATATTGAAAATCTACGACATCACGATGAATCCACCACAGAAAATGCTTGTATACAATTCTAGGAGTGAGAAGAAATCAAAGTGATTATTTATTATTTTGTATAGAGAGAAAGCATGAAGATATGTGCAGAGCCAAAAAGTATTTCATGTTTTTAGAATGTTCCTGACTTTAAACAGCTTCGAGGTATCTAAAGAACACTCCTCAACAAAGCATACAGAAGAAGATATAAAAGTCGTCTTCCGGTTCTTTCTCCTGTCGTTGATCTGTCTCTATTCTAAACATAACATGGGATGGGAACATTGAGAACTAACAGTTGCAACTATTATAGAAAAAAATTGCGTTTAAAATATCCCTTTTAAACATTAGATCAAAGTAAATAAATATAGTTTATATTAGAGCAAATAAATAATAATAGTTTAAAATATCCCATAAACATAGTAGGTAAATAAATACGGATATTTACATAGGATTTTTTTTAATTGACAAATTAAAAATTGCAAGTACATCGTAAATTGGATACGACTACTAATAATCTTTAAATTTTTAAACCTTCAAATTTAAGTTTTGCCTGTCACATCGTAAAAATACTTTCCTAAAAAAACTGCGAATTCTTCGCATTGTTAGAGCTCCGAATATGGATGTAAAACTTTAAATAATGTGTAGAAAGACCAAACGAACAATGAGAATATCATAGCATTTCCATGGGGTTCTCAGAAGGCTTATAATTCCGTTGTTATGGGAGCGAATCCTATAAGGGAATACCTCGTGAGCTAAATAGCTTGCTGTAAGGCTTAAGGCGTCGTCGTCTCGGATAGATCGCGAATTCGCTGACGATATCGACGAACACGCACTTGAAGGTGAAGCAACCGAGAAAGGGCAAATCAGAGTAATATAAAACGAGGCAAATCCTCGCAAAACTGTATTCTATTAAGTTCATCCACGAAGAGTACCTGTATTTAGTACAAAAAAAATCATGTCTACTTCGGTAAGTACGCTGAAGATAAGAAAGTGTTAAGAGTATTTTGCGGTTGTCTTTGGCACTCAGAGAAAAAATTAAATTATCTCTATAGCGATAGTAACAAGAGTTTCAAAAACACCATAGGAAAGCTTCTTTTTTTTAATACGCAATTTTTTTAAGTGTATTAAAAATTTTCACACATTAATTTATTTCCATAAACATTGATCTGATTTATAAATTGTCCTCTTGGAACTCAGACAAGTGGTAATTTGTATGCATTTTTAGATAATGCGTAATATTCGTATTATATCATTAGAGTTATATTTTCTAACTACTCGATGCTGACTTCTTGATTTTTGTTTTTTATTTTTGTTCTTTTATTTTTGCAGTTTGCATTAATATCAGCGGCTCTGATAGCCTTAGGAGCATGTGGTCGCCTGGAGCCGCAATATCTTCCACCACGTCCAGGAGGTGGTTTCGGATCTGGAGGCAACGCGGGCGGAGGCGGTAGCTCTTTTGGATCCAGCGGTTCATATAATGGGGGCGGTGGCGCGCAAATACCTATTTTACGATATGAAAATGTCAACAATGGGGATGGCACTTATCGCTACAGGTAGCATGCTTGTGAAGTCATACATTAGTTGGGTTCATTAGACTTTAATTTAGGTCCAAGTAGGGAAGAGCACGTTGTGTACTACAGTATTACGCCTTGTCCTTTACTAGATATCCTATTTGAGATCCAATATTTACTACCAGGGCGGATGCAAATGTTCTGCCAGAGCACTTGTATGTAGCCAGCTATCATCAAGTTTTCTATAAAACTGCTTGCTGTTATTTCTTTTAAAAAAAGTTCCATTATAAAATTGCCTAATATTCACTATTCATAGTTATGACGTAAAAACCTTCGAGATAAAGAACCTTCAGGCAATCTTCAAATTAACCCAGAGCAATCGCAAATTTGTTTTTGTTACTTTTTGTAATTTTTCGTCATGTTTCCCTGCAAATTAATACAAAATTAGATTTTTCTTATTTAATAATAATAACAAAATAATAAATGCATGACAAATTTTATATGAGAAATAAAGACTAAATAAATGTTTTATAACCTAAGGGCCTCTTTCACCAACTACAAGTAAAGTGTTGATTAGTTACTTTTAGAAATAATTTTATGTTTTATTAAATTATGCACTCGGTTTACTGCATCCTTCGATAGGCGATTTTTTTTTTTTTTAATTTTCTTTTTAATGTTTGGGACTTTTACCGTACAAACAAATGCATATCATCTCCATGGTGATATGCCCTAAGAGTTTTTTCTTAGGTCATAAAAAATTTAGGTATTATATAACCTAAAAACCCAAAAGCATGGACAAAGTCTCGGGCAAAAGCTAATATTATATGGATATAGATTAGATATTAGAGAACTGTTAATTTTGTGAGGCGAGCCTCAATCAATTTATTTATCACTTTGCAGTTACGAAACCGGTAATGGTATATCGGCTCACGAAAGCGGTGCGCCGCGAGCTCCTGGCCCTGAAGGTCCAGCGGTGACGGCAGAAGGCGGCTTCTCATTCCGCACTCCCGACGGTCAGCAAGTTTCTCTCACGTACACCGCTGATGAGAACGGCTTCCACCCAGTTGGATCTCACCTGCCTACTCCCCCACCAATACCCGAAGAAATTCTGCGTTCCATCGAATTCAACAGACGCAATCCATCCTCGTAAGTACTTTTTTTGCTTAAAGTTGATAAAATTTTTAGTTTAGTGTTTAAACCGCTAAATACACGATTCGTTAAGAATAACCTTTTACTCCTTATTAATTCATTAAGAAAATAATTGTTTAAACTAAAGCTAGTTTATTAAGGCTTATCTTGTTTTACTTATATCTAATTACAAGCGGTTTACGCGACTTCGTCCGCGTTTAAAAATAAAAAATATTACACCTGAGAAAATATAATATGAATAATATAACGCTTGACATCTTTATTGCTGTTACGAGGGTGGCACGGCCACATTTTTTATGTTTTTAGATGTTCCCTCGGAATAAATAAATCAAAATATTTATTTATCAATTAGGTTTCCACAAGAACTTATTTTGTGGAGTCGCTTTTTATGTAAATCTAGAACATTTTTAAACCTAGTATTGATATTGTGTAAACAGATTTTTAATAAATTGACTAATATTTTTATGCGCATGAATCAAATTTTCATAAATATACAGACATGTAACAGTTAATATCTTTATTTCTTTGAACTTTTCTCTGAGGGAAGACTGCGGATCTAGTAATAGCCCTTTTTAAGGGTACTTGTATCCCTGACAAAGTGAATGCAAAATTTCATGGTGATCGGTTGACTAGTTCAGGCGTGAAAAGGAAACGAAGCTAATATTTCAATAAGCCCAAACAAAAAACTGACCTTTTTGCAAAATTAGATAAATGTGTTAACTTAAAAATTTAAAAATATGGTCTTATCTTGTCACTAATTGAAGAGTATTAGGAAATATTATCTGGTAAAGCTATAAAGTATAATCTATAGCTATAACATATCTGTAAAAAGATTATCATTGTTAATCAACAGGGAAGGTGCATACAATCCTAATGATGGTTCCGGAAGCTCAGGCGGCTACCGTTACTGATCTCATGGCCGGCTCTTCGATCCTTGGCACCTGATGGCAACGACTTGAACCTCATTTAGGACTGTGATACCACGACGCGACGAGCACTATAATGATAATTTATTTAATAATACTTAGGATAGAATTGTAAATACGCATGGGAAATAAAAAATCATTCTACGGATCGCTATTTTGTTTTAATTTTTAAACCCCCTTCTTTAATAGTTTTTGGGGTTGAGTTAAGAATACTCTATAAACCACAAGAGGCGATAGTATATAAATATGTTATTTATTTATGATATATATCATCATATATAATAATATATTTATTTTTACAAGTATATAAATACTAGTGCAAGTAGGTAAAGTGTTAACCGGAAGTAAATGAATCTACCACTGGAATTAATTTCCGAAAATATTTACACGAGAACAAACTACATGGTATCATGTTTTGAATAAATCTATATAACGTAGTGATTATATACTCTTTGAAATCTATTACTGAAATATAAATATTGTATAACAAATATACATTTAATATGAATCAACAATTTTGTCAGTGAAATAGTTTGCCAGCTACAAGAGATAGTTAGTACATTATAAGTTGACCAGATCTATTTAGGGAGGATAAAAAAATATGTGATGGATAAATTATATCTTAAGTTTCGTTTCAAGATAAAGTATTCGTTCAAGATATTTTTTACTAAAAGTATGTCGTTTTAACGGGGTGTTATAATTAATTTGACGTAAGTCATCTGTGGAATCGTAGCTCCCAAACGGATTGACCGATTTGGGTTCTTTTTTTTTTGTTTGAAAGCTGACGTGATCGAGATGGTTCTTAGCTATAGTTTATGAAGATCTGTTCAGGCGTTTGAAGATCATCAGCTCATTTTCTAGGTGACCAAGGGATTTCACTAACTTCCACAATTCAGTTGATTTATTGGTGGTATTTCCATGACATGGTAACCTTGATCTGATGCTGCAGCATCAAATAGTCTGCGGGACATCCAACTTCTCAGCAACTTATGTAGAGACCTCTTTTATGCAATTTTATGTTATGTTTATTTCTTTTTTAACTGCATGAACATCACCACTGAAACTACTGATATGATTAAAATATTTTAAATATTATATCACTTAGGTAAGTGATATAAAACAAAACGTTTGTCCACTTGGTTTTTTTTTTTTATTATAAATTCTCGCTACAATTTAGAAAATATGATCCAGAAAACACAGTACATAATAAAATACGATGAGATTTACATTTTCAAATAATGTCCAAACTGATGATCTATTATCATAATGATGTAGAAATTTCGGAATTGCTTTTTATTTATTTGCAACAGAACAAAACTGGTATAAGTTGAAATTTACTTAACCAATTTTTGGATTTATTAATTAAAGTTTTTTATAAAAAGACGACAGTTCTTAAACATTCGGTTTTGTACAGTGTTTTAACAGCATAAATTTATAACATTTAAATCCGAAGAAGCTAACCGAAATCATTTATATACAATTAATGAATTCGTTGTATCTGTTTCGACTTCAAACAAGAAATCAAAGAGAGGCATAAATAGTCGGAGCAATAACATGAAACAAGTTAAATTGCATGCTTTGAGTCGCATCTTCTACTACAAATAGAAACTTCGGGACACGAGCAAATTGTTTAAACTAAGAGGCGGAGTAAAAGCTCTTTTGCCCAAGTTCATTTTCTGTAATGCCTGGGTTTCGTTTGATGATTCAATTCGTAGTCGAATTCAATCAAGTCGAAGTATAACGAGCCATTTGGATGAGTGATTAGGGTGCTTGCCTTAACGCTCAAGGGCCCCGGCTTTAATTCCCGGCAGGGTCTTTTTTGGATATGAATTTTTTAAAGTTGGCTCTGGTCTGGATTTGCAAAGTAGTGGCAGGGCACACACGTTTCGCAGTCATTCTTGCAGCCCATCTGGCGGCAGTTACCATCCTCTTAAGTAAGACCACCGTGAAATAACCGCACGTGTGCTGTTGTGTTTCGGTGAGTGGGTAAGGGATGCCAGAGGGCAGAGCCCATTACCCCATCCCTATCTTATCCCTTAAACACTTACTTGTGTTATAGGCGACGGTAGCCACTTACCATCAAGTGGACCTCCAGCCTGTCTGTCGGTCTAAAGAGCCTGTCAATAGGACTAAAGAGTGAGAAAGACATGTAGAGAGTAAGAAATAAATCGTCTGTTTACGTACGCTTCTAGAACGGTTCTAGGTCTACTTTTAGTATTACAGTAATTAGTCTAATATTATTTATACACAGCGTATCTAATGCATTAAGGGTCATAATATAAGTTTCATCTCATTTAATCGAAGAAAGTTTTCTTAGCTGCAGAGGGAATTTCCGAAATTATTATAGACTCTTTTCTTAATAGTCGTCACTTGAATGATACGCAAAACACAATGTAATCGGACAAATTCAAGATAGAAACCTTGAAATCTGACACAAACTTTAAACATCATGCCAAAATCAATGCGATGTCTTTAAAAATTAGAATCGTGGTAGCGGCAGGTGGTCGCCATGGAATGCTCTTCCGAAGAATGTCCAATAACCCCTACCATGTTTTTAAAAAAAATTAACTATATTAATGTTAACTGATACTAACATACATAGGCCCAATAAAGTTACAATATTTTTTTATAAATTACAAAATTATAATATGAAACACAAAATGTTTCTTACAAAATGTCTACAGTGTTTTTAATTAAGACTAATATAAATGTAGCTAAGGTTCTCACATATGCAATTAGAATGTAATTGATAAATCAAATTAAAATTTAATATTTTTCTTAGTAAACATCATTAAAATCTCTAATATAACTAATAATAATTACTAATTAGTCGAAAGCAAGGCGACATTATTTTAACACATCATTTCTCAACATTTTAACTCTTCGACTCTCAGAGAGTTAACATTTTATTAATATTTTTTTTTTATGTCTCTAACGTAGTTTTAAATAGGGATTTTTTTTTAAATTGAATAAACAACTACAGCCTTTACAATAATTTATTTCAAAATTTCATTAGTAAAATGTTTATAATAAATTAATTTATTCTTATTCTCGCCCTGCATCTTATTTCTGCATTAATACAATCGCGACCTCAATGTGAAAATCGCTGCCATTTATAATATATTAGTGTTATTATATATAATTCTTAGCACAAAAATTTGTTAATCTATTTATTTTAATGTTCTTGATGTACAAATAGAAATCCAACAATAAAAAATTTAAAACCTTATTATATATATTTTTACAAAATAGTGACTTTTTTGTGAGTTTCTTTCCAATGGTATCATCGCAAAAATGATAGCAGGCCGACTGGTGTCGGGAAAGGGCAACATAGATCAATATAAAAACGATCCTAAAATGTTAGCAGACATCACTCAGTCATCATCATTGTTCTGATCAACAAGTGCCTTGCAAATACAAAAACATGTCTTCTTTAAAGGTCTGTATTAAAATAGTAACACCTTTTATATTTATCGATTCTATTAATCAAATAGCTTCTAATATTCGAAATGGAGCTTTTATAAACAGATGTTCTTAACGCTTATTTTACAAAAAGCATTTTTTTGATAACACATTTTCTCATATATATGTCCACTTCTGTCTGTTTCTCCGCTAACTTCTTCTACGGCTTTCACCGATGGATAAACGAGGAAGTTTGTATCTATAATTTTTACAGAAAGCGACGTGCTTTCGTGCAACGGAATAATGAATAATGATAACTTTAATAGGAACCAAATTTGCAATTAAAAACATCAGCTGTAAGTACAGTGGGGATTAGAAAAGGTTCATCACCTTAAAGTCGACATTTGCTTGTACCAGGGCAATTATCGTTTAAAATGTGTCAGTTGTCTGCTTAATTTTTTAGTTTCAAAGGGTATTAAGAGTATATATATAACTTTATAAAGGAATGAATTGACTAAGGAAAAATTGAAAATCCTATGAAAAATTAAACATAATACATTACTAAAAAGTATTAATTATAAACTCCAACTAATTTATTTATTTATTATCTAACACGTAATTCTAAACAAGATTATAACAATGTCAGTAAATCTTTATTAGGTTTGTCCAGACATTTTATTTCATGCGATACATTAATTAATATATGCAATCATTATTAATTCGTTTTAATATTTGTGCAGATCGTATCAACACTAGCAGTGTTAACTATAGCGTCAGCTGGTCGCCTTGAACCTCAGTATCTTCCGCCTCATGCTGGTGGGTACAGCGGTTCTGGGTTCGGTGGGGGATTCGCCGGAGGTTACAGTGGCGGCGCCCACATTCCAATTCTTAGATATGACAACGTTAACAACGGCGATGGAACATATAGATACAGGTAAAGAAATTATGAAAACAATTATTGTGGCATTATGTTTAATGTACATTGCATTATTTGCTCACACCGATTATTGGATTCAAATAATTTATGACAAAAGAATTTATAAAAGAACATAATAAAAAGGTTTTTGCCAATCGGTATTTCCTTTACATAGGCGCTTTTCGCGTATATCTGTCTGTATGGCCGCTAACTCCTCCTAAACCACGCAACAGATTTTAATGCGGTTTTCACCATCAATTACATAATTCGTCCCGGAAGTTTTATAATAATAAAACCTAATTAAGTTTTATGTAAATAGAAAAAACAATATTTTGCAACCAAGTCACCGAAAAATAAAATTTACATGGCTTATACGTAGACTAAGCCTTAACGAACTGTTAAAGTTCACATATTCACATATTCAACAGCTACGAGACCGGTAATGGAATATCTGCACATGAAAGCGGGTCTCCTCGTGCACCAGGTCCCGAAGGTCCGGCGGTGACTGCGGAAGGTGGTTTCTCGTACCGTGCACCAGACGGCCAGCAAGTCTCTCTAACGTACACGGCCGATGAAAACGGCTTCCATCCCACTGGATCTCATATCCCAACTCCACCTCCGATCCCGGAAGCCATTCTTCGCTCTTTGGAGTTCAACAGACAAAACCCTTCTTCGTAAGTATTTCCTTTAATTTAATTTAAAATAATTTAATATTCTTTTGTTATTTTGACATGCAATAACGTCTAAAGAGCCTTTATTTTTTCAAAGATTTTCTTTTACTTACTGTGCATGAGATGGGGACTAAATAAGCCGATGCCTCGATAACTTAAAATTTTTCAGGATAAAAAGTATCCTATATATTAATCCAGGTAATAAACTATCTGTGTGCCTAATTTCATCCAAATCCGTTCAGTAGTTTTTACTTGAAAGAGTAACAAACATGCATGCATAAAAACCTATCTCACAAACTCGCATTTATTATATTAGTAGGATTTAAATCATATCCTTTTCGTGTTATTTATGTTGTTATTATTATTGTGATTTCAGAGGAGACGGCTCATACAATGGACGTTACAACAACGGAGGCTACCACTACTGAACAGATTACTAGAGAGATAAGACACAAAAAACGGCTGTGTTAAACAAAAATGGACTCTGATTGGAATAATTTATTATTTATTTTTGAAATATTTATTTTGTAGCAACTTTTCTGTGTGTTTGTTAAGCTTTAAATAAATTAAGGAATTAAATTTCTTAAACAAGCAGAATTTTTTGTTTATTTTTTAAATATAACCGAAAAGGGGTGCTAACGAAGATAATTATATTGGGAATTTATTTGGGTTAATTTATTCTATATTATAATCTTAAACAAGATCTCGTATCTTAGTATAACTTATATTACCATTAAGGATATTATGATAAATTAAAATTTAAACTGCTGTGACTAGCTGCTAACGATAGCGTCTTCAAAATAATCATATTATAACTGAGTCGTCATCGCAAGAAACATAAATTATTCGAAAATAACTGGTATAAACAATTAACACCTCAGAAAATATATGAGTAAATATGACGCCCGACACTGTTGATAGTGGCGCCGCCACAACTTTTTTATATTTTACATGATCCCTCGGTAACTATTATCTAATCTGAGCCCTCAGTTTAAATGGTACCCTATGTTTTTTCTGTATCCCTGAGACTGTGTATGCAAAATTTCATAATGACCGGTTGAATAATTAAGGTGTAAAAAAGTAACAGACAGACAGACAAACAAAGTTACTTTCACACTTATAATATGCGTCTGAATAATGTATGCATGTAGTAAATTATTCGAATGTTTATCGATACTTTTATTTAGAATTTCACTGCGTCCGTTTCAGATGTGAAGAATAATTTAATATGGCCATTTTTTAGATCTGAATACTTTGGTGGTAAGAATTACCTTATCATTATTATTACCTTACTATTAGTATTAGTTATACTATTAGTATTAGTATTAGTTACTATTAGTTAGACGTTTAAAAATTACCTTAACGATTAAATACAAGTTGTTTTAATAATACCATGGACTAATTTTTGTATTGTATTCTGGTGAAACTGAAAAAATAGTTCCAACTTTAAAAAAGTTCCAACCTACTTAATTTTCTGTGGTATGAACATTAGAAATCAGATTATGCAAATCAATATTTTGAAATTTATTTCATAAATGTTAATTATTATGATTAGACGAAGTGTAATTATTCACATAAGTGTTACTTCCACAAATATCACAGCACATTTGTAAAAAAAGTCAGTTCAACAAATTATATTAATGGTAACATGGAATGCTAATATCCAAGAACACTAATTTACTGAGCTTATAATAATAAAAGCCTCAATTTTAATGAGCTAGAACAGTTAATGTCAGTTTGAACTAACACTCTAACTGTAAATGAGCAATAAATTGCAGTAGTTGGTTAGTAATTGTCGGTTTGCAAGTTTGATTGTCTTTTAGACTCAATAAGTTAACTTCTCCACGTAGGAAACATATCATTCAAGTTCTTAGCTTGAATGATATATTTCGCAATGAAACAAAAAGTGCAATGTTTTGTTAGGTAAATATGAACTAAGTTTTGCTTTTTAAAGAATACTTTAGGAGAGTTTTCTGTACGTGTCAGCAATATGGCTGTTGAAACATTTATCTTCGTTATTATTTAGAATTTCACTGCGGTCGTATCAGTTGTGAAGAATAATTTTATATGATCATTTTCTAGATTTTTGTTACCTCATAATAAACTAGCTGTTGCACGCGACTTCGTCGGCGTAATTGTATGAAATATAGCCTATGTTACTCGCTGATAGTAAAGTTTTCTACAGGTAAAAGAATTTTTAAAATCGGCCCAGTTTATTCATTACAAACATACAAAAATACAAATCTTCTCTCTTTATAATAAACTAGCTGTTGCAGGCGACTTCGTCCGCGTAACTTTATAAAATATTATTCGATTCCCCACACGACCGCTGCGTAGGGAGCTTTATAATATGAGTAAGTATATATTATCGTACCTAAGACGTTTAGAAATTACCTTGAAGATCCAATAAAAGTTTTTTAAAAGATTTTGTATTACATTTACATCGCTTTGTACTTATGATTCCATAGATTGAAGTTAACTGTTTATTTTTTTTTTAATTAAAAAGTTCCTACTGATTTTCTGTCACACTGAATTTCCTGTAATGTGAATCTATAGTCAACATTCAAAATGTTGAGTAATTGAATTTTAAATATCACCGGTTGATTTTAAAAAAGATATTATATTAAAGCTAGATTTTAAATTGAGAAAAATGTAGAAAAGAATTTTCATGATAGTGAAAATTTTTATGTTAGTTTAGAGATAGATGGTTTTTGTTGTAGCATTTTTGTATTTTGAGATGATATAAAGTTTTTAAATTGGTTTTAATAAATGAAGATTATGTGCACATGAAATGGAAATTTAATCATAACCCTGAATTTACACTAATAACATAAGATCGGAATATATAAAACGATATTTGAACATTTGTCTTCGTTATATTTTGTTATATATCTGTTTCGTGGCCTAATACCGTGAACAATAGGGATAATATCGTGGTTCGGGTAAGTGGACTGTAGAAAACATATGTTCACTAAAGCACCTCATGCTTTGCATGTGAAGATTTCACTAATGGCTAATATTTATCCAGACTTCTTAGCACTTCTTCTGGAATACAGGCTCTGGTTTTTTATTCTGTTGGTCGATAGTTTCATATCGATAATATATATTTAGTGGTTTAAATAACCGTTTGAATAGTATATAGGTAAATATAATAAATATTCAGGTCGCTTTTTACATTAATAGTAGAATTGCTGTAGAGTTCATCAACAGTAGAGTTTATTAACAGTATAGTGTTGATTAAAATTCCTTGTATTTGGTTCAATATATTTTTTATTCTTTGCTTCAAAGACACTTGCTTTATTTACAATAGATTGTTACTTCACTAAGTTAATAAATAACTTATTTTTATAATATGTTATAGCAATCAATCATTCATCAATTTCACCATATCACATTAATTTACGTAATCATAGGTCCAGTTGTTTTTCCATCATCTTTGTATTAGTATCGTCCTCCGTTGTAAGCACCATTGTCCCTAAATATGGAGAGAAACTTTAATTGGTTTAGTTAAAATTTAAAACTAGGCATACTCTTAAAAACTAGGACTGAAATCTACTTAAGTGTATAAAACACCTTTGCTAGAATATTTCACTGTTAAGAAGCCATATCTATATCTTCTATTATATTCTATACCAAAAGTGTGTGTATAATATTTTCAGAAAAAATTGAATCCATCCGAATTCGGGGGTGGGTGGCGGTTTACCACACATCATCCAAACAGATGTTTACTAAAAGCGGTCTCAGGGGACTTTTCACTGTATAAAGAAATCTGATCAATACATTTACGACAATTGGATATCGACGAACAATGTTAACGAAGCGTAGAAACGATATAATATTGTTTCTATTATTTTTAAATGAACAAATAAATATTTTTATATTACTAAAATACTAAAACTTAGCATAAAGTTAATGACGCACATTGAATCATTAATTTTTTAAACTTAGATAAGTATCTGTAGAATGTTAAAAAAAATATTTAGCACGAAGTAACCACAATCCATTCATTCCATAGAATTATAGAATATAATTATAGAATTATAGAATATAATTATAGAATTATAGAATATAATTATAGAATTATAGAATTATAGTTTTAATAACAATTTTACTTACGAGGAAGGATGTTGCCTATTGAATTCTAAGGAGCGAAGAATGGCTTCTGGAATTGGGGGTGGAGTCGGGATATGGGAACCGGTGGGATGGAATCCGTTCTCATCAGCGGTGTACGTGAGAGAAACTTGCTGACCGTCGGGAGTGCGGAATGAGAAGCCGCCTTCTGCCGTCACAGCCGGACCTTCAGGTCCCGAAGCACGAGGAGATCCACTCTCGTGAGCTGAGATACCGTTTGGTGTATCGTAACTAGAAATCAAATAGAAAAATCAATTGGCAAACAAAAATTTTTACTTCAAATAAACATTTTCCAGGCGTTTTTTTAACGTTGGGAAATCCTCGTGGATACGTAGCAGCATAGGTCTGCGAGGATATACCGGACTCCTACCAGCTAAAACCCAACGACTTTTTAGACTTTATTTTATTTATAGCTAGGTCAGGTACTTTTGAATATATTGAAGATTTTCTAACCGACCCTTTTTCTTTGCAGTCCAGTGCTTATATTCTAAGTAATTCTTTAATACGAACATCGTGTGTCCATTCATATAAATATATACAGACAGATAATATAAATATATACACATACTTCATTATTCCTATTACGCTTGATTAAACCTTTTGTTGACGCTCACGCATGCTTTCGATTGTTCCATAATTACTTTATATTGTACATTAATATTTAGCCCCTTAATCCTAGGAAACGGATTAAGGGGCTAAACCGGGTTAAATCTAGTCTTAAAGATCCAACACCTTAATGAAAGGGAAAAACTTTTAATATGAATACCAAAATAATAATGCATGTTATCAAACCTGAATCTATAGGTCCCATCACCATTGTTAACATTCTCATAGCGATAGGGCACGTTGGCGCTCGCGTGACCTCCATTTGGAACTAAATGATCTAGACGATCAGCCGCAACCATCGCCACTAGAACAGCGCAGACAGAGACTATCTGAAAGGAAATTTAATATAATGAATATCTGTCTCTGTACCAGATGGATTGAAGAAGAAGCAATATGTATTGGGTAATATATTTTTACAATGTTCTAGTGCAGCACACAAGAGTTCACATCTTCTATAATTCTTATATCCTCTCCAACATTTTTGTTTTCCGGTTTCCTCACAAAATTTCCTTCGCATATTTAATGTACATAACTCAGATTCAAGCAAATTGAAATTTCTAAAGACAAAAACATTTAAGAGTACAAAAGTCAATCATCAATGTATATTATAAAAAAAAAGTCGCTGTTATTTCCTGTCTTTTTCTCCACTAACTGCTTATAAACACATTTTTCAATCATGGAAAGAGCGATAAACGATGAAGGTTTGTATATATAATTTGCAGAAAAAGATGTATCCGTGCGTAGCCGGGGTGGGGCGCTAGTCTAAAATAAAATGTTTAGTGAAATCACTTTAAATACAATTGATTACAAATACTATTATAATGAACAGTTAAAAAGTGATTTAAAATATAATAATTTAAAAACACAACAGACATTAAAGTGACGTCACTGTTATCAAAAATAATTCCCGTTTATTTTAATGCACAGAAGAAAAAAAACACTGTTTTTATTGGTAACAGCTGGATTAGTTCAAAGCTTCGTTTATCCTTACCAGTTTCGACATAATTGTATAAACGAGTGGTGAGATAAATAGTGTTGATATTGTTGGAGCCGCGGCTTCGGAATACATTCATCGGGGATGTAGCATCGTTTTATATCTGTCGATTTTGCCCTTTAGCGGCCCCACCTTGCTCACTATTGTCGATCTGCTTTGATGAGCCTTGGCGCAAATCACGAGAGCTTAGAATCTCATGTTCAAGTTCAGATGCAACGAATTCTTGCATACATTTTGGTGATGCGCAGATAACCAATCATCGCTGAACAAGGAAACCAGACACTTGTTCAAATATCTATTGAATTAAATACGATTTAGTTAAAAGAATAATAGCAAAAGAAACAATTGAAATTGGGATTTCAAAAGAGGAATTCAGTAAAATAATAGGCCACAGGGATCATTCGGCACATTGATGACATTTAAACAAGGACGTGGGTGTGAAATAGGAGTTGCAATTTAAAATAAATGTCCTTTCTTTCAGGGAATTTGCTCGCAATTTGCTTATTTAGTCTTTCAAATGTAATCCTATAATCTGGACTTTAATTTGCTATTGTACCTTAAAAACTCCTTCATCTTTAGCACAACATCTGACACCAAATCTTCTATCACTCTTGGTATATTATTAAAGTTTTCAACGAAATAAAGAAACAAAATTTCCATAACTAATAGAAACTTTACAATATACATGTACGTCTATCATTATGTGGCATTTTCGATTATATCCTTACAGCACTATATTTTGTATGACAAATCTCAAATACATATATGGATTGTAAGTTTAAGTTAGAATATGAAATATGAAAATGTAAATTTATATGTATAAGGAAACAACATTAGATGAGTTATTCTTGATGAATGAGATGAAATGAGTATCACAATAAATTTATCTACTTATGCATGAAAAACAATATTAAAGTTTTATGTGTGTTTTTTATTCTCAAGAATTGACTTTCTGTTGGTAATTAATGTGAAAAAAATAATAATATTGAAGTCAGTAAAGAAAAGGATTTACTTGTGTTTATAGGTGACGGTTTCCACTTACAACCAAGTGGACTCTCTACCTGCCTACCACGCTTTAGTATATTTTTGCCCTTTTTTACTACTAAGTACTACCTCCTTGTCGTTGAATGAACAGCACTTTTAAACTACGAATTTTAAAAGATCAGCACATCATCCCATGTCGAGATGGGAATTTCTGTCGGGAAACTAATTTCCGACTTAATTACTTTGAAATATTCAGGGATGAAAATTGTGCACCTTGTAGAATCCATATTAACAATAATTACATTAAAATCTCATCAACCGATACAAAGATATTAGTAACATTTATTATTATGATAAATCACATAAGGTATTATTAAATGACAGAACCATTTCCAAACATTTATATCCTATTAACAAATTTGAACCTTACTTAATATGCGTAATGATTATAGTTAAATATACAATCTGTCTTTACAATCTGAATTTTGGATTTACAAAAAAAAAAATTTAATTAAAAGAACTGTTGCTAACAATGGCACCAAATAAATTTAATGATTTTTAATTAATATGTAGTTACAAAAATTGTGTGGTCTAAAATAGTTCTGATAACGCGATTCGCTTCGCTTTCACACGCGCCATAATGTTCTCGTGCGGTATTTCCTTACAAAATACCAAACCGACATTTTAATGGAAACAAACGTCAAAGTCTCAAATGTAAGTGTTGTGTTTTATGTAGAGTTTCGATAAATTATATTACAATAATACTTTGTCTCTTGTTAGTATGAAACCGTTCATATGGAGATATTTTTTTGTGTTTTAAATTGTAAGTTCGTCACAGAGTTGCTAATAAATAAACTAGGAAAAACGAAATGCAGTTTGCCCTGCCACGACTATAGTTTAAAATATTAATTAATAATATAGTCATTATAGAAGAATGTATATAAATGTTAAAGAGTAATATTTAAGATTTCCAAAACCCATTCCACTAATCATATCTTGTACCTTATCATTTGTTCTTTCATGGTTTCAAAGTCAGCCTAATCCATCAAGGTGTTACTTGCGATTATTGGCATCTGTATAACTACTAGATATTTTAACGTAATTAATACTTAATAAGTAGCACTAAGCAACGATATTCAGATACATAACTGGGCAAACTCTCAGCGGCCAGGTTCTTCTCAACTGGATAGATTTGCAACTGAAACCGGACAAATTCGCAACTGGACAGATTCTCAACGGTTTCTCAGTTTCTCAGCTGGTCAAGTTCAGGACTTGACAGTTTATTAACTGGACAGAACGTTTTATGATTCTTTAAGAAAATATAAAGTGTTCAAAATTTGCGTACTAATTTCTTACCATCGTTTTGGAAAGCATTTTTTAAACCACTAAATAATTATGTCTTCTAAACTGTGAAAATGTTTTGCTTTAAAAACATTCCCGTGGAAATCAACCTGACACAACAATTTCAATCACAACGATGATATTATTACAACAGAATAATTACAAAGAAACTTCGACGGTGTGATTTTAAAATTTATTTTGTAAAGCTTTACTATAATCTACAGTCTTATTAGTATATAATAATATATAATTATTTCTTGAATATTGTGTTACAGAAGCTATTCATCATTATCAGCCTGTGTCTCAATTACTGCTTGTAGGCTCCTGCCAATGGTCGTCACTAGGCACGGCGTTCTGTCTTTAGCATCCAACCGCTTACCGCGAAGCCTTTCAGGTCGTCTGTCCACCTGGCCACAGGGCGTCCCACAACAGATGTGATCGGCCCATTGCCACTTCAACTTGCTAATTTTGTTTTTCGGACAATTTTAGAATTTTTGATCCTCCAATCCGACATTATTGCTCGTGTGGTATTAATAAAATTTTGATACCTTTGCGAAGACAATATTACTTAATGATGAGAAAAATAATATATTTCAATATCCCTTTAGTACGTACTTGTTATTATAATTGTTTAAAAGATACATATTTTTACACTTGACTGTACCAATAGACGTTACCTCTGATAGCCACCACAAGGTGAGCCGACGAAATGGTCAATACCATATAGTTCAACTAGTTGTTTTCAACAGACGAATAGTACGAGTAAAAGTCTCAGGGAAACGGTGAATATGTCCGGATTAAACGTGCTAATCATGATTATAAAGAAATAAAAATACAAGTTCTAATCTGTTTATTGAATATTTTATTATTATCATACGATTTTATACATGAAACTTCATCAACTTAATACCCATGATGATTTCCTCCACTGTACGAGCCGTCGTCACTGTAAATGAAAGGAAAACCTCTTAAATATTTCAGACAAGATGGAGGGTACGTCCACCATAAAATGTACCTGATGTTTTGTTAAAATAATATTAAAATAATATAATATATTCCGTATGACAATCTTGGTAATTTTTTATATATAAACATTACAGGTCACATTGTGTGTCCTCGATGAACTCCTAAACTACTGAACCGATTTTGATAAAACTTCGTAACTATGTGTAATTTGGTTCTACTTAAAAGATAGGATAGTAGTGAAAGTAAAGCAAAATCCATACTAATATTATGAATGTGAAAGTCTGTTTGTCTGTTACCTTTTCACGCATTAACTCATAAAAGTTTTGCATACACATTGTCAGAGATACAGAAAAGAACATATAGGAACCTTTCATTCAGAAAGAATGTACTTTGCCTGTTTTCGAGGTATCATAAAAATAAAAATCCAACGCTCGCAAAAGTATAACAGCAATAAAGATTGAATAATACAATCAGGCGTTATATTTTTATTTTTCAACGCGGACGATGTTTCGGTGAAATGCAAGTAGATAAGTATTTCTATACATATTATAAAACAAAGTCCCCGCAGCGTCTGTCTGTCTGTATGTACGTTACGATGATATCAAAAACTATTAAACGGATTTTCGTGCGGCTTTCACAGTTGGAGAGAGCATTAAACAAGGAAATAAAAAACGTTTGCTTACCTGGAAGCATGTTGTCTATTGTATTCCAAGGAGCGAAGAATGGCTTCAGGAATCGGAGGAGAAGTGGGAATGTGAGAACCGGTCGGGTGGAATCCATTCTCATCAGCAGTGTATGTAAGAGACACTTGTTGGCCATCCGGAGTACGGAATGAGAATCCGCCTTCTGACGTCACAGCAGCACCCTCTGCTCCCGAGGCACGAGGCGATCCACTCTCGTGAGCTGAGATTCCGGTAGGAGTGTCGTAGCTGTAATAAACAAAAATGTATTTTTCCTTTTTTTATTTGTGACTGCAGTAATTTTGAAGAGCCCTTTGGATGAGTGGTTAGGGCGCTTGCCTTAACGCTCTGTTCTCGGGTTTCCGGGTTGGATCACGGGATCCCTGGAGCATAAATGCATTCCCTATGGACTCTGAAACTGCTGAACCGATTTTGATGAAATTTTCAGACAACCTTCAGATTAGTCCAGCGGGTAGTTTGGTAGCGATCGGACACGGACGAAGTTGCGGGCACCTACTAGTTGTAGTATAAAAACTACTGATTTTATCGATAGGCGATTCTACCAAAACAAACCTAAAAAGTCAATAGTTATAAGAAAATTGTACCTGAAACGGTATGTTCCATCGCCGTTATTCACATTCTCATAATTGAGTGGTACTCCTGCGTACGATCCAGCGCTGGAGGAAGCATGTGCTGTAGCACTTCCAACAAAGGGAGGTAAATATTCTGGCTCCAAGCGACCGCTTGAAACGACCGCCACTAGAGAGAAGGTATATATGATCTGCAAATAAATAATCAATCGTACGTATTTATAGTCTGATACTGAACATAAAACTAACTATACTTTTTCTTTATTCCTTAATTACAATTTAAGTTATGGAAAAGTTATGGAATTATAAGTCTGGGAAATGACGTAGCATTTTCTTGTCCTCCTCTTCACCGGACTATAAAATAGAATTAAGGACCTTAAATCTAATATCTTTAAATTTGCGCGCAGTTGAAAACAGCGTTTATGAAAATGTTTCGAAAATCCAAAAAAATTATAGTTTTTTTTTATTTACCAGTTTGTTCATATTGAATAGAGGATCTGTAGAGTTCTCTGTTACGGTTATGATTTATGAGATGTCTATATTGAATTCACGGGTGTACCCCATTTTATATTCACAGATATTGCCCTTTTGACATGTTGCCTAATCTTATTCGCTATTGTTAATCTGTTTCTGGTGTATGGTTCAAAACACAAGATTCAGCCTTTCGGTTTAAAAAAAATCCCAAGATGCAAAAATATATGTTTATAAGCGAATGTATAATGTAAATTGATAAATTCATGTTTAAGCTATATAAAATCTAAACCTATCAGAATTTCCAAATTAATAAAATAAAAATGATGAAATTATTTTGCTTAATATTTTCATTAATTTCTAATCTAGGTCTAAACTAGTTATAGAGAAATAAAACTAGTTAATAATACGAGTATATTTAGTAACATTTATATAATACGTTCATATATGAAACAACAAGTTAATGATTTATTCTGATTGAAATTATGGAACGACGAAAGTTAGCTTGCGCGCTAGCGGTTCGAACAGCTGTCTCTTATAACTTGCGCCAACTGAAATACTTTCCCAGCGGGATACCATAGAACAAGGTGACGAGACGAGTATCAACTTTGCGATAAACCTTTACTACAGTGCGAATTACATATGTTGTAGATATTTCAGTGCTAACTGATATAATATACCAGCTTTTGCAAGCAACTTCGTCTACGTTCTTCGATAACAGTTAGTACTTTTTTGCTAAAATTTAATGATGATCGGTTGAGTAGTTAAGGCATGAAAGCGTAACAAACAAACATACAAGCTAACTTACTTTTGCGTTTTTAATATTTGAATTTCAAACATACAATATTACTAGCGATTCACTCACACCTTCGCACGGATGCAACTTTTTTCTTTAAATTATACACACAAACCTTCCTCGCTTATCTTTCCACTAGTAAAAACCGTATCAAAGTCCGTTGAGTCAATTAGAAAAAGGTAACGGAGAGACACACTTTATTTTATAATATGTTATATCCTTGTGCAATTTAGATAGATAACTCTCCCTCGTTTTCTTCCCGGGGTTAAGTTAACTTAAGACACCCCGGCGATCCGTATATTTTCTAATCATAATGATATCCTACTTCGTATTTTATGTATTTCTAATTTTAAAATTAATCATTATCCCTTGCGTATTCTTAACACGTCTATGTATTGTCATTAAGTTTTATTTAGCCTGATCGCCACGTTCACTATTTTTCTGCAAAAATCTAAAAAATATTTGCTTATGTATAAACTTATTGGGTAAAATTATAGATACATTCTGTTCGTGGAAGTTTATATCTAGTATATCATGTACCAGCCCGAATCTAACCAGCCAGATATCCGTCGATGCAGATATCCGTCGATCTTGATTCCATAAGTGTAAATCGCAAGGCCGGTAGTAGGCACCCGCGATTATATAATATGATCACACACACATGCAAAACCGCTGATCTAGTTAATGTGAAATCTAGTATCAGTTACTGATAATTTTAAATTGCAAATATTTAAAGGTTTAACAACTGCAAAATTCATTCGACATTAAGTCCATATCATATGATTGGAATTTCAATGTTTAGTGTATTGTTGTGATGTCATCGATCGAGAGTTGAATTCAAACCACTTTCGAACACTTTATTATTAGTGCATACTGCTGGTGCCAACAGCCTTTGGGAATTTAACATTTACCGTAAGATGACTTGTACTGATACAAAATTCAATACATACTAGCATTTAATTGTTATGTTCAACAAAATGCTTAGTGGCCACATTATTGTTCGTTAATAGTAAATGTCGTATTTATTAGAATATTTCTTATGTGTCTTATTCCATTTTATTTTAGTTAGAGTATCGTTTTTCAACCTTTTTAGTGTTCTTTGTAGCAACCCACTACAATATGAAAAAGGTCGCATTATATTTTATTTCAAACAACTTTGGCTATTACTTTATTTTATTCTAATGGTAATATTTAATTGCATTCATAAGTGTTTGTATCATAAGTATGCAAAGGAATTTAATAGTACGTTTAAGTAAATATTGTTTATTTAAGCGTCAGGTACGGGATATATAGTACATTTTATATTGGTAGGATGTCACCTATGGTAGGATGGTACAAGAATTTAATTTTTGTTTGTTTCATAAATAAATAAACAGGAGAATAAAATTCATTAGTTGGATTTAAAAACTTGGTCCTCAGACTGTGAATTTGTCTGATATGATGAAACCAATAATAAGTTTAAACAAATTCCTTACAATAAATTATGAGCTGTTCGTATGTGGAAATAAAACGGAAAGTGGTCAGAATGTTCAACCACATTCAATTTAATAATTAGAAGGTCATCTTGACCCAAATACAATACTCAACTCTCCCCTATTGCGTCATCGCCAGATGATGACTAATTCGATGCTCTGGACGCATTCACATTCATTTAAGACTAAACTGATTCGCAAGCCTTACCACAACTAACTTTAATACCTACTTTTTTTGTTTGTTTACACCCATTATATAGCTACGTTGGATGAGGGGTTACGGTGCGTGCCTTAACGCTCTATCTCAGGGGTCCCGGGTTCGGGTCAAGTTTGGAAATGAACTTTTCAAATTCATCTCTGGTCAGGATCTGCAGTGTAGTGGCAAGTCACACTGCGCTTCGCAGTCATTTGGGCAGCCCGTCTGATGGCAGTATCCACCCCCCTACAGAAATCCAACTGTGAAATGACACCACTTGTGCTGTTGTCTATCTGTGTGCGAGTTTCAGGCCTAAGGGATACCACAGAGTCCATGTTCCTTTTTCCTATGTCCCATTTCCCATGTCCCATTTTCATCTAAATCCCTTTTACTTTCCACGAATGGGATTGTTTGTTCGACTTTGACTAAGATAAAACCTTTTCTATCACACTTACTAATTAAGAACATAACAGAAAAGGACTTTTGTAATGTTATAAGCATTTGTCTAGTTGAGTAGTGTAATATAGATAGATAAAGGCCTCTCTCTGTCTACCAACTATATTTAGAACATTATTTCCATGGGTACCTTTATTTCAAAACTGACGCACTGAAGACACTGCCGCATTGTCTTAGACACCCCTTGTTTGAGGCAGCATTTGTGAACAAACGGTACGTCTTATAATATACATGTACATAATATATTATAAAGCTATTGAATCAAAATAGTTTATTATTTACTCTCAGTTCAAGACTTTTTTATAGCCGAAAGAATGAGCAAGCTGAAGTGGCAATGAGCAGCTACATCTGCCGCAGGGCGGAAAACCAAGGAAACGAATTGGTTAGCGCAGCGTGTGATGCCCTGCGGCCAAGTGAAATGGCAGAAGACCATACGCGGTGGGGAGCCTTGAGATAGGCCTACATCCAGCAGTAGAGAGACTCGTGAGTATATGGTGATAATGCTTTAATACTTAAAGACATTTGTTTCTCTACAAACTTCTGTGAAAGTTTCATAACGCTAGAACATTATATATTCTCAATATGAGCTACTATTTAAGGTCCTTTTTAATATTGAATTGATCATCAAAGACAAAAACGAGAACCGATTTATTCAACACCTTTTATTTTTGACGCTTTGTAACGGAACGTTCACTTTCCCTTGGACGTTTTCGCATACGTATAAAAAGACACGATTTAGGGCTCCTCGAGTCTGGAGTAAGATAATATACAACATTTATTAAATTATTAAAGAAAGTTTTTTATGTTAAGGTCGGCAGACAGGCTGACGGTCTACTTGATGGTTGGCCTGACTACAGTTAAGTAGTATTAAAGATAACGGATTGGGATGGGATGGGGTATTTGGTCAATTTACCTTCACAACTAAGTATATCCAATATGTCTTTAAAATAAAAAAGGATCTTCTATTTGCAGTACCGGAACAGTCTTCTCTGTCTTTTTTTCGTCGGAACAACGAAACAGTGAATCAGTTATTCGTTCAATATTCTTTGAAACGTCAGTCTATTTTTACTAGGATTTCGGAAAAAAAATAGCAAAGATTATTTTATTTTAGATGATCCCTATGAAGGTACCCTATGTCCTTTCTTGTATCCATGACAACGTGTATGAAAATTTTGCAAAAGGTAACAGACAGACAGACAGAGTTACTTTCACATTTATTATAATAAAAAAGTATGGATGGGTACATATATAATCAAAAAGAGACTTACTTATTTAATTTTGAGTCATTGTTAGTATTTTCCTTAAAAAAAATTGAACATATTTAGTTTAAACCGACATTGAGGTCTTTCAACGAGTGATTCATCTTTTAATATGTCTGCTGTGCAGAATGATTCATCTAGATGGCTCAATATTGGCTATAAGAGATATAAAACCGTAAGTCTATAAAACTATAAAATATAGAGAAAACTTATCTAGACTTTTGCGTTAAGGTTCACAAACACATATCTATGGTATGTGTTATTTACTATAGTAATAACCTTGTTCTACTGGTATAGGATATACCAGTAGAACAAGGTTTTGATTCTAAATTAATTTGGAACTAGTATGACAAAATATTCCACATAGCTTAGTATCATATTATTATCATATGACAAATTAGACAGACATGCAAATATAAATGTAAATAATGAAGGAACCTACTATCTGACATTTTTCCTAATATGCATACATGTATAAGACCCTCGTTTTATTCTGAAATCTTTTTTTGCTGCGCAATCAACCGTAAAGGCAGAAAACTGGGGACAAAAGAAAAATGGAGCGTATACGCAAAGGCAGTTTAACATATCTCTAATCTTTATGTAATATGGAATTTTTTTGTAGAGTAAATAGTGGGATTTAGTGTAGTTTGATTGTAAACATTGATCATAATTTTTAAAATACTTATATATTATTTATGTAATAAATTATTATACAAAATTGTGTTATAGGTCGTTGTGTTTATCCAGACTGATTTAATACCTTCAATAGATGTTGGTGGTAGGCCTCCCTGATCCGCTAGTCGATAATACCAAAATTATATATTTTATTTAGAACGTATGCAATTTTCCCGGAAAATTTACCAGTTTCCTAGGGCTCATCGTAAGATCTTTCCTAAGGTTTCAGCCGTTCTCGAATTTTTCGCTTAGCGACATATTTGAGTCATTTTTATTTATATAAATAGATAACATTCCTTTTTACATTTCTATGAGAGTTTTATGGGGTCAATGTCGATGAGATATAGCTATGGGTATAGGTAATACGAAATACATAGGTACATGTGGAAATGTTTGAAAAGCGCCTACACTCTAAACAGTTAAGTAAGTATGTGTCTATTATTTAAGCTAATGGTACCTAATATTGTAATGATAAGCTAATGGTGGTTTAAAAATAAAAATTGTTAGAAAAACAAACCTTAGAGCTTCCCTTTGCTTTACTTGTTATGGTTCCGGCATTTTGCCAGAACGGGATAATAATTTAAATCTCTATAACAACGAATGGAAGTTTTCGGCGATAGTAAATACCTACATATTTTGTATGACGCACGAAATCTTCATTTATAGAAGAAGCAAAATGTTAGAGGTATGAATTTTATACTGGTGATAAGAAATATAATTTTGAATGTAATTTTAAAAAACAAGTGAAGGGTTTTTTTTTTTTTCAGAATGAATGTCATTGTTGCTTTTAAGATTTTAGTAGAGAATGTTCTTTAGAAATTATATTAAAAATGTTTGTTTAGTAAATATTGATAGATATTATAAATAGCTATGTACAAAGAAATTATAGTGAATAAAGTGAAAATATGAAGAAATATAGAAAGTCTTACTTATTTAACATAATAAATGGGTCTAAGAGAAAAGTAAAGTTAGAAGAATTATGATGCACTGGTAGCAACGAATAGAAATTTTAATAACACGAAATACAATTGAATCATAGAAAATATGATAATTTAACAAAACTTCACTATACATTTTGTATTTGACATTATTATACTGAGGGACAGATTCTTTTTTTTAATATTATGAAGCCACTCAAACTATTTTAACGGGTGGAGAGTAGAGAATCGCGTTTCGTCATAAACTGAAAAACTCGTTTGGTGGCCGTAACCAACTTCTAAGAGAAAACTTTAACATTCATCACGTGTTCTGTTATGTTTGCGGGAATAGAGAATAGAGCCAGAGCCGTATCCTATATCCCCATATTTTCCGTTTTCCCTAATATTCTATCGGGGTAAAAACATACCTTAAAATTTATAAGGAATGTTCTGACTATCTTCGCGTCTCCGCGTGTTTGGAAGATCCCTTGTAAGTCTTCCTAGTACAACAAGAAAATTATCTTTTGGTCAACATATATTCGAGTTGGAGAGATGCAGATCTGACCAAAAGATAGACACACTGGCGTTAAAATGACTAACTAATTCGCAGTGAGAGATCTCAACAAACACATTCGCCGACACGCAGTCCAGACGCGGTGACCTTCGTTATACGATAACTACGAAAGATCCCGACTACTCCAGAACGTTTCCCAGAACTCAGTCATACACAAATAAAGTGTATAGTTCAATTAGTACCGTTGAAAACACAACTGTTTACCATTTATATAAGTTCGAGATACTGCGTTTCAATATATTTTTTTATTTCTGTATTTCTTTTACGTATTACTTTAATATTTGACGAAATAGAAGGATTTAGAATTAGTTCATTTAAAATTTTACTTTAAATAATTATAAAATGTCTTTGAAATATTCCACCCGTACGAAGCCGAGGGTCGCACAAAACTTCCTCGTTCATCGCTGTTCTTGGAAAGCCTTATTCGGTGTATCTAACTTACATACTTTAATGAATACTATTTTGTTTTATATTTTTCGTAAAAACATCTTACACTTTTGTGGCGTTTGAAAGAAATTTCATTTACTTTGACAAGTTGTAAACATGAAAAAGTTGTTTATTTCCTGGGACATTAATAATTTGGCTACTTTTTTTTTTAAAATTAGGTGACATCAGCAAACAGTACGATTTCATGTATATCCTGAGCATAATAGGCAAAAAATTAAACATTAATTACTAAAATTTCATATTTCTTAACATGTACAGTTTGGTCATTAATAAAAAACATAGACCTGAAGGTTAAAAGTGAAGGCCTTCAAAAACCGATCGCTTGAGGCATTAAAATTCTGGTTGGTGTAATTGTGGACGAACCTTGCACTTAAAAATCATAAACATTCTGTACAGAAAAGGTCAAAGTTAAAAGAAAACAATTAAGATACTCAAGTAACTTAAGTAAGTATTACATTCTCCTACTTAATTATGCAGACTTTTTGGTTGAAATTTAAGTTTCATCGCATTTTATGGAATAACATACTCGTATGTATTTTTATTAGAACATTGTGGTCGCCCAGTCATCACAATGTGCAACAGTTCTAACATTATTGAATTTACTTTGTTTAAATACATTCTAAAGTAGTTATTTATGTGAAAATTTGCGGGGATGATTGTGTTCTCTGAAATAACAGAAGTATCCTTGTCTAATCCAGCCTATATTTTATTTATATTTTATTTTGTTAGACGTGCCCTGTTTTTACCGCATTCAAATATATTAGAACCTATCTAGAATAAGGATCTACTTATTTGATTTGAAAAATTGTTTTCGTATTAGAGAGGTATTAGAGTGGAAGGGCTCTTGGGGTATGGGATAAGCTATTGGCTACCTCAAATCGGGGTTTTCCCAAATTTTTTAGCCCATTTGCGAATTAGTCTGCCCTTTTTTTCTAATCAGCCTTCCATGATTAGCGATCACCTTTTCCATTTAAACCTGTCCTTATGACAGGAATGTTCTAGATATTATGTGGCTACCATCCTGCCAGTAAAAGAGGAATGAGTTAAAGCTTGATTTATTCTATAATCATTATGTCTTCTATCCTTTAGGATAGTCCTTTCTGATCACAAATAGCCTGGTAGTAATGATTTGCAGACCGTGCAACAATAAAAGTTTTTTATGTTTTATTTTAGACGCTCCAGGTTATTCTACAAGGCCTTGAACCCTAACTTTAACATCGGAGCTATCGTTGATAGATAAAAATTTGTAGACATCTTTTCTTGATTAAATTTCTCTTTCACGTATCAAAGGAATCATTTCTCAACTGAATATTTACAAAGAAAAATACTCTAACCTGAAACACTTCCGTAAATTTTGAATTTTCGTTTATGTCCATATGTAACCGATCAAAAAGTTTTGGCAATCCTCCAATAAAACAATCAGACGTAACGAATCACGAATACAAACACGAGTTTAATGATTTATTGAACTCCATCCAGACACCATTTTTAAAGATGTTCTTGTATCATTAAGATCCATTACCCGTACGTTGGTTTGTTTATACTGGAGTCTCCATATACTGTTCAACAACCGCGTAGTGAAAAATGCATAGCAACAAATTACAAATGCTCTACCAGGCAGTGAGTAATCTTTACAAATCACTTTTTTTTTTCTTAAAGGACCCTAACAATATACGAAAATGTCAAGGCAAAACGATATTTTAATCCTAACTAATATTGTAAATGTGAAAGTGAGTTTGATTGTCTGTTACTTGTCTGTTACTCACACCTTAACTACTAATCGATCATCATGAAATTTTGCATACACTATCAGGGATACAGAAAAGGATACCTTTAATTTTTTATGAAAAAAGTATTGTTCCCTTAGGATCATCTAAAAAATTCAACGCCTAACAAAAATATATGAGCTATAAAGGTTGAATAAATGTTTTTCCACCAGTTTGATAAAGAACAAAAGTTGCTTTAATTTTTTTTTACCACTTTACAAAGTTTAATAAAAAGTTTTATCTTTCTCTCACAATCTAAGAAGTTAAGACCCTTAAATTGTTTTTTATAATCGTTCCTGACGGCTACGAAGGTAATAGTACTAAAATTGCTTGTGGTCCTTGGCGACCATCTAGCAACTTTAGACAGGATGCAAACACGTCCCTTCCTTGGTATAATAAGAACCTTTTTCTGGGAACTTTGACATCTATTACTCAGACATCGAAAAACCAAAGTAAAGGATAATTATTGCCTTTGTGATTGTAAAACCCAGTTTGAATTAATGAAGGGAGGATAAGTTACTTATTTTTTCATATGGAAGATCTTACAAAATAGATATTTAGAATAGAAAAAGAACAGTTGTTGAAGATTTTTTTCACATCATTTTTTAATTATGGTGCCGTCTCGCTAAGCCTAACTTTTATACATAAAAAAACCTTAAATTGTCTTTGGATAGGCATCATTAGATTAATTAGCACTCTGAGAACTTTTGAATCAAGTCTGCAGTTTGTACTGGGGATAACTCTTACAATAATCTCCCTTTTCGGATAATTTGTAAGAGTTTTATAAGGCAGAGCATTGCAAGTAATAGTTAAGGAGAAGTACTACTAATAAAATGCATTGAAAACAAATATCTTCACCGGATTCCATGCTCTTTGAAAACTAATTACCAAAGATAAATATTAATTAGTTGATGGGACTGCACAAAATATCTCCAAATTCATTAGTGATGTTTGTAAAGGACTAACCGATAAGCAGGCCAAAAAGAATTCTTTGATTTTGCTAACTTGTCTGAGTATCCGAGAAACTTTCCTCGAAGATGTTTTATTTGAACCTTTATGAAAAGGTTATTCATAACCTTTATGAATGATCATGTGAGCCGTAGTTTACAAAACTCTTTTTCTCTTTACAGTATCTTGATTGAAATGGCTCGATCGTTTATTTTTTTTTACGTGCAGTTAAAAATCAATTTCCATACTCAATCAAAAGATTAGGGGATCGATGTTTTATTCGTAGATTTTTTTATGAATAACTTGAAACCAGATAATGATAAATTTCTGCTAAGAAATAAAAAAAATATCTTGACAATAAGCCTTAGCGATAATATATTAATTTTAATGATAAATAACTTTAGTTTATAAAATTAATAAGCGTACCGTAAAGGTGATAAATACATACTTTGTAAGCTAGAATTACACTCAGTATAAAGCTAAAACAGTATCCAATTATTTGTGGACATTGAACATGGATTCCCCATTAACGAGTTTTAAATTCTAACTTTAATTAAAAATTCTACAGACATGAATCCACTATACTTTCTTGGGTTTATTTTGATGCAATAAAAAAAGGGAAAATCAGCGTTATTGCATTGTGTTCTTAGTACGTAAAAGAGGATTAGTAATTAGGACAGCGTAGAGCATATAGCGAAGCATATAGCGAATTTCATTCAAATTTAATTTATTTTAAGTTTCATTACATAAGTGAAGTAAGTAGGAGTGCTATAATTTTAGGATATTTTTACTTACACACGCATAAATTAGCCTGGTATTGTTATAGTGGCGTCTTCCAGTATTCCAATATCGTACTCCAAATAGCCAAAGTATGCAGTTAAAAAGCGATGAAACATTTTAAAGATGATTTTCATTCATGCTGTCTAATGATTCAATACAAAATACCACCCGATCACCGTGAAATAACATCATGTGTGCTGTTGTGTTTCGGTGAGTTCGATGAGTTTCGAAGAGGTGCCAGAGCCCATTTTGCCATTCCTTATCCAATCCCTTATACATAATCCTACTATGGTTGGCAACAAACTTGCAGCACCTGTGGCGTTGCTTGTGTTATAAATAGACAACGGTAGTCAGCCTGTCTGTCGACCTTAACATGTGAAAAAAGAAAATACATGATCAAATATTAGTAGTTACTAGCTGACCAGGCAAACGTTGTTTTGCCACCCTTATCACTTAGTTAGTTTGTTAACTACCTATTCTCAGATCTACCGAATATACATAAAAAATTTCATAAAAATCAGTAAAACCGTTTCGGAGGAGTTTGGTTACAAACACTACACGAGAATTTTATATATGTAGATGTAAAAATGTGTAGATGTATATTTATTTGATACCCTATTATGATTATGATTAGATAGTACAAGAGAAACAAAGACGACCACTAAGGTTCTACAGGAACTGTACGCTGCCTGCGTACAGATTCTTGAAAACTTCTGTTCACAAGATTGAATTTCTGGAGGAGTAAGACTATTCTGTACCAGTCTACAGAAATATTGAAAATTTATATCCCACAAAAATATATTTACTAATACAAAGTAACATCATTATATCGTGTATGATTTCATACTTCATTTACACAATTTTAGACACGTTACCCGCTTCGCTTCTCGCTCATTCTGTCACTAGAAACGCTGGCTGAAAGAAAGAGCTCGTTTTGTATACGGCGGCGATGACATTGTCAAGGCCGCCCGAGGCCGGCGCGTGCGGTCATCTGCGCATTGGTTTGTATTGTAGGCATGCAATCGGAATAATTTGTGCTTCACACTATACGACTTTGTGCAACCAATTTAAATTTGCATTTGCCTCCTATGTTCAGTTTCTACATTTCTACATCAAGAATCTTTAATGTATTTGTACTTTATGTACATGTACTTACATAGGTACTCATATATTTCGCCCAGAGGGGACACAGTTCATCGCAGTGGACAATGATCCCTTCGCAGAGAAGAGGTTCTCTTCTCTTCTGGCCAATTGCAGGTCTTTTGTAAGTGTTATAGAAAACATAGAATAAGTGCAATTGGTATAAGATAATTGGTACAAATTGGTTAAAGAAGAAATAAAAACGTGGCTTTAAGGAAACAAGGAACAAAGTTAAATTCATGATAGGTCTAAGTGATAAATCGTAGCAAACACTGGTCCTTCTAAACTGACATAAGACCTTAAGGTTGTGTTTATAAGTCTGTCAAATTACACCGTCACACGTATCGATCACTTAAAATTGGTTACATCCAACATTTAAGTTGCATCAGTCGTGATTGATAATGCGATTGGTCTAAGTAACTGTTTACGGACCAGTATTCCTAATGCGTCCGCTGTTTCAACAACAACCATCAAACAACAAGTTCATTACTTGGCCACATTTCCGTTAGCGCATAGTGTGAGTGCACTGTGTGCATCTGATGTTACATAACCACCGTCGAATGGGTTCCGTTGCGCAAGAACCGCGTCCGGGTATCGTAACGGTCCGCGGACAATCCGGAATGCCGCCGATTTGACGCGGATTGCCTCATCTGACGCCACATTTGATGTACGAAGGTCGTTTCGATTTTGTACATTTTTAATATATTGTGTCTTCTGAGCACCACATTCAACACACGTAGATGGATGGACGGAGCCTTCTCCGCTGTAGTTCCTGCTGGGACTATTTAAATCCGATCTATATGACCATGAATGCAGGTGCAAAATTGGCTGAGATGAATGATGGCGATCAACCTACAATTGAATGAAGCAGCCAGTCTACCAGCTACCCTTTGTTTATAAGAATTATTTTATCGATAATTACAATCTATAAAGCATACATTTGAATCTAAAAAGAGCATTTATCATGCAAGACGACCACAAAATGTGTAGACTACGGAATTACACAGAAAAGTCGCCCGTGAGATTTTGGACACATACCTCAGTGGTCCATTATTGGTTCTGCAACCATTGCGTTTTAATATAAATTAGCTACACGCTCCCGGTTTCCCATTGGTGCAAAATAAAAACTATCCTATCTTTTAAGTTGGACCAAATTACATATAGTTACGAAATGTTATCGAAATCGGTTCAGTAGTTTAGGAGTTCATCGCGCACAAACACGTGACACATAATTTATATATATTAGAATATATAAACTTCTATGAAAAATTGTCTAACTGATGATTTAAACCGCATCAAAATCCATTGCGTGGTTTAGGAAGAGTTCACCCACACAGACAGATGCGGAAAGCGAATTCAAATTATACTATGTAAAGATTTGGCTCCTCCGACATAATCAATGTTTTTTGTAGAAGGTACTGAATAATGAATTGCTTTAATAAATAAATAAATAAATAAATAAATAAATAAACTTGACTTTATTTTAATTTTTTTTAAGGTTTCTTTATAAAGTAAACATAACAACACGGAAAATAAGTTTGAACTTTATATAGATCATATATAATTATGAGTTGACTTAAAACGTATTGCATACATACATACGTCAATAGTTACCAGCTATCGGAGGCTGGTAAGTGCTCATGCGTCACGAAATGCGACCACTTTCGCTAATGAGCGGAATTTCCTTTACAAAATATTCGAAGGTGTAACTTCGCATACAGCCTCTCGTTCAAAGGTTAGTCAGCAAGAATGTTGGTGAGAATGCATTTACAGAGCCATGAAACATTAAGTCCTTTTTTGGACTCAGTTATCACTAAAAGTGAAAGGAGTAAATATATAAATACTACAGAAGGCAACTATCACAAATAGAAGCCTACAAAAAGTTAGAAATCAATATATAGGTAGACATAAGTATGCCTAGTAGTAGATTAAAATGTTATATGACGGCTTTAAAAATCGCAAATCTTTCGGAGAAAGGTAACATAATAATTGTCAAGGATAATGTCATCTAATATTTTAATCTGCTCTAAGATTTTTAAGGCAATCTTAAAAGAATCAAAATTATGACCCCTCAGAAGTGAGATCGATCAAGAAAAGTATATGTTGCTGCTCAACGCCAAGGACCAGTTACAAATCGCGAGGCATTATTCTCAGTTTGGTCCACCTTACTGAAATATGGGATGAAAACTATTAACAGGTTCACCTAACAGTTGACCTTGATCAACGTCAACACGTGTTACCTCTACTTTTATTACAGTTATACTTAGTCACGTGCTGGTGTCACGAGCATAAAATGTTCGCAATGTTTACTAATATTGCCAACAAACGTCACAATCACGTTGCTGCCAACGCATTGCTATAAATTATGATAAATGAGAAATATCCAATATCGTCGATCTCTGTGTTACTGTCAGACCTGCCCCAAATATGACAGCTACTCACGATTTATATGCTCAAGAACAATACCAAATCATGGTTCGATTTAATCCTTCTATGTTCGTCAGCGCACTTGCAGCACCTATGGCGTTGCTTGTGTTATAAGCGACGGTAGCCACTTATCATCAAGTGGATCATCAGTCTGTCTGTCGACTTTAACATAAAAAAATCCTTAGCCTTAAATCTCCTTTAGATCACCAAATATCTTAACTTTTCTTTTTGCTTTTAGTTGCTTTCTTTTCTTGTATCTTATGGCGTAAGTGCACAATTCATTCTTCATAAACTGGGCATCGTCAGCTCTTACAGAAGACCATTGTCAAATGCTAGAAACAACTGTGTGCTGTCAAAGTCCAGCGCTCAAATTTGAGATGTCAGAGCCAATTTTCCACTCTGTCCATAACTCTTTATCCTATTAGGGTAGGAAGCATATTTGCAACTGTCCTTGAGTTCCTGAAAATTGTAACCACTACCATAAATTGGATCATCACTTTTTTGGGGATAACATATCGCCTAACAAGAACACATAAACTTATTGTAACCTACTGCGTCATCACAACACCCAGCGGTCGTTAACTTCCTTAAATGTTCAATTAACTGATGTACAAGTTATTACTAACCCGTAATAACTCACACGAATCTTAGCAATTGAAGCAGACGCAAGCAAATTATGAATGTTACATCTATGCAAATGGACCCGAAGCTCATAAATTTGGATAAATTACGAGAGCAATGCATGCTTGGAGTACCGTTAATAGAATCTTATGCCAGAGTAATGTTCAAATTAGTCATCGTCCGTCACGTGACGCCACACACGTACAGTTCAAACCTGTTTAGAAGACATTAGTGATTGTTTTGGTAATAAGACATCTCTCTTATAAACATATCAAACTATCATTGGTTATCATCTGGTCTTCTAGTCCTCTAATAATTCTTATTTATATTAAATTCATTGGATCATAATTTAACAGATCTTTACAGAAAGGAGCAAGAAAAAGAAAATAACAACAGAATTTACTGTATTTTTGAATATTTTATAATGCAAACATCAATAATTCAAAATATTAATAAATAAACAATATTGAATTAGATACGTTATCAAGGAATGTGATTTTTCAGCCACCGAATTCCTTTGACTTTCTGTAATATATAATATAATGTAAGAGCTGTCTGGTACCAGCTTGAATGTTTACATCTGCAAGTGACGCGATAAAGAAAATTAAGAAGACTGGACCACCCCACACAGTTGGGCCGACGGGAAGGCGTCGCCACATCGCCACCGTTTATACGCACCATCTCCATTCTGCTCTAAATCTCGATCTTAACTCGATTAAATCTTGACGTGTCTGAGTCTTCCTACTTGCTAATGCGCGCATACCTCTCAGGCATTTCCTGTCATTAGGCCGGCTTTAATTCGTTTCAGCGCACAAATAGAAAGCTTTATTATTAATTAATTAAATTAACTAAGTTTGCCTAACATGTGAATTTTTGCTGAATAATTTTTTTTTGTAATGTTATTACTACGAATTATGAACTGCAGTCGTAAACTGAGACAGCTCTTATAGAAAACCGCCGTATATAAAGCCTAAGAAAATTCTAAGTAATTTTCATAAAATTGCATGGATGCAATTTTATGAAGAAAAATGTTTTCAAAATTGCATCCATGCAATTTTATGAAGAAAAATGTTTTCAAGAAATTTACTTACCTGAAATTAAAATAAATTAATTTGATATATGAATCCGATAAAGGAAGTGGTCAGTGATTTTTGAGTTAGCTTACCGAATCGCGTGCCAGATAAAACGACAAATTGGCGGAAATCCGATACGTGTTAGCAAATCAAATCATTCACAAATATTAACATAATGTTGAATTCATGCAACAGAGCCACTACTTGTTTCCTGTAGCCATTAAATTCTAAACTAAGTTCAGGTAAAAAATCACACGCGATATTTCGGATAATAAATAAATAAATAACATGTTCTTCAATGTTCATATTACATAGCATAAATTTTATTTTAACAGTGTTTTCACTTTGCGAAAATCAGGCTTGAAAAATATAACACCCTCCTCTGGCTTCGCACCGAGTTGAAATTTTCAAAAATTCTTTCTTAGCGGATGCTTACGTTATAAAATAAAAGTATGTTTTAAATTTTATCTTTCTAAACTTATAGCTTTCTTTCTTTTTACTTAAACTTACTTAAACTTGGTAACTTTTTATTACTTCTTACTTAACTTCTTACTCACTTCTTGGTACGAATAGTTTTAGCTGTGCGTTAATCGATTTTATTAGTGTAGAATTGTTTTATAAATAAGGTCTATAAGTAGGCTGACAGTTCACTTGAAGGTAAGTGACTACCGTATCCTATTAAAAAAGCAAATCCATAAAGGTATTACTAAAAAAATCTATTCTACAGTGGTAATCGAGGACACATTGTACGGAGAGCTGACGGCCGCTGGGGCCGGAAGGTTCTCGAGTGGAGGCCACGGACCGGCAAACGCAGCGCAGGACGTCCACCCACAAGGCGGACAGATGATCTGATAAGGACCGCGACGGTGGATCCAGGCTGCTTCTGACCACTCATAATGGAAAATTATGGTTGAGGCTTATGTCCAGCAGTCCTGCGGCTGAGATGATGATGATGATGATGATGATGATGATGATGATGATGATGATGATGATGATGATGATGACGAATCGAGCGGGTGAAGGATAAGGTCTAGATAACTTGGAGAAATGTATGAAATATACATTTTCCTAATAACTCCCCTAATTGAACCCGGGTCAGTATAGTTAGTTAATTTTTCTTATAAATTCTCTTATAAATATTTTATTTTAATAAAAAGAATTTTATAATATTTATACACAAAAATCTATAGTTTAAATTTAGTAGGTAGTTGTGGAGTAGTAGCGGCTCCGTTGTCAAATCCAAGCAGTATCGCTGCAGGCTTGAATAGGTGGCGCGTTCCTCGAATACACATACTGGTGGCATACTTTATCTTATAAATGGTAAATTTATTTTTATATATCTGAATAGAAGCTTTTTCTTTGTTCAAAGTTAATGCGTTAGATAAAAATCTACAAAAAATTAACTCTAAACCCATTTGATGAACTTTCTTTGTATGTATCGCAGTAAACAACATGTCACCAGGCCCATCCGTTTAACATTTCCACTGTACTAGAATGCCAGAGCCGACGGCGTTATGGCGCCATTCCGATTGCATTCAACTAACATAAATTGGGACTTGAGATAATTAAGTAAGTACACCATTCTGTTTTAATGTTTATAGAACTTAAATAGGAAAAATAAACAATCAAATCAATCAAAAATAGTCAGAAGTTCGGTTAGAAAAAAATATATCTTATAGTAAAAAATAAATGTTGTACTAGAACCCATTTCCCTGTGTGATTTGTATGTGTACCTTATATGTGAAATTGTGTGGATATAAAAGGCAGCAAATAAGATCAGTATTATTATGTCGAAAGGCAGAAAATCTTTTATTAGAAACGAAGTCAGTAAATCAATTTTACAATATAAATAAGATTAAAAACTCGATAAATTATTTATATACTCTATGTTTTATGGATTGTCAATTAGTGGTGCTGATTCGATAAGGGGAGACACAGGAAGTATGAAGATGGCAATAACAAGATTAAATCTTACGAGTATTACTTTGAACATAGTGAACTATTAAAAATTTAAATCTATTTATTAATATTATACAGAAAAAATATTGGTATTTATGTTTGTAATGAATAAACTTAAAAACTTCTGGACCGATTTTAAAAATTCTTTAACCTATAGAAAGCTACATTACTAGCGATTAACATATATTTTATAGCTATGTTTTATAAAGTTACGCGTAATGGAAATCGTATGCAATAGTTAGTCAGTAAATAATTCTGATAATAACAGGTTTCGAGAGATTGAATTTATTTTAGCTATACAAATAATGACACTTAGGGATTTGCTATTATCATTTTAAGGTTTTAAATTTTAAGTCTCGCCATCTCACACAGTCCTCTGTCAGTCAGTCAGTCGCATTCAGTCGCTTCCTGCGGTTCCTATCTGGTCGTCTGTCCACTACCTGACCGCAGGACGTCCCACGCTGCGTCTTCCAATTTGTGGCCTCCATTCGAGCATATATTTTATTGTACGCACTTGAACATAACATATTAACTGTGATACAATTTAATAGAGCATATACATTTTATGTTGGAAATTTAATAACAATATGTGACAACAATGATTAAAATTCATATTCCATATTAGTTTCCCGTCAAACATTTCGCAGTCAAATATAATTGAGTATTTAAGTTACGCGAAGCTGTTAATGTAACAAGTTAATTGAATGGGGAACTTCGAAAGGAAAGCAGTAAATGGAACAGTCGTTATGTTTAATATGCCGCAGAATGTAGGCATACGTGTTAGCAATTAGTTAATGTGGTGGTTTGCAAAGTTTTCTTCGAATCAATATCATTAGTGGACATCAACAGCTTTTCATTGCGCCTTTTAGTTTTTAGGGTGTACTGAAAACAATTAGCTGTTTAAACAACAAAAGGGGTATATATCAAACAATATATATATACTCGTATATAATATTGCATATAATACAAAACTTCAATGATTCATACGTAGTTTGTTAGTGTACACTATGAAGAATATAATATGTTTTCATATGTATGGTTTTACTTAAATTTGAGGCAACCATCACAATGCTATTTACACTATTTAACTTTACTCTATAGAGTTAAAGCTTTCTAAATGACAGTCTTTCAAAGACAAAACTGTAGAATTTTTACGCGTATTATTGACGATTCATAGTAATCACGCTCGCAGATCATGAGTCAAGGTATAATAGGCCCACCATAATGCCAGCGCTAATAAATATCTGCTTCAGATAAAACAAGTTTTTGAATTCCGAATGGCTGTTACTACGGTCGTGACTCATGGTTGCGGCTCCAAGAAGCGATTCTTTTTCTTCGATCAAGACGATGATAGAAAAAGACAAAACTATTATTTTCCTTGAAAAACCTAATGAAAGAAAGGGACAAGAGGTCACAGCACAGGTACTAGGTAGCACACTTTCTGAGTCATTGGATTTGTAGAAACCGTCATACATCATTTAAAAAACATTAACCATTAACACTGATACCTTGTGGATGTGGCTACATTAGTTACAGATTTGTCGGAGCAATGGCCGACACAAGGTTTTGAAAATCTGTGTCCTTATACGACTTTTTAATAATTGTTTTTAGATTTAATACTCGTACTGGTACTTAATGTAAAAATTTTAAAGTGTCTTTGTAGTGATACCAAAGAATTCAGGAGATAGTAGAGATAAGGATCGAAACCCGGTAGATGTTGATCATAAAAGGAAGACCAATTGAATGACCAATAAAGCGTCTCGATAATTACTATACGCAATACAATATCCGTACTAATATTATAAATATAAAAGTATATGTTGATCTGTCTGTTTTCCCTTAGCATTTCGCCGCTAAATCACAAAACCGATTTTGATGAAAGAAATAATAATGTATTATAGAAATGTAAGCTATAATAATTAATTATAATATTCAATATTTCAAAATAGATACAATATTCTAAAACTTTCTATGAAATTTTGGTAGTTTTTAAAAAATGTAAATGTTATAATTTATATATATTTATACCTTTGAAAAGAAATAGGTAACAAGTTGTTATATTAAGATTATCATTACTGGTTGGATAATCTATATAAAAATTAATACATCTTTTTAGTTTTGAGGTTACCAATATCATTTCTATTTTCTATTGAATAGAAATAACAATAACAATAGGAATAGGTAGAAAATTCTACGTCATAATAAGGGCCGAAAGTCTTAGTCTAAGTAAATATATAATAAATAATAAAAGTATTATGAATATTCTTCGGAAACTAATAGGACAATTTAGTTACGCACAAAAATAATTATAAACCGATATCCATATAATATGTGGGATGGGAATATTTAATTTTTATATTACAATTTAATATGTGAATATGAAAACAATAATTTGTACTATTCAAGTTTCTCTTCCTACATATATTCATCGTTGTTTCCCAGGCCGAAACTCCTCCGGTAATAAACAACAGTACACAAAACATTCTTTAACAATAAGTACTATATATTAATTAGACATTGATTTACACTGTAAACTTTCTAAAACTTTAGCGACAGGTGATATTTACGAGCGATCTGACCGTGACCCATATTGGAAAACATGCTCCATTTCTAATATGCCTAGTCATGTTTATTTGCATCATAACTGGGGTAAAAGAATTTCCGAATGATACATTCAATTTATTCAGCGTCAACACGAAAAAGCAGTGAATTTCGTTACGAGTACCTTATATTTATTGAAGAGGAATATATAAAAAATACCCTTAACATGTGCTTCGGGTCGGCTTTTTGTTCAACAAAAATTGATGAATGAAAGGTGGCCGGCCTGACTATACGAGTATGTATAGCCCTTCTGAAAAACAGAATTTTTTTAGTTATTGGGGAATAAATATAAATTATTTGTGTTAAGTTTTTTTTTTATATGAAACTCGACAGACATGCTGACGGTCTACTTGATGGTGCTGCAAGTGCGCTGGCGACCATAGTAGGATTAAAGATAGGGATTAGGAAAGGATTAGGCAATGGGCTCTGGCATCCCTTAATCACTTATCAAAACACAACATCACACATGCTGTTATTTCGCGATGGTCTTCTGCATGGGGGTGGTTAATGTCGCCATACGTGCTGCCACTACTAAAATAAATATGCTCTAAACGAAATGAATGAAAATGAAATGAATGGGCAGAGCTACACGAGTTGAAACCTTATCAGTGGGTAGCTCTATGTAAAATTCAAAATATTTGCATTTCTTAGTGCAATTGAGTACAACAGTTGACGAAACAGCCGGACAATCACATGACTATGTTCACGTGGCCAAGCACGGGCCGCACGAGACTAAACTCTTTTTGCTTTTTTTTTTAAACACGCTTTTGATGCTGTCTTCACATGATAAATAACTTGTATTAACATATATATGATACTTTTTATCCTAAAAATGTTAGGTTACCGATGTATCGTCTAAAATATAAGAAATTATCCGAAACTGTCGCCGTGCGGCGGCGCCACCGTCGTCACAGCGATAAAGATGTCAGATATTTTTACGGGATTTTTTCTATTTTCCAACGCGAACGAAGTCGCGCGCACTAGCTAGTTGTTTATAATTAAAAATTAAACTAAATTTATGTTATTTTAAAATCAAATGTAGACATCTAAAAAGGATATAATATGGGAAAATATGTGAAAAAAATGATTACCTATGTTTGGCTAATTGGTTAGCTAATTGTTATCTAAATCTAAACCCTTTTAGACAGAGGTTCAGTTAGTTGTTTATCTTATCAGAGCTGATTGAATAAACGGTGTTGGAACGACTTTGATGAATTGACAGGTTGTTGACTTTCATACGCCCTTCATACTGAAATCCAAACAAGAGGCACGTGCATCATCTTACTAATTTATATATTAACTAGCTGCTGCCCGCTACTTCGTCTGCGTTCTAAAATGAAAAATATAACACCTGAGTAATTCAATGTGATCATTGAAATCTTAATTAACTTGCCAAGGGAATATAGTACTTTTTCTTTGAAAGACAACGTATCAAAGTTGGCTGAAAAAAGATGTTTATCTATGACTCAATTAAACTTTATTTACAGAATCAATCATTGTATTTATGACAGTTATCAATATTTTAATTAATTAGGATGACACAAAAAAACGGCAAAATTGGAAAATTTATTATCACAGTACCCAAAAAATTTAATATCGTCCAAGGTGCCCATTTTCACCGTTTTCAAATAAAGGGTGATTTTTTAAGCGATTGGTTTTTCATCGCACTGTTTTTGACAGATTATGCGTGATTTGTGCCATGTGTTAAAATTAAGTTGTGTAGTTTTCTTTGCAATTTCATTATGAAAAGACTTACAAACGAACAACGCTTTCAAATTATTAAATTTCACTATAAATATCAGAGCTCTGTTAAAAATGTATTCTTTCTAATTTTCTTTATTTTTTTATAATGTAATAACTGAAAGCTCTGAAGCGAGCACGGGGCGATAGACTTATATAATTTTTCTATCGCCCCATGCCCACTTGACTTTGAGTTTCGGGACACCTGTATAAAATTGTTTTTTTTTTTTTATTGTATTGAGTTCTACGGCGATTTGTCTCTCATGTGGGACATTAAGCAGTATATGTAATTAGGACCTGCTTAGGAGCGCGGCTCTTGCCGCGAGTCCTGATCATATATGTAAGGTAATCAATTGATCACCTTAACACATATTGGATATTGGCGGAATATGTCCATCTGTCTATCTATCCTGTATAAAATAGTATGCTTAAAATTATTTAAGGGAACCTAACAAACAGTCCATTAGATAAAAGGTAGCTACTGGTGTTGCTTTACTGGTGTCATACTATTTTGTTTTATATTAACTGTTTCACTACCTAAACTGAAGACATTTCATGTAACGACGGTTCAAAATAAATCTCATATTACGAAGTAAAAGCTTCGAGATAAGATTACGCAAAGCTTTAGCCAAAATTTCAATCTGTGTTGTATTATAATCTCTGTTTTACTTAACTTGGTAAATGACGCCGTTGGCGGAATTTTTTTTAAAGCGAATTTCATTAAATTATAAAGAAAAATATGTGCAGATACATACTCATAGATGTAACGAGTCTGTATTACTATGTTTTTTGGTACTTATTTCCTAAAAAATTTTTCGTTTGAACCTTTGAAAGAATGAAAACTCTTTCATAATTTTCGGTTCTGAGCTCAGTTGCAAGCTATAATTAAAATTATAAACTAACCCCCGACTTTCTATTGAACCCAAACACGCTATTTTTGCTGAAAGTTGCTAAGGAGTGTCCTCCAGACTACTTGATGCTGCAGCATCAGGTCAAAGATACCATGTCATGGAAATACCATGACATGGTACCCTTGACCTGGTATTCAATATCATGGTCTTAAAATATTTTTTTGGTTCTAATTTCTTGATCCTAATACTCAAACTCATCCTAAACTGCGCCGTTAGAGCCGTTACTCAAGGTTCAAACCTGCACCATCTCGACCAGGATTCAACAGTTGTCAAACGTACTTCACACTGCTTACAATATTTGCAAATAACAAATTGCGCAATCGTAAAGTAAAAATAACCATAGACAAACTGCTGACAGTTATAATAAATAAATATGCGTGATGAATGAAAGTAAATCGTGACATCTGTCGCGATTGTCGAGCGTAATAACAGCTTTCTACCCACTAACGATTTCTGCGCACTTACCTAACATTATTTTATTTGTAGAATTTATTTTAGGAAGATTCTTTATATTCTAGTACCGTAGACACGTACTAGAAATTACTAAAATTACTAAAATAAAGTATGTGGATATTTTATGTTATTTTGATTTCTAGGTGAAAAGAGAACTCATGAAAGTATACGTGAAGATAAAATTGCCTATAATTTTATACGTATTCCAATTCATCAATTTATAATTAATTATATTTTTAACTAGTTTATTTAGGGACTTTTATCTTATAATTAAATGTCGGTCTTGACATCTTCTAAGCTTTCTTTTTAATTGGGAAAAGTTATACAGAAGAAAAAATGACACTGATACCTGAATATATAAAAATAAATATATGAAGTCGCTGTTCGCCTCTGTTTGTTACTTCGCTAACTTCCGCCCATCATCGTTTCCGCTGCATGACCACTGCTGGGCAGCGGTGCTATTTGAAAAATAGCACAGATAAACCAAAATATCACGCCACTACATTGTGCCTAGTTGAAATACCAATATTTTAACTATCGGAATGGTCACTAGAAAAAATTCGATTCAGTTAGTTATATATTATTGTTATTTATGAAGTCATTGTTCAAACCGATCAGTTATCGAGTGGCTTCGGTGATCAGCTTTCTCCTGAATGTATCTAATTAAGGAATACAAAGTGTGCCCACACTTTCCTTTCCCTTCCTATTTATTTTGTAAGAAAGATTAATATAGTGAAGACTCTAATCCCGAAGTGAGAGTTCCACGCGCAACACTTCGGAATTTTAAGCTCTAAAAGAAATTTTTGATCCGATTTAGGCTGCTTGTGTGGCATATTATTTAAACTAAATATAAAATCAAACCGCCATGTATCAAAATCTTCTTTTGAGTACTACTGATATGACGAAGAAACCGTGCGTACAGCAGACTTCAAAAGAAACTCCATCTAGAGCATGCGAAGAGCAATGAGTAAATGACTAACAAGCTGTTATTAAAATTTTAAACTAACCCCCGACTTTCTATTGATCCCAAGCACGTTATATCTACTGTAAGTTGCTGAGGAGTTGGCTGTCCCGCTGACTACTTGATGCTGCAGCATCAGATCAAGGTTACGATGGAACAGTAGGTATAAATAAATTTCACATCAATCGAACCTGTGGAAGTTAGTGAAATCCCTTCGTCAACTATGAAGTGGGTACGATAGCGTCAGCTTTCAAACAAAAAAACGAATAAAAATCGGTACATCCCTTTGGGAGCTACCATTCCACAGACAGATACACAGATACACAAGTCAAACTTAAATTATTCGCCATCAAAGCAAAAGTCGCTACTGAAAACGAGCCCTCATCTTGCTCCTTCGTTAAGTGGTTAAAGTGCTTGCTCTGACGATCTGTCTCAGACAGTCCCGGGCTCAATTTTTTACAGGGCCAACTATGAAATTTCATAGTTGACTCTGGTCTGAATTTGGCAAGTAGTGGCAGAACACACTGCGTTATTTAACCGCATATGTGCTGTTGTGTTTCGGTGAGTGAATAAGGAATGCCAGAATCCCATCCTATTATCGTCGGCAGGACACTTGCAGCGTCTATGACGTTGCTTGTGTTATAGGCAACGGTAGCCATCTACCATCAATTTGACCGTTAGTAAAAGAAAACTAAATAATTATTGAATTAACCGTTTTTAAAGTGTTCTATTTTGCTTTTAAGACCCATTTCTCAATGTTAGTTATTTGCTCTCGCGTATTCGTAATTTAAGACGCATTGATTTTATCTATTAGTCTTCCATTAAATAAATGAAGGAAGGGAATATACTCGTACATGTATATATTCGATAGTTAACTGTAATGCTTTTATTGACGAACATACAGACGCAATTAATTGTAAAAACAAAGATGCGGTACTAATTTATTTGCATTTAAAATGTGGTTACGGCGAGCTGTTTTATATTGGTGTGGGTTGAGGAGGATTTAAAATAAAAGTCAAACATAAATAGTACAAAGATGTAGAAATCTTTGGAGCGAATTACCACATCTATATCTATACTCTATATATACTTATACTATTATATAAAGCTGAAGAGTTTGTTTCGTTGAACGCGCTAATCTCATTTATCAAGGAAGGCTTTAGGCTATATATAACAACACGCTTATATATTATTTTAGTATAATTTCCATTTGCGACCACTCTAGCGCCATCTGTCAGTGAAAAGTAACATTAAATATAATGGAAGACTGCAGTGACAAAAAGTCTTATTTTCATCCCATCAGATGGCGCAAATAGCAACTGATTTTTTAAATTTATTTTTGCGATATTCCATCGTATACTAATTATATACTCATATATTTTCTTTTTCAACGCGGACGAAGTCGCGGGCACCAGCTCGTTATAAAATATATATATATTAACTTAATATAAATTTAGAATGTTTTGTTCGATTTTTGCTTGATAAATTTTAACTTTTTGTGAATTTTGCTTAACTACTCAACCGATCATCATGAAATTTTGCATACATATTGTCAGGAATACAGAAAGGAACATAAAAAAAACTTAGAAGAAAAAGACCTTTCATCTAGAAAAAGTAATGTTCCCGAGGAATCATATAAAAATAAAAATCCAACGCCTGACAAAACTATAACAGCAATAAAGGTTGAATAAATTATTGCTCATATTATCAGGCGTAATTTTTTATTATTTTTTCAACGCATACAAAGTGGCGGGTAAAAGCTATTATTTTATAATGCATTCAAAATTCATACTTTTCTTCAAATAAAAATGTTAGTTAAGTTACCTTATAATCTTTTCCCTTTTTCCACAAGACAATATGGCAATTCGCACATTGCCCAGAGGAATCATGTAACTTGGTAAGGTGCTGTCGAAAATCATCTAAATCCTGTGATGTAACCGGAAATCGATTTATCTTCTAAGAGACCCTTCGAAACGATCGCTTGAAGCTATATGTAAATATTTAGTTCCTAATTTCAGCCGTCTCCACCGGATGCCGGTATACGTTTGATTATATGGTAATTTCGCGTAAACTGTAGATACAGTCTTTTTTCTCTATTTACATGCACTGCGGAAGCCGACAGAGATGTCGCTAGCGAAACGCAGTGCAGCATACGACAAGCTATACGTATACGATTAGGGTTGTCACACCGTGTCAAAACAAAAAATATAATTATATTTTTTTTTGTTTACATTACATTTTTAACTATGGGTAACGAGCATTCAGTAATGTTGACTAATTATGTACGTGAGGCCTAATCTATATCGTCAAGGGTATTAATGGTTATAATTTGCAAAACCCTTCCAATAAAAATGTCAGAGAATAAAAAAAGAATGCGTGCAAATGTATGTGAGCAAGCAAAAGTATATATACCAAAAGTAACAAATGTATGTATTTTTATTCATCGTTCAATACACAAGTATAAAAGTATATTTTTATTCAAAAATAACTCATATTTACTTTCTAAGTTTGAGAAATTACATTACTTCCCGTCGTACAATAGTAAAGTAATAAATTTTTTGAGCGCGTTGGGCACTATTAATATGGAGAAAAAACACTGAACTCGGCCCTCACACTCTGTGAGCGACACCCTCAGCGGCACTTATTTATATGAAAAAGCCCCATCTGCCCGTATTAGTACGTTGTCCTTCTTGATTCATAATAAGCTTAAGTTCGTTAATAGTTTGTTAAGATGTTAACAGATGGCGATAAAGTGTTCGAAATTCAGCGGTAATATTTCATAGTTTTCACTTATGATATGCAGTCCCGCATCTGACAGTTTTTTTTTTTATTATAGATACTAAGTGATAATATTCAATTTATTAACCCAGTCTAGATTTTTTATTATAGTAATGTTTAAATAAAACATCTTAAAAACTTTTAAAATATCTTAAATTCGGTATCGGTAGTCTTAAAACCGCCCATCACGCCACATTTATAATATCAGCATGTATTATGTAAAAAAAAAATTCATACACATTTACTGAAGTGGCAACCCTGAACGACGCTCTTGAACGATTCGAATGCACGAACGTTCGCGCGCGGTTTCTCTCGCCCCCGACCCAGCCGAACTTCTTGCCGAACCATTCTACTCACAGCATTTGTAGACGGAGCACGCGACACGCGCGCCGGCCGCGTCGAAACTTTATACGCAGCGTTCGAATATCGCGAATGAATTTGTGCTTTTAAAGGATTGTGCTTGTATAAAATACACTTTTTCAATTACAATTAATTTAAGACATTTATCTGTGTTGTTTTTGTTTTGTGACATTGTTATATTGGTTGGTGTGTGCTGTTTGTTTTCAATACGACCGTCGTCGGTTTGCGGTGAGTACTAGTTGCATTTTAATTTAAATATGGGTACAATTCGAGTCCAGCTGATTTATGCGGTCAAGAGGAGATCGCGCCGCCGAATGCATTATATTGTACGAAGGTCGTTAGTTGTAATCGCCTGAGTTTCTATATCGCTGTCCGTTATAGGGTCACAGAGGTTTAAAACCACTGACATTTAGTTGATGATTAATTAATTAATTATTTTCCAATGATATCTTTAAACGATTTACTTGTTGATTCTACATAATCAATAATGAGTAGGTATTAATGATAATGTACCTATATTGTAAAAGATAAAAACAGAAAGCTACCGTCACGTTTTATTAAAAATATCTTCGATCTCTTTCGCTAGTACCAAATCAGTTGAAAAATATATAATATTTGTATTTTATTTAAACACAATAATAGTTTAAAAATAGTCGATTTTTTTCTTTTAAAAGCGCGCGTTGAAGTCTTTTGTTAGATATGTGACCATTTAATATTTGCAATTTTCTACCGAAACTAGTAGATCGATGAATAATTGTTATTATTACAAACTAAATTATGATAATAACAATTAATTTCATTAATTAACATTAAATTAAATTACATGAGCTAGTTAATTCAAATCCGTTGATAACATTTGCTCCGTAAACAATTCAATTTGTTTGTTCTGTCGATTTACTTTTGTTTTAAATAAATAGTATAACATCAATGGAATGGATGTCCCTCTTATCTCGTATCAACGAATCGTATAGTGATAAGACATAGGTACGAGTATTGATCGTGAATTATATTTCGGCTTGACACAGTCACTTATTAATAAATTAATTTGTTTTAGAAAATATCGTTTTATCCCTAAGTTTTAATAGAATATATAATTATGATTAAATTAAGGTTCCTATATGAAGAAATATTATTTAGAAAAGGTAACAGTTCTAATAACCTAATTCCATAACAAATTATATCAATATTGGTTAATTAAATGATTCGCCATGAAGGAAAACAGACATTTGTGTTTATAATGACGAAATTTTACCCTAAAAATAACGAAAAGAAATAAATTTAAATTTATCAATAAAAATAACTACAGAGTTGTCCTTTATACATAATAACAGGACTTATCAGTAACAACCAGAGCTTCAAACCAACATAAGTAACACTTAGGTATATCTTAGATAATACTTACATAGGTTAGTTTTACCTGCTTATGTGTATTTATGGAAATTCAGTATAAAATAATAATGAAAAAAAAACAGTTTATGGTTAAAACTTGTTATGTTTAAATATAAGTTTAGACAAATATTCAATGCAATGTAGATACACCAAAAGTTGATCTTAAATCTATTAAAATACCAATTAATAAAAACAAAAAAATGTTAAATATTGACTTAAATTGTGAAATATCTTATTAACGAGCAGATATGGCACATGTAATTCCTTTAAAAAGCTAAAAAATTCTCTATTTTAATGTTCTTACCTAACTATGTAACTTAAATATACCAAATTCTAGAAAAAATATATAGCTTACTAGCTGATGCCCGCGACTTCATCCGCGTTGAACGTTGAAAGGTACCATATGTCCTTTCTGGTGTCCCAGACAACGTGTATGCAAAATTTCATGGTGATCGGTTCAGTAGTTTTTGCGTGAAAGAGTTACAAACATCCATACATCCAAACATACTTTCGCATTTATAATATTAAGTACGGATTAGTACGGATTCACATTTGCCTTAATACTGACACAAATTCCCTGAATCCTTAATATCCAATTTGAAGACAAAATTGAACACAAGGCGGTTAAGACAAAATGCAATACATACGTTCTCAGAATAAATTTCTATATTCTTATATTACTTACCTATGTGAAGTATAATACTACGTATAATATAATATCGTCACATACAAATATCGACCTGTTTGTGGTATCATGGTAAGATACTACAAAAATCACACTACCCAAGATTAAGAAATATATACTTTACTAATATTATAAAACTAAAGAGTTTTTTGTTTGGTTGAATGCGTTAATCTCAGGAACTACTAATTCTTTTTGTGTTGGATAGTCCATTTATCGAGAAAGACTTTAGGCTATATAACATTTTGAACGCGGACGAAGTCGCGGGCACCAGCTAGTCAGTTATACACGCCAACTTCTAAGCATATGAGACCCCATGTGTTATGCTTAGAAATTCATGGTCCACTGACTGACTGATTGTCCCCTTCATGATAGCACCAAGGGATACGAGTATGACTGACTAAACAGGTCAAAAGGGATAATATGGTCAAATAGGGGTGGGCTTTGGCATCCTTTAAGAGTCTACGTTCTTTTATTTCATATTAGTTTTCTATAAAAGGGTGATTATTGCTGCCAGACAGGCAGAAAGTACCCAGCCAGAACTAGAACCACCGATCGATTCAATAAGTATCAATATTGGTTATCTTCCATATCCAAAAAATTTAAAGTAAAGTGGCTCTGTCTCTCTTGTTAACTTCTTTTAGACGACCCTAACGGATTTTGATACGGTTTCCACAATGTCTTCACTAATAGAAAGAGCGATAAACAAGGAAGTTATTTTGTATTTACAATTTAGCTGTAAGTAGTTTTGTTTATACATTCGCCATGAAGCGCTGCGTACAAACATGCGATCGTATTACAGAAACCACGCGTTTCACAGATATTCAAGAAGTATTCAAAACATATTATTTACATTCCCATTTGGAACTAAAGTAAAAATTCGAATTTTTTTAAAGTCGGTTCCAAAAACAGGTCACTTAAATAAGTTTAAAGTAAGTAATAGAAACACGTATAAAAATAGGAGTTTTTCCGTTCTCATCCTACGAGATGTGTAAATCCAAAAAAAAACTTCAGATGTATTTTTTGCATTCCAAACAATGGGTTCACAGTTGGCCCTTAATTCTTCAAAATGCAGCCATAAATATTAAATCAATATAAAGACAATACATTTTGCAATACAAAGAACGTTTTTTGTGAGGCCTAAACGCTTCTTTGTTAGCAATATCATTTCAATTTGACACGTGTGCATTTATTTTGTTTAATTTTATCAACTCATTGTTACATAATTAATTTTGTCTGTTTCGTAATATGTTTTTATTATTGTGCGAGCAATCAGTTGTTATTGAACTTGAGTATACAAAATATTCGTGACATATCCTCACAAACTTTCGCATTTTTAATTTTATTTTAGGTTCAATAATATTTAAAAACTCTTAGGTTACTGGCGTTGGTTTTTTATGTATATTCATTCATACCAAAAAAGTGCCCATAGGTTCTTTCCCAATATCTGTGGTACCTAATATGAATTATTTCACTGATGCCCAAAGGAATGCTACACTGTCCATTAGGATTAGAGCGTACACTGAATGAGTGACCACATTAACAGGACAACTCATGAACAACTTACGCTGACAACCTGTTGATAACAATAATTTAGTTTCCGTTTGTTTGTGTCCACAAATCTCGAAAAGTAGCCTATGGATTGACTTGAATTTTTTACATAACATTGAGTTTAAACAGAAGAGTGTTTTTATATACTTTTTATTTCGAATTTCCAACAGGAAGGGAAAACAAACTAGCCACCGATTTCAGCTGTAGTAAGTAAATAATAAGTTGTGAACAATTCACAAATTTCTAATGGCCTCAGACGTTTTCGACCTCATTGTCGCACCCACAGTAACTTGCACTTTGTATGAACATTTCACTACTTGTTTGAAGTACAATGGTGTGCAGGCCTGTTTACAGAAGTAGTCGCATTGACATTGGCCCGAGTGCCGCGGGCATTTGTCGTTTGGAACCTGCCGCAAAATCACTACACCTGTCCGGCAAGGCAGACACGACACACAAAGACCGATCGCTGTTCAATTTCATTGCGCTTTATTACAGTGAAATTGAAACTTGGTAAACGCTCAAACAAGTTAGACAAGACACACTTATTGACAGGCCGTCTATAATGGAAGATATAAATGGCATTGTAAATATCTAGTTCAATAAAAATCGTCGGACGTTCAAATCTTGTTCCGCATTTAAGTAAAAGTAAAAGATCGACTTGCCCAATACGAGTTTGCATAAAGAAATATGCCCAAAGTTTTCACCTCTCGTGTAACAGGGATTGTATTGAAGTTATTAAAATGATTTTATTCAAAACTTTAATGAAATATGTTAAAATTTATTTAAGTATAAAAATTTCTTCTAAACCGCCCATAGGATTTTCATACGATTTTCACTAATGGTAAGAGTGATAAACGAGGTATAATTTACAGAAAATATGCATCCCTGCAAAGCCCGGAGCGGGTCGCTAGTAATTGAATAAACAGCAATGAATGGATAGTTATATAATTCAAGTAATCCCAATAATTACATATTTTTGTAAAAATAACTTTTATTTTAACTGAAATATGTATTCTTTGTAAGAATATGAATTAGGTTGCCAGGATATCAAATAGAATATTAAATACTGGTATCAACCATTATTTGTTTGATTAGGCTTTGCATTGCTTTTCCCTTTACATAATCCTATACAGTGCTTTTAAGTTTTCAATATTCCTAGATATCAACCGATCAAAACCATTATGGGATTTAGTAATACAATTCCTTAGTTTGCGGCTCCCTAAATTGTAATCGCAATCCGTGTCTCAGCACTGCTGTGTTATCGTAGGGAAAAATAATTACCACTGGGTACGGTGGGTCAGAAGGGCTCCAAACTCCTGTAATCAGAGGCGTCAAATTAATTTAGTGGTTTAATACCAAAAAAGTTCTGTCTTTTTAAGAATCTTTTGCTACATTTTATTGAGAAATTTCAAAGTAAGTGATTATTGTAATAAAATATTTGTTTCGATCATGTGAACAAGAACAAAGCTCGATAGTTTTCCCGCGACAGAGCAAGCGGGTCGACTCCCACGACCGAACGCCTTCCGTCTTCACCTCATGGCCGCACAATAGCTACGCGTTACTGATCTTTTTACTTTATTGTACCAAGTTAATTTAGTCGTTGACTCTGCTCGACAATTCCTGGAAGTGAAACTCGTCTTTTTCTTGCGTTTTATAGCAACAACGGCTTCCGCGTATCACTGGTTTTTGTCGATCACGCCGATACCAGTCCTTGGAGCCACCGACCTGGTCTAATTTCGATCTGGAACGCTTCGCCCCATAAACAACTTTAATTTTATCACTTCACTACTGAAACATACTAAAACATCATTGTGTTCACAATTGGATAATTTGAGAGCGTGATTTTTTTATTTCTAATCCGCCCCTGGCTTCACACGGATGCACTCAAACCTTCTTCGTTTATCGCTCTTTCCGTTAGTAAAAACCCTTTAAAAATCGTATCAATGTAACGCCTGACATTAAACTTTGGATCTATATTTTTAGATAGATCCTGCAAAATTGTATTCTAACGATTGGTGAAAGATTTTTTAAATAGGATAAGTAATTTCGAAGATTACCTCCTGCATACAAACAAACAAAGGTACTAACTTTACCTCTTAGTGTTAGTATAGACGATTAATATGTATAGATAGATATAGATTTTCTGTTTTATTTACTCTCACATGTAGTTAATACGTATTTACAATTACTAAATTAAAAGAGTACGTCTTTCTCCCCAAATTATTCCACTTGGTAACAAAAGGTTACCGTCTCCTAATTGAGTCCTCTCTTGAAGAATGAGTCCCTACATTGTTAAGTATAATCACTTCAGTGGGAAATATGCGCTAGTTCCTCAATTAACGTGTTTATCTGCTATATCAACATAAACATGTTAATTGCAGACGCAGTCGCTCGTCAACATAAGTGTAATGGTAGCAGTTGAAACTGTTTTTACTGGGAACTGTGCCATCTGGGTGCACTAAAGGTGACAGCCGACCGAGTTCGGCTTATTTATTACCCTTTTAAAACTCTCGGCCCTTCGTTAACATCTTTTTTACCATCTATTATCTTTAGAGCACAGTATAAATAAGACAATTTTTTTTGCTGAATCCTCGGGTAGACAAGAATTTTGGTCTTGCGTATTTTGCACACCATTGCAAACATTCATCATACTATCGTATATAATACCTGTCTTTCCTACTAACCTACGTCCTACCATGTCAACGCTCCATAGGATATCATTCCATATCATTTAATTTTGAATATTTTTCGTTTGTAGTATACTAAATACTACAAACATGTCTGGACCTCCTTACCCAGAACCCATTTTACTACTCACCATTCCTGATCCTTTATAGGTATAAGGTTTAGGTAAACCTACTAAAGTCGGAGACGTACTTGCAACACCTGTGGCGTGGCCTGTGTTATTAGGCGACGGTAACCACCGACCACCATCAAGTAATCTGACGACGTTTACATAAAAAAATAAATTTCTAATTTTCAATAACCATGATTGTAAAGAAATGAAAACCTTTTTATTACCTTGATCATTATAGAAAAATTAGCTCTAGTCTATTTTTTTTTAATTAAAAATTGCAGTTTTAAGCTCGCGGCAGTTGCGGAAATAAAAGACTATACAAAATTCTATACTAAATTTAGGCCGAATTTTTATGAAATTATTTTTTTTGACCGCAAAGTCAAAAACTACTTACTATTAATAAACCTTAATCTATTAATACTATTAATTATTATTATACTATTTATTATTATTTTTATATTTATTCAAGGTCGGAACGGTCAAACATTGTCGCCTTAGGACACAATAAGCACAACAACTTTTGGATTTTTAGCATCCAAAACACAACAATATTTTGTAAGGACGCACAACACTTTTTAATATGAAAATCTTTTCAGTTTTAAAACTGTTAGTGCACGGCCATTGACATTAGTCTAGTTCCGCTCTTGCAAGTTTTAATTACAAACAAATTACGGCGGTGAGGCATTAACTTAACACCAACAGCGTGACGTCGTCGCCTCGCCTTACCGTCCAGTTTCAACCTTACGCAGCGGACAAAGATTACCGTTGTCTGCCGTCATTTTTTTTTTTCTTTATTTAATTCCGCGAAATGCTGTAACGGTGTTGTATCCATTTGTTTTGGTTCGCCGATAGCCGCGCTCCGAAGGTTGCTGCATTTACATGGTAAACTCTATAACGAGTTGTTTTGTTATGTCATCGTTTGTAACAAGCGTTAGAATGAATTAATTGGTAAATATACTATTTTATTTATTTATTATTCGACTGGATAGACTGTCTAAATGTTCTTTAGACTTGCGACCTTTATAATTATCTGCATCTGAAAACTTTATGAAGAAATTCTTTTTTGGGCCACGTAGATTTTTTACTATATATTTTTTTTTATAGTGAAAATTCACATGGCAAAAATAATTACCGATATTAAATAAATATTAATTTTGTTTGAAAAATATATTTGTTTGGATACTACAGAGAAAATCACTTGTTAAATTTGAAAAAATAACATTGGAATTTGTCAAATCGACAAAATTCAATGAAGACAGTGGACACGTAGTTAGGCGCCATTAAAAACTCATAGCCATTAAATTCTAACCCATAGGCTTAAATGCAATTCTATCGTTGAAAGTATTAAAATAACACACACTACTGTGTGCTCGTGTTACATCACATCATTAGTCTTAGTCATAAATGGCCTTAATTATGTTGTAACCAATAATAGTAGAGAAGACAGAATAGTTAATACATCAGAAGTGTGTGAATATTTCGTGTGTTGTCTTGAATTCTTTCAAGGTTGTCTTTAATGAAATAACAGATACGGTAACAGTTTTCTTTCGTAATCTTTTAATGATTATGTACAACGTTTTTCATCTTATTGAATAAAAAACTTAAATAATTGTTTTTCTATGGGGAATACATGAAACATGTTTACTTCGTTAATTAAAAATCAAAGCTTACAGAATAGTTCATGTAATTAAATAATAATAATATTATATTTATTATTTAATGCCTCTTTATTTTACAATTCTAAAATTATTCCTAGTTCAAATACGAATGAATGACTACTTAAAAGAAGCATCAGGAATGAATATTTTCCTCGATTAACCGAGAACCTCATTAAATTTAGTTACACTTAATGCGTAATAGTTGTTTTTCTTTTGGTGTTTGGAGGAAAATCAACATTTAATTATTGCTCGAACGAATCCTCACGGTGACTTACCGGCTTTACGAGACAATATTTTATTTTCACCACAATAAAGATGCTAAATTTATTCGCTTCAACTCTTACGTACATCCACAGGTTTATTTGTACGATAAAATTATTGGAACGACTTGTATAGTCATCGCCTAGCTCTTGCCTAACAAGTGGCGAGCAACGAAAGTGACAACCATAGTAGTCGAAAGTGACTCCGTAGATTTATTTACACTTGTTCAAAATAGATGCGAGCACTTCTAAAACTGGTGTCCACTTTACATCTGTGGTTCGTCCCGCTTCGCTATTTATAACGCTCTAGGCGAAGATCTACCTCCATCTACGGCAAACTAGAATGCGTGTTCTAACGTCTCAACGCAATTATCTCCAACTTGGTGAGGACACTTCTACAATGCTTCCTTTAATTTTTATGTGTTGTCGTCCTATTTTTTTAAGCCACCAACATTTCGCGTCCACTTTGTAACTGCACACTTTTTACAAGAGGTCGACGAACTAGCACGCTTTTAAAGCCCTTTGTTTGTTGGTAAACAATGGAATATTTGAGATTTCGTCGAATGTGTTTGTTTGTGGATGTTTCCTAAAACGATTTGTGTCCGTCTTGTTTATGGACTTTGATTCGCGAAATGGCTTCCGCTTCGAGGGGTTGGATGATAGGAGCAGGAAATCGAATTTGCGGCTGTGACCTGTGACCCGGGATGTGACCGAGATGCTTACTATGTGTTCGGCTGCAACATGTCAGTCATATACGAAACAATGAGCCCGTAAATGGAACAGCGAACATACAATCCAATTGGTAACGGACTAACGCGACCCAATTGGGAGAATAAGTCGGATGTGCCCACTCATTGATCGTCGTCACAGGAATCAACGCGATCACACTTCGAAAAAGAAAGCAACGAAAATAAAGTGGAGTTGGATATGTGTGCGATACAAAACAAGAAGGTCTATGAGTAAGGAATGTTGATTGGTGCTTCTCCGTGCGATTGAGCGATAAAATAAAAACCACGGGTCAATTTTATTTAATGTTAACGAAAGAGAAATGGAATGCACCATGCGTTGAAAATTTAGATGTTCATTTATAGAAAGTGACAATCCAATTTTGGATGATACCAGTAGTCACGCAAGAAGTTTAAAAAAGGCCAACCATTAGTAGGTAGGTACAAATTGGTTATCAGATCATAGGAATGATCTCGGAAAGTGTTCTCAAGTGGGCCGGTTCTCGCAAGTCTACAATTTGATGTCGCAGATCAACCATTATGTTAATTATGTTTTTGACACGATTAAAAAAAAACATAAATTATTTTGTTTTATTTTTGTATTTATTATATATTTTTTATAACCTACTATCAATTTCATATAAAAATACCATACAAATTTCCGACTTTTCCTGTGAATTTTCCAAAACATTTTTTTTTTTTCATACAAACCTTGTCCTGACAATTACGAACACTACAAAAAAAAGGCAAAAATCGGTGGTGCTGTTATCAAGTGATGCTCATCATACTTAATACTTTTATTTATATAAACAATAAAAAGTTATAATTAAAGAGTTCTATACACCATTTTATAATTTTATTTAAATAATAAGATAAAATATACAAAATTTAATAGTTTACTACTATTGGTCTACCAATTATAGTAAGTACATTCCTTAAATAAATAAGTGATTTAAATATAAGTATGAACCAATAAATCTAAAATATAAACTCCTTATAATTTATTACTAGATTTATATTTTTAACTGTTTGCGTCTTTTTAAATAATCGTGATTTAAATGGCATTGATTCTTCATTCAATATTTAATCAAAATTTATGTATTTCGACACCGTAAATAAGCGTAAAGGGATAAGCGATAAATAAATAAAAAAATATTACCTGCCATCAAGTAAAATGAAACTTTACAATATTCAGAAGCACTGCCTTAAAACCAGCAAAACCAAACACGTAAAGGTGTAAATCATATTTAATAGGGTTTGAGATTTAATTAGCGTAGTATGAAATTTCCACTGGATTACCAGTTTACTTTATGGCTAAATAAATAACTTTAATGAGACTTGTCTCCAGAAATTACTTGCCTACGCACAGCTCAGTTTAGCTTCCTGCGCAGTTTTATGGGTGTACCGTAAAATAAATATTTGATTTTAACTTGATTTAAATCAAATTTAATTTATTAGTATTCACATTGATGTAATAGTAATAGAAAAGTAGTTAGAAAATCAGCAAAATATTCTATAATGTTGGTAGTTATATATTTATACATATTTAACTTGCAGTAATAGCGTTGCTTGTGTTATAAGCCGTCTCTTATATTTAATCAATATAATATTACTATTTGACAGATCCCATTTCCCTATCCCTTTCCTTTAGCCTCAATCCTACTATGATTGGCCTGTGGCGTTGCTCGTGTTATTATATGCGACGGTAGCCAATTACCATCAAGTCGACCGTCAGCTTAACTGCCAAACTTTACATTTTTTTTTAAAACTAAAACTAAAAATCATTATTATTTCAATAAAAGAATCTAAATATTAGTTAGTTTCATTTTTAGAAGTATTATTTACTAAGGATTAAGTTTTTTTTTTCTGAAAACCGCATGAAAATCTTTTGGTCGGTTTTGAAGAAGAAAGCGGAGAAACAGATAGAGGCGGACAGCGACTTTGTTTTATAGTCTATAGTCATACTTCCATACAATATTATAAATACGAAAGTAACTTTGTCTGTCTGTCTGTCTGCTGCCTTTTCACGCCTTAACTACTCAACCGATTATCATGAAATTTTGCATAAACGTTGTCAGGAATACAAGAATGGGCATAGGGTACCTTTCATCCAAAAAAAAAGCACAGCAAAAAAGCAGAATTGGGCGTCACTGTCGCGTGGCGGCGCCACCGTCGTCACAGCGATAACGATGTCATGTCATATGTTATTACTCATATTTTTTCTTTTTCAACACGGACGAAGTTGCGGGCACCAGCTAGTATGTATATAAATATAATATAGAACAGATATAAATATGGATAGAGATTTTTAAAACTGTTAGGATACTTATCAGTACTACTTACATTGAATTGTCAATGTATAGAATCAATAACACATCCGCTATTTATCGGACGACACCTGACTATTGCACTTACTGATAACTGGATTCCAAGAAGATGAAAGTTTAAAATCGTTTTTTATTTTTATTATAATACTTATGATTAGAAACGCCATCAGACAGCTTCAATCCAATAGTTATCTTGAAAACTTGCTTATTATACACTGTAGTTTGTAGATCTGGTTTTTCCCTGTAAATAATGATAGGTATACCTAAATAATGAGTTTACTATTAAATTATACTAAATTATACTGACTAGTACTCTGTATCACAACAGTATTTAACACACAATTTCTCACAGCCTAGTATCTAGTATCTAGTATCTTTAAATCTTAATTAAAAGGAGAAAATGTTAAAAAAGCTTAGATAAATAATAGGCACTTGGACAAAGTTCTAAAAAGTTGCAAATATTTGACATACCTACACGTTTTATTTCACAATTCAAAACATATGTTTATAATACATGTTAACCTTTTTAGCATCAAAATTTATTAGTGGCATACTATAATGAAGTACTGTTAGTTAGAATGTATTGTTATTATACCTTTAAAAATGTGCATGCGAAGTTTAAGTGTTTATAAATAATTTTATGTTTGAAATTCGCCGGACGGCTCGTGGTTATGGCAAATTTACACTCAAAATATGGAGTTTCAAATGTGCTATATACTTAATAATACTACAGTGTGCCTAGTTAACAATAACCCGAAACTTTTATATTCTAGCAACTCTAACAGGTATACCTGATATAGTCCGTCTAGCTAGAGGGGTGGCATAAAAAAAATTCTTTATGCTTTTCTATACCGTAGACTTGTTTAGATTTGTACGGTATTATACTGAATATGAATACACACCGTACAAATGTAAATAGATACTTCAGTTAGTGTCTGCGACTTTTTCATGGTCTCAGTCTACAATTAGCACGACGTCTACAGCCGTCTGGTGAAAGCAGGATTCGAAATAGTCAATTTATTACAACTTGTATAATAGAATCACCTATTGTGAGCCAATTGACTAACGAAATAATAGGTAAAAACAAACATGATAATAACTCGAATTAGTATTAAAGAGCACTTTCCAGCCAGGTCTGTAGTTCTGTGTTAGGGTATTATACTAGAAGAGTTATAGGATAAGTTTTCAGCTTGCCTCAAATACCTACCCGGAAATGTCTAACCTCTCGGGCCATACGTATAAACATGTACTTAGTACATTAAGTACTTAAAATAATTAATTTTATAGGCAATTTTTTCATATCTCGTGTTACATTATTATAATTTTCGTAGGGATATCTAATTTTTTCTTTTGAAAATAAAATACAGCCTAAAATACATTTCTGTTTATAATATTAGTGTAGATCAAACTAAAATAAGTGCATTGAATTATTTATCACTCGCTACAGTTATGTAAACTAAAATTTAGAACAAACTCGATAACTTTATTATAAAAATAACTTTGATTTACATACACTAGTGACTAGTGTCTGTTTATTGACACGCACTTTGCACGAATAAGTTGATAGTTTGCGTCTTGTACACATCGACTATAGTTGGACAAAATTTTATTGATAACACCACAAACTTAGGTAAAGGACAGAAAAACTGGGGTTGCAGGCTGATACTCAATCCCACAGAGGAAACCTTCCACCCCTTAAAACAAGAATTATGTTTGTAGGGAAACAAAGAAACTACATCAAATAAACGTACGTGTGTACAGTCAGATGAAAAAAAATTACAATGAAAAATCAAATTTGATTAGACATTTATATTGGAACTATTATAATAGTAATTGATTAATAAACTAGATACCTGATGACTTCATTGACAATAGCTTAATTCATAAGACGAACGCAGACATGTTTTTTTTTTCGCAGTAAAGGGGTTCGCATTGGAACTAAGTACTGAATTATCTTCACCAAATAGTACCTTCTGATAAATTTTACTAATATTACATTAAATGTTAAAGTTTTATTGTTTACTTATGCTTTTTTCTGACACAAATAATTGGCCCAAATTCCTTTGCATAAATGCTAAGGCAATGCTCAACTAAATGAAATATATTTGTGCCCGTAACATTATAGAGATCTAGCACTTTACACTGCTGATGCTATGTTGTATTCTTTTTGAAATATCGATTTGTACCATCGCTTGTAAATATTTCTATTATTCCATGGTAAAATAGGTCTTTTTTTAAATGAATAATTGTAAGAAATGTAACTAATTAAGGAACAATCCTTTTTAATTTAACAGCGAATAATGTATTCACTTTTATGCGTCAGACTGTACACGCACAGGTAAATTGCAATCGTGTGCAAGTTCCCTGGGGGAAAATTTTACGTTTCCCCTGTTTACTGTGTACCTACCCCTATGGCTTAATGGACGAGACAGACATCTCTGATGAATACAGGTATACCTAACATATACGTACGTACATGTATAGTATTTTTAAGTGTTATATATTTGTGTAATTCTCAGTCTTTTCAAAGGTCTTTCCCAATTCCAGTAGTTTTGCACTGAAAGCTAAACATATAATATTGTAAAAGCTGTTTGTTACATTGTTATTATCTGTCATATACCTATATTTGACTAATTTTGTTTTTAAAATAATTTCTCAATACGAAACAATATTCATTAATATTACGCTCTAAATCCAAAATAATGATAAAAATTACCAAAAAAATTGATTTTAATTAATTGTATTTTCCGTTCGTATATACTAAACTATGGCGAAAGTGGATTATAAATTAACGATAGGTATAATTTGAACCGCTATCGGATATTGCATACAATGAATTAAATTGCACGTGAAATAATGCCTGTTTGTTACACACTATTGTATCCGGGTCTGAAATGGTAAACATACCCTATTGGTGGATTCAACTGATGAATCATGGTCCATAAAATAGTTTACGAAAACAAATTGTCTTTTCTAATGACATTTAAGAAGGAAATAAATAGATATACCTAAGTTCTGTTCAGAAACCGCTACTATATACTCGTATACTATATATACTTTTATTTCGTTTAAGTCGTTTAATTTGACGTAGACAAAATCTATCTACATCAAATTTATTTACTTTTTTATAATAAAGAGAATTTCTTCTAAAAGAATTAAAAAAGATTAAATATAACTAACCTAATTATATTATAATAAAATTTAAATTGATTAATACTTTGCAGACAAAAGACTATGTTTTGCGATCAAATAATTAAAAAAATAAACAAATTTTTAATGTATACATGATTTGAAACAATGAGATATAATTTCATTTCCAATTTAAATAAAATATGAAACTTTTTTTTATTAAAAAAATTTACATTTTTTTTTTACTATTTCTATTCAATAAATTAAACAGGTGTGTACGGTGCCTTTTGCCTCTGTTGCTAATTGCAAATATCCTCTATCATATTTGTGTCGACGGAATGTTAGCATTACATTTTCATCGTAGCGAGTTTGGACAGCTATTGATTACACCGAACCGAACCCTGTTCAGAAATTTGCGCACGTACTTAAACTATTATTGATACATAACATTACTAAATTAACCGTATTTACAAGTACAAAGCACGGACCATTTAAAATAGATTTAGAACATCGTAGAGATGGCATATTGTGTTCTTTTCACGTAAAAATCTAGACATAGAAGTGTATTGTTTAGGAATAGTCTATTAACAGAATGAACGGACAAACGTGTTTTTTCTTGTGTAAAGGTCATCAGAGACGATGACTGTCCATTTGATGGTAGGTGGTAACCACCTATTCCGTCTTTAGATTTAATACGCTTTGTACTCGTACTACGAAATTACATAATACAACCATATGGTCTTATTGGTTCTTAAGTATGTCTGTTACTTGCTAACGACGTATGAAGCATAAACCTAGTAGTGAATCCTTGAAATCGATACACCAGTGGCTTACAATTGCATTAGACACAACTCGTAATGTTAATACGCAATTAATTATATATGTAGATAATTATCGGAAAATTACCTACCTCGGATGTACATCATATAGTTTTAAAAAATAATAATGAAACACTGAAAAAATCGCATGACCCAAAAATACTTTTAGTATCATTAGCACCTATGTAAAAAATCACAAACTTTTTGGTTCCAAATTACCGCTAGTCAATATTACTAAGTGGGGTTTAGGATACTTTTGTTATAATCTAGCTCAGCAGGCAAGTTGACGTTCCCCTTGATGGTATGTGTTTTCTGTCACGAACATACACAAACTACACGCTATTTATCATGAAAGGATGAGTATGGACACTTGCCTCCCTTACTCACACGCCGAAAAACTTGTGACTTGTAACGTCATTCCATATGTGTTATGAACAGACGGACATAAGTGTGCTACGAAACATTTTATGTTTTCCTGGTGGAATCACATCTGTCGCAGAAATAACCGATGGAGTAGAAGAGTTCTTGAATGACGCCACGAATTGGAAAGCGCAGCTTCCAACAATTGGAACAACCTGCGGCTGGGTGCAAAGTGCCACACTACGATAGTGGTGGTGGCAAGCCTTGGGAGAGTACATTATAATTGAAGATACACTAAAAGAGAGAGTAATTTTAGCAGTATTACATTACTACTAGTACCGCAGTAGGTACGTATGGACAAATACGTAACGAAAACACTAATTGATCGAAGTCAATTACTGCTAATTACAACGACACATAACAGATAGGTTTGTGTCCCGGCAATAGACCGAATGATAATGAAGCCAATACAAAGTCGTGTCTAATTTCACCTGTCAACTTATTTAGAAGAGCTATTCTTTGTTTATCATTGAACAAATTGTTACAGATTGTGGTCTCTTCGAATTTTTGAGGTGAAAACTTTTTAGGCACTTTTAGTATGGAGAAAAAACAGTGAACTCGCACCTTCACGTTCTGTGAACGACACCCTCGGTGATGTTTAATTGTATGAAATAAGCGCCATCTATCCGAATCAGTACCTACGTACTTCTTGGATCATAATAAGCTTAACTTCATTACTACTATGATGGTTACTGCATCACTAGCCAAAAAAGAATATCGGTTCATAAAAAAATAAGATTCAAAGTTTTTGTTGCACGTATTAATATTATTAATGAGCTATGTTAATTAGTTGAATATTGTAAAAATCTTCATCATTATCTCAGCCGTAGGACGTTCAATGCTAGACATAGGTCTTCACTCTCTCCGCATGTAATTTCCTGTTTGCCCATCCAGCAAAGACCCGCAGCTCTTATTACGTAAGTTCATTTCTAAAGATGTCCCTTCCAGGAATCGAACCTAGGAACCCTGAGAAGAGAGAGTTAAGGCATACACTCTAACCACTCATCCAATGGACTTGACAATTTTCTATTTTTTCAAATACAAACACTGAACATACAGTAAAATTACTCTTTGATCTGGACGCGTAACAATCTTTATGGCCATTGCTAATTTAAGCCAAATGAGTGGTCGAGAAGTTTCGTTGTTGTGCGCAGTTGTGCACACACTTGATGTTTAACAACGCTAATTCCATATTGTAACCATTGTAACCCGATAATCGCTACCATCGATTGACACTAATACCGACTATCTCTTTCCTTTGATATCATACATATTATATATATTATATTTTTTTTACAATTCTTTCAACATTATAGTATCTCTAACACCCTAAGTGTTAATCTAAACTACGAGTAGCTATTTTTTTTTTAGTAAATATTTTATTATAAAGATGACAAAAAGATTTTTACAATATATTTACAGACAAATATCTAAATTTATATAAAAAATAAAAATGTTTGTATTTTAGACAATCCCTTGGGAACCTGACATTTGTCCAGGATAAAAATTATCCTATATGTTAATCTAGGTAATAAGCTATATGCGTACCTGATTTCATCCAAATCCGTTGAGCCTTTTATGCGGAAAAGGGTAACAAACATACACATATCCATACACCTATCCCCACAAACTTTAGCATTTACAATATTAGTATGAAGTAGCATATATATATGCGTAAACATATCTCCTAACTAATGTATCTACCAACTAATCTCTCTTCTTTAATTTCTTAAAATGTCTCTTCTTAAATAAAAGCCTTATATGAATCAGACTTTTAAAAATGGAAATTGTAAATCTATACACGTATATTCCAATAGTTGCCAAAATCAATATATTTAACACTATAGTCATAATATAAACCCTTGTCATGTCACGTCTAGCAATCATTATTCCATAGTGAGCCCGTGTCCGCCTTTTCCGCACGGAATTGTCAATTGTCAATACGTGTGATGAGTAGCACACAAAACACTGGTATGCCTCTTTAACATAACTCCTGTCTTGTTGTTTTATTGCCATAAATTTAATTATTAATTTAACAAATTACAAATTCATTTAGCATTATTTTTAATAAATCCCACAATGCAATTTTGATCGGTATTTACACTGGGTGTAAATTAATAAACACCGACTTCGCACGGAGTTGAAAATTTTCAAAATTCCTTTCTTACCGGATGCTTACGTAATAAAATATAGTTATTTTTCAAATTTCACCTTTGTAGACATTGTAATTTTGGTGTTAATATTTAGTTAGGACGAACTATATTATTATAAGTAATATATGTAGATTGAACTATTTTTGTAAATTTAATTAGCTTTCTCCAACTGAACTCAGAGTGCCAGATTAAAACTACTTACTTGATGCCCAAAGCAATGCCTAACAATTGTAAATTGATTTTGTATTTATCTATTGTTTTGCACATTTATCCTTGGAATTGTGCAATTCGAAACAATATTGCATTGTCCCCGTGAACAGAAAAGCCCAATAGAGTACGACATATAATCTTCGCATTTACAACATCAAAACTGTATGACAGTTTCCTTATAAGTATATATTTTATATTATTTATATAAATAAGACTGTAAATATATCTATAGAAGAGCTACAAAAGCATTGAAACCACTACAAAATTAACCAACGCCCTTACATGCGTTTGGCGTAAACAATCCGCTCTCCAATGTCGAAACAGTGTTAAGATTATGAACATTAATTATTTAATATTCTGCTGAGTCAGGAATAATTTATATGTTCGTAATAATCACAGGACAGCAGTGACGGAAGAGCCTCACTAAACTGTTGAAATTGCTTAAATTCGTATACCACGATTAATAATGATAAGGGATAATTTAAATTTTAAAACAATAACTTTTGGAGGACAATATACAAGATGTATTAAAAATCACTATCTATTTCTTTATAAATTCCTTAAAATCCAGCTTTAAACGTTGATAAGGAAGAAACGGTCTCAAAGTGGCCTTAAAACTCAATATCTTAGGACATTTTTGTCTGTTTGTTTTTTTATATTCATCTTAAATTATCTTAAATCCTGGAGACAGGAATGAAATGAAACAAAATATTATAAAAAAGAAATAAAAGTAATTTTTAGGTTAATAAAAAAATATATTTAGGTCTTAGACATTAATCTGTAGGTATTTCAATTAAATGTTAAATGCGCGAACTGGCGCAATTAAATGTTGAACGCGAAAGATATATTATTTCGATGGTTAAATGGTATCTAAAATATTCCAGTTATTCTTCATACTAAACAAGTGGTAATTAAGTTTCATCTACTTCACCCTGGGAGATACAGAAAATTATTTGAATCATCTGTGTAAGAATCTTTATTTTGCTTAACAAGATTATTAAACTTTAAAAGTTGAAAATAGTGTACTTTTAAATGTGTCAGTAATTAACAATATAGTTAAAACATTACTCACAACACAACGTCCAGTTAATGCGAAAGAAGTTTAATGGTATTTGTAATTAGTTAACTAGGTGTCACGTTTCGCCCTCGGACACTTAACCGTTACCTGAACTTTACTGCTAGTTTAAAGAATATCAAAAAACTTTTGTAAAATACACATTATAAAAAAGACCTACAGGTACACCTATATGTCTCATTCTCAATTGCAAAAATATATTTCAAAAGATTAATTACAATGACATAATATATTCATTATTATGAACCTACGAGTACCTATGTCCTTTTTTGAACGATTGTCTACCTCACATCGTTCAAAAAAGTATTAAAATTATATTAAAACTAAGCGTAACAAGTTAAATATTTAACAGAAGCTGATCAATATGCACTGCCAAGTATTGGAACTCCCTTCCGGGTGTGTTTCCGAGCTTATATAACCCAAATCTTTTTAAAGTTCCAGTGAATAGGCATTCTCTGGGTTAGCTCACTCCATCGTCGGCAACGCCTTTCCTGCGGACCAAGGGAAAACCTATAATTAATTAAAAAAATATCTAATAATAAAAATCGAACGTCTGGCTTTCCTAAAACTTATTTATTTTTTATTTTCCAACGCGGACTAAGTCGGGTTACCGCCTAGTTATTGATAAATAAAACGACCTAAAAAAGAACTTAAAATCGTCCTTCAAACCTCTTTTAATTCCTTAGCATATTATTATAGATATTTATAGACAAGTAAAAGAAATATATTCGACACGTGCGCTCATAATCGAAGGCGTATAAATTTTTAAAATTCTAGCGGTCAAGAAACCGACATCTGTATATTTCTGATGATACATTGATCGTCAGTCCAGTATTACGAATATTATGAATAATTCAGACTGGTGAGTATGTAGAAGGTTAAGGAATTACCTAAAAATATCACAAGTGATAATTTTTCCAGCCTTTGACTTGCGAGGCCTGAGTCTTTAGTATTTTTAGTAACCACGACATCATCCAAACTTGACTATTGTATAGGTATGTTTTTGGGGAAAATCAATTAGATCAGAGAAGAGAAACAAAAGTATTTTTTTATTATCAGCAATTGATAAAAGAAAGGCATCAAAATCAAATAGTGTATATTAATAATAACCAAATTAATATTAGACATCGTTTGTACAAAAACGCTTCTATAATTGTTTTTAAATTAATCATTATCAAAATATGGGAAATATGGGAATTAAAACCTAATAAAGGTGTTCATCTAAACATAATAAAAAAACCACCGTCGTCACAGCGGTAAAGATGTCAGGCGTATTTCAGGTGTTATACTCGTATGCATTTTTAATTTTTCACCGCGGACGAAGTCGCGCGCACCAGCCAGTGATGTATTCTATACTACAATTCTCTGGCACTTAAACACACGTCGAACAAATTGACGTATCGTGAAAACACACGACGCTCTTGACATTTAAAAATGTGAGACATATTGGAGGCATACAAATCGTTTGACATTCCTTACAAAACACACGTGTGAAATTTCTGTATCAAGACGGTAGACGTAATGTGCTGCAATCACACTAATTATGTATCTAAATAATTGATATTGAATTACGAATACGTGGTCATCAATAATAGCCAATAAGCACATAAGAAAGAAATTCGTAGACGTCTGTACCTAGGTAAAAATGTTGCTACTGTGGCGATCAGGTTAAACAAAAATTAATTGTTGCAATAATTGTGGATACTATTGAAAACATGTGTAATATATAAAGTGACTAACAAGGACCCTTGTTTAGCAAGGGGTAACGAATATTCATCAAGTTTATTGACGCGACATGAATACGATACTTACCTGAGCCTTCTTGTCATTTTGCATTATATTTATTGCCAGTCGCGTGCAGACATCTTACAATCTTATGCAACGCGAATGATTGACATTTTCGCGAATTAAACTCAAACGTTTCTACAACTAAGCTCACATCCGGATACGGATTACCGGTTTTATTAATTCTAAATAGAAATTATTCAATATCAATATTCCTCTGTAATTAATATTATTACTACATAGCTGTTGCACACGACTTTTATAAAATATTTCCTCTTTATAATTACTCGCTGATAATGCAGGTGAATTAAAATCGGTGTAGTAGTTTTTGAGTTCATTCAATACAAACAAAAATACAAAGAAACAGTAATACAAATCTTCTCTCTTTATAATATTAATATAGACAAGCGGATAAGTGCAAATTCGTTTGCGTATATACTTCATCTTAACTTAAAATAATATGATTACATAATTTTTTAAAGAACTAAAACAAAAAATTTGACAAGTAAAGTGTTGATTACTTTTAGAAATAATTTTATGTTTTATTAAATTATCCACTCGGTTTATTGCATCCTTCGATAGGCGAATTTTTTTATTATTTTCTTTTGATACGAAAGATTTTTTTTTTTTAATTTTATTTAATAGCGGGCACCAGCTAGTTTTCCATATTATATTTTCCACGCTCTCGCTAGCGAGTGCGGTCATTATAAACTCATGCTAGACCCACTGAGCTCAAGGTACTCGGCAATATAAGAAGCCTATAGAAGTGACAACGAAACTAAAGAAACCGCAAGTGACAGCGACAAATATTGTCAACGCAGAGAAAGCAATATTAGTATCTATTATACGCCCACGTGCAATCAAGCGTTTGGTCGATTCGAAATTGAAATTACCTTGGCCTAACACTAATTAAAGAAGAAAGAATAGAAAGTAAAGGCGTGCGCACACCGACCGCATTGTTTAGAATTCGTCAAGGGACAGAGCAACTGATAACGCGGAAGCTGACCGCCACATGACATCCTGCTCGCGGGCGGAATAGTTAATTGTCTCATTTATCATTGAAAGATGAAAGTGAAAACGTCCAATGCGCTAATGCAATTGGTTTTAATGCAATATCGATTTAAATCCAATCGCCTATTGACATCGATCTTTATTAATGTTATTATGCTGGCTCGCAAGCGAGTGTGGCGTTGTCCATTTTTGTGTATAATAGCTTTTTATATAAACCTTTTTTAAATATGCAAGCTACAATTTCAGGATAAATATGGGTGCTTCGATGGGTGATGATAAAAGTAATATCAGATAAAAAAAAAGCTAATATGACACACGAAGTGAGTTTCGCAGAAATTAAATTATATTATTTAGAGTTAATTAAGGTGGTTTAAGGAGGTACGAAGTTCACCGAGTCATTATATGTATTGGTATACGCTAGTATTATTATATACTACGGGTCCTTTAGTATAAATATAAGTAAGGGAGAGCGAATTTTGTTATAATTGTGAGTCTTCAAACATTTAATTTACACATAAAATTACAATAGTGTCCCACAAAGACAAAAAGTGTCCTATAATGTCTTAAACCTAAAAAAACCGTTTAAAAATGTTTAATAAAACTAAGTTCTTATCAAATAATTAATAAATGTAGCCAGAGCAATTAAATTAATTAAGCAAATGAATGTTTTCAACGCTATATTGTGTAAAATTGAATCATATAATATTATATTGTCGGTCAGTCGAGGCACTGTGCGACCAAAAGAGGTGATGACAATTACGGCACATCCTATACAATGCGATCCACTTTTACTTACGGCCATGTTGCGACATTATAATACCATTATGTCACTCGAAATGTGATCACAATGCGAAAACAATTCAGCATCAATATAAAAGTGAAATTTTATTATTATAAAACTAATATATTATACACTAGCGACCCGGCCTCGGTTTCGCACGGATGCTATTTTTTTCTGCAAATTATACACATGAACCTTCCTCGTTTATCGCTCATTCAATTAGTGAAAATCGTATTATAATCCGTTAGAAGTTTCAACAAAAATTGCCGAATGAAATGTGCCGACCCGACTATATGTATTTGTATAGCAACCCTTACACTTTATGCTACTAAGTTCGGCAGCACACTTTGCAGCACCTATGGCGTTGCTTCTACGAATGGATAGTCATCTTGCCTGCCGATCTTTCATAAAAAAATATAATTAAACACCAATACAATGTTAAACAATGTAATTAGTACATTATAGCATGCAATAAAAAGAAACGATATTGAAACCGTGCAGTAATCGTAAGTGCACAGGAATTTTATAACATACGCTATTATCAATAGGTACAAGTTGAATGTGAGGCCGCTAAGTGAACTTTGCTAACTTGGAAATTTAAACTTTATAAGCAGAACCGTTCGTAGATATTTTTCCTTAGATTTTTAATGTATGTTTACGTAAAACTCTCGAAATAGTATTTTTAAACTGCCCATCTAAGAGAAACATAAAAAAAAATAGGTTTTTTTAGTTGTTTTATTTGGAACGTGTATAAGAGATTAAAGCGTTGACTGGAGTTTACTAAAGATAATAAACAGGACATGACGTCATCGACTTTTGTAAATCTCTTATTTTTTTAATGCCTTATCTATTCGATACTTTTCAGAAGACTTCTGTTTGTATTACTATGTTTAAAGCATATTTTCCTATCTGTTATTTATTTTTTGACCTAAAATTGTTAGCATCTTGTATCCCTTAGCATTTGTGTTTATACGCGACGTGGCCACGTAAATTAAAGGTAAGCTCACACCAAAACGCGACGCGAGGCGACTATGCTTGACGTCTGTAGCACACAGAGATGAATGTGTAACGACCGCAGACTGAAGTCTGCGTTAGTTCGTCAATAGAGACTTCGTTTTGTTTTCGTGTAGTACACCGGAATTACTATATAAATATTTGCCCCGGATTCCAAATTTTAACCGATCGCGGAGGCAAAGCGAACTGATTTCGTTTCGTTTTCATTCTGCGTGCTATGCATCATGACGCTTCGGTACACATCGCGACGCCGGCAAAACTCATTGTGAAGCTAGCATCCGCGCTGCGTCTCGGGACGCTGCGACGCCGCGTTACGTCTCGGGATGCCGTACTGCGCCATGAACGGCAACGTGAAGCCACTGACACCACTTTCGCGTACTTGCTGAACTATTTACATTTTTATATAGTAAATAAGTTCTATATTGTATTGTTATCTTAAAATATGGTCGAATTGTCACGTCATGTTGCATTTCGGTGTGATTTGACTCTAAGTGTGGGTCGTTTGCGGGCCTGCCAAACTTAATCTAAAAGTAAATCGCAAAACGCGTGTTTACAAGATACTCAGTTTAGATAGGAGACGTGGATACGTTGTACTCTATTCACAACAAGCATGGCGCCAGCTGACATTCTTGTCTCGGTGCAGGAGCAACTTTCATGAATAGTAAACTGACTAGTTTTAGCTAGGACCAAGCTTGCTTAGCAATGTAAACGCCTAAGTCCTATTTGAACGCGACTTGCGTTCATTTTGAATGGCACAAACTGGCCTATTTAGAAGTGGCAATTGCTCTGAGTGGTGCATATTTTAACATAATTTCACAATTAATTTAAAATGTCGCATCAACGAGAAATAATGTCAGACAAATAAATACGAAAGTACTAAGACTTTGCTCACGAGGTCACCGACATGTGGGATGTCGATTCGACAATCATCCTCCCAATAGTTGAAGAGCCTCAACCAACGCTTCAAGAGGCTGTCGCTAGATGGCTCGATCAAGAGCTCGATCAGATACAGAAGGCGGTACTTCTTGACAAGGCACGTATCGTCAGGAGGTTCCTCAATCTGCAGCCCTAATCACAAAAATAGTAATATTTTATGACTATTACCAATAATGGTAATATGACTATTACCAAATAGTTAGGATAAGTTTCCATAAGTAATTGTCCATTTTAGCAAAATAGGTTTATAATAAAATAGTCTGAATAATAATAATCTCACTGCTTTCAGCTTAATATAGATATTATTTGCATGTCTGTATAAAAAATAAAAAAAACAGGAACAGGATACATTGAGCAACAGGATATTGTTGAAAAGTGACAATGTAGTTCGAAGTTCATTTAAACTAAACCAAGCATCTACTTAACTCTGTACATAGATTGATAGTGTATTTGTTATTGTAGGCGATTTTAGTATAAATAATATGGTTCTATTAATTTCTGCTATTCATTTTTGCTATTCACAAAGGAACTAAGTAGGTATTGTTTAAAATAGTTTCTACAATCATATAAATTTAAACATTAGTATTAGTTTTAACAGTAATTATACTAATATTAAGCTAGATTCTTGCTTAAAATATGTCGTCTAATGACATATGTTTTTGACATTTATTTTATTTTTATTTAAATTTTAAGTCAAATTCGAAATTTATAAACCCAATTGAATTGAGGAGTTAATCGTATTTAGACAAAAAAACTTTTTCCATTTTTTATTTTAATCGAATCGAAATTTAATTTTTAATATCTGGCAATACTCTTAAAGAAGCTACATCGACATAACGGATTAGGGGAATAACTCAATATAGCCAGACCAAGGCAGACTTTGATGTCTGTTTACAGGGTTGGCCTTTGCTAGGAATAGAATCCGCAACCGTTGAAGACGACGGCTAACACTTTAAAAACACGACCTCAGGGCACAACAAAACAGGTCAGTTAGTTAGTAAGAATTAATGAATTATATTTTATCTTTATAAATAAGCATTTATTATTTTCCACAATCATTATTGTAGGTGGAATCTAGGACTGGGTTACGTAACGCATCATATCGCCAATAACAACCCACTGCCCCTTGCACCTAATTCATTAGAGTCACTATTCTATCAACTTATTTTATTTTTCTATATTGTATTATTATGAGTGTTATAAACACAATCTAGGCATGGAAGTGTGCTCTTTAGGAATAGTTTATGAACAGAATGAACAAACAAGTTTTTTTTTATGTAAAGTTTTTTTTTTATAAAGACAAAGATGATTTCATGGTAAGTGACTACCGCAACGCAAGCAACGCCACAGGTGATTCATTGATTTAACTTAATATTTGATTGTTAATATTGAAACTTAACTTAATATTGTATGATGTAACTTTGTTTTACTATTATGTTACTTTCGCCATCAAGGAGAAGTATAAACATGAAATTCTAAGAAATAAAAAAAATTAAGATCTAAATCGTAACTTAACTTGAAACAATCCATTGCTAGAAGTAGTAATATTATTTTCAATGTCCTATAAGTTTTTTCGTAATAAAAAAAATGCTGTGTAGATTATTTTATCGGAATAATACAACTATGATTTAAAAAACAATAAACATCTCTAATACGCACTTTAATATCAAAGCTTTACTGATAAAATTATAATATTATTCACATCATAGACAAACATACCTATATTGTAATAGCATTTATTACAATTAATACTTAAAATATATGTCGTAACGTAAGTATATTCCTTAGTGTAATTAAAAAAAAATTAAAAATAATATAACATTTTACATCGTAGAAACAAAATTGAATTACTTTATAGGATAACTAGCTGACTCCGCAAACGTTGTGGCCAAAAAATAAATTTGGGTATAAAAAATAGTTTTATATACACGAATATACACAACAAAATCATAAAAATCGGAATCAAGGAAAGGTTAGAATGGACTCCTGTATCCCGTTGCTCCTGTTACTGACTCATTGAAACTCAAGAGTTTGCCCTGCTATTACTATTAAATTGTGATAATATCAAAACATTTTAGAATGCAGAAGAATTTTCACTGGTTTTGACCAAATTATAAAAATTTAGACCAAATTATTTTTGCTTTAAGGTATATCGACATCAAGGATTCGAAACTGTGTCGTACTTATTTGTCTCTGGATGTTATTGGATTCGGTTCCCATTCTATTAGACTTTCCTATAGTGTACAGGCTTTTATGGTTTCCCTGATTGAAAAGGAAATCAAAGAAAAAGGAAAACAAGCTTCTGAATGTTCTACTCTACTTTTTTAAAACAACTTGATCGGTGAAAAAATCAATTTATATTTCCTCCTTAATATTAATAAAAAAATTTATAAAGAAATATGCGTTTGGATTGTAATAGTCCAAAAATAATAAGTAATAAAATAATTAGAAGTTGTCAATCAAAAATCGTATTGAGATAATATTGTAATTTCTAAATTTTAAGTTTAAACTCAATTAACAAAAATCTTTATACTTACCAACAAAGATTTAAATCTTTGCTTACCAACAACTATTTTGTAAAATATGGGCGTACCAGCCGGAGTAGTAATAGCGGACATCTAAGAACAAATTTATATATAAAAATCGCGTCCGATCCACTACTAAAGAAAAATAAAACTGGCACATGTTTTTTCGTGTAAAACTGACAACTACAAAATTTCGTGATAATCTGTTGAGTAGTAGGGCGTGAAAAGTTAACAGACAGACAGTTACTTTCACATTTATATTATTAGTATGGATACAATAACTCATTGTCTAGACAACCCTATCAAGATTTGAAGACATTACCCGCCATTTCATGTAATAATAACCTCTTGTTAATAAATAAATAAAATGAATAATGTAATTTTTAAATCAGTTCAAACATTAGAAGTAATAACTCGTATCGCAGTAGCACGTGCTAGATACTGGTAAGTTGATGTAGGACCCATTCGGGAATGAATCTCGTATACGGAGCAATGCAACAGCAATGAGTAATATGCAGATATCGGTCGGAGAATAATGTATGTAAATTGTAAACGAACGGAGTGTGCTCTTATTTGGCTACGCATTCAAATGAATGCTTGGAATCCTAGTGGGAATACCGTACACAATTTACAAAACGCATATATAAACATGCATTATCTATGCATACATAATACAGCAACAAGTATCAAAACAATCTCAGATAAAATAAGAACTAAAGATAGAACCTTGTAAAGTGGAGGACAGAAAGAGTCAGTGTGAAGCCGGTAAAACTACGCCTCGCTTTATTAAAATATTTACTAATGATTATTTTTTTGTCTTGGGCTGAGTAAGGAACACATTTAGGCTGATTGAGGAAAATAATTAAAAAATATTGTAATGAGTTGAGTTAGAATTACAGTTTGGGACGAGTAAGGAATTTTATACAATTAGTTTAAAAACCAGTCTAGAAAATTATAGTTTGTTTACAAATATTGATTACATGAATATAGAAATTATATTATTAAGTTAATGTTTTAGTTTTATGAGATTGTTTGTTTTTTCTTTGTTTTTGTTTTTTGGTGTATAAAGTCTGTTTACTAATTTGTGTTGTTGGTTGCACTATTATCTATATTTATATATGGTTACCTTTTTTTTCTAATTTTTTTCTAATTTCATGGTGTAATGGTTTATTTTCCTTAATAAAATTAAATAAAATAAAAAGCAGGATGGAGTCACATTTCACAAGAAAGTTAACTTGGAAATCAATATTTTCAATAAAAACTAATCAAAATTGAGGTTATAGCTTGGAACACTAAATTTCAAATACAGTAAACAATCTACGCACACATTTATAAAACCGGCTTTACTATGTTGTCCGCAAAATTCTGTCTATAATTTTTATTTGGTCTGAGAGAACAATATACAGCAACATGTGTGTATTTTGCTTTTATCGTAGGAAATTTGCACACAATATAATATGTTTAGAAACAAGTTTCGTAAATATTATGCTTTTACTCGTCGTAGTCATAACTGGGTACGATTGTACTGTTATTTTGATACTTTATTTCAACATTCATGTCGATAGTTACTTTTTTGTTTTCCATTAGTTTAAAATATTCCTTTGGTTTTTTGTCGTTAGAAAATAGTTTAAAAAACTCTAGAGGAAAAACCAACAACGTTTCACAGTGAATGTAGAACAATGGACAATGTAGGACATGGGTGGACCAAGGGAAATAGCCGGAAATATTTTGTTACATATGTACTCTATCACTTTTCTGAATTGCCTTCCACTATCGAAGCAAATTTAAAGATGTATTCAGTATTCACGTCAAAATTATTAAAGATAAATTGATAAATTATATTATATTATGTATAAATTTGTAAATAAAATTATCAAATTATCAAATTCATAAAAGAAATGATTTCTGAACACAGCCCTTAAATTGTTACCAAGTATTACTGAATACCAAATCTTGAACATAAAATGCATCATTTATTTATTTTGTATCTATCATGACTTGTAATACGGGTTTAAAAGTGGAAATATTAATTAAATGTTTCAATAAACTATTAGTTTCATTAAAGTATTATATTATCTTATTTATTGATAAATATCTTTTGCAGAAATTGCGAAAATTCATAGACCTTACAACCTCAATATTCTCTCGCAGACGTACGTATTCAATTGCTTAACCGTACTCAAGTAGATTAATGGCAAAGTTGAGACGACATTGTTATTTTTATAGTAAATAATCATTATAATATGTTAATCATTCAATGACAAAAATTTTACATCGTATTTACAAAAACAATGTTCACCTTAGCAGTTCAATTTCAGTCTTCTATAAAAGCAGATTATTAGTCATAAAGCCATAACGCAGGCAAGCTGTCCAACATTGCTTTACCTTAAAAAACAATGAAGCACAAGGTTATTTTATTGGCAGACTTAAAACCTACTTCATCCAACCCATATTAATTACAGTAAAAATTGAATATTAACAAGTTAAAATGACAGTTGTCTATTGTCGCATGCCAATAAAGAAATTATTTATGTACCTACTAAAAAAATATTTTACTAACTATTCGATTATTGGCAGTAGTTTTAGGTGTATTTACAGATATCTTATTAATAAATGGCTTTTTTATGATAACGGTTACAATGTTGACCCTTTAGTTTTCCTTCTTGTGCAATATTTTATTTTCATATACAACCCCACTAAAGAAAACATCAGTTGCTTTCAAAATCGCAAATCTTGTCCGAGATTCTATTCAACCGGTCTTTGTTCTGCATTAAAACAGACACAATCCGATAGAATGCTCTTGAATTCTCAGGAAACCGACCACTGTTTACTGCCAACACAAGCCAATATTGACATGCCTTTTGTGTTAAATTGACATCTAATCTTCTTTCACCAACGGGAACATTCTTTTGTGTTTTATGACTAAAAAGAAGTTTCAATGTATTTCTAATAAGTACCTTGATATTAGTATCAATTGATATAATGTATTCATGTTTCATGTTTACTATCATTAATTATTTTAATAATGTGTCGAGTATTTAATTACACTTTGAAAATATACCTTACAACATTTTTTTTCTTTATTTGCTGCCGCGGTGCTTGCAACCTCATGTAACCCCAAACGCTAAATAAAAATTAAATATTTTTATTGAAATATAATATTTTATGTTGAGATGAAGTTGTCAACATATTTCACTAAATGTCCAACTTTAAGAACATATTTTTCTTTATAAAAATGTCTCCGGACAGGGTGACGATCGACTTGATGATAGGTGGCTGCTGTAATGTTGACCTATTAACAAGGAGCAACGTCACAGGTGCTGCAAGTGCGTTGCCGACCTAAATAAAATTAAGGATAAAGGTAGAAGTAGATAGGGAAATGGGTTTTGGCATCCCTCACTCACTGGTGGTGGTGGTGGTGGCATATTCAGTGGAATGTGCTGTTATTTCACAGTTGTAAGGTTGCTACCGCCAGACAGGTTGCCCTACTGAACAACTTATTAAGGTGTTCCGTGGATTGCCCTATGTATGACTAGACTATGCAGAGCGAACACTATTTAAATTGCCAATTACTCTCAAAATGATAACACTAATAATTCTATAATCTTTATAAATTTAGTAATTTGACAACTGATTTTAAAATCAGTTATTAAAAATGTTAATCGTTTTTTTCCGTTACACTCACACTAACTATGCGTTACGCCATATAGTTAGATAAATAAAGAACTAAGTCCTAAAATATGAAATACTTTTTCTTCTTGTATCCATTAATCCATTACTCGAACTATTTATGTTTCAATTTTCATCCAAATCCGTTCAGAATTTAAGTCGTTCCTGAGTTATAATATACGAACATTTTTCAAAATTTCGCATTTATAATTTTATTTAAGTAATTGACATGTTATGTATTGACAAGCGTCAATACAACTCATTTTCAATCTGTACACATTACGTACCTACATATAAGCTCATACAGCATAAGTAACTAGAAAGCTAATGTCTTATACCAGCTGTATCTTGTATACAACTTTATGACTACTGGCTCTCATAAAGTTAAAATGTATTAATAAAGTACAAGGGAAATTGGAGCACCTCTAATATTTCTATTTGATTCGTGATTTACAAGCGAATGGTATAATGGTGAACCCCATTACCGGAGTTCCACTTTCTTTAGATCTCATCTTACAAAGTTGAAGCCAAGTGGCCTTGAAACATCTTTCAATTCTTGCTTTTAAAATTTTCTTGTTGTTTTAGATTTTATTTTAATTAATATAAAAACATAAATACATAATTTATGCACCCAAATATAAATTTTAGAATATTATTAAATTCTAGACAAAAAAATGTTGCTTTTTATTTTGTACATGTTGTAATAGTGTGCACTATATTTCTCTCATTCTGTAATATATTATATCTAATAATTCCTTTATTGGATATATTAGATTATAGCTTACTAGCTGTTGCACGCGACTTCGCCCGCATAACTTTATAAAGTGTAGCCTATGTACAGATAATGTAGCTTTCCATAGGTGTAAGAATTTTCAAAATCGATCTAGTAGTTTTTGAGTTTATTCATTACAATCTTCTCTCTTTATAATATTAGCAATAAAGAAGAACTGTACATACATAGATTCTAACACAGACTTTTTAAGTTTAATATAATGCTCCAGTCACTGTATTGTAATTAATTTATCTTTTTGTTACTTTAATGAACATTATCTTTATTTATATTCTTATTAGTTATTAAGTAAGCCCATACGTTTTTACAAATCCATTGAAAATAATAAAAAACTCATATTTTTAACGACTCCTAAAACTCTCCCTAATCATATGACTGAAGAGAAAAAATGTACAAATATTTTTTATCTAATGATTTGAACTGGAAGCTTGTGTTTACTCACAGTCAACATAATCAAATTATCAATAAAAAGAGTATTTTGTAGACATACGTATTTATTTAGCTAAAATTTAATATCTTTATACAGTTAAATTTATAACTAAATTTTTAAATCACCTACAAATTGCAAATATGTTAAGTTTACATGTTTTGAATAACATAAGATATGATTTGTTTTTTTTTTTTTTTTTTTAATTAAACTACTAGTTTCAGAAACCCATTACATATAAACAAACAAACAAATCTTGTGTATTGATGGGTACGACCCTTTTCCCTTTGTGAGGAGATTTCCCTATAGGACTTCACATCTATTTGAAGATTGCAATTTTTTTTATCTTCACTTGAAATTGAAAACTCTCAGAGGTTTAGACACAACCAGGATCCGAATTAGGGTCTACCTTTTCGAGCAATCGAACTTTTGAGCCACTAGCTATGCTATCACTAAATAAACAAATACGTTTATACATATATGAATAATACTAGCAAAACTTTTGCTCCCGACTCGGAGACCAAAAAAAGACCGTCACGACCCAATTTTTCATATTTTTAGAGGATCCCACGAAAACCTAACATATTTTCAGAATAAAAAGAATCCTATATGTTGTTAATCCAGGTAATAAACTATCTGTGTGCCGAATTTCATCCAAATCCGTTGAGCCGTTTTCCCGTGAAAGAGTACCAAACATTCATCCATACATCTAGGAGTATCTCACGAACAGCATTTAAAATATTAGTAGGATTTGATTGGATGGAAGGCTTCAATAAATGTGTGATGTCCTCGTTACAGGTGTTGCAGGGCTGCACTGGGCGAACACGGCCGCCCATTATAATGTGAACGGCGAAAGACTTCGCCCGTATCTCGCCAAGGTAAGCATAACTCCTCAACAACATATTACACTTGAGTACACATTTTAAAACGAAATTATTCTCAATTCGAGTAATATTAGTGCATTCGTTTTAAGTAGACGCTTAATTTTTGCAGTTATTATTATTAAATAAGTAGGATTTTCAAATTCAAATTCAAAAATAATTTATTTGCTGAATATAGTTATAAGTTATATATAAGTTGTTGTAAATTTTAGATGATGTCAACATATTCAACCGGCAAGCAATTGCCGTGCAAATCTAAAAGTATCTAAAAGTTAACAATAATTCTCAAAAGATGTTTCAATATTAATTGTATTTATATAATTTTAAATAAGTATCAACTAATTATAAAACTAATTTAACTCAAAAACATACATAAAAACTAAAAAGTAACTGCATAAATTAATGAAAAAGGTATTGAGCCCAGGTGGCTATTTATATAGAATACTAGCCGGAGCCCGCGACTTCGTCTGCGTTGAAAAAGAAAATATATGAGTAGGTAATATAACGCCTAACAGCTTTATCACTGTGACGACGGTGGCGCCACCACGAATTTTCTATATGAAAAAGGTACCCTATGTCCTTTTCTGTATACCTGTGACAATGTGTATGTATCATGATGATCCGTTGAGTATACCTAGTTGAGGCGTGAAAGCGTAACGGACAGACAGATAGACATAGTTACTTTCACATTTATAATATAAGTATGGATAATTTTAAATATCAAAATCGCTGTAGTTATTATTTAATTATTTTTCTGAATAAATGGTATATATAAACACTCTTCTGTTACAATGCAATATTGTGTAAAAGTTGAATCAATCCATTCGCTAGTTTTTGAGTTTTGTGGACACAAACATACGGAAGTTGAATTTTTATTTATAAGCTTCAACCGTCGTGTACATTTTTACAATAAATTGTATACAATAGGTAGTAGGTAGGTCTACAATTCCAGTCCTGTATGAACGCAATCAGGTAACCTTTAAAGAGCTGACTGCGTCTGCATATTGAACGTATAGGGCGCGGCAACCGGCCATGAAGTCGGGCGTGATATATTTGTTATTCAAAAACGAAATCTGTCGCCGGCTTCCGTCGAACTGTGTTTCCCTTTCCAAAAATACAAAGACGTTACACCGTCTCGGTTCGCTGCGTGCCTTTACGTATTCGCACGCTCATTACCTGCGTCCGTCTGTTTTAGGGCCTTATCACACTAGCGATTTTAAGGACGCGTTTATTTTACGGTATGATTACTAGTGCATATAGTCTCTAAGAACCTTATCGAAGTGATCGTAGCGAGTTCGCCGCGGGTGCGCAACGAGCATCCGCCTTTTAATTTAATAAGCACGGGACGATTTTGAATCTCAACGATAAATAACTCTATATTTTGACGAGGCAGGGTCAACTTTGCAGGAGGACGCTCAGGTGCAGGCGGCTGGCCTATGTTCGCCGCCTTCCACCCTGACCGGGACTCGGGCGGTGGTCTTGGGGGAGACTGCCGCCCGTCGTAAGGTCCCCCGAGATGGGCGGCATACCTCCACTTTCGGGTACGCCGAGTTTCTGACAGGGAGTGTAGGCCTCCCCGTGCTGGATAGTCGTGGCGGGGCACCGAAGTCGTATCATAACGTCCCCACGACCCCGCCCATCAACGGCCGCGCTAGAAAGAAAGTCGTTGGGTTTTAGCCGGTAGGAATTCGGCATAACCCCGCAGTATCCCCTACACTGCCGGGAATATAAGATTTCCCAACTTTAAAAAAAAGGATCAACTGCAAATGAACTTTTCAAAGTTGGCTCCAGTTTGGATTTAGAAACTAATGGCGCGGGGCACACTGCGTTTCCAAGTCGAAGTGTCTAAACACGTTCATGAATCGCTAGTGTGATAAGGCCCTTAGAGACTATACACTAGTAATTAGACCGTAAAATAAACGCACCCTTAAAATCCTGCGCTCAGACAACACCAACTACAGTTAGTTACAAAGGCAATTTGACTTTCATTATCGCCTACTGGAGTTGAGCAGAGGCTCGCAGCGGGCTGTTTGTGTGCAATAATTAGAACACCTCCAACTAAGTACGAGGAACTTTACAATACAATTCTCGTAAGAGGAGACTACGGATTAACACGAAGTGATATGTGTGATTCTTCAAATTAGTATCTAGTCCTAGAAACATTAATGCTTGCGATGCTTGCGATTTATAATCTTCTATAAGAATTGACTTCGATATATTATATCCTCGTAATATTTTCAATTTGAAGAAGAGACTTTTTCTTCTTTAATTTTCTTCTGATTTAATATTTTCTCAAGTTTACTAAAACAAAATTTTCGGGCAGCCTATATTTGGCGTTCCATTTTGAACTTTCGCCCAAAGAACACGGTTAATCTTATTATCTTCGTTAAGATTGCCTTTAGCTATTAAAATAACTAAATGTATTTCTTTTGAACTCGTTCATTCATAAATAAATAAGTGCTTTTAGTATTTTATACAATAATCTTAATTGAAGAAGCGTCGATTTTGAAATAATTTTCAACCTACTTTCATCTTTTTCCTAAACATGTTAAACAAAATGCATTTGACTTGAAAGAGCATATTTCGTTGTTGTCAAGTTCGATATTATAGAAAAAAGTGTGTGTGTCAGCTCCGAGGCACGACTGGAGTTTACTCCTTACGAACGATTATAAAATACATAATAATAATGGTGCTCAGATGCCATTTAGTTTTCGCAAGGATGTATTATTACGTAACATATTCTAGTTAACGCCATCTACACAATATCTTTGAAACTTAAGTAAAAGATATTTCTAAAATATTCTAAATAGAAAGTATGTTGTAAAAATTCGAAATAGAACATAACGCATACCGTGTGACATTCATACCACGGGTTTATATATGAAAATCGATTCCAAAAGAAAACTTCCTTTGGTTTATTTCACTTTAGTATTAATATTTACATATCAAATTAATTCTTTAATCGTAAAAAATCTTTAAAATGAACAAAATGTTAAAAATTAATAAGATACTTTATTTTATTTTATTTATTTTTATTATTTTTATAATTTTTTAAATTTGAAGAAAATATTTCTTCGTACCATAATTTCATGACAGCCATGCCATGAATCATATCATAGCCAACTCGCGTTTTTTTTTTTTTTTTTTTTTTTAATTCGTCATTCTTTTCAATTACTCTGTGACTTAGTGCCATATGCGTCGCCAATACAATATTGTCAGCTAAAATTATATAAAGTATTTACATAATTATTTTTATTAAAAATTAAAAAATATAATACATTTTTAACAATACATATAATACTGTTAATTAATAAATAATGCCTATAATGTATAAATAATCTCAACGATTCGAACATTATTTTGAATAAAAAAGATTTCGTTATTACCTACAATAACTACTAACAATTAAATATTACTAAGCAATTAAAACAATCAAAAAACATTTATTTAACAATACATAATAATAAATATAATTTATAAATAATGATTATTTTTATTTACATATACCTACATCCTACATATTATAAACTTTACACACGCTTAAGTAAATAAAACGAAATACCTACAAAATAACTAAGATGTTAGAAATGATAGTGAAATGTCGCGCCAGATGTTCACTGCTGAGTCAGTCAGTGGGTCGACGATCATTCATTTGTCCTACAATCACCAGCACATACTCGTACCTACACACTTTGTTAAACATGCATGCAATACTTGTAAAACATATCGACATTGGTCTCACTATTCCGGTTGATTTGTACGATCGGACTACTGGGAAATAAAGTCTCACTAGTTCGGTCAACCGGACTGTTAACCGGACTACTGGGAATGGACCGACATCAACAAATTCAGAGATGACTTTAGTTATTAGGAGAAAATCTTAATAGGTAAATGATGTTTGAATACGCTTTGAAAACTCGATTTTAATTCGGTTTTCACTTATGGAAAGAGGAATAAACGCGGAAGATTTTTATATATAAAAATAGCACTCCGGGCGAAACCGGAAGCGGGCCGCTAGTTGATAATAATTGTCGAAAGTTAAAATAGTAATCCTAATTAATATTACAAATGGGAAAGTGAGTTTGTTTGTTAACGCTTTCACGCCTCAACTACTCAACCTATCATTAATTACAATACAAAAAAAACATAGGGTACCTTTTGTCCAGAAAGAGTACATGAGAAAAATTCATGAGGGATCATCTAAAAATATAAAAAAATTCAACGCCTGAGATTCAAATATCTCTTATATTTAATAAATAATTGTTTATATATTTTTGTCAAACGTTGTTTCTTTTATTTTCCAACACGGTGCGAACGAAGTCAATAAGAGCTAATCGTTGGTCCTGACTACTCAACGCACAACCAAAACAGCTACTTAAGTCTAAAAAGCTGAAATTTGAAACATAAATTAATTTTATAACGTAACTAGCTGTTGCACTCGACTTCGCCCGCGTAACTTTATAAAATATAGCCTATGTTACTCGCTGATATTGTAGCTTTCTATAGGTGAAAGAATTTTCAAAATCGGTCCAGTAGTTTTTGAGTTTATTCATTACAAACATACAAAAATACAAATCTTTTTTCTTTATAATATTAGTATAGATTTAAAGTATCCTCTAAGAAAGGATTTTTGAAAATTTTAACTCCGTGCGAGGCTGGGCGCGGTCGCTAGTATAAGTATAAATCTTCCTCCACTCCAAACAAATTGAATGAAGTTATCACAACAGTATAATAATATTCCGAGCGCGGAACGCGGTAGGATGAGTCAACTGAAAAACAAACATGCTCACAAGTCCAAATAAGCAATCCAATTGAAGATAATTACATCGTAATTAAAATTTAATAAAATACGTAAGTAAGTACATACTTACATAAAGATATTGTTGGCCTTGTACTCTGACGGAGTAATTGACGGCAGGGGTCTAGATAATGACAAAGATAAAAATGTATTCAAAAATACAGATAAGAATGTTTATATGGAAAAACAAGTAAATATAAAATATCATTAAGACAAAAGCAGCGTGGCATACCTAAATTACAAATTTAGAAACTTTAAAACTGTAATTTAAAGTATTATAAAAATACTATACCGACTTTGAAACTATCACATTTTGTGGTTATTTATCATCAATTGGTTCGATTTCTTTATTCATGCTGTTACTAAATAAATGTCAAACTCTTGACTGGGCCCAAAACTTCTCTCTGTGTTTAGAGATTGGTCTTCTTCTTCTCTCTAGACACCTTTATTTTCTTTCTTGCACAATTTTTTGCATGAGCTTCTTGCGTGAACATAACAATGGCGTCAACAAATTTAGACGTGTCCAATTTTAATTTTTTTAGTTACAAAATACTATAAAAAAAATACTTTGTCGTGTTGTCGTCCAATGTGCGCCGGCCTTTAAGACTAAATAACACACGTGATGTTATTACTTAGTCCTTATTGGAGCGTAGTGACTATTTTCAACTTACTCTATACTTAATATATAAAAGAAAGTCTTCATAGATAGGTACACTATTTATAACTCTAAAACGGCTGGTCGGACCGATTTTTATGATCTTTGATTTGTTGAATAGCAGATTAACTATTAAAACATCTGAAAGATACATGAAAAAAAAATTGTTAATAAAATTCATTTTCTCATACATTTTGCATGGAACTGATTTTTATTCTGAGGTGGTACGAAGTTCGCTGGGTCAGCTAGTAAATAAATAAAAAGCGTGAGATTCGGTTTCATCCTTGTTCAGATATTATTTAATCACAGTTACCATATATATATACTCATCGGTTCCTGCGTCAACAATGGAATAATGTCTATGAAACATTCAGCAGTTACCTAATATGCAAATTTGTCCGACATCGTGTCCGCTCAGTTAGCGGGTTGGTGAGCAAGCAACACTTTCTCGAACGCGGCGACGACAATTACCATACAATCAACTTAATGGTTATCGACATACGCACGAATGACTCCTTCGTGAAGCGACACACAAAAATTGCTAATAAAAATATTAATCACTAGCTGGTGCCCGCGATTTCGTGCGCGTTGAAAAATTATAAAAAAAAACACCTGAGAAAATATCTGACATACTTTATCGCTGTGACGACGACGGTGGCGCCGCTACGCTAACAGTGGAGCCCTTTTTTTTAGACTATCCCTCGGGAACGTAACATTTTTCTAGGAAAAAAATGTTCTATATGTTAATCCAGGTAAAAAAACTATATGTGAGCCAAAACCGTTGAGACCTTTTTGCATGAAAGTGTAACAAAAATCCATACATCCATACAATACAATATCCATAATTATAGTAAGATTTAATTAAATTATTTTATGTCAGACACCTCATGTTAAGACTACAATATAACAAAATAAAAATAACAATTACAAACTCATAAAAATTAGATTTCACATGCTAACAACAGATTAATTAATAGATAGAAATTTTGTTTTTCAATAATTTCAATAAACTTCACTATTTGTTTATCCTTCCACATAAAATCCATACAAATATTTAATCTCCCCTATAGAACATTTTATTTATTTTAATTCTGTTCATACCAACTGCTATGCACCTGCCGAAAAACGTTCCAACAAGAAAAGAAATGGCGTTCCCCTCGGACTTTGTGTTTACGCAGCCGTCAATTGTCGAAAGCAGATAAGCTAGCGTCTATTTTAAAAAGAGCCTCTCGTTAAGGATACGCCACTTATTGAACTCGCAAAAACAGCATACGCCAGCAATTCAAACATTTTAGAAAAAGCTTTATATGTACATAGATACAATACTTACTTTTGACAACCCAATTTCAAATGTATTTTATAGCTAGGGTGTTTTTGGCTTTTAGTCAGTAATTACCAGAATTTAACATGCGAACATGTCACAAATTCTTCACCGTTTAGAAATTAATTGTATTAGATATGAAATTAATTTTAGTTCTTTGTTTCCATCCAACCTTTATAAATATCTCAGAAAAGTCATGTCAGTTTTTTTATGTATAACATCTTTTACGCTCGGTTTCGTAGGAGTAAAATTGTGCAAATGCAACGGAAACGTATTACAGGAAGCCGAGATTTATATAACACGCGTTTGACCAATGAGCGCGCGCCATCGAAATAATATATCTTATTCGAAATAAAAAAGAATATTTATTTATAAATAAATTCAACAGAAATTTTTAAATTGTCAAAATCATATAAATATTGGAACATACAGGGCTATAACAACGACTTATTTATTACCAAGGTGAGGCTCATTACATATGCGACTACTGTGAGGCTCATTTACTTTTTATGTATTGCTACTACGACCAATAACTAACGAGTATGGAATTCCGTAGTACGAAATTTCTAAGTTCTTGAGTTTGAATGTGAGCTCTTAATATGAAGTAAACGCCAGAAATAGTTCAATTAATTTTTGCTAAAGTCTCAACAAGTCTTAACCACCGGCCCGACGCTAAAAGTTCTCGGAAACACTCGTTCTGACGGTTCTTATTGAGCCGCTATTTGTGTGCAACCCTGCACACTGCACTCCAATACGCTGTTTGCTCTCTCTCTTGCATACATGTCAAGGTAGGGTTCAATATTCGAGGATTCGGTACGCCCAGATAATAATAAATCGAATGAAATACGTATCGTGTGTGCGTCTGTTTTATATAAACCGCGTGATCTCATTGGGTCAGACGCTGTCTCAACGTAAACAATTATCTAGTACTGTGAGACGCACAGATTTTAGTGTCTGTGTAATTAATCTAATCTAATCCTAAGGACGTCCACTGCTGGGCATAAGTCTTCCTCATGATTTTTCAATAAGACCGGTCAGGAAGCAGTCTGGATCCACCACCAACCCACTGACAGCCCTTATAAGGTATAGGGGCTTATTCACCTCTGGGTGGATGTCCTACGCTGCGCTTGCTGGTCTGTGACCTCGAGAACCTTTAGTACTATGTGTCCTGCATACTGCCACATCAACTTACTGATCCGCCGGCCTATGTCGGTAAGTTTCGTACGTCTACGGATCTCTTCATTTCTGATTCGATCTCGAAGTGTAACCTCGAGCATAACCCTCACCGTAGCTCGCTGAGCAACACTGAGCTTTCTTACGAGGCCCATAGTTAGAGAACACGTTTCAGCGCCACATGTCATCACAGGCTGAACACATTGGTTGAAAACTTATTTTTTGAGACACTGAGGAATTGTTTGTGTAATTATTGGAGTACGTAATTTTCCTGAAGATTCGTTCGTATAAGCTTCAATGGAGGAGTCAATGAAACGCGGTCATGTAAGTCGCTTCCGGGTGCGCGTGCGACGGCGCCTGACGCGAGATCATTGCCAGATGGCCGGCGATAGATTGCGTCGGGGTCAACAGCCACTGCCCTTGTTTTGCGAACCAAATTGTTTACAACGCAACATAACCAAGCGCACTCGATCTAGGGGTCAAGGGAGTAAACCTCATTTTACATAACACTATAGCGAACCGCCCCCGGCACGCAGGAAGTCGAAACATCCTTTCTTAGCGGATGATACCGTTACAAAGTAAACCTATGTTCCAAATTTCTTCTTTCTAGACTTGATAGCTTCAGCTGGTAAACTTGGTAACGTTCATAGTCAGTCAGGACAACGATTTTTTAAGTAAGTATAGATAAGTAGCCTTAACCATTTGGAAAAATCTCCAACGTTTAAAGAAATTTTAAAAGCCAGTAAATATCTAGCTACTAAAAAAAGAAAATTGGTTCGAAAACCAACGAAATAAAAAAACGGAATTGACTATTCACATTTCCCGACTCCTTCTACTTCGCACGGGTGCAATTTTTTTTTTAAATTTTACTGTGCGCGTTTGTGCACGCTAATCTCAGAAACAGCTTAAGGGATTAGGATGAAATTCGGCACACAGATAGTTTATTATCTGGATTAACATATATACTTAGGATAACTTTTTACCTAGAAAAATGTTAGTTTCCTGTGGGATTTTAAAAAAAAACGAACTACAGCGCGTGCACAGCTTTTAGAAAATAAGTTCAATAAAATCAGTCATAGCATATTTCCTTCAACCTCATCACATCATTGTCTATATCTATACATAATTATTATGAATTAATGTCTCTGTCTATTTCTCCGCTGACTTCTTCTAAACCACGCAACAGATTTTGATACGGTTTTCACTAATAGAAAAAGCAATAAACGAGGAACGTTTATGTATATAATTTGCAGAAAAAAAATGCATTCGCGCGAAGCCGGGCCGCCCGTTTCATATAAAGTAAGATACATGCAAATAATACGACCTTGAGACCCTTTGTATTGAGACAGTGAAAGTTTATAAATAAAACAGGCTGCACGTTCACTTTTAATGCTTTTTAAATTACACATTTCAATCACTTACATGAATTGTATGTTGTTTCTGCTCGAAGAATGTCTTTCCGGTACTGCTACATCTAAAATTGTAGGTAAAGACAACAATAAAGACAAACAAATTCCTACAATAAACTCAAATATGGCCCACTTTATATCTATACTAATATTACAAAGAGAAATGATTTGTATTTTTGTTTGTAATAAAAAAAACTCAAAAACTACTGAACCGATTTCATAGGCTATATTTCATAAAGTTACGCGAACTAGTCCAGTAATTTTTGAGTTTAAGGGCCTCTTTCACCAACTACAAGTAAATTGTTGATTAGTTACTTTAGAAATAATTTTATGTTTTATTAAATTATGCACTCGGTTTACTGCATCCTTCGATACGCGATTTTTTTTTTTTATTTTTTTTTTTAATGTGTGGGACTTTTACCGTACAAACAAAGGTATATCATCTCCATCATTCCCGGTTACCGGTGACTTTAAATGGCGGTTAGCCTACTTGACCCATAGTGAAAAAGGCCCTCAGTATTCATACAAATAAAAATGCCAAATTTTTTTCTCTTTATATTTCTTAGTATAGATTAGTAAGAGTACAGGTAGGCAGAGTGACTGAGTTTTCCTAGTTTTACGTAGTAAGTACTTACTATATAGGCAAATAAATAAATAAAAATGTTTATATTTCAGTAATATAACATTTGAACATTAATTAATATTGATATCCAAAATAATTAAATCAGATATTATCAAATAGTCAGAAGAAAACAGAAATCTCTCATCCGTAAGTTTTTCTACAAACAGAAAAACTTCCGTTCCGTTTGTAAAAAACCATATGAAACACGAAGCATGCTCTAGTACAGATTTGGACACTTTTATTTTATTATTTGAATCATGATCAAAATGTCTAAAATATTTTTCACTCTTATTTCCTTGAATGACCAGCCTGTGCGGGTGGTCAGTAGCAGTACGACGAACTACGAGTCAGCAAGAATCGTGGGATTGCTGCTTTCTTTTAAACATACCTTTGCCTTACAAATCGCACAAAGCTTCAATACTTATTCGTGGTACCACAGGTTTCATTATTAGTATTTCCACGGATATTATGTATTAAAAATATTTATGACACAACATGCTCGCAATGAAATAAATGTTCTGATTAATTTCATTTTATTTAATTATTATACCTGACTCATAAAATACGTGAAATACATTTTAAACGTTTTAATTTATAGTAGGAGTATATACCAAAAAATTCTTTGATCCTTTAGCGATCTAGTAATTTAATTAAATTTTGGACTATTATATTGTAAAATTTCAGTACTCTATATACCTACTTTATTAATAAGGTATATTCAATACTTTATATAGAGTAATAATAGAATAAAAACTGAGGAGTTAATTTCGTCTAATATCTGTAGCACCCAAAATGAGTCACGATTATTCGTATCTTTATAAGTACGCACTCATTCACACTATAATACCTATAAGTCTATCGCGGCCATATTCATAATGTAGGTAATCGCGGGTAGCTGTTGCTTAGAGTTATTGTATCCTCTTAAAACATAGAAGCAGATCCATGTTGGGAAAGGAGTAAAATACTCAATAGTATTTCTAAGAAATGCAGTGAAATAATTTAATGAAACAATAAACTAATGCACTTCGCCTTTCTCGATCTATTGGATTTAAGTGATGGACAAAGCTAAACCTTGTAACAGTTGACATCATACGGATGGCCATATTGTCTCCTTGAATCCATTATTCAAAGTCCATTGCCAATATAAAATGCCTGTCTAATATGATGTTTAGATATTATGCCTGTTCTTCTCTATCTAATTTGACGAAAGAGGTAAGATGGGTTAGACTCCTGCAAAAGTTTGTAGTAATGATCTTGGCCATGCCTAAAGATCTGAAGGCCTTTAGGATCAATACTGACAATTAATACCAATCAATTCGAAGATCATCTGCCTAATCACGGATAACACGGAAGAATGAAGGGCCTTGACTTCTCTTTGAATTACGTAAACAGAAAATATTAAGGTTTAAAATTAATCAATCAATGATTAGCATTTAATTGGTGTCCTTTAGCTTTTTCTTAATTCACTTTTAAATTCATAAAAAATAACATAACTCAACGAATTGTCTAAAAAACTTTTAAAAATATTTTAAGAAGACGCGTTCCTAATATAGATAGATCTTTGTGACCTTCGTTGGCATTACTGAAGAAAAATTCTGCATTCTGTTGGAAATATTTGCGCTTTGATTTTAATAGGAAACGTGTTCGACGTTCCAGGTGTTTGCCATGTGGTACCTGTGGACCACGCTGTTGGTGTTGTCGTGTGCGCTCGGTACAAGTGCGGAAGACGCGGGCGCACTCAACGAACAGACCACCAGGGTTCCTGAACCACTCGTGGCGACCACGCGCTCTCCTCCGCGCACGCTTGACAGGAAGAGTGCGGAGCTAGCTTGGCGCAACTGGCTGCAAAGTCCCGAGAGCGGCAACCAGAATGCGCCACCGAGACGCATCACGACAAAATCCTTATTCATCACACCTTTGGTGTGCCCTAAAGGTCAAAGGCTGGATCGAAACGGATGTGTTCAGGTGAGTTTCGTTTTTCCCCATTCATATTTTTCTTTGACGAGCCCGTTGGATGAGTGATTGGAGTGTTTGCCTTAACGCTCTGTTCAATTCCCGACCGACTTTGGTAAAGAACTTTTCAAAGTTGGCTCTGGTCTGGCTCTGGAAAGTAGTGGCAGAGCACGCTGCATTTCGCAGTCATTTGGGCAGCCCGTCTCACAGAAAACCACCGTGAAATAACAGCACGTGTGCTGTTGTGTTTCAGTGAGTGAGTAAGGGATGCCAGAGCCCATTTCCCTATGCCTTCCCGATTCCTTATCTTTTATCATACTGTATTCGGCAGCGCACTTGCAGCACCTGTGGCGTTGCTTGTGTTATAGGCGACGGTAGCCACCTACCGTCAGCCTGTCTGCCGTCCTTAACATAAAATAATGCGTTGTCGACCTTAGTACAACCAAGGATAAGGTATCGGGATATGATAGTGAAATGAACTCTGAAACATCGTGACTTATACTTATCGTAAGAAGATAAGGAACGCTTAATCTCAAATCCCAAAAGATCTCTTAAGTAAGATATTAACATTAATACTTAGAGTATGTACTAAATGTAAAATTTATAATTTTCAGGTTGTAACTGTAGACAAAGACGAACACGAACGTATATTGTTGGAGCAACTGAACGCTCTGTTCACGTCTTCGCCAAGTGGGGACGTCCTCTACGACTACGATGAAAATGAACCGGGACCCCTACAACTCTCCATACCCATTGGTTTGGATCCTCAAGCTGCGCCACTTCAAGCACAAGAGCCAAGTGGACAGGTAATTTTCACAATCATCGTCATCATCATCACAGCCTCAGGACGACCACTACTGGACATATTTTGATCAGAATACAGTGAAAGCTTTGTCTTTCTCTAAAAAGAGTTTGAGCACTTATAAAATAATAATGCACAGTCTGGACAATAGTTACTCTTTAAAGCAAGTTTTAAAATTGTGAAACAATTGTTATTTTGTACCGATATCATTGTTGTAATGCGTCTAAATTCTACAACAAAGGATTAGTTGCATATACCATTTAGTTCAAACTAAAATAAGATACAGTTTAGCATTTGTTAGCTTTGTCATAGTTATGGAAAGAAGAATTAAATTGTTTGAAAGATCGAGAAATTTAACATGTTGCTTAATTAGCTTATTTATTATGATATAAATTTTATTTTCAGGCTCAAGAACTACAACCTTCTTATGTGAAAGTGGACACAAATGAGAAACCAAACGCCGATGCTAGCATCGAGGCGCAATTGGAAATATTAAAACTTGGCCACCAGAGTCCTCGAAACGACACAGCTTCTCCAATAACAAAGGATGATTTGCACCATAATGTGCTGAATAACTATTTACCTTTTGGAGAGAAACCTAAACGCGACAGCTCGACGGTTAACCTAACTTCGGGCCATAATAGCACCGAAGATGTGGGACAAAAAGAAGTCGTTTATGGCCACGTCAACGTGGACCCCGTAGAATACAACGTAAAATATAAAAATCCTAGTGACAATTGGTCCAAACCCGAAATTACGTTGCAAAACGATACACTTCCCATTAATAAAGACACAGTAGTACCGCCTAATAATTTTACGGACCTTAACAAGACTACAGTCAACGAAACTATGACAGCTCCTAGTAATCATCATCAGGAACTTAAAAAAGACGATGACAACGCAAAGTTGAGCCCAGAAAACGAATATTCGAATATCGGGCAAGCTATAAAGCTGATAAGCCGATATGCTGAAGTGACTACTGACGACAATTTCACTAAAGACAAAAAGCATACAGAGAACGATCACAGTATTTTGGGTACGCGCACTAAACTTCAGCACCGACGAAAGATACCGAAGAAACCGGAATTCTCCAAAGAATACAAAATGGAGATTAATCGCAACGTACCAGCTTACACCTATTACAGATATTCGTGGCCTGGCCAAGAGTCTGCTGCACCGCCATCAGGCTACCCTTTCCGTCACTTACAGGACTACTGGCCTGGGAAAACGCAAACCGGAGGAGTTTACAATACTGTGCATGAGAATCCTAGGCGTCATCACCATTCTTATCCGCACCATTCCTACTTTTATCCTCGCAACTTACGTAATCCATACGGAGGTTTCCCAGGCCAGTATCCTGGACTGCAGCATTTCAATCCTCAATACCAAGGGTACCCCCCGCACAGGATGTCTCAACATCACGCAAAACTCATACGCTCCTATACAAACAATCAGGATCTGTATAGTTTGCTCGGTTTGAGACATTGGTTCAGTGGCGAAGGCGCATCAAAGAGATAGCTCAATAGTACACGTCTTAGAAAATTCGATGTTACCCGACGACATATAATGAAAGCTATGGAGGGGATTTAAAACTAGATATAGAAGTTACTAATTAATATTACAAAATAAATACTAATCATATCTATTGTCATCGTGCTACTACGTGATATGTGTTGTCATCCCTTAACATAAACTAAACCTTCTTTCTAATTTTTCTTCATAGCTTTCACTATATTAGCCTATATTTATTTCAAAGCCAAAAACCACAGTCATAGTTAAGTTCGACTTTTTATTTTAAGTTTTTTTGTAAATATATCTACTTAAGTGTTTATTTTTTCTGGAAGTTGTTCATATAGTATTATCGTTGTTTAATGTTTAATGTAATTTTGGATCCTGCATACATCTAGATGTTTTTGGCGAATATACTTATTTCAATATTGAATCTTACTATGATCGTCAGTGCACTTGCAGTATCTGTGCCGTTGCTTATTTGAGGCGACGACGGTAGCCACCTACAAGTGGCCCGTCAATCTGTTTGTCGATCTTCATATAAAAAAAATCCAAATTAATTAATTAATTAATATTAAGCGCTTTAAAACATCCTTTATTTAGAACACTGCCAAGGAATGGAACTCCCTCCCTATGTGTTTCCGAGCTCATATAACCGAAATGTTTTCAAAGTTTGAGTGAATAGGTATCTTCTGGATGAGCACGTTCCATCATAGATAGGCCTCGTCTTCGCTCGGAGCCAAATGCTGACCAAGAGCAAACCCATTTCTAATAAAAAATAAAAAAAAACTTATAAGAAGTTGAAAATATTGCTTTTATGCCACGTTTACTTACAATAGATGTACACAGGATCTTATGTTTCATTGTTTCACTATTAATTATTAATTTATGTTTCTTCTGTGTATATTTTTGTAATGATTTTGTTGTGAATGTTAGTATTTTAATGAACATACAATTAGTCTTGCGATGAATTTCAATAGTAACTTTTCACTTTTAGTCTTTTGCAGAAAAGGCACTCCTTTGCCATGCCTATTTTTTAGATTTTTTTTTAATGAAACTAATGTCAGTGGAATTAACTTTATAATTATATGTTGTATAAACGTAGCTAATAGGCCTAATTCATTAGGAATAAAGAAGAACGAATTCGGACATCACAAAACCCACCTTAGCAGCGTGTAATAGAATTGTATTTGCTTAACATTTTATAGACAGGTTAACATTATACCAATTAAATTAAAGTTTGTGTTTTAACTGAACATTTTAATATTTATGCATCATTTGTTAGAAAATTAATTCATTTAAAAAAAATATATTGTTACATTACTTTGAGATCACAAGAGTATTTTTATCTCTATAAAAATAGAAATGAAATAAAAAAAGCGAAGTCACGCATGTTCCAAATCGTATGTCTAACCGAACTATTACACATTTATTTTAATGATCCCACCAAAGTTTAGATTAAGTGTTTAGATTGTAACTTTTTTTATTTACTGATTGGGGCATTTGATCTAATAAAAGTATTATAAACTTCATTTGCTATTCGTCATTAGATTATATTTATTTTTAATCAATATGTATATAGACAAAAAATGTATTTAATACTCCTAAGTATCAAAATCGCCGAAATGCTTTTTCATATTTCAACTAAATCGCGATAAAAGTACAAAACTGAGTGAAGGAAAAATTTCGCATTTTTTCTTATAATCAATCTCTTTCTTTATAATCAATCTATCACGATTTCACTAATTCTTTTCTCACATCTATGTTTAGAATTGAGTAGGAGTCTACCAAATGTATGTAACATTAATCTATATTTTATCCAAGGATGAATTTAGCTTTGGTGAACTTTAAAAAAATATAAAATTATGCCAGTATTTGATTGTAAATAAATATAAAATGTGTTTTATTAAAACTGAAATGAGATTCAGTGTGGTTTTATTTATATATTTGTTTTTTTTTTTAATTTTTATCTAATGTTAGCTGAACCGATATTATCGCAACGATAATAATTTGTCAATTTCAAATTAAAATTACCATTTAAATTTCCGACGTTTCCCGTGAATTTTCCAAAAAAAAAAATACAAGCCTAATCCTAACAATTACGAACATAACAGATAAAATCAGCAAAATCTGTACATAGTGGCCATCAATAAATAATTGATAGGGGAGATGATAGATGGCGCTACTGGTAGGTTTAGTAGTTGTTAACTAGGTAATTTTACAAAGGAGCATACTCTATTATTAAATAGAATATTTAGAGGAAACGAGGTGTCTCGACCGTAATTAACATCGACGTAAAATAAAAATTAGACAGTCTTCTACCAAGCGCTCGTATTCCTTATTTTAAAAGTAAACCCGAGCATATCACCAGTTCGTTTGGTGTCACTTAAATTATAAAAATATAATTACAAATTAAAATATTATAAGAATTGATTACATGTGGCGCTGAAACATGTTCTCTAACTATGGGCCTCGACTCAATTGCGCTCGACGAGCTAGCCCTCTCGGTTATCTTAATCAGAAATGAGGAAATCCGTAGACGTACGAAAGTTACCGACATATAAATCCAGTGGATTAGTAAGTTGAAGTGGCAGTGGATAGAACACGTAGTACGGAGAGCCGACGGCCGCTGGGGTTGGAAGACACACCCGTCAAACTTATGACACCCCGTTTTTGCGTCTGGCTTCGGGGGTTAAAAAACCCCCTGTCACCTTCTATCATCTTCTTTACATAGTATAATTTAAAGTCGCTCCCTGCGTCTGTCTGTATGATCGCCAGCTCCTAAACCTGGCAACGGATTTTGATGCGATTTTCACCATCAGTTTGTTAATTTTTCACGGAATAGATCGATTTTCACTTATTGAAAGAGGGATAAACGGGAATGGTTTGTATTTATAAAAATTGCACCCCGGGCGAAGTCGGGAGCGGATCACTACTTTAGTAATAAAAACAATCATGGTCAAACGCAAATAATAAAATCCATCACATCCAAGTAAACATGATTTTATTGAAAAAAAAACTTACATTAATATATAATCTAATTACGGTTTTAAATAATAAAAAACTACACATTGAAGTGAAATAATCCACATTGATTTCAACTATACAAATAAAGTGGCCTCTGTGCTTGCAAATACTTCATTCAATTTTATTTTATATATATATATCAACGAAATGAGGTAACCGTACTTCTATAAAAACACAAGCATCACAAACAAACAAATTTAATTACAGAAACACATACTCTACTTACATGCGAACAATTTGTACAAAATATCACAATAATCAAAGTACTTAACATTTATTGCATAATTTTATTGACAATATTACATAACACCACAACATTTTTGACCAATCATTATTCAGAGTTTATTAAAATTATTATTATTATTACTATTATTTTAATCAAAAATAAATAAATAACTCATTACAGAAACGGTACATTATATGTCAAGTGTTCACATATCTAAGTGAATACTTAAAGGGTAAATTAAATAACATTACTGAATTGAATAGAAGTACATGCAAGTACAGGAATCATTATTAGGTTTCATTGATGATTTTTATTCAAGAGATATTCCTAAGGAAAAACTCTCGCACACGATCTTAGCGAAGCTTAGCAAATATAACACTGTGTTGATATCTTCATAAAAGATAAACGAAAAACAAAAAAGACTTCAGAAGTGTAAGTACCATTGAAACAAATATCCGTCCAAATTATAAAGTTTTAATTTAATGATTTCATCTGAACTCATAAATTTGGATACTGTGTTCGGGGACATGGCTAAGAGTCAAAGACTGAAACCTGAAAAGCAACAAAAAAATAAATGATATAGATTTAATAAAAAAAAAACATCACCTCTTGAAAGGGTAATTTTGATCAATACAAATTTTATTGGATCAAATCTGAGGGGATATTCTAGAGACAACTTTTCTGAAATTGTTTAAAAAATCAGTGAAAATCAGTTATAAAGCAACCTTCAAGAGACTACATATATAATTGGTAGTAATAAAAATATAGTCTTTATAAGCAATTAATTAATTAATTATAAGTTATAATTTGTTATAGGGATTCAGCAAGGACCTTGCCATTTAGTCATTGTAATCTATTGTTAGTTTTTTTAGAATAGTAAAATACAATAAAACAATTGAATAGCAGCATTTGTTGCTATTACTTGTTTTATTATTATTAACATTTAAATGTGGTCAATTAGCCTCTGCATATACTTAAGAATCACTTTTAAACAATGTTCACACACTTGACTATTGAAATAGGGTTGAAAATGCTCTGGCATTTGATAGGAAATATTGTACTTAAATACATAGAGAAACAGAATGAAAATGGATGAAATTATAGGTACTTGGGATGACAATTTATTTTATAAACAAAAGCTGCTTAGTCTATTGTTTAATTACTTCTTTATGAACGAAACAAACAAATAGAAACAATGAGCTTACCATTCAGAACTTCGATGATAATAAAAACCTTCTATAGTTGCTGCGGATTTGTGGAAGCATATGTAATAGAAACCAGCAAACGAAGCACCATTTATATCCTTAATAGTATGATCGGGCACCAAAAAGTGCTCCTTCCATCTCATAAATACGTAGTCAGCCTTCTTGAGAGAATCATAGTCAAAAGAGTCCGAGTTAAATGTCTTATAGTACGGGTTGAATAACTCAAATTTACCCTGAAACAAATTAAGACATTCCTCTAGTAAAACAAAATTATTTAATTCAATGTCTTTTTTTAGAAAGCCTTTATCTTATAAGAATAATAACAAACTCATTCAGATTCCTATATAATCTTGTTAAAAATAATATTCTTGAAAAACGACACATTAAGTATATTATTTACTTATGAAATTAATATTATTCAAATTTTATATTTATATTTAATCATCTCTATCTATCTCTTCTCTATATATATAAAAATTTCGTATCATGTTGTTTGTTGCTGATGAACCCCTAAACTACTGAACCGATTTTGAAAATTCTTTCACCTATAGAAAGCTATATTATCAGCTAGCAACATAGGCTATATTTCATAAAGTTATGCGGACGAAGTCGCCTGCAACAGAAGTAAATTATATGGGGCACCAGTGACCATAGAACTCACCAAGACCATCACCCAAAAATCAGTCTTGTTATTAACTTTGTTGCAATAATTACTATGAACCGAACACATAAAAATAGAATATTTTTTATATCACAGAATTAACACCGTGAAATAATAGCTTGTGTACTCTTGTGTTTTAGTGAGTGGGTAAGGAATGCCAAGGCCCATTTCCCTATCCCTCCCTTAACCCTACTATGGTCGGCAGCTCTGGCTTTGCTTGCGTTTTAGGCAACAGTAGTCACCTATCAATGGACAGTCAGCCTTACTGACGAAACTTAACAAAACTATTTTCTTTTTTTAAATAAATAATAAGTTTTGTTTTTAATACCAACCATAGTCAACAAACGTCAAAACAATGTAAAATATTTATATTATTTTTAAATATAGTAAATATACAAACCCAGTGTTTTCGGTCCACATCCTCATCCGCATCCCACTTTCTTGTAAGAAACGGATATTTTGCCGATATAATTTCGCCATCGAAAAAAGTGGTCAGAGTGGGAAATTCTTCGGTCAGCCCTTTTATTTTTAAATAACCGCAGAGGTACGAATTTTCCTCATCAACATGCTGTAATGTAAGTTTTAAATCACTAAAAAGTATAAATGATAAGAACCTTCCGAGAATTAGACGCAATTCAAAAGACGACAACAAATTTTATATGGGAATGTTTTATAAAATGTGGGTAGGTATATATAAATAAATTTTAACAAAAATTAGAAAATAGTTCACAGGTAAAAATAAATTTGTACAGATCAATAGTAACATTGATTAAGATGCTTCCCAAATGTAAATTATATTTTTTTAAGTTACTAACCTGCAAAACCACTTCAACCTCATAAGAGTTGCCTTTAGATTTTTGATGTCCTTGAAATTTCGATCCGTTATAGAGTAAAGACTTTGTCACGCCAGGTTGTTTCGAATTCGCTGGTGGAGGTGGATTTATATCGACTTTTACTGGCATTATTTTTCCATTAAAACTGCTCCTCTTATAAGACGTTTGACAGAGAGACAGATATTTGTTGCGCTTACGGCCTTTGACGGCTCGATTAAAAATATGAATAATTTCAAAAAAATGTGTTCTATGTTTTTAAATTTGGTTATTGTATTATAAACAAATGTAAACAAATGCTTTTACGCAGACATTTCTATTTTTATATACTTCGTATTCACTAAACGATTCGCATTACAAGAAAGGAAGTGAAAGTTTGTTCGTTGATTCGTTCTTCGGTGACTGATTTCGTATCAAAATGAACAAAGCATCTGTCAAATCATGACAGCAATCATTGTCATATTATAATAAAACACAGAGTAGAAGCAATCCCTGTTTATTCCATGACTATAGTTTGTTTGCACTGTTTTTACATTATTACACTAAAATAAGAAGCTAATAGGAATCTTAATGCACTGAAGTGCCTAATTACCTACTTACTTATTTATCACTTCATTCTTTTGATGTAGGTAACGATATTCCTGAAAATACTTTCAAAATCCTTTCAGGAAGATATCATGCCCCATTCGTTCTCACATTTTGGGTATCTATTTAATTTCCGATGCCGAATGATTGGATGACCCATGTTGGAGTGCCGCTTTCTCTATGGTTTCAACATTCAAATATATAATTCCATGTCAATGTCCGTTTATATTTTGTCTTAAAAAAAATATTCTTCTGATTGAATAGTGTATGTATATAATGTGTTACGTATTAAATAAACAACATGTATACTGAATGTAAATAGTGTAATTAATGTAAAAAGCCCATCAATTGGTAGCAGAGCGTGGTTGGTATCGTTTGGAAAAATTGCCTACGACGATCATCCGTAATTTAAAAGAAAATTAAGTTACAATGGCGTCGTACCGGTCTATTGAAACATTAAATAGATCCAACTACGATACCTGGTGTCTTCAAGCACAAGCGGTATTAATTAAAAACGATCTCTGGGATTATGTTAGCGGCGAAAAGAAATTATCGCCGACATCAACCGCAGAAGAAAATAATACGTTTGTAAAAATGGACATACAAGCCAAATCGGAGCTTATTTTACTAATCTCGCCTACCGAATTGAAACAAATAAAAGGATGTCAAACATCAAAAGAGGTATGGAATAAACTTAAATCTATACACCAAAGTAGCGGTCCAGCGAGAAAAGCTACATTATTGAAACAACTGGTACTCAAGAAAATGAATTCCCAAGAGGAAATAAGAGACCATTTAAATAATTTTATGGACGTTGTTGGAAAGCTGGAGGACATGGACGTTAAAATACATCCAGAATTGTTGAGCATTATGATGCTTTACAGCCTCCCAACAACATATGAAAATTTCAGAATTGCTATCGAGTCTCGGGATGTGTTGCCTAGACCAGAAGAACTGAAAATAAAAATAATAGAAGAAAATGAGGCCAGAAGACAGACAGAGCCAACAGTAAGATCTGAGGCACTATATACCAAAAAGAAAAGTAGGGTCGTCTGTCAAAATTGCCACAAAAAGGGCCACACTACTAAGGCATGTTGGTCTAAGAAAAGGACTAACCACCCGAAAAGAAGTAATGAAAAGAATTTCAACATGTGTCTTGCCTCAGAAGAGAGCATTGGCGATAACTTATGGTGCCTAGATAGTGGTTGCAGCTCACATATGACTAGTGAAGAAGACAAATTCACAGAGCTAGCTCCCGAAGTAAATGTTTTGAGTCTTGCATCAAAGAAACTCACCACACAAATTAAAGGCCGAGGAAAAATAAGAATCTCCGCAAATAACGATAAATACAATTTAAACGATGCGTTGTATGTACCAGAATTATCGACAAACTTAATATCAGTTGGAAAAATAGCTGACAATGGCTACAAGGTACTATTTGAAAAGGAAAAGGCATCGATTCTACAAAATAACACTGTTATATTGCAAGCTTCAAGAAATACAAATGGACTATATTATCTAGAGTTTAAATCGAAAGAGTCAGCATATCTAACAATGAAGTCTCAAGACGAATCGAGGATATGGCATCGTAAATTAGGTCACATCAATATAAATGATCTGAAAATGATGGTGTCAAAGAAAATGATGAGAGGATTAAATTTAAAGGAAGTAAAATTGGATACCTGTGAAACTTGCATAAAAGCAAAACTTTCATCTCTTCCATTTGCTAGCCATGACCGAATCTCATCTGAAACTCTAGAAATCATACATACTGACGTATGTGGACCGTTTGAAACTGAATCGCTTGCTGGATCTAAATACTACGTATCATTTATTGACGATTTCACGAGATATAGTTGTATCTACTTCATAAAAAACAAAAGTGAAGTAATCGAGAAGTTTAAAGAATACAAAAACGGAGTGGAATTGTTCACAAAGAAGAAAATTCGATACTTACAGTCGGACAACGGTGGTGAGTACAAAAACAAAGAATTTGATAACCTACTAAAAGAATTCGGTATCAAGAGGCGACTAACTGTACCATACACTCCGCAACAAAACGGCGTAAGTGAAAGAAAAAACCGTTCCCTGCTGGATAAGGCAAGATGTTTAATGATAGAGTCAAAAGCGCCTTCATACTTATGGGCAGAAGCAATAAACACAGCCAATTACTTAATAAACCGAAGCCCAGCAAAAGCCTTAAATGGAAGTACTCCATATGAAAAATGGGTCGGCAGAAATCCAGCTGGAAACCATTTACACATTTTTGGTAGTAAAGTTTTCACCCTAAACAAAAACCGAAAAGGCAAACTCTCCCCTAAGGCCACAGAAGGAGTATTTATGGGATACGCCAAAAATGCTAAAGGATTTAGAATCTATTTACCTGATCAAAATGATGTTGTAATCAGTCGAGATGTAAAATTCGTAGAAAAAATGTACTATGATGACGCTCGAACCGCCATTGAAGAAAGCAGACGGAAACCTGAAGACAAAAGTGAAACAATGATAAAATTTAGCAAGAAGAATAATAATCCTAATTATAACTTGCCGATTCAGGATTATTCTCCCTTAACAGATATGTCATCCTCAGCTGCCAATTCAGAAAAAGGTAGTAAAGATGATATAATGCCATCTGAGGATAGGGGGGCCGAAACTGCTGATCAAGGCCAAATTTCACCCGAAGAGGATGAAGGATCTGAGAGCGATGGATATCAAACCCCACAAGAAACAACATCGCGAAGACCTCAGAGAAGCAAGAAAAAGCCTATATGGACAAATGACTACTACTTCCCAGACGATATGGAAGACAGTACGTTCGTGTCTAAAATGTCAGAACAAAATGAAGCTGAAGATGACTGGCATGACGCAATTAAAGCTGAAATAAGAGCACACATTAAGAATGAGACCTGGAAAATCATAAAGAAATGTAGTGGTATGAAGGTCATCGATCACAAGCTTGTTTTTAAAACAAAAATTGCACCAGACAATACAAAAATGAAGAAGGCGAGACTTGTTGCTCGAGGGTTTACTCAGAGACCGGGTATAGACTTCAATGAAACTTTCGCTCCAGTAGCCAAATTAAGTTCTATTAGAACTGTTGTTGGAATGTCTGTTCAAGAAGGCATGAATTTAAAACAGATGGATGTTACAACAGCATATCTTAACGGTGATATAGAGGAAGACATCACAATGAAGGTACCTGAAAATCTAGAAAAATATGTGACGGAAATCATGATCGATGAGAGTGAACAGGATGACCTGACAATATACACCAAAGCTAGAGATATGCTAGAAAGTATAAAAAATATTAAAGGAGAAAAAGTCTGCAAATTACAGCGATCCTTATATGGACTAAAACAATCAGGGAGGCAGTGGTACATCCGATTAGACACGGAATTAAGAAATATTGGTTTTGTTCCATCACAAGCAGATCCGTGCGTGTACATACTGCAAAAAGGAGGAGCTAAAGTTGTCACAGCCATATGGGTTGATGATCTGTTGATAGCCTACAATTGCCCTGAGAAGATGCAAGAAATCGTTGAAATGCTTGCACACAAATTTGAAATTAAAGATTTGGGAACACCACAGAGAATGCTTGGAATCGATTTCAAATACACGAAAAACACAGTAAAACTCTGTCAAGAAAAATATATAGAGGACACATTAATTAAATTCGAAATGAATGAATGCAAACCAACAAGTACCCCTATAGAACCAGGGTTGTCACTTGAAGTGAACAAAAATATAAATGAGATGGAGTTGCCATACAAAAACTTGATCGGAACACTTATGTACCTGGCGATAGCTACGAGGCCTGACATCATGTTCGCTGTAAGTTATCTCTCACAATTTAACGATTGTTACAATAGCGAACACTTCAAGAGTGCCAAACGTGTTTTGAGATACCTGAAGGGCACTTCTACTGTCGGAATATTTTTTAAAAAGACCGAACAAGAATTGTACGGCATGGCAGATGCAGACTGGGGAGCCTGCAAATTAGATCGCAAATCTTTCTCAGGCTATTGTTTCATATATGCAGGAGGCTGTATTAGTTGGTCCTCGAGAAAACAAAAGAGTGTTGCGCTTTCTACAGCCGAGGCCGAGTATTGTGCAATCACCGAAGGAGCAAAAGAAGCCATACACCTGAAGTCACTATTTAATGACCTGGGGACTCAAACAGAATGTATCCAGATATTAAACGACAACCAGGCCGCTTTGAAGATTAGTAATAACCCTATAGTGTCATCAAAGACCAAACACATTGACTTAAAGATGCACTATGTAAGAGATTGTATTCGAAGTGGACAGGTGTATCTAAAATATCTGGAGACTAAGAAAATGGCTGCGGATCTATTGACGAAGGGCCTACCAGGACCACGACTGAAGGAACTGATGCCCCAGTTAGGACTGGCATAGAGATGCGAGGAGGAGATTGTTGGAGTGCCGCTTTCTCTATGGTTTCAACATTCAAATATATAATTCCATGTCAATGTCCGTTTATATTTTGTCTTAAAAAAATATTCTTCTGATTGAATAGTGTATGTATATAATGTGTTACGTATTAAATAAACAACATGTATACTGAATGTAAATAGTGTAATTAATGTAAAAAGCCCATCAACCCAGTAACTTAATTTAAGAACTTACGTATAGGAATTAAAATTGGTTTTTTTTTTCTTGTGATTGCAATGCCATTCCAATGTCTGATATGAGAAAAATATTAATTACTATTTTGCAGTTGCGTAGCGTGCCTTGGAGGGACCTTGTATCAAAATTAGTTGGGGGGCCCCAAATGAAGGGTAAAGATTTATCACAAAAGAAACAAAAATGCTTGCATTAAATTAAAATAAATATTTATTGATTATAAGTTATCACTTCCTCCTAGAAATTGAGCTAGCCAAACAATTAAAATGAAATATACACTTTTCTTGCCCTTTTTTTCGGCAAATTGATTTATTAAATTATCTATAGCTGAAGACGATTTTAGTTTTTCTAAAATTAATGCCTATAGAGGCAAAAATTAAATTTCCACTAAAAAAGAATTAAACTCTATAAGCACGTATGACAGTTTTTTCATATGTTTTTTTCCCGGGAAGCACGAGATTAAGTGACATTGTGAATAACATTTTACTAATTTTTGCTTACACACGTTAGGGGCCTCTGTAGCCCGGGGGGGCCGTATCATTGATACGGCTGATACGGCGGTAACTACGCCCCTCTATTTTGTTCTATGTGGCACTATGTCTTAAAATACTCGTACCTAAAAATATAGGAAACATAGTATAGTTTTAGTTTATGGTGACTCATCCTTTGCTCTATGGTATAATGGTCGAGTTTCGTCCGTTCGTCGTAGATGTGTTTCGTTTTGTGATTTTGCATTTAATTTAATTATGATTCTATTTTACTTTTTGTCATAATGGATTTATTTTTGTCATCAAATACTAGTTGTTCGCATGTAAATATTCAATCGCGATAGACGTTGTGAAACCTACGAGTAACAGTAGTGATATTTTCCCACATAATTATGGTTTAACTGACGTTAGCCTGCGCTGTGCATCCTCAATTATGGCAGACCCAGGTTATTATCACAGTGATTATATTCGGCGCCCTGTTTTATATGAGCTCGGCGTCAAGTATGGAATTAAGACGGAAGCTATTCCCGAAATAGCTTTGCCATCGAAGCTGGAGGAACTCAAGGATGTCATACGTAGGGAGATACGTAAAGAACTCAAAATAAAGGAGGGTGCTGAAAAGCTTCGAGAAGTGGCCAAGGATAGAAGATCGCTGTCCGACGTCGCTAACATTGTAAAGAAAGCTAATCTAAAACTGAATGATCTAAAAGCTGATTTACAAGAACTCGAGTCTCAACTTCTCTTATCGCGAGGCCAGTCAACACCCGCGTCTCCTGAAGATTTGTCTTACGATGAAGAGATCATTTTGGCTTCAGAGGCAGCTCAGCAACAAAGGCAGCTCGGTGAGGCAACTACTGATAGAAAAATGGCCTCTCTTGAAAAGCAGCTTAATATTGAACTAAAAGTAAAACAAGGCGCTGAAAACATGATTCAGAGCATTAGCAGCAGTAATCAGTCTCGTGATAAAAAGCTGCTCGCAGAAGCTCACCAAATGCTTGCAGATTCAAAGGACAAAATTGAATATTTGAAATTGCGTATATCGAAACTTACAAAACAACAGAAAGGTGATTCCGCAGGCGCTAACGGAGACGGCAAGAGTACAGATATATCTGGAATGGATCCATTGCTGGATGAAAGAATTGCAGAGTTGAGAAATAGACTGAGAATCGAATCTGCCGTTGTAGAAGGATCAAAGAATGCCATAAGATTGTTGCAAATTGACAAGAAGGTAACCGATAAGAAGGCTTTGCAAGAAGCGCAGACAAGTCTTTTGGAGTCAATGCAAAAATTGGATTTGTTACGCAAATCGTTGGACATGCGTAGGCAAGGACTTCCCGCAGAAAGTCCTGCATTTATTGAGCTCGGGCATGAGCTTCGTACCACGGGCTCCAGTCCCGGGTATATAAGTCTCTCTGGTGGCAGTGGCTCCAAAATGCAATTTACATCACCAGCTCCCCTGATAAGTCCATGCGTACAAGTGACCGGTACACTAGAAGTGAGATTAATGGGCTGTCAAGATTTACTGGAAGAAGTACCTGGGCGTAGCCGTCGAGACCCACTCGCGAGTCCCTCAGATTTAAAATCCTTTGTAAAAGGTGTAACGATTCGCAACTCAATGAAGTACACATACAGCATTAAAGAAGATACAAGTAATGAAATAATGGCTGTTCTGAAGTTAGACAATCACACTGTAGCCCAAACTAATTGGAGACCGTGCTCACAGCAAGCCTGGGATCAGAGGTATGTTATTTGTCCTAAATTTAATAGTAAGTCTGGTAATTATAAGTCAAAAAATAAAATGACTTTGTAAGTTTAAGTTTTTATTAACTTTACTATTGTTCTTAAAGGAATCTGAAGTCAATTATAGTTATTTGGAAGACTTTGCTGTCTTAACTTATTCAATAATTAAACATACACCACTAATTCCAATATTTTAGAAAAACCTTTATATATAATAGCTATTGATAACCCAATTTTAAATGTATATTAAGCTGGGAGTTTTTCATAGAAAATATTATTGGCTTTACTCAGTAATTACAAGAATTCAGCCTGCTTTGTACTAGATATTAAAATAATTTCAGTTTTTTGTTTAAAACAAACCCCCATATTATGTATCTCAGAAATGTCATTTTCATTTTTTATGTATTCTTACAACCTTTATAAACTCTGAACCCGTTTTTTATGTTTCTACGTATTTTAATGAGTAATCATGGAATTATGTAGTATGGAGTTGTTAACCATCTTTGTTCTTCAAGGATAGTTGGCATAGTCAGGTATGCCGAATGTGTAAGCAAAAATTTGTAAAATTTCATCTACAATCTTGCTTAAATTTTTAAATCGCATACTAAACTGTAAATGTTAGAGTGTGTTAGCATTCTAAGTTTATTTTACCTTTTTTCTTTTGTAAAAAATCTTTACCCTCCATTTGGGCCTTGCCCTTACATAGTCAGAGCCCTCAACAAAATTTGATATAGGGTCCATCTAGGGTAAGCTACTGGCTGTGTTAGTAACAATAATTTAATACTTCTATTTGTTTATTAGTTAAAATGTTAATCTTATTACTCAATTTATTTATTTGGTTAAGGTCGACAGACAAGCTGACGGTCCACTTATAACACAAGCAACACCAAAGGTGCTGATAAGGAATAATGAAATGGGAACATTGCTTGTTTTTAAAGTTGACCTAGAGTTCAAAGTTGTTTTTGTCTAGAGTAGAGTGCTCTTTTAGTACAACAAAACTTTGATTCCATAAACATGTTGTTTCTTGTTTCTTTCTATATATATAATAAATTAAATATATATATATAAAAAAAAACAATTTTTACACACACTTATAGTATCCACGGCCAAAAAAATTGTTTTTAGAATTTTTATCTGTGTGTTTATGTACTAATCTCAGAAACTGCTTAACCGATTTAAATGCGATTTTCACTTATGTATTGTAGCAAGCTTCCAGTAACATTTTGTGTATGTTTCATTCCAATCAGTTTACAAACAAAAAAGCTATGTTGAATACCAAAATACCAAGTGTAAGAAAAGAGCCCATACTAAGTTGCTTATTATTAATATTATTATTAGTAAAAAGTAGGCACAGCTAGTTTTTATTAATAATGATATTTTAATAATTGTGTATGTAGTATAATAAAATGATAGATTGCATAATGATAATTTATATCTAACTTCCTCATACACAATCTACTTGTAATTTCTTAAATGTTAGTCATGTCTTATCTTTGTTATATGTGTACACGTGAGTAAGCCTCGTAATGAGGTAAACTATGAAGCAAATGACTTACTTAATATACTTCCTTTGTATCTATTTCAGGTTTACCATAAAGTTAGACAAATCGAGAGAACTCGAAATCGGCATTCATTGGAAAGATTGGCGCGGCTTGTGTGCTATAAAATTTTTAAGATTGGAAGAGTTCATAGATGACATTCGACATGGAATGGCACTGGAGTTGGAACCGCAGGGCTTGTTATTTGCAGAAATTAAATTTTACAACCCCATCATTTCGAGAAAGCCTAAACTACAACGCCAGAGGAAAATATTCAAGCAACAGGGCAAAAATATACCAAGAACTTCTCATGGCGATATGCATATACCTGCTGTTGTCTTGGGAAGACTTTTGAAGAGGTCATCGCCTTCCATTCAAAACATACAAACGGCCCATATCACTCCACCGCAACAACTTAACTTTGAATCAAGTACAGACAATAAAGATATAGAAAATCCTCATATTACACTAGGAGGCATGGCCGGAGTGAGACCACTGGGTTTACCTCCAACTCCCACAACACCCCATCCCCCTAAAACACCTCCACCAAAACCAACTCTCCCTATGCAACCGCCTCCAAATGTATCCACACTTCGAATGGAAAAAGAGTTGCAAGAGGCCTTCGCCTTTTTGGAGGATTCCTACACGAGAGATAACTATGTCACAAAAGAACCGCATACGCCATCCTGTGATACACCCTTAGTAGAATATCCACCCTCTCCCTCACCCAAACTGGTACTCGAATACCCGAGTAATGAAGACCAAATCGTTGAAATCACAAGCCATATGAGAATATCCACATCACGTTCATCATCTGTTATAGAGACGATGGGTAAGGATACCGAATCGAAAAGACACTCTGGCGAAATGTCTATGGACAGCTTTAGATTACTGAGTGTACTGGGAAGAGGGCATTTCGGTAAAGTAATATTAACACAGTACAAAGCTACAAATGAATACTTTGCAATAAAAGCTTTAAAGAAAGGTGATATAATAGCTAGAGATGAAGTTGATTCGCTTCTGTCGGAGAAGCGAATATTTGAGGTAGCTAATGCAATCAGACACCCGTTTTTGGTGAACCTGTTTGCATGTTTTCAAACGGAACAGCATGTTTGCTTTGTAATGGAATACGCGGCTGGCGGTGACTTGATGATGCATATCCATGCGGATGTGTTCACCGAACCGAGAGCAGTGTTTTATGCAGCTTGTGTAGTATTAGGCCTACAGTATTTACATGAGAACAATATTATTTATAGGGATTTAAAACTAGATAACCTACTGTTGGACACGGAAGGTTACGTTAAAATTGCTGATTTCGGTCTTTGCAAAGAAGGTATGGGCTGGGGCGATAGAACCGGCACGTTTTGTGGGACACCAGAGTTTCTTGCTCCAGAAGTGCTGACGGAAACGTCTTATACGCGGGCCGTTGACTGGTGGGGTCTAGGTGTCCTAGTGTTTGAAATGTTGGTCGGAGAATCTCCGTTCCCCGGTGAAGATGAAGGGGAAGTGTTTGATTCGATTGTGAACGACGAGGTGCGTTATCCGAGGACTTTATCCCTCGAGTCGATTGCTTTGATGCGTCGTCTGCTAAGGAAGAATCCGGAGAGACGTTTGGGCTCGTCCGAAAGAGACGCTGAGGATGTAAAGAAACAAGCGTTCTTCAGGAATGTCAATTGGGAACAGCTGCTTCTTCGCAAAGTCAAGCCACCATTTGTGCCAACAATTAATAATTTAGAAGATGTTAGCAACTTTGATAGTGAGTTTACGTCTGAAGCACCAATGCTGACACCGCCAAAGGAGCCCCGGCCGCTCAGTTCAGCCGATCATAAACAATTTGAAGATTTCACTTACATGGCGGATTGGTGCTAAAAAAAGCATTGTTTCAAAAGTATCTACTATTATTATTATTATAATATAATATAAATATGTTAATGAAATTAGAATTTAATTTCTCAAATGCAATATTGCAAACAATAAACCCCAATTGCCTTAAAAAAATGAAAGGTCTGCGTGTGTGTGTAACGTACATGTCTGTATTTTGATAATATAATTGTTATCTTTGCGGATTTATTATAATAAAGAACCTCTTGTTAACTTGTATTTAGTGCTGTTAAAATGCAATATTTTAATAATAAATTTTGTAATTTAATATCAGTTTTGAAATAGTGCTAATGTTTATTTTTTTAAAACATCGTGTTGTAAGAATTATTGTAATGTAGCTGAAATACCTAATTAACTTAGAAATAATTAATGTTATTTAAGTGAAAGCGTGTCAAATCATTTTAACGTTTTCAGTCAGTTGTTTACTATTCTGTAAAATAAAGGTAACATTTAAAATGGTTTATTTTATTACACTTCTTTTTTAAATATATAAGGGCAAAATAAAGAGATTATAATAATATCCAGGCTGATTCTAACCGGTCCTATTATAAAATTACGGGGAGTTTTATGTAAATAATTTGACGTTCTATGTTTTATGGCTGAGATAATGTAATGGAAAAGTTATAATACTTTTTTTTCACATAGAAGTTCTATCACATTTTTACCAATATTGTGGAGATTAATTTTAGATATTTTTTCTGGAATGACTTGAAATTGAATTAGTTTGGCAAGTTACCTAGCCATTTTAATAGCCTTCTAAGCCAAATTTTTTAGGGGACACAAAGTTATATTAACATTTTTTATAGACTACTTATGAAGACCTAAAATCATTTTACTAGATAGTAGGTACTGATTCAATCTTTTCAAAGTTCGAGTGAATAGGCATCTTCTGGGTGAGCTCGCTCCATCTTAGGCCTCATCCTTGCTACACAGTTGGTTGTTGGTCAAGAGCAAACCCATCTTTTATAAAAAAAGAAAACTGAACCTATAGTTTGCTGTTATTTTAAGAATGTAAAATTTTATGTTGGAACATTTGAAGTGTCCTGAAGAAAAATTTATTACAAGCTGATTTGCCAATTAAGGTGAAGATAAGCTATATCAGTGGGATTTTTTTCTCAGTGCCTTTCTATATAGAAGCTATCTGTCAAGGCACACTGCGTTTCGCAGTCAATTGGGCAGCCCGTCTGGCGGCAATAACCACCTCTTATAGAAATCCACCATGTTGTGTTTTGGTGAGTAAGGGATGCCAGAGCCCGGCGCCTCCTCCCTTCCACTTTACCCTTCATGATTAACTGAAGAATCATAAACCTGTTGTATCTAACCACGTGGCCGAGATATTAATTTACCTATTTAGATTGGTATTAGCATAGAGTAAATATTAGGTACACAGTGACAAATAATGAAACTCATACGAGTGGATAGTGTTGCCCAAATGCAAGACCAAGACCAAGACTTAGCCAGCCTTGGTCTTGCGTCAATACACCCGGTCTTTTTTGCAGTCTTGCAATCACCTGTTAGCCTATTGCCATTTATTAAACACGTTAGTTTACATCTTAGAACAAGATAATAGTAGGTACTTTTTGAGCTTAAATAAAGACCAACCAAATTAATAAAATTAACTAGACAATATTTTAAAGACGTTGTCTGTCAATATAGATAGTGATAGGCCCTCACCTTAAAATCAGGTAAATGTATATTTTATATATGTATTGACCAAATACTGTTGATTCTTAACTGGGATGCCTGTTTTGGCATCCCATTTAAATATTTTGATTTTGATTGCACGAATATATAAATCATAAGGTAAGGTAAATACAATTTTACTACTTTTTCAACTGAATGAATACCATCATTATCATGTAAAAATAATAAGTACCGTCGGGACGTCGGTAACGTGAAAACCTCGTACTAATATAATTTTTGCCCGATATTATTGTTCATCATATTAGTTACAAAACCTCTCAACGCGGTTTAAATTTACTTGCGTTTATTTTGGATGTATATTGAGCTTTTTTTACGTTTAAATTAACAAAAAAATACCAAATAGTCTTCATACTAAAATTAGGAGACCATTTTTAACCGACTTCAAAAAAAAAAGAGGTTATCAATTGGTAAGATAGTTTTAGATCTTGGGAACGAAACAAAAGGGGCCTCGCTGCCCACGTCTATATTAGATTACGCTACGCCACTGAGTAAAACAATACCTATAATGAGCTAGCTGTGTGCGGTTCCGCTCGCGTGGTCTCAGTGGTTTGACTTAAATTGCAAGACGCAAGAGTCTTGCAAGCTTAGTCTTGTTCTTGTTCAAATCTTGCAGGGTCAGTCTTGGTCTCGGTCTTGCTACAATTAGGCGGTCTTGGTCTTGGTCTTGCAAAAATGCAAGAACAAGACCAAGACTTGCAAGGCAACACTACGAGTGGTTCCCTTCATTTCATTGTTTGACATTGTCCTCTACCACACCATACTTATTAATATTATGAATGCGAAAGCGAGTTTGTTACGCTTCCACACCCTAATCAACGAATTGCCTTTTGCATACACATTGCCAGGGTTACAGAAAAGATAGGGTATCTTTCATTCGGGAAAAATGTACATACTGTTCCAGACGGATCATCTGAAAACAATTTAACGCCTTAGAGGAATAAATTAGCAATAAAACTGAATAAATGTTTATATTCCTAAAAAATGGATGTGAGCAAAACTAGTAGGCTATATAAATATGTTATATCTCCCACATTTGTATCCAAGCGAAGCCAGGGTGCATCAATTTAGTATATACTAATAAAGCAGTAAAATTCGTATGTTAAAATTTTTAAAAAATTCTTTTACCAATAGAATAGAATTTCAGAATGGACATAGGCTAAATATTCCATGCAGGCACTAGCTATCTAAAAATAAAGATCCAACGCTTGGCAAATCTGTTCTATCAATATGAACAAGTGGGAAAAAAAATCCCATTTGCTCTACTAATAGAACGAAATCGTAGTAGGTACAAATGGGAATACTCCAAAGTATAATGACAGGCGTTATATTGCTTTACATATTTTATCAGGCGTTTAATCTTATTTTTCAACACAAAGTCATTGGCACCAGCTAGTCTTAAATTAAATTGATCCTTTATGAGTAGTGAATATAAATTAAAATACAGGTTATCTTTGTTGACTCATTTAGTGGTATAAAATTTCATGATTATAAATGATAAGAAAGAAAAAATAAACAGTGAATCATTATTATTATATTGTTAAATTTCATAAATGAGCATAATCAAGTGGAATTTGTTACAGTATTGAAACCGACACATATTTACAAAATGTGGCCTATTTAAAATTAAATTAATGTCTTATAAACACTAACAAATATTACCCTATAAGTTTTTAATGAACTTGAATTTATAAATTCAAAAAAAATAATTTTACAACTTCCTAAAAACTAATTCATTTCTTTTACACTTCACTGTTTTTAAGTATTATATCGGGCTGAGTATTTGTAAACTTCATTTACATTATGAAAAAACTTTATACACAAATTACAATCTAATTGACTTAAAATTAAAACTAAAATATTTTCTTTCTCTTCATACACCCATACAAGAGGAATCAATTCGACAATAAAACCAAAGTGACATAGGTTCACAATCTACAAATATTTATGTACACTATACACACAGAGGTGACAGTCTCGGAAATTATTTGCAGAATATTAAATAGGGCTCACATACGCGATCCCTTTTGTTGGAGCACCTTGGCACGGTCAGTAGGCTCTATGTCATTACTGTTTAGTGAACTGCCGCACTCTCGACTTACAACACAAAGAAATTCTGCATGCTCGTCGTTCCCATAGTTATATTGCGATCCTATATTAATTAATTGCTCGAATTTCCAACCGTCCGACATTGTGGACACCATCTGTGTTAACTCCTCTTCATGAAATTGTAAAACTCTATAAACATGTTTTTTGGAATCTTTCAAAGGTCTCCTTTCTCTAAGACATATTCTTTCTTTGACCAACCTTATAAGCTCGGTTATGTTATAAAATTCGGCTTCTTCCAAAACCCCTTCTTCGGCGATATCATTGTTAATCACTAGTTTACCGTGTCGAAGAAAATTAAGTACTGGTGAAAAATATGTAGGGTCTCTGTCGATCAAATAAGCACCCGTTTCATCCTGTAAATTAAACACGTAAATTGTTAATTGGATACTCAAGAAGGAAACCTAATTAACATACAAACGAAACAATAAAAAGTCTAACAAACCTTGTCAGAAATCAAGTCACTGTCCTCTTGAACTAATCGATATAAAAATGAATTAGGATCTCTAGATAAAGTTGTTTTTGTGGTTAAGAAATATGTTCCGCCGACGTTAAGTTTGACCCACTGCTTACTACTCCGCCTTTCATAATTAAATTTTTGTGTATTTTCTTTTACAAAATCACCATCACCAACTTGCCCCGCCATGGTGAGTGAGCAGAGTGAGTAAATTGATTGAAGTGAATGAAAATGTACACGAAGCGATAATTTTTTCTTCTTGTGAACTCCGTAGAACAAATAAAGATACAGGAATGAGCTGTCATAAGTAAAATAGTAAAACTTTACGAAACAAAGCAGGAACAATAGTACGAGATACGGCATTAGAAATATGTACCCTCATATATTATTTGATGATGGCAAAGATTATCTGGTAGATGGTACATTGTTTATTTGCGAATGGGTTGCCTAATTAAATCGCCTGCCGATGCTGTTAAATAAAATAAAATATAATTAACTCTCGCCATCCCCATCTGTCACATGGAGTAGCACACGCAACGCTTCTCTGCTCTGTCACTCCACGTTTGCGCCGGTTTTATTACAAGCGTGGAGTGTGACAGAGAGGCGTTACGTGCGCTACTCCGTGTGACAGGGATATACATTGAAATTTGCAATTACGTCATTTGAATTATACATAGAATAATATTATTCTATGGAATTATACCATTATCATTTTTTTATACATTCTTGCCTTGAATACAAGTATTTAAGCTAACAATTTTACTCTATGGGTGTTCAATTCAATCTCACTCACTTGGTTTGACAATTTTGACATTGACGCTTGATCGATTTGATATTCTATTTCAATATGAATTACATAGGCACAAGCGTTTATTTGTGAATTTGATTTGTTTTAGTTTTATACCGATTATTTCAATAAAAATGCCTTAATTGAAATTGAATTAATGACACACATTTAGCACAACGTTTTGATGTTAATTGCGTACGATAGTTATCTGTAAAGTAAGTTGTTCCGATCTAATATTTTAAAATGAGCAACAATTTGGAGAACGATAGATCAGTTCCACCTGGTAAAATGTATCCGATTGACTTGGCTCCGCAGAAAATAACAATTGTTAAGAGTGTTTCTAATGCAGAAGTTAAAATGACTCACCTAATACCAGGTCAAACGAAAACAACGAGTCAAATAATATCACACGCCGGACCTGTGGGTCTTATGCGTCCTACCGCGCAAATAATTACCCCAGGAGTTGCGTCCCAGGTAACCAATGTTTGTTAACTACTAATGCATTATTGCATTATCTTTTTATAATATTTTTTTTTATTTCTTCCCAATCCCTCATTCTCAATTCCACTATGGTCGGCAGCGCACTGCAGCACCTGTGATGTTGCTTGTGTTATAGGCAACGGTAGCCACCGACCATCAAGCACACCGTCAGCCTGTCTGACGATCTTAACAAAATAAAAATAATCGACATTTTAGTATAAGCTAGGCATACTACCTTAACCTACAACTTTATACAAACTTTTTATGTAATGGCAGGGCACATTGCGTTACACAGTAATTTCATTTGGGCAGCCCATTTAGTGGCAGAAACCACCCCCTTACAGAAGATCACTGTAAAATAACACATGTGCTGTTGTGTTTCAGTGTGTGTTCAGTGAAGGATGCCAGAGCCCATTTCCCTATCCTTTCCTTATTCCTTATCTACTGCAGTCGGCAGCACAACTGCAGCATCTGTGATTCCTTATGTTATATATAGGCCATGGTGCCGTCAGCCTATCTGACAACTTTCACATAAAAAAAATCATTCCTATTAATGAATAACTTAAGTAATTGTACCTTTTATTAACATTTCCAGCCACAGATGATTGTTAGCGGATCCCAAATGCTACAAGGAACACAAATAGTAAGCCAAGGGTCTCAACTTATTGGACAGAGTTCTCAGATAATATCACAACCAACCCAGTTGATTGGTCCCAGTGGGCAGTTGATAAGTCCCGGCACACAGATTATAAGTCAAGGCACCCAGCTTACGGCTCAGGTGTCTGCAGCAAATAATACTGGCAACACTAATGTTCAGACAACGGTTGCACCAGTAAGTGGATCTCAAGGTTTAAGCGTTGGGGGGCAGCTGGTTAGTGGGACTGGGAATCTTCTGGTCACTTCAACTGTGCGCACTCTCACACCGAGTGTCAGAGTGTTGCCACCGCTTCCTCATCACAATGCCAGACCAGGTAAATTAAAAACATGTTTGGCCTTATTATGTCTGATAATAACATACATAGGGAATTTTTCCTAACAAATCACTTTTATTTTGGAAAATAGAGGACAAACACATAACAATACATACACTACACATATGTCTCTTCTTAATGTTTTATATATTGTTTATTTATTCAGTTCCTTATTTAATACTCATTACATGAATAAATGATGATCTATCTGGTAAGTTGAGGCACCAGCCCAGCGGCAGGACTCCATGTAGGACTAAAGATTAAGGTGGGCCTTACTCTTTTTTAAACCAGCTTAGCCTTGATTTCCAAATGACACCACACTCTTATATTTTAAAGTTGTCTTTGCCTCGTCTTTGCTGTATGGCTAGATGCTGGCCAAGAGCAAACCCATTATTAATAAAATAAAAAAAAGTAAGTGCCCTAAAATCTAGGTGTCCCTACAAATGGTGCCTCTTTTGCAGAGAAAACACCTACCCATGTCATAGCAGGGTTGAATTTCTCAAGATTGAAGCGATAGCCTGCAGCTCTTCCTTCAAAAAAAATCTACAATTTAGCAATAAATATTTTTAACAGCTGTATTGTCAACTGTGAACGTGAGCACGGGAAATGGAGTTTTAATTGGAAAAGGTGTAACACATCATGTGCCGAGAGGTCTGGCCGCTGGAGCCTCGCTTGCTGTACGTCCGGTGACACCAAGCATCCAGTCAGTGCAGGGTAAGAGAACTTATCCTAATGAAATCGATGGTAATGTGCAAATTATATATAATCCACATTTGTATAACCACTGCTAATGTATTTTTTTTATGTTATATTTGACAGGCTGATGGTCCATTTAACGGTAGGTGACTAGAGTCGCCTATAACACAAGCAACGCTGTGTGTGCTGTAAGTGCGATTATTCTATTCTAATATCATAGAAAAACCTTTACAGTTGGTAGCTATTGACATGACAACCTAATTTTAAATGTACATACAGTACAGCTGGGATGTACATTACAGCAATTATACTAGATATAAAAATTAATTTCATATTTTTGTGTCCATGCAAACCTTCATATTATGTCTCTGAAATGTCATGTTTTTTTTTTGTATTGCTACGACCGATAACTAATGAGTAATCATGGAATTACGTAGTACGGAATTGGGAAAGTGCCATCTTAAGGGTTGCGAGTTGACGGTGGATCCAGGCTGGTTCTGACCTGTCCTATTGGAAAATTGTGGGGAGGCCTATGACCAGCAGTGTACGTCCTGCGACTGCGATGATGATGATGACGATGATGATTGGACAAATAAATCGTTGATTATAGGTGGTCAATGGGCCGGGACGCGCGCCCGCGGTGCGCTCGTGTACGGGGCGGCCCGCGCTGCCACCCCGCCCCGCGCGGCCCCGCAGCGCCCCCCCGCCCCCTCCGTCGCCCCACCCGCGCCCGCCCTCTCCCCCGCGCCCATCTCGGCCATCGTCACGCTGGCCACCACCGCTGTGCTGCCATGTGAGTTACATTTGTATTTTTGAAGGGAAAACATCTTTAGGCGCATGTTTAGGTGGGGTGCAAGGGCAAAAAGCTTTTTAAAAACTTAGGTTATACACAATGGTAGGGAAGTAGGTGTAGGTATATGTATAATCAATTTGAGGTGCAGAACAAGACAACTTGACTTCCCTCGGGCTTTTCTCTAGAATGCTAAATGCTTTAAGAAGTTACACCGATGTATCTCGCCCTGTGCTCTTTGTTTTGTGGGTATTGAATGAGACTGACCTGAAACGCTTGCTATATGACGCTCATTCAGGTAAAATCAGCTCGAGTCATTAAAAATAACCAACATGTTAAGTTTACTTTTCATTAACAAATTGCACTGAAACTGTTAATTGATTCCAAAATTTCAGCAAGTGGTGTGATATCGAGCACAGTACGTAGCGCGACACCGCGACCGTCAACTCCAATGGCGACACCGCAACGCCCCCTGGCTTTGCTCCAGAGGAACTATCAACCTGCCAAGGTATGTAACTGTTGTAATATAATATAGATAACAAGGTTTAACCTAGGGCTGCCATCCATGTCCTCCCCGCGTTGAATAGCCGTGGCGGGGCACCGAAGTCGTGTCACAACGTCCCCGCGACCCCGCCAATGAACGGCCGCGCTGAATGAAAGTCGTTGGGTTTTAGCCGGTAGGAATCCGGCATAACCCGAGCCTACACTGCCGGGTATCCAAGAGGATTTCCCAACGTTAAAAAAAAAAAAGGCTGCCATCCATAGCTAATAAATTAAAACAAATCTCAATCAAAAATTCATTTGTTAATTAAATTAAAGCAAATCGTAATGGGTTTAAAACAAATCTTAATTCGGGCTGAGCGAAGGATTTTTCTTTATTTATAAATATATATTTTTTTAATTAAAATGTATGCGATGTTTTTATTTTAAAAGACAATATATATTTTTAGGGGTTTTTAAAGTTTTAGTCCGGCGCCGACAATTTTGATGATTTAACCACAATAAATGAGATAATTGAATGATGTTACAATGTACACAGGTGGTGGGCGTGAGCAGTGTGGGCGGAGTGAGCGTGGGCGTGCGCGGGTCGGTGGGCAACAGTGCACCCGCGCAGCTCTACTACGAGGTGCCGAGGCCGGCGCCGCGCCCTCTGGCGCCCTACCACACGCAACCGCATCAGGGTAATAAAATTATAATAAGTAAACCAACATGCCGTGCTAGCAGCCATTGACAATTGATAGAGTTGGAATCACCAAAATGAAATCCAAAATAAAGTGAAAATGAATGAAAAACGTATATTTTAAGAGAAGACTTTTGATTTTTTTTTAACTACGTCATGTAGTTAAAAAAAAATCAAAAGTTAAATAAGAAAATAACAGTTGACGATATTCATATTATCTTTCTTTGTCCCTCCTCTAAATTCGAAAAACCTGCTAGATTTACGAAGTGTCTAAACTGTCACGTATTATATTATCCATGCCAGTGAATGTCAATAATTTTTTAATTTTGTGTTAATTATTGTAAAAAATTGATGAAATATCAACAGTTTTCAATGAGCTACATGTTCGAAGTGTATCTTTTATATTGTGAGATGTTTATAGACGGCAAATCCCGATTTTGATACGAGTGTTGTTTGATTACTACTTAAGACAAATATGTTGAGACACACTATATGTATAAACAAGATCATTAAAAAATGTTAGCATGTTTTTGTTTCTTTAATTGATTTTTCATGTTTGATTTTGAAGGTACAACGGTGAACATAGTGAACCAAGTTCAGCCTCTAACGGAGCCCCAAGTGCAGACGGGACCAGCAATGCCCAGACCTTCTATACTCAGGAAGCGAGAGGTGGAAGGGTAAGATTTTTACTTTTCCCATTCTCATTATAGCGACTGACTCGCCGTAGGCTAAGATGGGGGTGAGGGAATTGACACAGGCATCCCTTACTCACGCAACGACACACACACACACGCACACACTTGCAGCACCTTTGGTGTTGCTTGTGTTATAGGCGACGGTAGCCACCTATCATCGAGCGGACCGTCAGCCTGTCTGTCGACCTTAACTTAAAAGTAAAAAATAACTCAGGTCCCCTTCAAAGAACACGAGCTCGGTGGCGGCGTACCGCGCGGAGGGCGGCAGTGTCACGTCGCTGGGCGGTGTCGTGACGTCGTCGGCGGCGACAGGCGTGACGGTTGTACCCGCGGTTCAGGACGGGGTCGGTGGGGGTGGAGGGGGGTGGGAGGACGTGCCGACGGGAGGGGGCGCGGGCGGGTCGGGCGGTTCGACGACCGTGTCGGCCGCTTCGTCCCCGGCGCCTGACGACGACCAGGACGTGCCTCGCGTCGAAGAGATCTCGCCCCGGAAGAAGCCCAGGAAACAAATGTATGTCGCTTCTTGTACATTTTACATTAATTTTAAACACCTACTTTATTTGAAACCCGTACAGACAGGGAAAACTATTTTTTCTCTCACTTGCTCGGAAATGGCTTAATGATATAAAAAAAATACATCAATCGATTCTTTTCTGTATGCATTCCGGCATTGTCCAAGAGGAAAATAATAGAGATTGCTGGACAGTTTTAAAGTGCGACAAGTACCCGTTTAATGCCCCTTACATACAATAATAATAATATAGATTCACCATACAAATGTATGTGAGATACTCCTCGAAAACTCTATCTCGAGATTTGCGTAGGATACTAGGCGCTTTTGAGTATCGTAATGTGCGAAAAGCCTAATGAGTCGCTCGCGTGTGTGTCTCAGCTTGGTGCCGGAGAGGCGTGAGTGCGATTGTGTGGTGGGGAGCGGAGGCGGAGGCGGAGGCGGAGGCGGGGGCGGGGGCGGGGGCACGGGGGCGGTGAAGAGGCCGCTGCTCAGCTCGCAGTTCGTGTGCGGGTGGAGGGCGACGGCGCTGCACTTCTCGCGGCCGAGCGACGTGCGCCGGCGCGAGCGTCCGCCGCGCCCGCAACCACCGAACGTCGCGCGCGCCCGCGCCGACGGCTGGAAGGTGCACCATCTCACCGCGCAGATGGACGATCTGGTAACACTCCACGCCACCATCTATGTTGTTTTATATGTGTTAGGGCGTTAAGGAGTACTCTGCCCTGGTTGGGATTATTAAACACAAACGAACGTGCTCTATGTATGACACTTTATTTTCGACCGACTCACAATCAATCATAGACATGGAATTTAACATTATATGAACCGTATATAAACTGGACTCGGTTGTGTGGGAGTAAAATCGTGCAAATGCAATGGAAACGTGTTACAGGAGGGCAGGATCTCTAGAAAGTTTGTCTATAGTTGTTATTTGATCTGAGCCTTGATATAAGGTGTTTCTTCCTGGTGCAGGTGTCCCTTGAAGCGGACGTGGGTAAGCAGCTGGAAGGAGTGCTGCAAGCGCTGGAGAACGCCACCAGTCGGGCGAATGCAGCGCTTCAAGCGCACTCGCACAACCTGCTCGAACTCCTTAAGGTATCAAACCGCTTTTGCAATCATGTCGGCTAAAACAAGTCAATAAAAAATTTTCAATAATGGTCCACTTGATGGTAGGTGTGGCTACCGTCGCCTATAACGCAAGCAAAGCGACAGATGCTGCAAAGATGGTGCACTGAAAACCACAGTAGGAATAGGGATAAGTTAAATTGGCTCTGGTATCCCTTACTCACTCACCAAAAACGCAATAGCACAAATGCTTTTTTGTACTATCGTTCATACATTGTCTATTATAAATATTCAAATCAAAATACTATGACAATAGTTCGTTCTGTCGAAATAGTTTTATCAACGCCCTCTTGTGAAAAAATAAGTAAGACAAAGTAAAGTGCTCTCTTACTCTTGTGAATACTATTATGAACTAGCTGGTGCCCGCGACTTCGTCCGCGTTCAAAATGTTATATAGCCTTTCTCAATAAATGGACTATCCAACACAAAAATAATTTTTCAATTCGAACCAATAGTTCCTAAGATTAACGCGATCAACCAAACAAACTCTTCAGCTTTATAATATTAGTATAAAGTAAAATAGATACGCAATGAAAAAATCTCGAATGCTTTTAATCAAAGAAAATGTATTATCTTAAGGGCAAACATTTATCAGCAGGAAGCGGCAGAAATATTAAGCTTTTTCATTCCACTCGAACACTTGGCGAAAAATATAAATTTATATATATATATTTTTTTCGCAATTACAAAAACTAAAGTCACACTGTTTGTTCGCAGGGCAACATACAAAGAAGTAAAATCGTCTGCGAGGGCATACAAGAAGCGCGAATGGATATTCTGAACGTGTTCACACACAAGAATTTTGTCACGGAAATATTGTCCCGACAGGCGGACAAGAGGTGTTTCAGGAAACACAGATCTCAGTCGTAGCGATAAATTTAAATTTAAATTTAATTACTATACGAAGACAATCAATTCAATTAAATCAATTTATGAGGTGTTTTTTTTTTATCAATTGGGACTATTTTTTTTTTTATGCTAAAGTCGACAGACAGGCTTACGGTCCACTTGATGATATGTGGCTAGTGGCTACCGTCGCCTATATAACACAAGCAACCCAGGCGTTCCAAGTGCGCTGCCGAATACAGTAGGATTAAGGATAGGGATAAGGAAATGGGCTTTTTTTTTTCCTTCAGATTTCGTCTACCAATACTGTCCAATTTAAAAAAAAATTGTAATTATATATGTTTTTTTTTTAAATAAATTGAGTGTGCGATCACGGTCACAAGAATTTTTGTAATTTCACTTTGGACTCTTCTAAAAATTTAAAGTTGATAAATATTTAAAAAATATAAAATTATTGCTAATTATTACTTAATTAATAAAATCGATTTTTTTTTTGCATGCTTCAAAGCGATTTCATTATTTCTGTTGGCATTTTGGCAGATTCGCCTGATTGTAATCAAATATAAATTTTTATATAAAAATAAATATTTTTAAATAAAAGTAATCATCTTTTGCATCTAATGGTAACACTCAATACAATGAATCATTTAAATTTGTAATTGTATTCATTTTGATTTTTATGTAAAAATTCATGTCCCCGTGATCTTTAAGTTATTGCATAAGAAAATCGAAATCAATTGATGTATTGGAATTTTGTTTTTTTTATAGCGAATTCCTAAACAATTAAATATTTTTATTTGAATCATAATATTTTATTTAACATAATATAAGTATTTATGTCTAATAATAAAATTTATATTTTAATATCAAAATTGTTGTAAATGTTTGCCATTTAAGATGTTTAAAATTCATTCTCTTTTTAGGATTTTTAATCGCCACACTAATAGTTTATTGGTAATTGATAAATTGTAAAAGATCTTCAGTTGCATATTTTGGTTTTTCTTAAAAGACCTATATATTTACTACATTTAAACTTCTTCGGATCAAGTTTCTGGAAGTTTGTTATATGAATGTCATCAAAATGTTTCTAGCGTATAAGTGAAAGCCATTCAGGTCCACAATAGTGCTTTCTGGGTAATGATGTTGAATTCCCAGGATGTAGAAATAGATTTTTTAGATTATCCCAAAATTTTGTAAAGGATTTTATGATAATATTGTCTCTTAAGACACAATTCGACCTTTTGGTATTTGTTCGGGACAGCCATGAAAAGTATAGAATAGTGATTAAAAGTGACTTATAGAACTAGTGGATTATGTAAATAGATAAATAGTATTAGAAAGAGACAGATACAGTGAAACGGAAAACACTAATAATACATATTATTTCGGGCGGTTGTGTAAACTTTGTTCGACGCATGACACAACCGCCACTAGTTCTGTAAGCAAATATTGTAATATAGATAGGCCATTTTTTGTAAATAGTTAGTCTTCTTCTTGCTCCGGCATAATAAAGACCATTGTACCAGTACAAACTTGTTTTGGAACATACAAACCCTCTCCTCCTCGACTAACCATCGAACGGCTGACCAGTGAGCCCTCCTTAGCCGGAGGCCCTGCCCACTCAGTAAGCCATAACAGCCAGGCCTAATCAAATGCGCGGGTGCTACAGGCCCGTACATTTTATGGTCCAAACGAGCCGGATATAGCCGTTTGTATAGTTGCTGTTTGTCGAGGAGAGAGGGTATAGAGTCTATAGCATAGACATGCCGGTTACAAGGAGTAACTCAGCTCGGGGCGACGGGAGGTCAATAGCTCCCGCGCCCACCGTTCGGGACGACGGGAGACCAATCGCTCCCGCGTCCACCCTTCGGGACGCCGAGAGGCTTACAACCTCCGCGTCCACTGTTCGGGACGACGGGAGACCAATCGCTCCCGCGTCCACCCTTCGGGACGCCGAGAGGCTTACAACCTCCGCGTCCACTGTTCGGGACGACGGGAGACCAATCGCTCCCGCGTCCACCCTTGAGGACGCCGCGAGGCTTACAACCTCCGCGCCCTCCGTTCGGGACGACGGAAGACCAATCGCTTCCGCGTCCGCACAAATAGAAGAAATAGAGAACGATTCAGACGCCGACACCATAGACGACGACACCGTCGAAGAGCTCGAAGTCACAAAGGAGAGGGTCGACACTTGGGTCAATAGTCAAGCGCTTTTAGCGCCGGGTGCGCCACCTATAGAAACCTGCAACATAGAGCAGGCCCGCGCGTTACCCATCACGACCACGCCGACTCCAATCCCCGTGCAACAAATAGAAGATCGGCCACCAAACGGAAGCAAGCCCGTAATAGAAACAGTGCCCGCTGCGGCACCACCTAGTCAGAACATAGGACTAGCAGACTGGGTCGCAGCAATCACTATGGCCGCAAAGACGGGCCACCAACAAGCTCCGCGATATCTCACGGAGCTACCATTTTATAGCGGGTCGCACCAGGAATGGTTAACATTCAAGGCGGCCTACGAAGAATCACACCAACATTATAGCAATATCGAAAATATAGCAAGACTGAGGAAAAGTTTACAAGGAAGAGCCAAAGAGACAGTCGAAGGTCTCCTCATACGCAACGTAAACATATCTGAAGTGATGAGGACGTTGGAAGACCGGTTCGGCCGACCGGATTACATCGCCTTATCCGAACTCGAACGATTGAGGACGCTTCCACGGCTGACAGACTCACCGCGTGACATTTGTAACTTCGCCAATCGCGTCACCAACACCGTGAGAACACTACAAGCGCTGGAGAAGTCACACTTCCTCTCCAATCCAGCCGTTTTGAATGAAATGGTACAGAAATTTCCTCCTACGATCAGAAATAATTGGGTCACCTTCCTCAGAGATCAGCCGAAGGAACAACCAGACCTGTTAAAGCTATCAAGATTCTTCGAAACCCAGGCGGAGCTCTACAATTCTATATCACAGCCGGAGTTCGCGGCACCTAAAGAGGCGAGCCACGCACCCCGACGAATACAGAAGACCTACGCCGCAATAGAAGTGTCTGCATGTCCGGTATGCCAAAGTGCCGAACATAAAATCGAAAAATGTTCGAAATTCATAGAAGCAGACACGAAAACGCGATGGAACATAGCAAAGGACAAACAATTGTGCTTCAAGTGTTTAAAAAATAGAATAGGGAAACACAAGTGCCGTAAAACGGAGTGCAATGTCAATAAGTGCCCGCGTTTTCACCATAGACTACTCCACTTCATAAGAACAGACAATAGTGAAAATAGTGATCGTACAGAAGTGGTCGCCTCCACTTGGCAACCGTCGGAGACACAGTCATACTTGAAGTTCGTTCCCGTCTGCGTCTCCGGCCCCCGAGGGAGCGTCCAAACCTACGCCTTGCTCGATGACGGCTCGACGGTGACCCTGATAGACAATGATTTGGCGCAACAAATAGGCGCAAAAGGGCCCGTCGACCCTCTACACATAGAGGCAATAGCGAACACCGAAGTGGATGTAAATCGATCGCGCCGTGTGAAACTAACATTACACGGCGCCAAAAATAGGAGCACCATTCGAGCTAGAACCATCGACAATCTACAGCTCTCCGCTCAAGCCATATCGGAGCGAGATCTGTCCAATTGCAAGCACCTCAAAAACATAAAGGAACAACTCAAGTATCCACGAGTTCAACCGAAACTTCTCATCGGACAGGACAATTGGGACTTGCTGCTTGCTAAACAAGTCAGAAAGGGACAGCGACATCAGCCGGTCGCGTCTCTCACAACGCTCGGATGGGTGTTACATGGGTCACACGCGCGCATACTCGGTCGCCGTGTAGACACCATTAACAACATCGTCCATAGACAAGAAGATAGCATGGATGAACAACTGAAACAGTATTTCTCTCTGGAGTCGTTGATGATCACCCCAAAGAGACCATCCAACGACATAGAAGAGAGAGCCATCAAGACGCTTGTCGAAAACACTCGACAGAATAGTGACGGACATTATGAAACATCGTTATTATGGAAATCGGACGAATTTCAGATGCCCGCCAACTACGACAACGCACTTCGACGGCTCCACACGACAGAGAAGAAAATAGATAGAGATCCACATCTTCGAGATCGCTATGAGCAGCAAATGGACGCGCTCATAGAAAAGGGATACGCAGAGAAGGCGCCTCCCAATAGTACGCCGGGAAAAACTTGGTACCTGCCACACTTTCCCGTGCTCAACCCCACCAAACCGGGAAAGGTCCGTATAGTGCATGATGCAGCAGCTAAGACGATGGGACGTTCGCTCAACGATTACCTGCTAACCGGACCTGACCTCATACAGTCGTTACCAGGGGTTCTAATGAGGTTACGACAACATAGATTCGCCGTGTCGGCCGATATAGCCGAAATGTTCATGCAGGTGAAAGTACGACAACAGGATAGAGATGCGCTTCGGTACTTATGGAGAGGAAGACAGAGAGGCAGTGAGCCTCCAATAGAATATAGAATGACCTCTCTCATATTCGGAGCCACGTCGTCGCCCGCATCAGCTATATTCGTCAAAAATAGAAACGCCGAAAGATACAAAGATAGGTATCCGGAGGCGTACACGGCAATAGTTCGCAATCATTACGTAGATGATTATCTACAGAGCTTCGATAGTGAAGAAGAAGCAATAGAAACAGCCCTTCGAGTACGCCAAATCAATAGGGAAGCCCACTACGAGCTACGCCAGTGGACCTCAAATTCGAAGAAAATACTCGAAGCGCTCACCGAAAACTCCACAGTCATAGAAAATAGGAGTATAGACCTCGACAATAGCAAGAAAATAGAACGTCTCCTGGGAGTGATATGGAGACCTGCTACTGACGAGCTCACCTTCGATCTCAACATGGCTCGATTGCCACCTGGCGCCATAGACAACACTCAACCGACGAAGCGGGAAACTTTGAAGATTATAATGTCCCTCTTCGATCCGCTTGGGCTCGCATCGCCTGTCACCACACGAGCCAAGCAAATATTCCAGGAGCTATGGCGCAGAGGAATAGACTGGGATCAAAAAATAGATATTGACCTCGCTAGCCAATGGACAGTGTGGCTAGAACACTTAAGGAGACTACGCGACGTGAACATACCTCGCTGTTACCAAAATTATAGCAACGCCGCGACAACAGAACTGCACGTGTTCGTGGATGCGAGCGAAAATGCATACGCCGCAGCCCTATACTGGCGCATCACTGGGCCGGACGGACAAGTGTCGTTGGCATTTGTAACAGCGAAGGCGCGAGTCTCACCCCTTAAATTGATGTCGATCCCGCGACTCGAACTGATGGCTGCAGTTATGGGAAGCAGGATGGCAACCACTGTAATAGAAGAGCACGACAGGAAACCTGACAAGAAGGTTTTCTGGACAGATAGCAAAACAGTGCTCACATGGCTGCAAACAGGCGCTAGGTCTTACAAACCTTTCGTCGCACATCGCATTGCAGCAATCGAAGAACATAGCAAAATAGGCGAGTGGCGTTGGATACCTACCAAATTGAACGTTGCGGACGATGCAACACGGGACGTACCCACCGACTTCGACTCGCAACATAGGTGGTTCAACGGGCCAAGCTTCCTACTAGAAGCACCTGATAGATGGCCGCAAGAAAGAATTGCAACCACCTCACAGACTGGAGAAGAAAAAGTGCACGTGACCACCATCAAACAAAAATCGAAAATAGAACAGTGCACCCCCAATAGTGATAGATTCTCCAAATGGGAGAAACTTGTTCGAAGCACTGCACGTGTGCTACACTTCATCCGACTGTGCAAACAGAAAAGAGAATGTGTGAATTACAAGAGGACAACAAAGCGACCTGAAACCGATCCTGTATGGCGGGAGCATAAAATGTCAAGGAAGCCACAGAACAAACTTCCGAAACCTCCTAAACAACAACAAAAATCATACATACCAATACCCACGGACCTTCTACACGAAGCGGAGCGAATCCTCGTTAGAAGGAGTCAGGAAAAGGCGTTCTTTGAAGATTTACACAATCTCAAAAATGATAGAAAAATAGCTCCACATAGCCGTCTACGCCATTTAGCGGTGAAAATAGAAAACGATGTCATCACATTGAAGACACGTATCGGCGCCACGCAAGACGTTACAGATAGACAGAAGAGCCCTGCAGTCCTCGATGGCAATGACCAAGTCTGCAAGCTCTACATAGAATACGTCCATAGGCAATTGCACCACGCTGGCGTCGAAGCGACGATAAATGAGTGTAGACAGTTTTATTGGATTCTTCGGCTACGCCCGGTCACGCGTATGATAGTAAATAGATGTCTCCCATGTAGGATTCGTAGATCGCAGCCACCAGTGCCACCTACAGGAGACTTACCACCGTGCCGGCTAGCACATCATAGACGTGCGTTCACTTACACCGGGCTCGACTACTTCGGGCCACTTACAGTCGCGGTGGGACGCACAACACAAAAGAGGTACGTCGCGCTGTTCACCTGCTTGACAACGCGCGCCGTACATCTGGAGATCGCCGCCTCATTGACAACAGATTCTGCCGTTATGGCACTGCGACGCATGATAGCGCGTCGCGGCTGCCCAATAGAAATTTGGTCGGACAACGGCACGAACCTTCACGGCGCAGAACGTGAACTGCGGCGAGCTTCAGACCAACTGCTTCAAGAGGAAGCAAATAGGAAGAGGATCAATTGGCGCTTCATCCCTCCCGGTGCCCCCTTCATGGGCGGGGCCTGGGAACGTCTCGTCCGAAGTGTCAAGACATCCCTCAACAGTGTACTTGAAGAGCGGCGCCCTACAGAAGAAGTACTCGCCACCTTAATGGCGGAGGTTGAGTACACAGTCAACAGTCGGCCGCTCACACACGTCTCGGTTGATCCTGACGATCCCGAGGCACTTACACCGAACCATTTTTTAATGATGGGGACGGGCCGAGATCCGCCAATAGGAGCCTTCAATGAGGAGGACACCATCGGGCGCACGCACTGGCGTGCCTCACAACGTCTCGCCGACTTGTTCTGGCGGCGCTGGCTTCGGGAGTACCTCCCTGAGCTTCAGCGCCGACGGGAGCCCCAAGGAAGAGGGCGGCAAGTCGTCATCGGAGACGTCGTGCTCATTGCGGACAACACCCTACCTCGCAACACATGGCCGCGAGGGAGGGTCATAGCGGCCTACCCCGGACCCGACGGAGCTGTGAGGACAGTCGACGTCGGCACCAAGGCTGGCACTCTACGGAGGGCCACCAAAAAGTTGGTGGTCCTGACAACGGAGCCGGCTGCCCTCCAGCACACAGTGACTGCGTCGCCCTGAGGACGACGCACGGCGGGAGAATGTTCGGGACAGCCATGAAAAGTATAGAATAGTGATTAAAAGTGACTTATAGAACTAGTGGATTATGTAAATAGATAAATAGTATTAGAAAGAGACAGATACAGTGAAACGGAAAACACTAATAATACATATTATTTCGGGCGGTTGTGTAAACTTTGTTCGACGCATGACACAACCGCCACTAGTTCTGTAAGCAAATATTGTAATATAGATAGGCCATTTTTTGTAAATAGTTAGTCTTCTTCTTGCTCCGGCATAATAAAGACCATTGTACCAGTACAAACTTGTTTTGGAACATACAAACCCTCTCCTCCTCGACTAACCATCGAACGGCTGACCAGTGAGCCCTCCTTAGCCGGAGGCCCTGCCCACTCAGTAAGCCATAACAGCCAGGCCTAATCAAATGCGCGGGTGCTACAGGCCCGTACAGTATTTGAACATTTTAAGTATGTGAATGTTCTTAAGAGGGTGAATGTTATAACAGTTTCAACGACGAGCGTCGTTTTACTTTACACGAATCTCTGAACACGATTCTGATTCATATAATAATAATACAAACAAAACAAAAATGAAACAGAATAGCATAATAAAAATTCTATAACTATTGTTTGTTGCAATTAAAAATTATTGTATATCTGAAATTCTATTTTAAGTGACTCGTATTTTCTTAAATTTTACTATCAAGTCTCTTTTGGTCATCTATTTACCTTAGAATGCATTTTAAAAAATATTCCAATTACAGAAATATTCTCTGCTTTTATTTGTTGTAATCGATTTTTATATGTTTAATCCAACATAAGTGTTAAAAAAAAATATGTTGCTTTTTGTGCTTTATATTTTGTGCTATTTCTACAAATTCGGAACATATATTGAAAAACAATACATGTAGGTACATCAAATTTCAATGCTTAGTAGGTATGTAAGAAGATAAATAAATATTATTATAAAACACTAAGGTTCATTTTTATATGAGTTTTTTTAAATACACTATTTAACGCCCGGGTTTGGGGATTGGTCATTACGCGCGCAGCGTTAAACTGTTACGCGCTCTTAACAAGACAGAAAAGTCAACATTTTAGGAATAAAACGCGATAGGAATTTCACAAATCGACATTTTCGACCTGAAAGGTCAAAGCATATAATATACCTAAATTATATAATAGCACATTGGCTGGTTTCTAGTACCTACGTGAAATTTGATTCAATGAGGATACATGATACCAGCCACGGTAGACCATTAAAACAATGGACTTTGACAAGTCCAATATTCATATGTAGGTATGTAGATAATTATAAAATGTAATTATGTATACATTAATGTGTTTCATTTGTTTTTCCTATTCCTTGACATGTTGCCTATGTGCACATCGTGGTTTCCGCTCCGTTTAGTGATTTTGGTACCCGCTACGTGATGCTCATAGATTTTTACAGTATTTGAGAAAGTACCTACCTGTGTAAGTCAATGCAGGCAAAAAAGCTGTGTTCCAGCAGTCCTTTGAACAAATATTACACAAGCAATCGATGGCGCTGGGACGACTTCTAATACTTACTGTCAGAATTTGAATTTAAAAGCAGTTTTTTAAGACGGTAAAATTGATTATTTATCGAAACAAGTATCATTGACAAAATCTGTCACATTTTGATAGCTGGCCAGGATTTGGCCGATTTAAAAAGGTATAAAATTATGGCCAGGCAAAGCATAATTAGCTCTGATACAGGTCGCCCGGAATGTGTAAAATGTAGTTAGTTAAAAACTTTCTACATTTGGCCATTAAAAACGAGGCTAAGTTTTAGCTGGACTAATCTAGAAAAAGGAGATTTTTTGATATACCTATATACTTATTTTGCTTGTAGATTCTTAGCCTAAAACAGGGATTCTCTTTTGCCCATTATTTTTTTTTTATTTGGCATGTGGCATCACAGTTAACATTGTGAGATGAATTTGGGTGCCTTAAAGATCTAATTACCAGGCCATAAAATTCAAAAAGAAGAACTTGAATGTGCTCTCTCGGATAGTCAGTCAGAAGCGTTAGCGTACTAACTTAGTTTGTGATAGTCATTCAACTGTCATTTAATATTATGTTATGTTTAAATAACAATTTAATTATGTTATGTGGTAACGTTTGCAAAGAGATTTTTTTTATTCCAACTTGTTATATTTTTGAATCCTACTCATAAACCTGTAGAACACTAGCTGACTAGGCATTGAATTACTACGTTCACAGGTTAGGTACGGTATGTGCAGTCGGGGTACGAAAACCTTCGTCAGTTTTCAAATTCATTTCTTTATCAAAATCGTAGACTCTTAGTACCTTTTGAACCTTTTCTTACCCCGACAGTACCTTGTCTAATTTCTCAACAAACATACAATAAATTGTTACTTACATAGACACTTTATTTATCATGACAACGGTTGGGTATGCAGACTGTTTAAATACCTGACGGAGTAATTTTCCATAAAAGTTTATAATGGAAATCTTTATAAGTTAACACTTAAGGACTCGTGCCTTAATTTGTAACACAAATACTACGAAATACGAAGTGTTAACGAGTGTATAAGTCAGTAATCAAAATCATACAAATCAGTTACTGCCTGCCTATATATATATTTCACTGATGCCTATATATATTCCATATATATGCGGAAAGTGACTGTCTGTATATACACTTCTCACAGAGTAGAAGCTAAATTACCTTACTTACCTATTTCTTTTATTTTCAGATATTATCATCAGCAACAATGAATATATTAGACCTTCCTGAGGAAATAATCATTTTGATCATCCAGAAACTAGACACAAAATCATGTTTTGTTTTATATGACACATGTCATTCTTTTCGGCGAATAGTTTCTATGAACAATGTAGTTAAAGAATTACATTTTTCATTAAACACACTGGCTACTCGTGAATCTCTTAAATTAGATATGTTAAAAAACATATCTGGACATTTGAAGACACTTAATTTATCAGGAGTTTGCAACTTAAACAAGACTGTACTGCTACCAGCTTTGAAGAGAATGAGAAAATTGGAATGTTTAAACGTTGCCTATACACCAATCAAAATTTTTGATCTTCTTGGAGTGGAAAATCACTGTTCGAATTTAATAGATATCACAATAAATTTTGAAATTAACAGAACCGAACAAGCAATGTGTAATATTTCAGATTGTAAAAATTTTTTCAAAAACTTTAAATATATTCATTTCATCAGTTCATCTGCACTCTATAGTACTCTATCATTATCTTTATTAGAACTGGCCGATCTATGTACAATAAATTTTACAGTAGCTGACTGTCGTTACTTTGTTGGATCACCTGTTCCTTTTTATGTAGAAGTCAAGTCATTGCGATTTAAAAACTTTAATATATACATATCGCATCAACACTATATTCAAGTGCAACCAATAATTTTTAAAGTGTTGCAAGAACATATGTCCGAATTTATAATACTATGTGCCGAACAATACGAAATAACAAAAATATTTTACTCACCTAGTTTTGAAAGGTTTTTTAAGGATAAAGCTGGATCAGTGTGTGGATCAGAATGGATTCAAAATTTCCCTTATTTTTACAAAAATATTGCTATAATGCTTTGGAGCCGAGACCACGTAATTGATCAATCATTTTATAATCAAGTGGAAGAGCGTTTGTCAAAGTTCCCATACACAGTTAGGCCTGAAGATTCTTCAGTGCCGCCTAAAAATAAATGGATTTGTGTGAATGAAGAAGTCATGAACAAAGTTATTGAAGAAAATCGTCCTAAGAGGAGATGCATCCAAAATAAATTTGCATTGGACTTCAATAAAATCCTCAATGAAAAAGAAAATGTGCAATTGACTGTGACTTTCAAAAATAACAATGTCTGTGCTAAGTTTCCTGCAGATTGTAGTTATTTAAAGAATTTAACATACTTGTGTTTAGAAGGATCGCAAAGCTATGATAAGGATTTTTTTAAATGTTTAATTCAAAATTGTGTAAAACTCAATACTTTAAGTATTATTTCTTCAACTGTTCTTAATTCCATAACACCATTGAGTAGATTGTTACCGACGAGTAAAAGTTTAAGAAATTTTAGGTTGGTTGCGAAGAATATTAACTTAACCAGTTTATGCACTGATCTAACAAGGTGTATAAATTTTGAAAACATTTACATTGAGGATAAAAATTTCAATGATGAAACCACTTTTCCAGATCTCATTGCCATATTAAAAAAGTGCAATAATTTATATAATTTCGTTATTATTCATAGCTTTTCAAGTAATGTCGCAAAACAAAGAACTATTAGAAATATAAATAAACATAAAGTTGAAAACAACAAAACACATCTAAATGTAAATATATTTCATAATAGAGAGGATTTTTACAATATGCCGTATCACCCAGTTTTAGAAGTTTTTAATGTAGCTGCTTTAAAAAAAAATTAATTTCAATAACCATTTAATATACAAAACATGTTTGTGAATGTAAAATTATTGAAACAAATTGGATGGTAAATAAAGCTACATTCCATAAGTAGAGCGCCTTATTGTTATAGAAACTATAACAAATTGTATAATAAATGTAGATACAAATTACATTAAACAAATTCCAATATGTATAATGTGTATGTTAAACAAGTGTGTTGTTATATAAATAATATACCTACTTTATTATAAAAAAAAAACAATTATGAAAAAAGTTCGCTCTGAACGTGACAAGTAGGACAAGTACACCTTGAACACGAAAAAATTTAACATTGTAGTTATAAAATAAATTGTATACCAAATGTTGCGTTCGATTTTTAATTATATTAAGTACTTACTAGACGACCCGCTCCCGGCTTAGCCCGGGGTGCATTTTTTTTTACGTAAAAACTCCCTGACTATCCCTCTATCCATGAGTAAATTAAAATCGGTCCAGCCGTTTTCGAGTTTTGCGCTTTGCTAAGCCTTTAGGGATTCATTTTTATTTATAAAGATTACCATTATATCAACTAAGGCCACCGGTATGGAAATTTTATGATGAGTAAAATTAATACAAGCGTTATATTCTTCTGCGCAACGTACCTTGCGCACATTTCACTTTGAATAAATTAAACTAGCGGTGCGTCCGCGCCAAGGAACAGGTCCGCGCTTACACCATATATTACTATACTCGTCGGCTGACACCAAAGAGTATAGTAATATGGCTGACACACAATTTTTTTTTCTAACTAAGGCCGGTTACACTTACACTGCACGATCCTAAATCGTTACATCTGACTAGTCAGGCGACTGCGTAAATGCGTACGGAGACCGATGCACCAAATTTAACATCGTAGCTTGTACGACAATTAGAGAAGGCTGTAATGCAACGGTTCCCACGCCCGCGAAAAAGAAAGGTCTTGATATAAATTAGAAGCAGAATTGTCTTTTTGACTCATAGTGTGCGTTTCTTTCGTAGCGTACGATCACAAGCATCATCATTATTTTAAAAAAAACGGCCATCTACCATCTTGTTTTCTGAAAAGAACTATCTGATTGTGGTAAAATTAGGTAGTGGTCTACCAGAATCTCGTGGCAAATGGGGAAATAAAAATTTCTGGTATACTGGTATGCCCTACCTTTTAATATAACAATTGTTTTGTGGAATTGTTTGACTTTTGTTTGAATAACATGATTACTCTGTGTTTCATCACTCGATCCAAGTGATTTATCATGGAGAATAGAGGTCCTTACAAAGTGGCAAACTAAAAGCAATAAATAGTGGTTCATAAATTGACCAGAATAGCGCTAGTGTAGCAAGAGGGTATGTATTACTTTTGCTGACTATAGTATAGTAATGAAACCACAATACATATTTAAAACCACAACTGTTTACGTAGTCTTAAATAGTTTATTAAATATAACCTGCAAAAAACTGATGTGAAATTCTATGTTTTATGGCGCTTTCTTTAAAATTTGCACTCTTGCCATACTAGCGCCACCCTTTTTTAACGGACACTTAGATACACAGAGATGGTACTCATCTCTATTCTCCATGGATTATATACTCTTTGGCTCAATCTCATCTCAATCAATCAATCAAATTAAATGGTGATGGTGTGGTGGTAGTGGTAGCAATATTATATTTATTTTATTTTAAAATTATATGTATTGTTAAAATCTTTTCATAACTAAAAGAAACAGGTAACGCACGACATTTACCATGGCGAGTAGTAGGCTCGAGAGAATTGGCACTATATTTACCCGGTGAGTATACTTATTTTCCTCTCAAGATTATTTTTAAAGAAAAATAAAACCTTTATAAATACATGGGATAAAGAATTTATAGAAAACGACATCATTTCCTGTAATCTATAATCGTAACGTTTTTTTTATATGTTAAGGGCGACAGACAGGCTGACGGTTCACTTGATGGTAGGTGGCTACCGTGGCCTGTAATACGAGCAACGCCAAAGAGATTGTGAAGTTATAAGTACATTACATATGTAAATATATTATATGCTCTGGCATCCCTTACTCATTCACTGAAATACCACAGCACACATGCTAATATTTCACAGTAGTCTTCTGTAAATGGGTGGTAACTCTGAACTACGATTCCAGACACACACATGTCAAACTTATGACAGACTGTTTTTGCGTCAGGCGTTGGGGTTTAATTAAATGAATCTATGATTTCAGTGTGGAAGGTCTTATTACGCGTCAAGCAATGAAACCCGATGACAGGCCTTTATGGTTTGATGTGTATAAAGCATTTCCACCTCGCGTAGAACCCAAATATGCCCAACCCAAACCTGAAAACTGTGAGATTAAACCCATTTTCTACCAAGAGGATATTGTAAGGGCGTAAGTAAATGTTTTTTTATTTTTGAATTGAGGAGGAACTACATATTATATTCTTAATAAATACTTATTTATTAAGTATCTATCATTAGATAGATGTAGGTATGTAAACTAATGTTACAATTACAATATGTAATAAGTATTTTTTATTATTAATGACTAAACTAAAGGCACTTACCTATCTGCTATAAAAATACTGTAAGTAAATGTTTTTTTTTATTTTTAAATTGAGGAGGAACTACTAGCCTAATACTACTAGCGTTATACTAGAGGACCCAGCAGACTTTGTCCTGCCTGAACTTGAAAAAAAAATGTTACCTGATTGAAACAAGTCTATGTTGTCCAAACGGCTACCCAACCTAAATAACAAAATATGTTAAGCAAAATATGTTAATACACCGCCATCTGTTAGAAACTTGTGGAACTTTACACCCTTTGTTAAGATATAAAATCTTAAAGATATAACTAAGCTAACTAAAAAGATTATGGGCCTTTTTCACCATGTGTCAAGTAGGCTAACCGCCATTTCACCGGTAACCAGGAATGAAGGAGATGATATACCTTTGTTTGTACGGTGAAAGTCCCAAACATTAAAAAGAAAATAATTTAATAAATTCGCGCATCCCGAAGGATGCAGTAAACCGAGTGCATAATTTAATAAAACATAAAATTATTTCTAAAAGTAACTAATCAACACTTTACTTGTAGTTGATGAAAGAGGCCCTATGATTAATATATAACTTATCTTTAAGATATAATCATAAAGATATATCTTATAAGATTCTTGTAAAAACTCAATTATACACAAAATAAGTTTTTAAAGTTTTTGAAAATTTCTTTAGGTGCGCTGTGCATACAGGTAGACGTAAAAGCAAGTAGTCTTTATAGCAATATGTTTGATTGTTTCAGGAAATTCCACTCGAAAGGTTATGGATTAAGTGCAGTTAATATGTACAGTGCATCAAGAGATACTCAGACAAGGAGACTTATACAGCAATATGAGAAACTTAAATCACAGATCAGTTCAGAAGATGAACTCATAGAGAAATGTGCAGCTGCCGTTGCAAGCGAAAAGCAAGTGGAATTCCCATTGCAAAACCGAAAATCTACCGCCTCAGTCACTTCCCAAATATTGTCTGAAGTCAAATTAAAGGATATATTTAATGAGAATAAAAAATCAGAATAAAAGATAAATTAGTTAGTTGTATAAAATGTAGAAATAAATGTTATTAAATATATAATAAATACATGTGTTTCAATTTAACAAGTGCAGTTAATTTGGAACATCCTTGTGTTGTCTTTGTCCTTATCCTTGAGTGAAATCGAGCAGCGTCTCGTGTAGGAGGTAACTTCGCTAGGAGGGTTTAATTTGCTAGGCTAGAGTTTTTCGAGTGAACATTTATATAGTAGGGATAGGTGGAAGAAAAATTCCACCTGAATGGATACAGACTTAGTAGGCATAGGTGGAATGAGAGTAAAAATTTGATTAGTTTGAAAAAATTTAAACATAAAAGGTTTTATCTTGAAAACTTGACCTGATGCTGCAGCATCAAGTAGTCTGCGGGATACTCGACTCCTTAGCAACTTACGTGTTTGGGCTCAATATTTAAAGTCAGGGGTTAGTTTATAATTTAATTATAACTTGTTATTTCATGAATGAAATTACAAATTGTGATACCATATAAATGCATGAATCATAGTACACAGCACAGTAGGTACATCTAAGTAGTTGGGAAATTGTATTGAAAGAACTCATGGTATAAACAAACCCTTATCTATTAGTAATCACACTACCTATTATATCTTATCTATAACGCTGATAAGCTTCTCAGACTTAGTAAGCGCAGTACACACCTTTTCGCCTTACAGTTGCTTTGTTATAACTTCGCTGTTTAATTGGTGATATCGTGTTAAGAAGTGGGTCAAAATATTCAAAATGGCACAAAAGAAAAATCTTCTTTACTATTTTGCTCTAATACTGGGTAAGTTAATTAAAAATAAAATAACAGCATTATTACTAAGAGTGATAAGTAAAGATATTACTCAACTATACCTAGGTACTCAGTTTTTATGAAGCAATTTGTCATCATTATTTAGATATAGCTATAGAAATATACCTCAAAACTTACTAGACCTCCTCCAAGTTACTTAAGTATACTTATATGAAAAAGAAACGATTTCTAAGAATTGGTAAATTGTTTATTAAACAATTATCATATTGTTACTGATGACGTCATTGTTTCATGAAATAAAACAGGCAAGTCTCTCAAATGATTATAATACAAAAAAATTTGAAAAATCAATTTCGATTTACAGTTATTCTCAGCACTTTAACACAGGAAGCAGAAGCCAGAAGAAAAATACTTAGAGGAAGACATGTGATGACGCGCACATATTATCGTAAGTTGATTTATATATTTATTTAATTACTTATTCATTTTATTCAAGATCCACAGCCCTTAATAGGTACTCAATTTACAAAAGAAAATAGAAAAAAGTACCTAATAGCCAATTAAGTTATATATTATATTCTTAATAAATACTTATTTATTTAGTTAATTATTTGAACCTCCCTTTATCATTAGATACAGGTAAGTACGTAAACTAATGTTACAATTACAATATGCAGGTAATAAATATTTTTTATTATTAATAACTCTAAAGCAGTCCAAAAGGTACCTACCTACCTACTATAAAAAAAATCGGTTGATTAACAGGTGGAAAAAACTAGTTATAAATTTAATGTTCGTTCATAATGAGCAGTAAATAAATAAAGCATAATATCTAAGAAAAAGAGGCGCGTAGTATTTATTACGAGTAGAAGTAAATTCTCATTAACTGACGTTACAATTATTTAGCTGCATTCTAAATCAATAATTTTCAGATTTTTTTTAATTTTCAAAAAAATCTTCAATGAGTCGATAGGTATGATATGTCTCATACTATTTGTTGTACATTACCTATAACTTCAAATAGACGTACGGGTTATACATTACATTACCCAACTCCGGGTTTTGTGAAAATAGGAAAAAATCTTGCACTAGGTACCTCTGCATATACACAGGTGTCTATGTAGATGATGTGATGAAGTGCAGGCACCATTATCCTCATAATATGCATAGGAGTTATTTCTTAACTTAACTTTCCTTGTTGTCAACAACAGGAGGGAACGCTGTACCTGCTTGGGCGATCAGTTTGATGGCCGGCATTGGCATGCTGCTTATTGGCGGCGTGTTATACGTGGTTATGAGAAAAATCGTCCTATCTTCAGAAACTGGTACCATGAATACATACCAACCAGCAATGCAACACGACGTGTAATTCTTATGTATACCTATGTTATACTTATGTATATGATACGAGTACTAATTATATTGTATGTACCTAGGTCTAAGATACTATTTATATAATTTTCATTATAATAAAGGCGCAGGATAAGCAAGTTCTATACTGCTTATCTCACGCTCTGAACCCGAGTCTTTTCTATTTTATTTTTATATGGGTTAGTCCAAACAGTTCTACTATTAGTTCTACGATAGAACTGCGTGTCGTAGTCATTTAGGCAGCTCATCTGGCGTCAGTAACCATCTCCTTACAGAAGACCACCATAAAATAACAACATATTGTGTTTCGGTGAGAGCTAGTAAGGGACGCTAGAGCATTTCCCTATGCCTTATCTTCTTAACTCCTTATGCTCAATTCTACTAAGGTCTCACCTGTGGCGCTGCTTGTGTTATAGCTACCATCAAATGGACCGTCAGTAACCATCTCCTTACAGAAGACCACCATAAAATAACAACATATTGTGTTTCGGTGAGAGCTAGTAAGAGACGCTAGAGCATTTTCCTATGCCTTATCTTCTTAACTCCTTATGCTCAATTCTACTAAGGTCTCACCTGTGGCGTTGCTTGTGTTATAGCTACCATCAAATGGACCGTCAGTGACCGTCAGCGTCTGTGTCAAGCTACTCAGAAATGGACGCATTCATGTGTGCTCCGCGCCATTTGTTTGAAATTTATAAAAAATATATTCGGTGGTGATTTTTTTTTTATCAGTAGTGAGTAGGGTTCCGGAGAATTAAGCGAAAAACCAAAAAGTTTTGAAGGCATCGGAGCCGAATGCTGCTTAAACGAGATTGGCAAGCCATAATTTTTTGCCGTCACCTGTTCCTCCAACGAGAGCTCTATAAGAGGAGCACCCTCGGTGATTTTTTGCCCTCTAAAATTTGGGTGAAATTAGCGAAAAACCGAAAATAACGCGGCCACGAAGTCACTGATACCATGCCGTGGTATCAGGTTGTTGCAGTTTTGAGGAGCTCGACGAGGTAATCTAGTCTAGACCTCCTAGGCAATATTAGCATAAAGAGGTTTGTTTTGTATCTTGTTTTGGGACGAAAACCAATACTTTGTAAAATTCCGTAAGGGTATCACAAAGCTTTAATCAAACCCCAACATCTAGGAATAATAGCAATTTTCTTTTAAATTGATTTGCGTGAAAAAAAAAATGATTTTTTTAGTTTTTTGAAATTGTGTAAAATCCATGTGCTATGTAAGATAAGGTGCAATGTACAGGTATGCTAGCCTATAACAAGCTAGAACAATTATTATTGGTTTGGTGACTCTGCAGAGCACACACTGCACAACCATCTGTATGTTTTTTTTTAATATATACGTAAGTATAGGTACCTATTTATATACCTAAGTAATATCTTAAATAAATTCATATCTTTAAATAGTATAAAACAAAGTCGCTTCCTGTCGTCTGTTAATATGTATGTGGGTATGTTTAGATTTTTTAAACTATGCAAAGGATTTTAATGCGGTTTTCACTAATAGAAAGAGAAAGCGTTAAACGAGATAAGTTTTTATATGAACAACCGTGTAATAGATTATAATTGATAATATACCTAATTGCAACCCTGCCAAGCAAGGTGCGAGTCGTTATTTTAAAATAAGTAGGTAGTAAAATTTTACTACCTACAATTGTTACAACAATTGTTGTAGACATATAATTTCTCTATTTGTGATAAAATAATCAATTACCCACATATTTCAGAATTACAATTTTGTTGTAATTTTGAAATATGTAGGTTAAAATGAAAATAACAGTTTTTTAATATATTGCTGTGTTGTTGCTGTGGTGTGGCTGTGGTAATAACATTCTATGATCCATGAGTATAGCAAGGAGGATAAAGGATTTTTTTATGGCAAGTTTAAACGTTTATGGCATAGATTTTGCCTCCATAATTAATTACATTAATTAACACAGACTGAATCAAAGTGTGTATACCACAGAACATTCTTGTATACGCTCTCGCAAGATAACTATTTTTCGTCACGCTATACCTGCGACTACGAACGGAACAAAAGAAATAAAAATCTAGAAAAACGAAAACAACAAAATTATAATATGTTAGATTTAGTTTTACATTAACGTTTAATATATTATGTTTTTTGAAAAACTTAACGTAAATCCCTATTTTTTTTAAAGTTTCAAGAATAAATGAGTGATAGAGCTAACTATATGAACTATACTCATGGACGTTAAATATACTAATAGGACTGATTACATTTAAAAATTTTATTTACGAAAATTAACTGTATTATAATAATAATAGGGACAGTATAAACGAAGGCCGTGTGTCTCGTTTTTTCATCTAGCCAGACCAAAGAATATAGACCAGATTAAAAAATGTCGTTGATTTAAAATTTAGGTTCAAAAATTTAAGATGACACTTGTATTTTGATGGTATTACAATTATTTTTAATAATTGTTGTCACCGTATTATATTTTAAGTTAATTTTAAATCAATACAGTTAATTTTTGTAAAAACCATTTTTCAAAGTAATCAGTCCTGTTAGTATATTACGTCCATGGTCCGATTAGGGACATCGCTATTTTTTATGGTCATAAACTGGCAACCCAGGAAATGTTAAATTAAATTATTAGCAAGGATTATTAGTCTCAGTCTTGTCCTTGTCTTAGTCAGTCGTTGGAAATTCGAAATCGAATCATGGTTCACACCACTGACCACACGCAAGGATGGAGGAAGGAGCTTTTATGGAAATTGAACACACTTTCTAGTGTATCCGCCATCTGCAATCTGCATCGAAATTTGTAAGGTAAGTTGCGATCCATACATTAAATGAATAAACTTTTTACTAAAAGATATTGTCTAACTAAAAAAGAACATCAAAATCTAAACATGTGCAACTCGTTTATTTTCAGTGAATTCAACAATAAAACAACTAAATATAAAACTGAAGAAGCTATCTACAATTTCCACATACGTCTTGATTAAGCATCGTATTCTTGAGGCCTGCAGTTGTGGTAAGTTATTACCTCCATTTTTTATTTTTTTTTAGTTTAATAATTATCCTTTAATTATCTTTGATTGTTTCAGTAATCACTCATTTTATTACTTACTTATTAACAAAAGAGTTCACTTGACCAGTAGCTCTTGTCAATCTATCAACTATTTTATGGTAAATATACATAATTAAAAATTATAAATTGACCCCCAACTTTTTATTGAGCCCATACACGCTGTATCTGCTGTAAGTTGGGTATCCCATACTCGATGCTTCACCATCAGGTAGTATGTGTATGTACAGGAAAAAATTCTTTGCCCTAATGTGCCATACTGCCAATCAGAGCCGGCCCTAATTCTTCTGTGACCCTCGCAAAATCAAGAAGAATCCAATACAAACGTAATCAATCCACACATGAAAAGAGAGTTATATTTGATATATTTTTTTTTTGTTAACACAGGAACCGTCATGGATACATCAGCATCTTTATAATACAAGATGGTGACATTTCTAAATATAACAATTCACATTAGGGCTTCCTTGCTCCATTCTTCTCATCACCATGTGCTTGCTCACTAAAGAATGGAAGGTAAATATAACTTTCTTTTATTTTGTCATTAGTCTTTCAAAGTATCGTAACCTATAGTCACACCATCTGACTTAGAAAATTTTGCTGTCTCGAATCCCGAGAATCGAGTCTAGACTCGAGATGACACATGGTATTTAAAAATTGTATGGTATTTTCAAAATTACAAACATACATAATGACCTTTATTTACTTTTTACACTCTGTTACTGAGGCTCTTTTTTTTTAAGTCTACCCTACCTTTTTAAATAAGCAAAGAAATTCAATTGTTGCTTTATTATACTATATTATTTATAGGGCTGATGAATAGAAGTGTGTGAGGATTATTATAGTGATATTTTTTTATGCTAAGATTGGCAGACAGGCTGATGGTATGTGAACACAAGCAACGCCACTGGTGCTTCAAGTGCGCTGCCGACTATAGTAGGATTTATTAAGGATAGGATTTATTAAGGAAGATATTAACATCCTGCCGTGAATTGAACACTGGTACCCTAGAACAGAGTTGCTAGGCAAACACCCTAACCTTTTATTCAACGGGCTCGTCAAAATATATAGATTATACATTTTAATGAAAAATGCATAAATGAATCTATGATTCTTAATATATGGATTATGACAAATGACCAGTAGCCGATATTAATGATTAGCTTTGTAAAATTACTAAGTTTGTTTTATAGTCATAATACATGATTTGTTTTTAAATTATAAATAACGTTTAAAATGTTAGGCTTTGATTGTATATTCAACAACTAATTATTTTTACTAAAATTCGTTTTTATAGACATATTCTGTCAAAAATGAGCTTGTTTATAATTTTATTCATTAGTCTCTACATAATTTATTAAATAATATAAATGAATTATACCTAAATGGACATTGTAGTTGACTTTTGTTTAATTCGATGTGTTTTTTCTCCTTTATTATTTTTAATATTTCAATTTCTTTGAATAAAGACACAAGGACAAGCACAAAATGTTGTAATCAACTTGAAAGTATATTTTGAGAGAAAATTAATTAATCAAAATAAAAAAAATGTATGTCTTAATTACGATAGTGTGCATAGGACTGTATGTTTATTGCATATCATTGTAATCACATTCTCATACAAATAAAGTTAATTTGCAAGTATTGTCTACATTTGAAAGAAAGAAAGAAAAAAAATGTTTATTTAGTACATTGTAAAGTATTGATATTTTATAATTTATAGAAAAGTTTACCAAAATGGTCTCCGCTCAGCATGCAGTCTTGATGATCTTCCGCGGATGCCGGATGCATGCACTCTTGTATTGGTCTATGACTTGGGCAGTGCAATAGAAGCGGAGACATTGTGGTCTGCGAGGCTTACTCTGTGGCCACACAGACCCCACACGTGGTCTGCTCAGGTTCCATATACTACCACCTGGTAAGCCGCTCACTTCATTTAAATTGTAGATGAAACACAAAGACAAAGATTGTGACAATATTGCTCATAGACTTATTTTTAACATCCGATACAAAAACTTTTTTTTTTAAGCTGACTTGATCAGGATCGTTAAAGACCATCTCCCCATTTCATAGTTGAAGAAGAAGTTTCATTAACTTTCATGTGTTCGATTGTTACTTTAGTTTAATGTTACTTCAGTGGTATTTCCTTGACATGGTAACCTTGATCTGATGCTGCTGCAGCATCAAGTAGTCTGCGAGACACCCAACTCCTTGGCAACTTACCGCAGAGAATTTAGGACTAAGTTAATAATTTTAATTGCAGATGATAAGCATACGTGTTTCAGGGCACTGATGGTGAGTGGTCAGAGTGTGGTAGGTGGTGGTGGCATAACAAGACGTCTGTGGATGGCATCTCATCGCCAGCAGGAAGCCAGTTGCACTAAGGTACCATCTCAGTTCACTGTACACTAATTTACTTGCATTTCTTAAATGACAGCAAAAAGTAATGTTCAGACAATCGAGAGAGAACTCTCTCGATAAAAGTTAAAGAATACTTCTTTACGAAATTGTGGAATCTCATTTCGTCAATATTGTGCTTTATAAATTAAACAAAATTTAAAGTTAAATAATTTTCATTACACTTTTTTTAATGTAATATACATATTTTGAAAATCGTAGTCTAAATCTTAGTAGTAGTATAATGATATAATCTAAATTTTCTTATAAAAAATAAAAATCTTTGATGTACGTAAAGTTGTCGAGTTTTAAGTGCAATTTATGATCCTTTTATGAAACAAGATAAAATCTTACGTAATAAAGGGGAGACGTTTAACAGTTTAATGGTCGGTTTTGGCTGCAGCGCGAGCCAAAACCGCGAGGCTGCCTCGCGGTTTTGGCTGCAGCGCGAGCCAAAACCGCGAGGCTGCCTCGCGAGCCCGTCCGGCTGGTGTGAAGACGGCGAATTGACCGCGTAGTGTATTGATTTCAGAGGTTTTATTGCTGTCCTTCGCTCGTAGCAGCCGTGGAAGGTGCTGCAAAGTAGCACAAGTGCTTGAAGTCATCCACCCCGTGAACTAACAAACTGCTAGAGATAAATAACGCAGGTACATTCATATCCAGTTAAAGCATTTCGTATAATACCTAGTGCTATGAGACACCTTCTCCTCCAACTTTTATTTAAAATTAAGGTCGGCAGATAAGTCTGGGTTGATCTGTTGGGATTTTTTTTTCCTAACTAACAAACTATCTAGATTGTCGGTTAGTAATCAAAATTTTTATTCCTAACCGATAAACTACCTACCGGTGTAAGTGTAAAAAAAATTTGCTATAGAAATTTTATTTCTTTTTGTTATTGTTTAATTTTGTTTGAGTTATTTAAATATTGTTATAATAGTTTATTTTTCTTTGATTTTGGTCTTTGTTTGCTCTCAGTCATTTATTGTTTAGTTGCTATGCGTGTGTTATCGGTTGTCTCAATTTTTAGTTTGTAGTTTAAAATTGCCTTGTGATACCAATTGTAATTTTTTTGTTTGTGCTGTTAGTGTCCATATTATTATTTTCGGGAAACATTGCATAAATTAGGAATAGTGGCTTGACTTGAAACTAAAAATTTACTAACGCACCAACCAGGTTGTCTGTTAGAAAAAAGTTCCAGCGTGGTTTGTCGGTTGGTAATAGACGGACATGATGGTAGGTGGTTACCGTCCCCCATGCAACGACACAGGTGCTGTAAGTGCGCTGTCGATTATATTAGGATTAGGAAAATAGGAAATAGGCCTACTTACTGAAACACAACAGCACACATGCTATTATTTCACGGTTAGCATACACGAATGCACAGACAAACAGACGGACAGAAATTCTAAAAACTATTTTTTTTATCTCGGTACCATGTATAATTTGTTAAATTGAAAAAATATTGAATGTACATACACGGGTCGTTTGCGGCTTTTTTTTTATGTATATAATTTTTTTTTCTTTCAGACCACACATGCAAAGAAAAATTAAGAAGGCGTTAAGAGATGGGTGTCATTGAAGTTCAAAGAAGATAAAAAAGTATCAAAAAAAGGAACAGCGATGACCATATTAGTATCTATAGTATCTCCACAAGATAAGTAATTATTTTATGGGAATACGATTTTATAATAAACTTTCCGAAATAATCAGAGCCTTAACTATAAATAAATTTAAAAGTATAATCAAAACCAAACTCTGCTGCAAAGGGTTGGTTATTATAAAGTCGCGGATTTATTTATTTAAAAGATTATAGAGCTTGGATTTAATTTAAAGCTTTTTAAGTATTTTATGTACTGCGATTTTTATATAACAATTGTCAATTGTAATTGTTTTATCGTCATCAAAACAAAATCAACAAACATTGACCATAGTGATTAGTTTACTGTCTTATCCATTGTATAAAATGAACAACGACTTATTAATAGCATATTTATTTTAAAAAATATGCTATGTGCTCCAGCTAGAATCTGTTATGTGCAAAATTTACTATCGTAATAATAAATGAGCAAAAAAATTCATATTTAAAAGTTATACTTATAACAACCCTAAGTTTCAAATAAAATAAATATCTATGTAAAATTTTACCAGAAAACTTTTGTCAATATTATCTCAAAAGTATACTTTTTGGAGGTTACTTCTCAGGCAATATTGTTTCCGAAACCCTTGTGTAAATGTAAATTGACTTTTAAAAGTGTCTCTTTAAAGCCTATTTAATGGCCTCTAGTTGACAAGGCTAACTGACCTTCTAGTATAATATGTATACAACATTTTCACTTAAGAACTATAGTAAACAAACAAAACTTTTATCAAAATTGGGACTTGTCGACCAAATCTCACAATCTATCCAGTCTATAAACATTTCACAATATAAAAGATACACTTTGAACATATATGTAGCTCGCTGAAAACTGTTGATATTTCATCACATTTTTTACAATAATTAACACTAAATAAAAAAATTATTGACATCCACTGGCACAGATAAAATAATATAGTTACACTTCCTCACACTTCGTAACTCCAGTTGGTTTTTCGTTCTGCTGGCTACTGGCCTCTCCCTCTGTACAGCGAGTGGCTGCACTCTTAGTACTTCGTTCATGCTTTTGATGTCATGGCACTCGACCAGTTCCATGTACTCTGGCCTGATGTTTATGCCGGAGGATTTCTAACTGTTCTTCAAAATCTGGTTGAGTAGTTAGTCAGGAGAACATGGCTTGCATGGTCGAGATATACGTTCATACGAGAACCTATCTCTTTCAAGAGGTGAAAGTCGTAATCGGGTGTGTCAAAAGTCAGTTTAAAACATGATTTAAATTGTTCAAAACTGGTGAACCACAATAAGGGAGAGTTACATAAAATCTCGGGGAAAGAGTTAAGTATTTGCTGGTCGGATATACCTCGTGACAGTTTGAGTTCCTCCAGCCTTTCTAGAAAAGCACTAACACAAGCAGTACCATCAAATTTATATTAAAGTGTCTGTCAGTGTACACTACAGCTTCTTTAAGGTCAGGTTGAGAGTACATCCTTGCATTCTTCATCTTCACATTCTCTGCAGTGGGATACATTCAATACATTCAGTCTGCTGTCATCTAATTTTAGTCGTTTTTTTTTCAAATAGTTCAGATAAGTTGACAGTGGCATCTTTAAAGTCTCACTAAGTTATGTTTGTTATTTATACTCAAAAACACAATAAGTATGTGACACTTACAAGTTAAAAATGTTAAATTCTCACAAAATAATATCAAAATCTGTCACTAAAAATGTTATATACATGGCTCCGAGCGAAGTAATATTTTTACATTTGGTGATGTACATTTGGCGACAAAGGCGCTCCAGTTTCAGGGCGCCTTTGCAGGCGCGGGTCACGTTGGGAAAGAGAGATCGTAGGTTCTGCATCATAACGGAGACGCTTCACCCCTTCCTTTCCGGTTCCCGTTCCCCGGGGCTAGTCCGTGGGTGACGTTGGGCGCGGGAGATTCTTTCTTCTAGGACTGCCGGTGCTACGTGCTCGTGCGAAGAAAGATAAGAAATCAAGACGGAGAGGCACCCCGACGAGAGAGCCTCCCTCTTCATTAATTCAGCCAGCATCACCAAGTCGCGTTCGTGTTCCAGTTGTTGCTGTTCTTGTTCGGCTATCATACTCGGACGCGGCGCGGAATCGTTCGGCCTCGGCGAGGGTCACGCGACGCGACGGGGGTAAATTAGAAATAGATGCCATCGAACGTGGGGCGGGAATGTCACTAATTCTATAAAACACTTTAAATCACTATTCTATACACAATTTTTATGGCTGTCCCGAACATTCTCCCGCCGTGCGTCGTCCTCAGGGCGACGCAGCTTTTGTATGCTGGAGGGCAGCTGGCTCCGTCGACAGGACCACCAACTTTTTGGTGGGCCTCCGCCGAGTGCCAGCCTTGGTGCCGACGTCGACTATCCTCACGGCTCCGTCGGGTCCGGCGTAGGCCGCTATGATCCTGCCTCGCGGCCACGTGTTGCCGCCCTCTTCCTTGGGGCTTCCGCCGGTGCTGAAGCTCAGGTAGGTACTCCCGAAGCCAGCGCCGCCAGAAAAAGTCGGCGAGACGTTGTGAGGCACGCCAGTGCGTGCGCCCGATGATGTCCTCCTCGTTGAAGGCTCCTATTGGCGGGTCTCGGCCCGTCCCCATCATTAAGAAATGGTTCGGTGTCGTCAGGATCAACCGAGACGTGTGTGAGCGGCCGACTGTTGACTGTGTACTCGACCTCCGCCATTAAGGTGGCGAGTACTTCTTCTGTAGGGCGCCGCTCTTCAAGTACACTGTTGAGGGATGTCTTGACGCTTCGGACGAGACGTTCCCAGGCCCCGCCCATGAAGGGGGCACCGGGAGGGATGAAGCGCCAATTGATCCTCTTCCTATTTGCTTCCTCTTGAAGCAGTTGGTCTGAAGCTCGCCGCAGTTCACGTTCTGCGCCGTGAAGGTTCGTGCCGTTGTCCGACCAAATTTCTATTGGGCAGCCGCGACGCGCTATCATGCGTCGCAGTGCCATAACGGCAGAATCTGTTGTCAATGAGGCGGCGATCTCCAGATGTACGGCGCGCGTTGTCAAGCAGGTGAACAGCGCGACGTACATCTTCTGTGTTGTGCGTCCCACCGCGACTGTAAGTGGCCCGAAGTAGTCGAGCCCGGTGTAGGTGAACGCACGTCTATGATGTGCTAGCCGGCACGGTGGTAAGTCTCCTGTAGGTGGCACTGGTGGCTGCGATCTGCGAATCCTACATGGGAGACATCTATTCACTATCATACGCGTGACCGGACGTAGCCGAAGAATCCAATAAAACTGTCTACACTCATTTATCGTCCCTTCGACGACAGCGTGATGCAATTGCCTATGGACGTATTCTATGTAGAGCTTGCAGACTTGGTCGTTCCCATCGAGGACTGCAGGACTCTTCTGTCTATCAGTAACGTCTTGCGTGGCGCCGATACGTGTTTTCAATGTGATGACATCGTTTTCTATTTTCACCGCTAAATGGCGTAGACAGCTATGTGGAGCTATTTTTATATCATTTTTCAGGTTGTGCAAATCTTCAGAGAACGCCTTTTCCTAACTGTTTCTAACGAGGATTTGCTCTGCTTCGTGTGGAAGGTCCGTAGGTATTGGTACGTATAGCTTTTGGTGTTGTTTAGGAGCTTTCGGAAGTTTGTTCTGTGGCTTCCGTGACATTTTATGCTCCCGCTATACAGGATCGGTTTCAGGTCGCTTTGTTGTCCTCTTGTAATTCACATGTTCCTTTCTATGTTTGCAGAATCGGATGAAGCGCAGCACACGTGCAGTGCTTCTGACGAGTTTCTCCCACTTGGAAAATCTATTGCTATCGGGGATGCACTGTTCTATTTTCGATCTCTGTTTTGTGGTGGTCACGTGCACTTTATCTTCTCCGGTCTGTGTGGTGGTTGCAACTCTCTTGTGGTCATCTATCGGGTGTTTCCAGTAAGAAGCTAGGCCCGTTGAACCACCTGTGTTGCGAGTCTAAGTCGGTGGGTACGTCCCGGGTTGCATAGTCCGCAACGTTTAGTTTGGTAGGCACCCAACGCTACTCACCTATTTTACTATGTTCTTCTATTGCTGCAATGCGATGTGCGACGAAAGGTTTGTAGGTTGTCAGGTTTCCTGTCGTGCTCTTCTATTACGGTTGTTGCCATCTTGCTTCCCATAACTGCAGCCATCAGTTCGAATCACGGAATCGACATCAATTTAAGGGGTGAGACTCGCGCCTTTGCTGACACAAATGCCAACGACACTTGTCCGTCCGGCCCAGTGATGCGCCAGTATAGGGCTGCGGCGTTGCTATAATTGTGGTAACAGCGAGGTATGTTCACGTCGCGTAGTCTCCTTAAGTGTTCTAGCCACACTGTCCATTAGCTAGCGAGGTCGATATCTATCTTTTGATCCCAGTCTATTCCTCTGCGCCATAGCTCCTGGAATATTTGCTTGGCTCGTGTGGTGACAGGCGATGCGAGCCCAAGCGGATCGAAGAGGTACATTATAATCTTCAAAGTTTCCCGCTTCGTCGGTTGAGTGTTGTCAATGGCGCCAGGTGGCAATCGAGCCATCTTGAGATCGAAGGTGAGCTCGTCAGTAGCAGGTCTCCATATCACTCCCAGGAGACGTTCTATTTTCGTGCTATTGTCGAGGTCTATACTCCTATTTTCTATGACTGTGGAGTTTTCGGTGAGCGCTTCGAGTATTTTCTTCGAATTTGAGGTCCACTGGCGTAGCTCGTAGTGGGCTTCCCTATTGATTTGGCGTACTCGAAGGGCTGTTTCTATTGCTTCTTCTATTGCTTCTTCTTCACTATCGAAGCTCTGTAGATAATCATTTACGTAATGATTGCGAACTATTGCCGTGTACGCCTCCGGATACCTATCTTTGTATCTTTCGGCGTTTCTATTTTTGACGAATATAGCTGATGCGGGCGACGACGTGGCTCCGAATATGAGAGAGGTCATTCTATATTCTATTGGAGGCTCATTGCCTCGCTGTCTTCCTCTCTATAAGTACCGAAGCGCATCTCTATCCTGTTGTCGTACTTTCACCTCCATGAACATTTCGGCTATATCGGCCGACACGGCGAATCTATGTTGTCGTAACCTCATTAAAACCCCTGGTAACGACTGTATGAGGTCAGGTCCGGTTAGCAGGTAATCGTTGAGCGAACGTCCCATCGTCTTAGCTGCTGCATCGTGCACTATACGAACCTTTCCCGGTTTGGCAGGGTTGAGCACGGGAAAGTGTGGCAGGTACCAAGTTTTTCCCGGCGTACTATTGGGAGGCGCCTTCTCTGCGTATCCCTTTTCTATGAGCGCGTCCATTTGCTGCTCATAGCGATCTCGAAGATGTGGATCTCTATCTATTTTCTTCTCTGTCGTGTGGAGCCGTCGAAGTGCGTTGTCGTAGTTGGCGGGCATCTGAAATTCGTCCGATTTCCATAATAACGATGTTTCATAATGTCCGTCACTATTCTGTCGAGTGTTTTCGACAAGCGTCTTGATGGCTCTCTCTTCTATATCGTTGGATGGTCTCTTTGGGGTTAGCGTTGTAGAACGCTAACGACAAGGAAGTGGGTTTTACTCGGGTTGTGGTAGCCATTGAACTTAGTCAAGGGCTGCCCTCACCCGACTGAGGGATTTTAGTAGGTGGTCGTGGCGGGCCAGTACGGCAAGAAGTTGCAGCGGGTGGTTGCTGCAAGCTTTAAATTCGTGGAAGAGAACATAAAGTTCCTCCACGTCGATGTTTTCAGAGTGTTCCGAGTAGAACCTCTGCATGTCATCGCCAGGCGGCGCGGGGCGTGTGTGGCGGGCCGACGGAGCCGACGGAGGAGGCACGGGCCTCCCCCTGGCAGCACCGGGTGCTTGTTTCGACGCGGTTTGGGGGGGGGGGGGGGGGGGCTCGGGCCTCCTCCAAGGGACGCTGGGTGCAGGGGTAGGCTCGGGCCTTGCCCATGCTGGCGTAAGTGCCAACGCGGATGCGGCTTTCGGAAGCTGCGGGAAGTGTTCGTCGGACCGTAAGGGCGGGGCGCAGGAGGCCGCAGGTCCCGCTTTTGTGCCCTGTGTGGTCTCCTCTTGGGAGCTTTGAGGCATCCGCGATAGTTCGCCGGGTGACCGTACTCTCCGCAGAGTACGCATGCAGGTGGCTCCACTGCATCTGCTGGCCGCGTGCACTCACGGGTGGCGTGGACGCCTAGACATTTAACGCACCGGGGCGTTGCGTAACAATTACGGGCCGAGTGCCCGTAGAGTTGGCAATTGTGAAACTGCCCTAGGGAGTTCCGCTTGTGCGGGGGTTCAAGCCTGATACCGGACAGGCCGTATATTGTGGGGACGCCGAAAATGCGTTTCCCCTCCGGGGTGTTCTCCAAGACGAGGAGGACCATGTCGAAAGGGGTGCGGTCTTTTGAGTGCATCCGGTGCACTTCCAAGATCGGGAGCCCTTACTCCTTGATGTCACGAAGGATGGCCTCTTCGCTAAATTCGCGGGGAAGCCCTCTTGCGACGACGCGGAGGTGTCTCTCCTCGGGGAGAGAGTATGTGTGGAAGGAGATACGCTCCTTCCTCAATATAGTGGTGAGGGTGCGGTAGTCGGCTACCGAGTTCACCTTCACGGCGATTGAATTGGCTCCCGCGTTGGAGCCGCGGTATGATTTGATGCCCTTAGTGAGCATCATCTCCCTAACACGTTCCCACTCCCTTTTTTCCCGGAGGAAAACAGGAGGTGGGGCTTTGACGGTGGGCGGTGCGGGCGCGGTTTTTGAGGACGACGCGGCGGTTGTTGGCGGGGACGCTGTCGGAGCGCGCGCGGTTCGTGGCGGCGACAAGCTCGGTTTTTGGGCTTTTGTTGTTTTATGCTCGCGGGCATGGGCATTTTTGCGCTTCTTGCGCGCGACGACGGTGAAGCCATCGTCTATGGAGTCGGATTATCTAAGTATGTCAAGTTATAATATTTAATGTCAGTATCAATTATCCAATGTCAAGTATATTATTTGCAGCACTAAGGCGGGTATTTCGCTCCCAGATTTGAATAAACCGCCAGGCTTGGTGTCAGAGTAACAGTAATTTCCCTTCTCCCTCTCAGCACGAGCACGAGCACGAGGCACGTGCTCGTGCTGCCGAAGTGGATTCCGGAGCACGTAAGGTAAATATCTGGGTTTCGTTGACGAAATCCTGTCAGCCAGTCATTAACAGCTTTCTCCTTATCGATCGAAAACTGATGTGGTATATTGTTTTTTTCAGCCAGTTGGTATGCTAATGAGAGAATATCATGTTTTGTTAGGCCCATCCTGGTTTCCATGTCTTTAATATGCCTTAAAGTTCACGTTCTTGTTCCTGAGTAAAAACTGGTTTTTTACCACCTAAATATTTCACTCCACCCAAAGCTTGTTTATTCACACCTTTTTAATGACATCAAAGGTACATATTCTTTACTCGCTGACCTGTAAGGTTTTCCAGCTGTGACAGCCTCAAATGTCTTCAACATAGATCCTTCATCCCACTGTCCACGTTTGGTCTTTCGTTTATAGCTACGTGGCATTGTACTGTGAAAAAAAAAATACATATGAGGCGAGATGATCCACGGATCATCTTATACACAAGCAGACGAATTCTCTAACATATCCTATTAATATCCTACAGTTACCGCATCCTTATTAATCACAAGTGTACAAATTTAGAAGCTGTAAATATAATATTCATTGCATAAAACCCAATACGAAAAAAGTGAAGTAGTTTCAAATTAATTCTTACCTTAGAATTTTTGTACACAATTTTTGTATTTTCATAATACGCAGTAAATAGTCTCTCACGTCGCTGTGACGGTTTGACTGGAGGCAGTGGGGGACCTACACGTTACTCGTAAAACAGCTAGATGGCGTGCATAGTATCAGAATCGAAAAGGATCGTCTTATCTCACGGGATCATCTTGTACACCTTTCCCCCCTTTTTTTTTTACGAGCGAAGAAACCTTCAAAAGGTACCTTATGACAAATGCCGCATGCAATGCAAATGGCATAAGGTTATGTGGGATTCTTACCGCACTAAAACTCCAACTCGGGATGGGTATTGTTCAGTCCTTAGGGGACTTTGGAACCGTCACCGGATGTCGGGGGGGCGAGAAGCGCCCGGCCCTTACAAACAGATGGTACTTAAAAACTAACTTAATTATAAGGGACCGGCTAGCCCTGCAGGGCCACTTGCGACTGCCACAAGTGGTCCCCGGGCCGGGAGGTCCCTCGCAGGCGCTGGATCCTGGTCACGCCTCGTAGATGAGAAGTGGCGCGGCGGTCGTCCTCTTCTTGTGGCGGGGAAGCTGTGTGTCGGGATCATCACCAGCAAGCGCTGCTTTCTGCTGTGATGGGGTCATCCGGGTCCAATAGGATGTGTCGTGGTCTTCTTCTGGAACGAAAAAGAACGTCATTTATGTCGGGGGTATAGATTAGGGAACTGGCCCCTAGCGGGTTGGGATGGTGATAAAGTTTGTCGTAGTACTTCGGGGCGAAGTCCTTGATGCACTTGACAATGGAGGGAAGGTTGATGTCGTGATGGAGGTCAACATTGCGAATGTACCATGGGGCGCCCACGACTCTTTGCAGGAATCGGTTTTGGACTGAATCTGACTGAACCGAAAGTGAGTTTGCGGTCGAGTGTGACGCCGAGGTATTTAGTCTGATGGACCCAAGGGATAACGCGGCCCTGGAGAGTGATCTGGCCGAGCGAGACTCGGTCAGCGGCTAGGGCGTTCTGAGCGCGGGGAGTTGGAAGCAAATACCCCCGGGAGAAGTACATTGCTGCACTTTTCTCGGGATTCACCTCAATTCTCCATTTGTGGAACCAATCGCCGAGAGCGGTCTGTAGTTTTCGAGTTACGAGACCACGGTTTCGGTGGGAGAAGTAGAGGGCCGTGTCGTCTGCAAAGAGAGACAGCTCGACCCCCTGCATGTGTAGGTTGTCATTGGTGTAGAGTGAGTAGAGGGTTGGGGAGAGAACTTGAACCCTGAGGAACGCCTGCCTTTAGAGGGAGGGGGGCTTCTTCTCTGTAGCGAAAGCTTCGATTGGTCAGAAAGTCCCGTACTATAAGTAAGAGGGTCTCCGGCAGCCCGAGTTGATATAGCTTGTATATCAACCCGGAATGCCAATCCTTATCGAAGGCCTTCGCCACATCGAAGAAGACGGCACCGGTGCCTATGGGATTGTGGACTCTTGTAAGTCCGACGAGGATGTGCTCGGTTAGTCGGTGAACTTGGTGGACGCACGAGTATTTGGCTCTGAAGCCAAATTGCTCGTCGATGAGCAGGTTGTTGGTGTTGATGTGTCTTAGAAGTCGTGTCAGTAGTATCCTCTCGTAGAGCTTCCCGATGGAACTGAGTAAGCTGATAGGTCTGTAGCTGGAGGGGAGGGATCTGTCCTTGCCCGGCTTTGCAATGCCGATGACAATGGCTTCCTTCCAGGCGGCTGGAAAGATGCGATCGCGCAAGGCTGCATTGAAGATGCATAATAAAAGTGAAAGTAGTAGGGGCGGAAATCGCTTAAGTATTTTATTGGTGATACGGTCTATACCCGGCGATTTCTTAGGGTTCAGTTGTCTGATCAGGGCTTGTAGTTCGGAGGGGGAGACTGGGTTGATGGGTTCGTCAGGAGGTTGGAGAGACCGCAGCGATAGCTCTTCCTCCACCCGCGTGACGTGGATGGCGTCGACCGGTTGGAGGCTAGGCGAGCACTGGGCCTCGAGTGAGTCGGCAAGGTATTCGGCCTTCTCGTCGTTGTGGTTGACTAATATATAAATAAGGCTTCAGATGGAATACTTGATAGATTTTATTATGTACTGATATTTACAATGTTTATAGCTAGTTAATAGGTACACGCGCGAGTTGTAAATGCTGGCGGATGCGTAGCGTGCGTTCAGGTTCGTATTTTAATTTCAACTGAAGTGAATATGCAGCGCGGCCGGCGGTCGCCTGAAGGGCGTAGGTACATGCTTGGAATGTATGGCTCCGATGAAAACAATAGAAAACGGTCCACGCGTATCGAGCGGTAAGTACAATTTTTGTATCTAATTTATTTATTTTTAATTATTTTATTTTTCAGAATAAATGGTGCGCCACATCGTCGTCAAACGCGGGAGGGCCGATGGGTCGGGTTAGCGGTTAGGGCCTAGATTGAAATGGGATTCGAGGTCTCTTTTCAATGGGCGCTTATCGGGAGGGAGGTAGACTGACGCTATGATTAGAGGCAGATGGCCGGTCATGGCAAGACGGCAGACCGAGGCTTCCATGTGGGTGAGGGGTGGGGTGTCGATAGGGATGCAGTGAAGCGACCTTTTGTAGTAGATAAGGGTGCCTCCTCTACTGCTGGTTTCGCGGTCATTTCTGACTATAAGATATTGCGGTATACGCGGGTCGCGCATACTGGGTTTCAAAAAGGTCTCTTGCACTAGCATCACGTCGACCTGATGGGAGGTGAGGAATTGGTGAATTTCGGTTTTTTGGAACGCTAACGACAGGGACGTGGGTTTTACTCGGGTGGTGGTAGCCATTGAACTTAGTCAAGGGCTGCCCTCACCCGACTGAGGGATTTTAGTAGGTGGTCGTGGCGGGCCAGGACGGCGAGAAGTTGCAGCGGGTGGTTGCTGCAATCTTTAAATTCGTGGAAGAGAACATAAAGTTCCTCCACGTCGATGTTTTCAGAGAGTTCTGAGTAGAACCTCTGCATGTCATCGCGAGGCGGCGCGGGGCGTGTGTGGCGGGCCGATGGTACCGACGGAGGAGGCACGGGCCTCCCCCTGGCAGCACCGGGTGCTTGTTTCGACGCGGTTTGGGGGGGGGGCTCGGGCCTCCTCCAAGGGACGCTGGGTGCAGGGGTAGGCGCGGGCCTTGCCCATGCTGGCGTAAGTGCCAACGCGGATGCGGCTTTCGGAAGCCGCGGGAAGTGTTCGTCGGACCGTAAGGGCGGGGCGCGGGAGGCCGCAGGTCCCGCTCTTGTGGTCTGCTGAGCCCTGTGTGGTCTCCTCTTGGGAGCTTTGGGGCATCCGCGATAGTTCGCCGTGTGACCGTACTCTCCGCAGAGTACGCATGCAGGTGGCTCTACTGCGTCTGCTGGCCGCGTGCACTCACGGGTGGCGTGGACGCCTAGACATTTAACCCACCGGGGCGTTGCGTAACAATTACGGGCCGAGTGCCCGTAGAGTTGGCAATTGTGACACTGCCCTAGGGAGTTCCGCTTGTGCAGGGGTTCGAACCTGATACCGGACAGGCCGTATATTGTGGGGACGCCAAAAATGCGTTTCTCCTCCGGGGTGTTCTCCAAGACGATGAGGACCATGTCGAACGGGGTGCGGTCTTTTAAGTGCATCCGATGCACTTCCAAGATTGAGAGCCCTTGCTCCTTGATGTCGCGAAGAATGGCTTCTTCCCTGAATTCGTGGGGAAGCCCTCTCGCGACGACGCGGAGGTGTCTCCTCGGGGAGAGAGTGCGTGTGGAAGGATATACGCTCCTTCCTCAAGATAGTGGTGAGGGTACGGTAGTCTGCTACCGAGTTCACCTTCACGGCGATTGAATCGGCTCCCGCGTTGGAGCCGCGGTAGGATTTGATGCCCTTAGTGAGCATCATCTCCCTAACACGTTCCCACTCCCTTTTTTCCCGGAGGAAAACAGGAGGTGGGGCTTTGACGGTGGACGGCGCGGACGCGGTTTTTAAAGACGACGCGGCGGTTTGCGGCGGGGACGCTGTCGGAGCGCGCGCGGTTCGTGGCGGTGACGAACTCAACTTTGCGGCTTTTGTGTTTTTGTGCTCGCGGGCATGGGCATTTTTGCGCTTCTTGCGCGTGACGACGGTGAAGCCATCGTCTAAGGAATCGGATTCCTCCGATGTGTTGTCGCTGGAGGGCGGTGACGGGGCGCGCACGGATGGCGTCGGCGATGACGCCGAGATGGCGTCCATAGGGGACTCGGGAGAGTCCGTAACTGGCTCGCGGGCTAGCTGACAGATTTTGTCAAATGACTCCGGGTGCTCCTTGAAGAGGAGCCGGAGCTGATGTACCAGGACGGTGAAATCCATCCTGGTCCTGTGGGGTCGCGGCCCCGGGACGGCGCGTGTAGACGCGCCGCTAGCAGGTCGGTGTCGCTCTTGTAGTCAAAATTACTCAGTGACCAAAACACACACACACACAACACAACTGCACTGGGTACTTGCACTAAGTCACTAGTGCGTTGGCACAACTACACTGCACAACTGCGATGGGCGGCGAGCGAAAAATTCGTTCAGAACCTTTCCCCTACACACCAATAGCGTGTAAGTGTGGCACGACCGCCCGAAATAATAATAATTAAAGTGTCATTATAGTTCTGTCTCAGTGTCCGCCGAGCACACGACACTTCTAACTATACAGTTTGTCTATTTACACAATCACTATTCTATACTATATATCTATAAACTGTTCCCAACACTATGTTACATTATTTTATATTGTAGGCTGCCCCGAACCTAAGTTAAGACATTAGAAATGACCTGAATAATAACGTCCTTTAGTATTCGTTAAAAATAGATTAATATGAAAAACGATTATTTTTCTTGCTATTGTCAATTATATTTTCGCTGTCTATTGAAATGAACACTATTTGACTATTTTTGCACAAGTAGACTTGAGTTCCGAACAGAAACAATATTGCCTATACTCATAAATGTGGTTTTACATGCAATTTTTTTTTTTCTGTGATGTTCATGTAAAATACACTTATTATAATAAATTTCCATAAATTTTGATTTATGACGAAACTGGAATCTGGCAGAATCGCAACTGGAATTTTTCGAATCAATAGCTAAAACTAGGCAATGTAATGCAGCCACAAACATGTTTTCATACTGTGGTGACCATGTGTTATGGTCGAACTGTAAATCAGAAAATTAAATCAGAATTTTTTTTAATTGGGTTTCATGAAATTATTTTAGAGGCGCTGCACTTGAAGCGTTGTGAGCTAATGATTTCGAAATAATTGTAAATATGTAATTAGAATAAGTATATAATAATATATAAACTATTTAACATTGTTATTTCTTTAATTTGTTTTGTTAATAAAATAAATTGTGTATTGCCTATTTATCTGTTTTTTTTATTATTTTCCTTTAAATGAAAGGATTTTGATTCCTTAACAGAAATAGGGTTTGGTGTGGTAAAAAAAAAACTTATTTTTCCATAAGTTAAGACTGGCTGACGGTCCACTACCTACGGTGGCTACCGTCGCCTATAAATACGAGCAACGCCACAGGTGCTGCAAGTGCGCTGCCGGCTCCGGCATCCCTTACTCACACACCGAAACACAACAGCATACGTGCTGTTGTGTTTCGGTGTGTGGTACTGCGAAATGCAGTATGTCCTGCCACTATAAACTAAATGAAATATGTATCTAATATTGTAATACTAGATGGAAATTTAATTAATACATTGTAGTTATTTGTGCCGGGCGTACAGCTGCTGGTGGAATTGGTAGGGGTCGGTCCTCACCTAATAACTTCTTATTTGAAATACGCGGAAACACTCGTTTGCACAGTTATTTCTGGTTGGCGATACTGTTTGTTGACCGGTGTAATTCGCTTGACTGGGTCTCATTTTGTGCTATCAGGTGATTCTAATTTCAGAGTTGGTAGTACACTTCAGTTAGCCGCTGTAATCTGCAAGAAGGCGCTCTTGTCACTTGACTTAAGGTTCAATTTTAGATATGGGCAAACTATTAATAGTAACAGTGTTGCTAATTTTCTTTGTATAATTTATCATTTCTTTGTATGGTACAAATTGTATCAAATTGTAATCAAAAAATAAAACTGCATTTTTCTTTGTATAGAAGCCCTTTTATGAATAAACGATTTTTAATTTTCCCTAAAAGGTCTTTGGTTTTATTTTTTATTTTTTATGGTTGTCCGCACCACACCGCGGAAAAGGTGTAACAAAAGAAAGAACATAGGTTACCTTTCATCCATAAAAGGATACTGTTCCCGAGGGATCATTTTAAATTTTAAAAAACTAACCCTGACCAAAGCATAAATAGCGATAAAGATGTCAAGCGTTCTATTGCGGGCACCAGCTAGTCTATACTAATATTATAAAGAGGAAAGATTTGTTTGTTTGTTTGAATTGAATAGGCTCCGAAACTACTGGACCGATTTGAAAAATTCTGTCACTGTTGGGAAGCTATCAGTGCGCTGATATCAGTGCGTGATATCACTTATCAGTGCGCTGGTCGTCCCCACGCGAATAACACGTATAATAAACGAATGCATATTAAGAAAAGTCTTTAATTCCGCTATCACCTTAGGGACAGAGACCAGCCACTCCCACATTGGTGACCCCGCGTTTAATTTGGTGAAGGTGATAGTGACGGAACAGTGAAAATAATACAAAACTTTGCAACAATTGAGTTAAATAATTGCGTTCGGAACGCGTGCAAATATAAGGCGTTAAGCAAAAATTGCTGACGCGTGATCTACTCGCCGGACAGAGGTCATTGCACGGCAAGTGCATAGCAACACACACACGACGTTGACGTCATACAAGCACGAGGTACATTCAAATTAATTAACACGTGTACAGAGGTGATAATTTATTCTAAATAATGGAAGGAGTACAAGTTACTGACTCAGGCCAAGCAACGGCATATACAACGGCAGCTGCAGGTAATCATTATGAGGCGACGTATCCAGGCTACTCAGGTGGCGGGATACCAAGTGCCATTAACAGCGAAGCAGCTGGCACGAGTCTATCAGGAGACCTGGCCGCAATAAGTATAAACTCAAGACTTCCTGAATTTTGGCCACACATGCCAAGACTGTGGTTTGCACAGTTTGAACATACATTATTGCCACAGAAGACGAGTGAAGAAGTAAAATTCCACGTGGCTGTATCAAAGCTGACACAGGATGCATTACAACAGGTCAGCGATATAATTTATAACACAAATTTAAGCAATAAATATCAAGTATTAAAGGAACGGCTATTACAAGTTTATGAGGACTCGATTAACGCTCAATTTAAAAAATTAGTTAGTGAACTCGAGCTTGGTAGTCAAAAACCGTCGCAACTCTTAAGAAGAATGACGGAAGTGGGTCGCAATATGAATGTGTCAGAGCAAATATTAAAGAACTTATGGTTAAGTCGGTTACCAGCATCAGTAAGAGCCAGTCTAGCTGTCACGCAGGAGACCACCTTAGAAAAATTGGCCATCGTTGCAGATAACGTCATGGAACACATCAACGTAGGAGAAGTAGCACAATGCAACGCTATCAACCCAGCATACTCTCCACTAACAGAGATGATGTCACAATTAAATAAATTAACATTAGAACTAGCATCCTTACGCAGCGAAGTGAACCGAGGACGCAGTCGTTTCCGAGGTCAAGGCCGCGGAAGAGGATTTGGAGGTCGTCGATCGAGATCAAACTCCCGCGCTAGACCAAGATCCAGAACAAACAATCCCAACTGGTTATGTAGATATCACTTCAAATTCAGAGAACAAGCAAGACGCTGTGAGCAACCCTGTAACTGGCAGAACAGGAAGAACAAGGAGGAAAACTAAGTGAGGTACGTACGGGAACAGGCAACTACGTACCCAACAGCAACCATCGCCTGTGTGTAACAGATTGGACAAACAATCTAAAATTTTTAGTGGACACTGGTGCAAACGTATCTGTATTACCAGCGACAAGGAAAGACAAAAATAACAGTGAGTTGTCCCATTATCGCTTATTCGCCGCGAACGGTAGTGAAATTAGAACTTACGGTGTAAAATCATTAATCCTTAATCTTAAGCTTAGACGTAAATTTAGATGGACATTTATTATTGCAGATGTTTCACAACCTATACTAGGTGCTGATTTTTTAACGTACTATAAATTGTTAGTAGATTTAAGTTCTAAGAAATTGGTAGATCAAATAACAAATTTAAATATCCTTGCCTCTCTAGTTGATGTCGAACATTCAACTATAAATACCATAGGTAACGACCATCCTTATTACGATTTATTAAAAACATTCCCAGACGTCATGAAACCAATATCTTTCAAGGACATACCGTCACACTCGGTGACGCATCATATAGATACAACAGGGCCACCCTTATATGCTAAAGCAAGACCACTACCACCAGATCGTTATAAATTAGTCAAAGAAGAATTTACTCATATGCAAGAATTAGGTATATGTCGACCATCCAAAAGTGAATGGGCAAGTCCACTACACATAGTACCAAAAAAGAATGGACAATTACGTCCCTGTGGTGACTACAGGAGATTAAACCACATTACTAAACCTGATAGATATCCAGTACCACGATTACACGATTTCACATATATTCTAAGTAACAAAACTATATTTTCTCGCTTAGATATTAATAGGGCTTATCATTGCATACCAGTAAATGAAGAAGACATTAAAAAAACTGCTATCATAACACCTTTCGGTCTTTTCGAATTCGTGCGAATGCCCTTTGGTCTTTGTAATGCAGCACAAACGTTTCAACGTTTCATGGATCAAAGTGTATTAGCAGGATTAAATACGGAATTACAATCGGATTTTTATTTCGCATATTTAGATGATGTCATAATAGCTAGTGATAACGAAGAAATGCATAAAAAACATTTGCAAGCTATTTTAAATAGATTTAATTGTTTTGGTATCACAATTAATATATCTAAATGTAGTTTTGGTAAAAAAGTAATCGAATTTTTAGGTCACGAAGTATCATGTAAAGGCATACGTCCACTAGGAAAGAAAGTCGAAGCTATTTTAAATTCCCCTAAACCGGAAACTGTAAAAGATTTAAGACGATTTTTAGGAATGGTTAACTTTTATAGACCGCATATTCCCAATGCAGCGGAGATACAGTCTATATTAAATTCCTATTTACATAATACAAAACGTAATGATAGCACAAAAATTAATTGGACAAACGAAGCGATAAAGCAATATGAACAGTGTAAATCAAGTCTTATGAATGCAGTTACGTTATCGCACCCGTTACCCGATACCCCACTAGCACTCATGACTGACGCATCGAATACATGCGCAGGCGCCGTATTACAACAAAAGGTTAATAATCAATGGGAACCTCTAGGATATTTTTCAAAAAAGTTTTCAGACGCTCAACAAAAATATTCAACATATGATCGCGAACTTACAGCTATTTACTTATCAGTACAATATTTTCGTAAAATGTATGAAGGACGTCAATTGATTATATATACAGATCATAAACCTTTAACTTATGCATATAGTAAAAAAAGCACAGACAAAGAATTACCAAGACGCACTAGGCAATTAGCATACATAAGTGAATTTACAACGGACATACGTCATGTAACAGGCAAAGGTAACATAGTAGCAGATACATTATCCCGAATAGAGAGTATAACGTGTCCTACTAGCATTAACTATGAAGACTTAGCAATTGAACAGTCATCGGATGACGAGTTAAAAGACTTATTAAATCGAACTGACAGACAGAAAGACAAATCACAATTTAAGGAAATATATTTACCGAACTGTGAACATTCTTTAGTCTGTAACATGTCTACTCAGAAGGCAAGACCGTATCTAACGGACAAATATCGTAGGATCGCTTTCGATACATTACATAATCTTAGCCATCCAGGAATTAGAACTACAAAAAAACTAATTAAAGATCGCTACTATTGGCCGTCTATGAACAAAGATATATCACTTTGGAGTAAAAATTGTATTAACTGTCAAAAGTCAAAAATCCAACGTCATACAATGTCAGAACTAGGTCAATTTCCACAAAGCGGACGTCTAGAGCATGTACATATAGACATAGTAGGGCCGTTGCCTACTACAACGGAAGGCTATAGATATCTTTTAACAATGATAGATAGAGGAACAGGTTGGCCAGAAGCCATACCTGTGCGCGAAATTACGGCAGAATTGATAGCTAAAAAATTTTTTGAAACATGGATTTCCCGTTTTGGTTGTCCAAGACGTCTAACGACAGATCAAGGTAAACAATTCGAGAGTAATTTATTCACTCAATTATCAAAACTTTTAGGTATAGAGAAAATCCGTACTAATGCGTACCATCCACAAAGTAATGGTATGGTCGAAAGGTGGCATAGATCGCTTAAATCAGCATTAAGAGCAAGACTAAACAATAATTTAAACTGGTACACTGAATTGTCAGCAGTAATGTTAGGACTACGTGCAGTTCCACGAACTGATACGTGCGTCAGCGCAGCCGAGCTCATGTACGGTATCAAGTTAAAACTTCCGAGCGATTTTTACGACACAAGCGAAGCCAGAGATATCGATTCACACGAGCTCATAAAAAATCTTAAGAATACTATTTCAAATTTAAAACCGAGGTCAGTTAAACAACGTGACTCAAGATCAATATTCGTACATAAAGACTTACGAGACTGTGAGCATGTTTTCTTAAGAAAAGAAGTACTAAAATCTTCTCTTTATCAACCGTATGAAGGTCCATATAAAGTTATCAAAAGGGGAGAAAAGTCATTTATAATTGATATTTTCGGCAAACAAAGCTCAGTATCAATAGATAGACTTAAGCCCGCTTACACTTTAGAGTTCTACAATCAAATAGAAAGTCAAGGATTGCTAGAAAGTAAACATAAGTTATTAAGTCAGTATACAAATGTAAAAGTAGACAATCAACATGATAGATCAAGCAACGACGAAAAGTCTAAAACTTACACCACGCGCAGTGGCCGAGTTTCGAAACCAACAGTGAGGTTTGCACCCTAGTAATCAAAATTTTCTAATAAATAGTACATTGTAAATTAAATTCATCATTTCAAATCTTTTATCGCAAGAGTATGATCATTACTGATCCATATTCTCACCGAAACTTTGATAATACTCGCGAACAAATGGGTAAAAGTTACAGTAAACAAGAAGAAATAGTTATCGCGCAAAATGGTGCAAACGGCGCGAGCACAAGCGACATAGAAACACACCTTAAACTTCACGGATCCATCATGTTGGTTGTACTGATCATGTGCAGCATATTGTTCCTGTATTTCCTATTTACCAAATGCAAGACAAGAAGTGCACGTTGGATGCAACGACAGGTACAAATGGTAAACACAGAAATACCAAGGGTCACTGTACAGCAACCTCAACCCCAGCCTCAACCGCAAGTAGTGTTTGCACAACGTACATAAACATCTATAACTATAAGTAAGTACTAACATAGTATTAAGGAAATTAAAATAACAATTTTGTATTGTATTCAATTTATAGTAATTAGGCTAGAATAGTAACGTAATCCTTTTCCAAAAATGTCAAATTTCAATTATTTTCAATTTTTTTTCAATTGTCAAATGTGTAATGTCAAAATTTTTTTAATAAGAAGGGGAATACTGTAGCGGTGCTGACGCAGCACGCTACAACGGGCCAGACACGTAGGGCGAGCTCTGCGTAGCCGCAGTGCGCTGGTCGTCCCCACGCGAATAACACGTATAATAAACGAATGCATATTAAGAAAAGTCTTTAATTCCGCTATCACCTTAGGGACAGAGACCAGCCACTCCCACACCACAGCTTGAGCCATGGCAGCTACAAGTGGTCCCTGGGCCGGGAGGTCCGTCGCAGGCGCTGGGTCCAGGTCGCGCCTCGTAGATGAGAAGTGGCGCGGCGGTCGTCCTCTTCTTACTCTGTGGCGGGGAAGCTGTGTGTCGGGGTCATCCGGGTCCAATAGGATGTGTCGTGGTCTTCTTCTGGAATGAGAAAGAACGTCATTAGTGTCGGGGGTATAAAGTAGGGAACTGGCCACTAGCGGGTTGGGATGGTGAGGAAGTTTGTCGTAGTACTTCAGGGCGAAGTCCTTGATGCACTTGACAATGGAGGGAAGGTTGATGTCGTGATGGAGATCGACATTGCGAATGTACCATGGGGCGCCCACGGCTCTTCGCAGGAATCGGTTTTGGACTGTTTAGAGTGACTTGATGTGTGTGCGAGCAGCGTGCGCAAAGACAACGCTAGCGTACGTCATGATTGGCCTGATGCATACTTTGTACAATGTCACCTTATCTCTAAGAGCCATTGCACTCCGCTTGCCTATGAGGCACGTCAGGCGACCCAGGACGAACGCTGCCCTGTCCCTGACACGCTTTATGTGGGGGCCGAAAGTGAGTTTTCGGTCGAGTGTGACGCCGAGGTATTTAGTCTGATGGACCCAAGGGATAACGCGGCCCTGGAGAGTGATCTGGCCGAGCGAGACTCGGTCAGCGGCTAGGGCGTTCTGAGCGCGGGGAGTTGGAAGCAAATAACCTCGGGAGAAGTACATTGCTGCACTTTTCTCGGGATTCACTTCAATTCTCCATTTGACGAACCAATCGCCGAGAGCGGTCACGGCGGTCTGAAGTTTACGAGTTACGAAACCTCGGTTTCGGTGGGAGAAGTAGAGGGCCGTGTCGTCTGCAAAGAGAGACAGCTCGACCCCCCGCGTGTGGGGGATGTCGTTGGTGTAGAGTGAGTAGAGGGTTGGTGAGAGAACTGAACCCTGAGGAACGCCTGCCCTTAGGGGGCGGATAATTACGGTGTAGCGGAGCGGTAGAACTCAAAGTGCGGCACGCGTAGATACACATGAGAAATGCCGTGTTCGTCCATGACAATTTGAACTTTATTTTTTTATTATAAACAGCCGAATTCGCAATGATTGTCGACGTGCTTTCTAAAGAAACAAAACAGGTGCCGGCATGCGCCTTTGGTAGTGATGCGACACTCACTACTACACCAATATAATCTATAATTATCTGTTTTAAGCATAGATCTATGATACTACCGTTCCGTTGTTTTAAGGTTTATTTCATGTTGAAACAAAATGGCGGTTAGCCTACTTGACGTTACTTTACTCAGAGATGGTGAAAGAGGCCCTAAGACTAACTAAGATTTAAATTTGGACTAACACATTTTTATTAATAAGACGGTTGGAGTTTAAATATTCTGTTCTGGGTTGTGTGTCGTGTGTGTGCGTATGTATAATAACTTTGATAATTTTATCGTTTTAAATTTAAATATATATTTTATCAAGAAGAAAAAAGAACCTAATGAATAAAGTCAAAAATTGACTGACTTCATTTTGCATTATATTGACCATCCCGATTTATTAGCGTATTTGAACATTTTTGAATATAATTTAACGACTACTTACGAGTGAAAAGTGATCTCTGAACAGTTAAATCCCTTATGGCTCTTGCACCACTTCACAACACAACCTGGCATGATGATTATAACTGATTTACAGTGATAAAAAGAAAACGTACACGAAGATTTGACGTGTGCTCGCTTGCAAGAAAAATGTCGGACTAGTGGCGCGCTGTACACAACTTTTAAGCCCCGCCTACTTGTACACAACTTTCCTTGGGTCATTTTTTTTTTAGCGCAGTTATATTTCTGAGTATTACTTATTCGTAGCCACGGGCTACCGTTATTAGGTCTAGAGGCTTTGCATGCTCAAAGTCTGGCGGATTCAAGATGGCATGACTTGCGCTCAGGATCCAACAGAATGTGGCTTTAGATGCTCTTCATCATCAGCGGGACGGAAGATCAGCGTCATGATTGTCAATATCATCAAGACTACATGCTTAGCTGAGACCATTTTGGTACACTTTTTTATTTAGCAAATTTTTTAAATTTTTTTCTTTCTTTTTCTTTAGTGGCTGTTGTACTTTCCACAGGTTACTCCCACAGGTTCATTAGTAGGAATACTGTTGTGTGACATCTCAAACTTATTTATCTTATAGCTGCGAAAGTTTGTAAATAAATATGTTTGGACGTTTTTATTTTTTATTCATTAAATAGGTTTTAAAAAAACACTTAATGGTCATTTAATTTTATTTATTCATTTATTGCGATACATAACATTTTCACATATACATACTTAACTAAACAGAAAACTCATAAGTATTTTAATTTTTCATTAAAAAAGTCATAAATACTTACTCTTTTTGTTGTTTTAAGCCCGTCACACACGCAACCATAATATATATTTATATAACGTCACCAACGTATACCGTAATATATAAGTATATTATAGCTACGTGTGTGACGGGCTTTATACAAAACCTCTCACCCCAAAAAACTTTGTTGTACATAATATCTTAATTCATAGTCTGTAGTTTAATAATATTAACATCGCAATCAATTAACTAAGAACTCAGGATACCATTCTTTTTGTCATCTTTAAAATAAAATACTTACAATTATTAAGTATAACTAAACTAAACAAAGTATGAGCTCAGAATCGTTTGATTTCACGCTTTATTATCACTTAAATAATCAACAATTTTAAAATAATCTTTCGAACAGTTTGGTTGTGATTACACTTTCAAAATTTATTTATAGGTAAGTAAGGCTCTAAATTACCTATCTCTGGAAGTTGTTATAAAATCGTATACATCGTTACTTAAGTATCTCGTGATTATGAATATTACATAAAAAAAAGTAGGAGGAGGCCCGCGACTCCTCCATCGGTGCCGGCCGCCACCCACGCCCCGGAGGAACTTTCACTACTCGGCCACGAATTTAAAAATTGCAGCAACAACGCCGCGCTTAAATCTCTCAGTCACCCGAATAAGCATCCGATCCCAGAAAACAGAAATCCAACAATTCCACACAACCCACCAGGTCGATGTGAACATATTTATTGCATATGGACGCAGTTCGCGGCGGTGACGCGCTTGATTTCACGGCTTTCGATGGTCTGTGCTCGCGGGCATTCTTGCGCTTCTTGCGCGCGACGACTGTAAAGCCGTCGTCCAAGGAGTCGGACTCCTCCGACGATGGGACATCGGAGGAGAACGGTGACGCGGCGCGAGTACTTAAAACTAACTTAATTATGAAGGACCAGCTAGCCCTGTAGGGCCACTTGCGACCGCAGCGGATTGAGCCACGGCAGCTACAAGTGGTCCTCGGGCCGGGAGGTCCCTCGCAGACTATGAGATATTGCGGTATACGCGGGTCGCGCATACTGGGTTTCAAAAAGGTCTCTTGCACTAGCATCACGTCGACCTGGTAGGATGTGAGGAATTTTTTGGGATCGGATGCCGTTAGCGTTGTAGAAAGCTAACGACAAGGAGGTGTTTTACTCGGGTGGTGGTAGCCATTGAGCTTAGTCAAGGGCTGCCCTCACCCGAGTAGGTGGTCGTGGCGGGCCAGGACAGCGAGAAGTTGCAGCGGGTGGTTGCTGCAAGCTTTAAATTCGTGGAAGAGAACATAAAGTTCCTCCACGTCAATGTTCTCAGAGAGTTCTGAATAAAACCTCTGCATGTCATCGCCAGGCGGCGCGGGGCGTGTGTGGCGGGCCGATGGTACCGACGGAGGAGGCACGGGCCTCCCCCTGGCAGCACCGGGTGCTTGTTTCGACGCGGTTTGGGGGGGGGGCTCGGGCCTCCTCCAAGGGACGCTGGGTGCAGGGGTAGGCGCGGGCCTTGCCCATGCTGGCGTAAGAGCCAACGCGGATGCGGCTTTCGGAAGCTGCGGGAAGTGTTCGTCGGACCGTAAGGGCGGGGCGCGGGAGGCCGCAGGTCCCGCTCTTATGGTCTGCTGAGCCCTGTGTGGTCTCCTCTTGGGAGCTTTGGGGCATCCGCGATAGTTCGCCGTGTGACCGTACTCTCCGCAGAGTACGCATGCAGGTGGCTCTACTGCGTCTGCTGGCCGCGTGCACTCACGGGTGGCGTGGACGCCTAGACATTTAACGCACCGGGGCGTTGCGTAACAATTACGGGCCGAGTGCCCGTAGAGTTGGTAGTTGTGACACTGCCCTAGGGAGTTGTGCGGGGGTTCGAACCTGATACCGGACAGGCCGTATATTGTGGGGACGCCGAAAATGCGTTTCCCCTCCGGGGTGTTCTCCAAGACGAGGAGGACCATGTCGAAAGGGGTGCGGTCTTTTAAATGCATCCGGTGCACTTCCAAGATCGGGAGCCCTTGCTCCCGACGACGCGGAGGTGTCTCTCCTCGGGGAGAGAGTATGTGTGGAAGGAGATACGCTCCTTCCTCAATATAGTGGTGAGGGTGCGGTAGTCGGCTACCGAGTTCACCTTCACGGCGATTGAATTGGCTCCCGCGTTGGAGCCGCGGTATGATTTGATGCCCTTAGTGAGCATCATCTCCCTAACACGTTCCCACTCCCTTTTTTCCCGGAGGAAAACAGGAGGTGGGGCTTTGACGGTGGGCGGTGCGGGCGCGGTTTTTGAGGACGACGCGGCGGTTGTTGGCGGGGACGCTGTCGGAGCGCGCGCGGTTCGTGGCGGCGACAAGCTCGGTTTTTGGGCTTTTGTTGTTCTATGCTCGCGGGCATGGGCATTTTTGCGCTTCTTGCGCGCGACGACGGTGAAGCCATCGTCTATGGAGTCGGATTCCTCCGATGTGATGTCGCTGGAGTGACGGGGCGCGCTCGGATGGCGTCGGCGATGGCGCCGAGATGGCGTCCATAGGGGACTCGGGAGAGTCCGTAGCTGGCTCGCGGGCCAGCTGACAAATTTTTTCGAATGACTCCGGGTGCTCCTTGAAGAGGAGCCGGAGCTGATGTACCAGGACGGTGAAGTCCATCCTGGTCCTGTGGGGTCGCGGCCCCGGGACGGCGCGTGTAGACGCGCCGCTAGCAAGTCGGTGTCGCTCTTGTAGTCAAAACTACTCAGAGCGACCAAAACACACACAACACAACTGCACTGTGCACTTGCACTACACTAGTGCGTTGGCACAACTGCACTACACAACTGTGATGGGCGACGGGCGAAAATTCGTTCAGACACGCAACTGCACTAAGGAACTCGGCGAGACACTGTTTCGAAGGTTCGGAGCGAACAGACACGTGCGCACTGAGCGGCGTCGAGCGGCGAAGCGCCCGCCCCTTACAAACAAAGTACTTAAATCTTACTTAATTATGAAGGACCAGCTAGCCCTGTAGAGCCACTTGCGATTAACACAGCTTGAGCCACGGAAGCTACAAGTGGTCCTCGGGCCGGGAGGTCCCTCGCAGGCGCTAGATCCGGGTCGCGCCTCTTCTTACTCTGTGGCGGGGGAGCTGTGCGTCGGGGTCATTACGAGTAAGCGCCGCGTTTGCTGCTGTGATGGGGTCATCCGGGTCCAACAGGATGTGTCGTGGTCTTCTTCTGAAACGAGAAAAAGTGTCATTAGTGTCGGGGGTATTAGGGAACTGGTCACTAGCGGATTGGGATGGTGAGGAAGTTTGTCGTAGTACTTCAGGGCGAAGTCCTTGATGCACTTGACAATGGACGAACTGCCATAGAACCATGCCATTGTGTAAATAGTGTTAGAAAGAGACAGATACAGTGCAACAGAGAGCACTCATAATAGATATTATTTCGGGCGGTCGTGCAAACTTTGTTCGACGCAAGACACAACCGCCACTAGTTCTGTGAGCAAATATTGTTTAGTTATTTATTTATTTATTTTCCAAAAGGTACACCAACAGCACAAACAAAAAACTTACAATAGGTATAGGTAACAAAAGGCAAATTTAAGGCGTACCAACAAAACAAAACTATACTAAACAATAAATAACTGAAAGCAAGCAACAAAGATCAAAATCAAAGACATATAAACTGTTATAACTACTTATATCTAAATTATAATATAGATAGGCCATTTTTTGTAAATATTCAGTATTCTTCTGCTCCGGCGAAATAAAGACCATTGTACTAGTACAAACTTGTTTTGGAACCTAGAAACCCTCTCCTCCTCCTTAGCCGAAGGCCCTGCCCACTCAGTGAGACATAACAGCCAGGCCTAATCAAATGCGCGGGTGCTACAGGCCCGTACAGTACACCTCGCGGTTACGGAGGTTCTTGGCGCTTAGCATGCGATGCGCCGTGAGCAGTTGACGAACCCTCCTGTCTAACCCTCCTGTCCTGTCATAAATGACTATGTTTCAATACAATGTTTCAATATAATAATAATAATGAAGCGTAAAATTTTACCTGAGTCCAAATTTAGCAATACCAGCTATTCCTAAATGGTTACATACAGGAGCTCATCGGGGCGAGACAAGCCGACTACTTCACCTGGAACCGATTTATAACCCTAATTATTTCTATGGCAATGGTTTATGATGATGATTCTACACTTCTATGGTTTCCTCTATGTTCAATGGCTCGGCAACTCACTATAATGTGGCAACTAACACGTCTGCTCTCGCCTACGACTCACGCTATAATAACATGCGAATGTGTCTAACAATAAAACAATAATACCATAACACCATGTACGATTTCCTTATCTACTTACAAAACTGATTGATCTCCTTTACTCAACTACACCCAAGTTAGACCCCAGATGGAACACTGCTCTCACCTCTGGGCTAGCAAATTATTAGAATTTTTTGCTCACAGAGCAACAATTAGAACCACAATTAGCACAACATATTATAATTAATAAACAGAGAGAAAGAAACAGTAACAGGAAGAAAGAAAGTAAGAAAAAGAGCTCTACTTAGCATTTTTCTAGTCTAGTTAGTATGTATCCTTAGTAGTACAATTAATACATACCCTATAAACCGCTGAGCCTCCAATAACCCAAGTTATTTCAATCTCCCCTCTAATTTCAATGCAATAAACTGCCTCATCCGGAACCACTAAGACATTTTCCGGGACCTGAAATTTTTTCATTAAATCTGATTACCGGAAGGAGATTCTATATCTATATCTATATCTATATCTATTCTATTCTATTCTATGCTGATATTATATCAACTACATACCTTCCTACATGTTTATTATAAATCAACTACAGTAGCAGTAACTTCTGTCAATATCAAATTCTGAGCGTGTAATGCGAGTTGTACTCGATCAAACGCAGAGCACCTAGAATTGAAGCGGCACTACACGTTGGCCACTAGGTGGCGCTGCTTCATTCCCATTAGTGATGTAGCGGATCGTTGAAAATGTATATCCGCGGATACGGATACCCGATCTTAACTTTCTTACTCAATCGGTGTCGGTGCGCGTGACCTTGAAACGATAGTTTACGCCCGCCACTTGTCGCTTGCATTATAAAAGTGTCAAATGATTGATATTATGAAATGAAAAATTATCTGAATAGAATTTAATAGTTTTTCATTGCTACCTAATCACCTATATATATAGAATTTCATCTATGAATTAAATTAATAAGGTAAAAGATCCACCAAAAAGTAACGGATACGGATCTTTTTTCTCCCTTGGATATCCGCGGATACGGATACGGATATCTGGCATATCACTAATTCCCTTACAACTCGCACAACACACTTTGATCTTAATTTTAAAATTGGTCACAGAATGCTATTACACAAAATAAAAAACATGTCAGTTGTTGGACCGCTTGTCAAAAGTGAAAACTCTTAAAAAAAGTTTATTTTTACGAGGACCTATGTCGCTGCGCTGGCAGATTATATATATTTGCTAGTGTAGGTTTCTTTATGTGTATAACTGCATCTAGCAGTGCAGAAAAAACGAGGCAGACGATGGAGTGAGTTAACCCAGAAAATGCCTATTCACTCAAACATTAAAATGACACATTTGTTGTGTTTTTATATGATTTTTGTCGTGTATGAGCGCACTAAAATAATTTACAAAAGATAGACATGAATTTCGTTCAGAGTGTAATTTTATTCAAACATTATTTTTCTGGATTAAGAAACTGTAATTAAAATTTATAAACTAACCCCTTTCTATTGAGCCCAAACACGCTTAAGTAAATTGCCCAAGGAGTTGGGTGTCCCGCAGGCTACTGATGTTGCAGCATCAGATCAAGGTTACCATGTCATGGAAATACAACCTAACAGTAACAGTAGGTACACCAAATTCATATCAATCAAACCTGTGGAAGTTAGCAAGAAAGTTCAACTTTTAAAATAAATTACAAAGTTGAAATAATTGGAATATTTTTGTCCAATTAGGTAGTACTTCCAGTTGAACTTTGTGGAATAGAGGAAATCCATTTGTCAACTAGGAAATGGGCTTATGGTCTTCAAACGCATGAACTGATCTTCATAAATTATATCTAAAAACCATCTCAATCTGTCATCTTTCAAAGAAAAAAATTGGTCCATCCGATTGGATGCTACGATTCCACAGACAATCAATCAATTCATTTATAGAAGTTTCATATAATAGTATTCTATTAGGAAGGTAAAATTGGTGTTAACATTTTTTTTTAAGATACATAAAATAAAATAAAATACCTACATATAAATTAAATAAAATAAAAATCTGTCCTTGAGTTAAAGTTAAATTATTCTTCATAAGGTACATGAAGAATAGTTTAACATAGTATTATTTGTTACAAAAGTTTCTAAATAAGATATAGGTACTTACCTACTACCCCACTTTTATTATCAAAAATATTCAATGTGTATAATAGGTATCCAGAAGTTGCTTATTAACCAATGTGTACCATTGCATTTAATTATTTTATTTTATTTTTTAAATTTGCATAATGTGATCAGTCCTAGGACTATGACCTTTGTGTTTATAAGTGTCAAGGAACCCCCTAAAAACAATGTTTGAAATGTATACTCACCAGTAAGTGAGATGATCAATTATATCTTGAGAGGGTGTTGCCCGCTCATGTAGTAATATATTCATGCTGCGAAGTCCTGTGAGTTTATCTTCTTTGGCTCAGGTCGCATACGAACAATTCCATCACACCCGAGAAGAAGTCCACCAACAGAAGCTTCGAGTACCTCAGATCTTCATTGTGGAAGTAATTGTTAAGTATAAAGACTATCTTGTATGATGATAAAATGACTGTAGTGATGAAAGTATCATGGTTTCAAAATTTATTTTTAATAACTCAAAATTAAAAATAGCCTTTCAAAATAAAATATTAAAAAACTGCCAAGTGTGGCATGCTTCATATCTTGAATCGGATTAGAAAAGAGCTCATTACCCCATCCCTTATGTATCCCAAATCCTTGTGTCGGCAGCACACTTGCAGAATCCATGGGCGTTGCTTGTGTTACACACCTTAACTACTCAACCTATTATCGTGAATCGAAACAATTTTATTTAGGTAGGTACTTACGTTTTTTCCACATCTCTCAAAATTTCTTTCGTCGTCCAATTTTCAGAATGCAAGACAAGAAACGTAGGTGTATATTGCTCGCAGAGTACTTGAATGTGATTTGAGGCATGATTGGAATCCAGGTGCTGCTGTAAAACACCGACACAAGTTGGAACACGCATTCATGTATTCATGGTTGGAGAAACGGAATTTGGAAAAAAATATTTTGGTATTGCGTTTCCATCTACTTATCCTAATATTTGCTGAACCGACCGACTAAAATTTATTTGCTCCGTGAGTGATTGTGACACATTATAAAATAAACATAATTATGAACAGACTTTGACAATACCTTTGACGTTGACAGACAAAATTATGTTCTAAAATCAACCAAAAGCCTTTGGCACCAGCGTCAAAATCAAATGATTAGATTGGTACAGTGGTAGATAACTCCATAAAGGGAACAAGGACAGATCGTAACTTTAAAATTATGTCTTAAAAAGATGCCATAAAGTTTCTTTTGTAATGACGACAAATAAAATGTCATTGATACGCTGTAGCCATTGGTTGTATAAAAAGGCGGTGCAGACCAAATCCTATTTATTCTCCATATGTGAACTGGGAGGGCGGGTGGGCTAAAGCACGTCAAACATAGCGGTTATCGCTTTAGGCCAATAGCAGGTCGTTCCCTGTTTGATTGTTTTTTGTCACTCTCTAGTCGTATCGCCGTCTCTGTCGCTCGCTCCCCAGTTGATTCGACTCTCTCTCTGGGTGGATGAGATGTGATGAGAAGCTTATAATTAATTAATTTATTATGTATTTATTTTTAGGTGGGTATAGATCATAGCATAGCCGACATAGATCCTACTTTAGTTACAATGTACCTATTTGTTTAATTTTTAATTATAAATAATTATGTAGATAATGCTCTCGGCTAGTAGGTATGTAAGTATTTGTAATTTATTGATTCGCTAATAAATTAAATAGGTAGGATACCTACATATAGTGTAATGTTATCGACTTATATTATTGGTTATTATAATGTGTTTGAATAAAAATGGGAAACATATGTTAGCCCTTAAAAGGGCTGTTAGGTGCGGCGCGCCGCCGTAACCGTCGACCACCTTTGTGTCGGTCGTCGACGGTCGCCGAAGTAAGTGTTGAGGTAATGTTTCAACGTACGAGGAACGTGCTCACTTCTTGGAGGCAGCTGCACCGCCGGACCTCTTGCCGGCGGTTTTGGCCGCTGTAGCCTTCTTCGGTTTCGGCGCCTTCGGCTTCTTGGTGGGAGGTTTAGCAGTTTTCTTTGCTTTCGGTGCGGCGCTCTTGGAAGACTTCGCCGGGGCGGAGGCCCTCTTCGTCGCGGCGGGCTTCTTTTTGGCGGCCGCTGCCTTCTTGTCCTTGGCGGCTCCGGAGGATTTGGCCGGTGAGGAGGCGGAAGCTGCGACACCCTTCTTACCCTTGCCGGCTGCCGTCGCGGCGCCAGCCCTCTTGCCGCCCTTACCGACCGACGAAGATCTCGCGCCGCCCGCCGTTTTGGAGGTCGCCGTAGTCGGTTTCTTGGAGCTTGTAGACTTGGACTCCAGTTTGAAGGATCCAGAGGCCCCCTTACCTTTGGTCTGAATCAGCGCACCGGATTCGACGGCGCTCTTGAGATACTTCCTAATGAACGGCGCCAACTTCTCGGCGTCCACTTTGTACTGAGCGGCTATATATTTTTTAATGGCTTGCAACGAAGATCCGCTGCGTTCCTTAAGCTCCTTGATAGCGCTATTCACCATTTCAGATGTTTTCGGATGAGTCGGCTTCGCTTTAGGCTTCTTCGCAGCACCAGCACCACCGCCGGCCGAAGATTTTGGCTTCTTCGCTGGCGTAGCGGGCGCGGAACTCTCGGAGGCGACGGCTGTATCTGCCATGACGATCGACGATCGGTAAGTAAAATCACTAACTAACAAAACAAGCAAACACCAAGCACAAAATTAATTATGTAATTATGTATATTATGTATTAAATATAATGTATAACGTTCAATTTCAAACGAACGGAACGGAACGGTCAAGTTGTTTATTTATTTGTTGAAAACGCAAAAATTTCGTCGACTAGATGGCGACACCGGTATGTGGATTGTACGGTGACCGTAATGACGTCCGCGGTGCCTCGAGAAGTTTTCTTGTATGTGCATTACGAACTTTTCACTAACATACATCTAATAAAATATAGTTTTTTACCTAACTTATAAGCATTTAAAATGTCCACATTCGACAGTTGAAACAGTATGAGTCTATCTATAGTTATATACTATCGAATATTGCATTGAACCGCGTCTAATCTGTGAATAAACTTTTATATTGTGCATCGTTTACGTCGCGTAAGCGGGGTCCGATTCAAAAGTGATTTTTCTTTATAAAACATTGATTTTCTTAAACTTTATCTATTTACACACATTCATCAATATATCGTTTTTATAATGTAACAAAAATTTAAACTATCAACTGTCTTTAATCGACCACAATAGCGTTCGTAATGTTGACTGACGTAAAACATCCACCCCTATTGGTAACACTTTTTGGACGTATACGATCGGTGTGGAGGCTATTTTGTTACATAAATTAATTTATATAATATTTTAGAACATAAATTTATAATATTTCATAATTATAACATTCCAGTGATACACATAAAAGGAGATAACACCCATAAGCACCATTACAATGGCGGTACGCAAGAGCGCGACCGAACTGAACTTCGACGGACGTAATTACCATGTATTGTACATCAATATTTATTGTGTTACTACTAAACTAACTAATAAACGACAGACTCGATTACATCGGCATTTGTAGAGAATTCTTAAAAATAATCAGTCTATCCACTATGTATACTACTACGCTACTCTAATAATTAATTTGGTTGTCAAAATGTACATCAGTAAGGTACCTATCGGTAATGTCATTTTACATTAAATGAAAGCGCGACGAAAGTTTCAAGTTATCTTATCTTAAAATAATAAAAGAATAAAGAATGTTATTATCATTGGAAATATTTGCGGCCCTGAAAAGGGCCTTTTAATTGTAACAATATTGCTGGTAAACAACTTATATTGCTGTTTAACCACCGAAACCGTACAAAGTGCGTCCCTGACGTTTGAGCGCGTAGACGACGTCCATAGCTGTTACAGTTTTCCTCTTGGCGTGTTCGGTGTACGTGACCGCGTCCCTGATAACGTTCTCGAGGAACACCTTCAAAACACCACGAGTTTCTTCATAGATCAAGCCAGATATACGCTTCACGCCACCCCTGCGAGCCAAACGACGAATAGCCGGTTTCGTGATACCTTGGATGTTATCGCGAAGAACTTTTCTGTGACGTTTTGCGCCACCTTTTCCCAAACCTTTGCCTCCCTTTCCGCGACCGGTCATCTTTCCGATATATTGACGAAGAAACGAAATATAACGAACAGCACAGCTCGAGTTCCGCTGTAATAATGGTCGAAAATACACATTTTCACATCTATTTATTGACTCACGCTCTCCCCTCCATTTAAGTGAGTGGAGGGGGTTATTGAACTAGATTATAATTTTATTTTTTATGTTTTTTATTTTTCTTTTATTTTTTTTTTTATTTTTTTCATTACGCACTAAAACTCCAAAGAAGACCGCGAGGAAGTTTGTCGCAGTACTTCAGGGCGAAGTCCTTGATTCACTTGACAATGGAGGGAAGGTTTATGTCGTGATGGAGGTCAACATTGCGAATCTTCGCAGGAATCGGTTTTGGACTGTTTGGAGTGATTTGATGTGGGTGCGGGCAGCGTGGTAAAAGGCAACGCTAGCGTACATCATGATTGGCCTGATGCATACTTGCACTCCGCTTGCTTATGAGGCACGTCAGGCGACCCAGGACGAACGCTGCCCTAATGTCCCTGACACGCTTTATGTGAAACTTCGGTCGAGTGTGACGCCGAGGTATTTGATCTGATGGACCCAAGGGATAACGCGGCTCTGGAGGGTGATTTGGCCGAGTGAAGCTCGGTCAATGTCTATAGCGTTCGGAGTGCTGGGAGTTTGAAGCAAAGGCCCCCCCGGGTAAAGTACATTGCTGCACTTATCTCGGGATTCACCTCAATTCTCCACATTTTGTGGAACCAATTAGGAAGTCTCGGTGTCGGTGGGAGAAAGTTTAACGTTATTTATCCTTCACGTAATAAATACATTCTTAATAGTTATTTTTTATCTTACGATAATTTCGAATAGTTATGTCAGGTGGGGTGGCTAGGATAGGTAGATGATAGTATTTAATATAACATCACAAGTTAATATAAAGTCCATAGGTAAAATCGTGATATCTGTATCAATTTATGAGGAGAAATATGTGGCCCTGAGAAGGGCCTTTTTAAATAGATAATTATACACAACACAAACGTGAAAGGTTGTTGTATAATAAAATTTAAGCACGTTCACCGCGAATTCTGCGAGCGAGCTGTATATCCTTCGGCATAATGGTGACACGCTTCGCGTGGATAGCGCACAGATTTGTGTCTTCAAACAAACCAACCAGGTAAGCTTCGCTGGCCTCCTGCAACGCCATTACGGCCGAACTCTGGAAACGAAGATCAGTCTTGAAATCCTGCGCTATCTCACGGACGAGACGCTGGAAGGGCAGCTTGCGAATCAACAACTCTGTACTCTTTTGATAGCGACGGATCTCACGAAGCGCTACGGTGCCGGGACGATAACGATGGGGCTTCTTCACGCCACCGGTCGCCGGTGCACTCTTGCGCGCGGCCTTCGTTGCCAATTGTTTCCTCGGAGCTTTGCCACCGGTCGACTTGCGGGCAGTTTGTTTAGTACGCGCCATTTTAATTAACTAAACAAAGGATTGAACCGAACGACGAACAGACACAACCAAACACCGAGGGGTCTATAGAGAGAATGATGCAAAAATTTTTTTTACCCGCCCCTTATACCTCCTTTATATAGACAATTTGTGATGCTCTATCTCCCTCTAACAGTATATCTATCTCATCTTAATTATTTTTTTACAACGTTCAATCTCTACTTGTCTAAAGGTAATAAACGCGGGTTTTTATTGAGTGCTAGTAACAATCCCACACAACCATGTAAATAAAAACAGTCCAGAGTCCAGAGTTTGTCCCTTAATGAAGGTACCTTATGAAGGTTTTCCGTCAAAAAAAAAAAAAAAAACCTAAGTGAACATAGCTCCTTCTTCAATTAACAAAAGTAAAATTTTCTAAACTTTTTGTTTTTTAAAATTAACTGTACATAATACATTTTTCAATTTTCTAAAAATGAGTGTACAATATAATTAAAGAGTATTGTAACTATAATAATAACTAAATACAATATTTTAACATTTAGAAGACGCATACTATAGAAATATACATTTAATAATTTAATCGTTGAATATATATGTAATTATGTAGTTTTTAGTAAACAGTTACATACAAATCGTATTGTATGTATTATAACATTAATTGTTATCAATTTTCTTCTTCTTCTTCTTAATTGGAATTTGGAATGAATTTGTGGCCCTTAAAAGGGCCGTTGTAACAATTATTATAATTATATAACAATCGTGAGAGTTCTTCACTTGGAGCTGGTGTACTTGGTGACGGCTTTAGTGCCTTCGCTCACTGCGTGCTTGGCGAGTTCACCCGGCAGCAAGAGTCTCACAGAAGTCTGCACCTCTCGCGATGTGATCGTCGAACGCTTGTTGTAGTGGGCGAGACGGGAAGCCTCAGCCGCGATACGTTCGAAGATGTCGTTCACGAAGGAGTTCATGATAGACATCGCCTTACTGGAGATACCGGTGTCCGGGTGCACTTGCTTCAACACTTTGTAAATGTAGATAGCGTAGCTCTCCTTCCTCTTGTGCTTCTTCTTTTTCTTGTCAGACTTGGATATGTTCTTTTGGGCCTTGCCAGACTTCTTGGCGGCTTTTCCACTTGTCTTCGGCGGCATGATGTGTGTTTATCGTACGGTTCCGGTGAGTTTTTTTTTAAACCCCAAAATGCGTTTTAATAACATCTCTTTTTCAATCGCGCAACTAGTGCCATTGGAGCGATGCGCGCAACCCGCTCGCATCCAATAAACGCATCGGTCACAAATTGCTAGCAAAACATTATTATTATTATTATTATTATCCAAGTATATATTTTTCTTTCTTAGTTTTAAATTTTTTACAATATAAATAAAAAAAAAAAAAACAATAAATATTATAAAAAACTTAAATCTAGAGTTCTGCAAGTAGCGAGGCAAGGCTTATTATTATTATTATTATTTATATTGTTATTATTTATTATTCAAGTATATAATTATTTTCTTTCTTAGATATAAATTTTTTACAATATAAATAAAAATAACTGTCTCATAACCTATGAGCGTGGGTATAGCATGCGATACCAAGGTATAATCTATGTCTCAACTTCGGAGAGGGATCTAAAAGTCATTTCATTTGAAAGTTGTGAATATATGGCGAATTTAGTGCGTCCGAACCTTACAACCAATTAGTACTTAAAGCTAACTTAATTACCGGGGACCACTTGTACCTGCCGTGGTTCAATCAAGCTCAAGCTGCTGCAGTCGCAAGTGGTCCTACAGGGCTAGCCGGTCCCTAATAATTAAGTTAGTTTTTAAGTACTAATTGTTGTTTGTAAGGGCAGGGCGCTTCTCGCCTAACGTTTTCTAAAGTCCCCTAAGGACTGAACCATAATATCCATCTAGAGTTGGAGTTTTAGTAGTGCGGTAGGTAATAATTTCACATAACCTTATAATGCCATTTGCATTGCATGCGGCATATGTAATAAGGTATTTTTTAAAAGTTTCTTCGATCGTAAAAAAATAATAATATTATTTATTTATTTACTATTCATAAATATTAGGCAAATACTTCACTTGGTTGAATTATTATCATGGGAATCGTATTGTGGCCCTTAGAAGGGCCTTTTCAAGTGAATGTAGAGACGACTCGTTTTCTTAAGCCTTCTTCTCGGTCTTCTTTGGCAAAAGCACCGCCTGAATGTTAGGCAGCACACCGCCCTGAGCTATCGTAACACCAGATAGGAGTTTGTTCAACTCTTCGTCGTTACGGATCGCAAGCTGGAGATGTCTAGGTATAATCCTGGTCTTCTTATTGTCGCGTGCGGCGTTACCTGCCAATTCGAGCACTTCAGCCGCTAGATACTCCATAACGGCCGCCAGATAGACCGGTGCACCGGCACCGACGCGCTCAGCGTAGTTACCCTTGCGCAACAATCTGTGTATACGTCCCACGGGAAACTGGAGTCCAGCGCGATTAGAACGCGACTTTGCCTTTCCCTTCACTTTGCCACCTTTGCCGCGTCCGGACATTGTTCGAGTTTATGTTATTTCACTTCTTCGAAACGGAACCAGAGAATGAGAGGTGAAAAATTTTTTTTTTTAGCTCACACTCAATTTCTATAATATATATAAAATTTTGTACACGCAAACGTAGACAGTGTCACGGAGTGAGGTTTTTCGTTTCGACCAATAGCAGGTCGTTCCCTGTTTGATTGTTTTTTGTCACTCTCTAGTCGTATCGCCGTCTCTGTCGCTCGCTCCCCAGTTGATTCGACTCTCTCTCTGGGTGGATGAGATGTGATGAGAAGCTTATAATTAATTAATTTATTATGTATTTATTTTTAGGTGGGTATAGATCATAGCATAGCCGACATAGATCCTACTTTAGTTACAATGTACCTATTTGTTTAATTTTTAATTATAAATAATTATGTAGATAATGCTCTCGGCTAGTAGGTATGTAAGTATTTGTAATTTATTGATTCGCTAATAAATTAAATAGGTAGGATACCTACATATAGTGTAATGTTATCGACTTATATTATTGGTTATTATAATGTGTTTGAATAAAAATGGGAAACATATGTTAGCCCTTAAAAGGGCTGTTAGGTGCGGCGCGCCGCCGTAACCGTCGACCACCTTTGTGTCGGTCGTCGACGGTCGCCGAAGTAAGTGTTGAGGTAATGTTTCAACGTACGAGGAACGTGCTCACTTCTTGGAGGCAGCTGCACCGCCGGACCTCTTGCCGGCGGTTTTGGCCGCTGTAGCCTTCTTCGGTTTCGGCGCCTTCGGCTTCTTGGTGGGAGGTTTAGCAGTTTTCTTTGCTTTCGGTGCGGCGCTCTTGGAAGACTTCGCCGGGGCGGAGGCCCTCTTCGTCGCGGCGGGCTTCTTTTTGGCGGCCGCTGCCTTCTTGTCCTTGGCGGCTCCGGAGGATTTGGCCGGTGAGGAGGCGGAAGCTGCGACACCCTTCTTACCCTTGCCGGCTGCCGTCGCGGCGCCAGCCCTCTTGCCGCCCTTACCGACCGACGAAGATCTCGCGCCGCCCGCCGTTTTGGAGGTCGCCGTAGTCGGTTTCTTGGAGCTTGTAGACTTGGACTCCAGTTTGAAGGATCCAGAGGCCCCCTTACCTTTGGTCTGAATCAGCGCACCGGATTCGACGGCGCTCTTGAGATACTTCCTAATGAACGGCGCCAACTTCTCGGCGTCCACTTTGTACTGAGCGGCTATATATTTTTTAATGGCTTGCAACGAAGATCCGCTGCGTTCCTTAAGCTCCTTGATAGCGCTATTCACCATTTCAGATGTTTTCGGATGAGTCGGCTTCGCTTTAGGCTTCTTCGCAGCACCAGCACCACCGCCGGCCGAAGATTTTGGCTTCTTCGCTGGCGTAGCGGGCGCGGAACTCTCGGAGGCGACGGCTGTATCTGCCATGACGATCGACGATCGGTAAGTAAAATCACTAACTAACAAAACAAGCAAACACCAAGCACAAAATTAATTATGTAATTATGTATATTATGTATTAAATATAATGTATAACGTTCAATTTCAAACGAACGGAACGGAACGGTCAAGTTGTTTATTTATTTGTTGAAAACGCAAAAATTTCGTCGACTAGATGGCGACACCGGTATGTGGATTGTACGGTGACCGTAATGACGTCCGCGGTGCCTCGAGAAGTTTTCTTGTATGTGCATTACGAACTTTTCACTAACATACATCTAATAAAATATAGTTTTTTACCTAACTTATAAGCATTTAAAATGTCCACATTCGACAGTTGAAACAGTATGAGTCTATCTATAGTTATATACTATCGAATATTGCATTGAACCGCGTCTAATCTGTGAATAAACTTTTATATTGTGCATCGTTTACGTCGCGTAAGCGGGGTCCGATTCAAAAGTGATTTTTCTTTATAAAACATTGATTTTCTTAAACTTTATCTATTTACACACATTCATCAATATATCGTTTTTATAATGTAACAAAAATTTAAACTATCAACTGTCTTTAATCGACCACAATAGCGTTCGTAATGTTGACTGACGTAAAACATCCACCCCTATTGGTAACACTTTTTGGACGTATACGATCGGTGTGGAGGCTATTTTGTTACATAAATTAATTTATATAATATTTTAGAACATAAATTTATAATATTTCATAATTATAACATTCCAGTGATACACATAAAAGGAGATAACACCCATAAGCACCATTACAATGGCGGTACGCAAGAGCGCGACCGAACTGAACTTCGACGGACGTAATTACCATGTATTGTACATCAATATTTATTGTGTTACTACTAAACTAACTAATAAACGACAGACTCGATTACATCGGCATTTGTAGAGAATTCTTAAAAATAATCAGTCTATCCACTATGTATACTACTACGCTACTCTAATAATTAATTTGGTTGTCAAAATGTACATCAGTAAGGTACCTATCGGTAATGTCATTTTACATTAAATGAAAGCGCGACGAAAGTTTCAAGTTATCTTATCTTAAAATAATAAAAGAATAAAGAATGTTATTATCATTGGAAATATTTGCGGCCCTGAAAAGGGCCTTTTAATTGTAACAATATTGCTGGTAAACAACTTATATTGCTGTTTAACCACCGAAACCGTACAAAGTGCGTCCCTGACGTTTGAGCGCGTAGACGACGTCCATAGCTGTTACAGTTTTCCTCTTGGCGTGTTCGGTGTACGTGACCGCGTCCCTGATAACGTTCTCGAGGAACACCTTCAAAACACCACGAGTTTCTTCATAGATCAAGCCAGATATACGCTTCACGCCACCCCTGCGAGCCAAACGACGAATAGCCGGTTTCGTGATACCTTGGATGTTATCGCGAAGAACTTTTCTGTGACGTTTTGCGCCACCTTTTCCCAAACCTTTGCCTCCCTTTCCGCGACCGGTCATCTTTCCGATATATTGACGAAGAAACGAAATATAACGAACAGCACAGCTCGAGTTCCGCTGTAATAATGGTCGAAAATACACATTTTCACATCTATTTATTGACTCACGCTCTCCCCTCCATTTAAGTGAGTGGAGGGGGTTATTGAACTAGATTATAATTTTATTTTTTATGTTTTTTATTTTTCTTTTATTTTTTTTTTTATTTTTTTCATTACGCACTAAAACTCCAAAGAAGACCGCGAGGAAGTTTGTCGCAGTACTTCAGGGCGAAGTCCTTGATTCACTTGACAATGGAGGGAAGGTTTATGTCGTGATGGAGGTCAACATTGCGAATCTTCGCAGGAATCGGTTTTGGACTGTTTGGAGTGATTTGATGTGGGTGCGGGCAGCGTGGTAAAAGGCAACGCTAGCGTACATCATGATTGGCCTGATGCATACTTGCACTCCGCTTGCTTATGAGGCACGTCAGGCGACCCAGGACGAACGCTGCCCTAATGTCCCTGACACGCTTTATGTGAAACTTCGGTCGAGTGTGACGCCGAGGTATTTGATCTGATGGACCCAAGGGATAACGCGGCTCTGGAGGGTGATTTGGCCGAGTGAAGCTCGGTCAATGTCTATAGCGTTCGGAGTGCTGGGAGTTTGAAGCAAAGGCCCCCCCGGGTAAAGTACATTGCTGCACTTATCTCGGGATTCACCTCAATTCTCCACATTTTGTGGAACCAATTAGGAAGTCTCGGTGTCGGTGGGAGAAAGTTTAACGTTATTTATCCTTCACGTAATAAATACATTCTTAATAGTTATTTTTTATCTTACGATAATTTCGAATAGTTATGTCAGGTGGGGTGGCTAGGATAGGTAGATGATAGTATTTAATATAACATCACAAGTTAATATAAAGTCCATAGGTAAAATCGTGATATCTGTATCAATTTATGAGGAGAAATATGTGGCCCTGAGAAGGGCCTTTTTAAATAGATAATTATACACAACACAAACGTGAAAGGTTGTTGTATAATAAAATTTAAGCACGTTCACCGCGAATTCTGCGAGCGAGCTGTATATCCTTCGGCATAATGGTGACACGCTTCGCGTGGATAGCGCACAGATTTGTGTCTTCAAACAAACCAACCAGGTAAGCTTCGCTGGCCTCCTGCAACGCCATTACGGCCGAACTCTGGAAACGAAGATCAGTCTTGAAATCCTGCGCTATCTCACGGACGAGACGCTGGAAGGGCAGCTTGCGAATCAACAACTCTGTACTCTTTTGATAGCGACGGATCTCACGAAGCGCTACGGTGCCGGGACGATAACGATGGGGCTTCTTCACGCCACCGGTCGCCGGTGCACTCTTGCGCGCGGCCTTCGTTGCCAATTGTTTCCTCGGAGCTTTGCCACCGGTCGACTTGCGGGCAGTTTGTTTAGTACGCGCCATTTTAATTAACTAAACAAAGGATTGAACCGAACGACGAACAGACACAACCAAACACCGAGGGGTCTATAGAGAGAATGATGCAAAAATTTTTTTTACCCGCCCCTTATACCTCCTTTATATAGACAATTTGTGATGCTCTATCTCCCTCTAACAGTATATCTATCTCATCTTAATTATTTTTTTACAACGTTCAATCTCTACTTGTCTAAAGGTAATAAACGCGGGTTTTTATTGAGTGCTAGTAACAATCCCACACAACCATGTAAATAAAAACAGTCCAGAGTCCAGAGTTTGTCCCTTAATGAAGGTACCTTATGAAGGTTTTCCGTCAAAAAAAAAAAAAAAAACCTAAGTGAACATAGCTCCTTCTTCAATTAACAAAAGTAAAATTTTCTAAACTTTTTGTTTTTTAAAATTAACTGTACATAATACATTTTTCAATTTTCTAAAAATGAGTGTACAATATAATTAAAGAGTATTGTAACTATAATAATAACTAAATACAATATTTTAACATTTAGAAGACGCATACTATAGAAATATACATTTAATAATTTAATCGTTGAATATATATGTAATTATGTAGTTTTTAGTAAACAGTTACATACAAATCGTATTGTATGTATTATAACATTAATTGTTATCAATTTTCTTCTTCTTCTTCTTAATTGGAATTTGGAATGAATTTGTGGCCCTTAAAAGGGCCGTTGTAACAATTATTATAATTATATAACAATCGTGAGAGTTCTTCACTTGGAGCTGGTGTACTTGGTGACGGCTTTAGTGCCTTCGCTCACTGCGTGCTTGGCGAGTTCACCCGGCAGCAAGAGTCTCACAGAAGTCTGCACCTCTCGCGATGTGATCGTCGAACGCTTGTTGTAGTGGGCGAGACGGGAAGCCTCAGCCGCGATACGTTCGAAGATGTCGTTCACGAAGGAGTTCATGATAGACATCGCCTTACTGGAGATACCGGTGTCCGGGTGCACTTGCTTCAACACTTTGTAAATGTAGATAGCGTAGCTCTCCTTCCTCTTGTGCTTCTTCTTTTTCTTGTCAGACTTGGATATGTTCTTTTGGGCCTTGCCAGACTTCTTGGCGGCTTTTCCACTTGTCTTCGGCGGCATGATGTGTGTTTATCGTACGGTTCCGGTGAGTTTTTTTTTAAACCCCAAAATGCGTTTTAATAACATCTCTTTTTCAATCGCGCAACTAGTGCCATTGGAGCGATGCGCGCAACCCGCTCGCATCCAATAAACGCATCGGTCACAAATTGCTAGCAAAACATTATTATTATTATTATTATTATCCAAGTATATATTTTTCTTTCTTAGTTTTAAATTTTTTACAATATAAATAAAAAAAAAAAAAACAATAAATATTATAAAAAACTTAAATCTAGAGTTCTGCAAGTAGCGAGGCAAGGCTTATTATTATTATTATTATTTATATTGTTATTATTTATTATTCAAGTATATAATTATTTTCTTTCTTAGATATAAATTTTTTACAATATAAATAAAAATAACTGTCTCATAACCTATGAGCGTGGGTATAGCATGCGATACCAAGGTATAATCTATGTCTCAACTTCGGAGAGGGATCTAAAAGTCATTTCATTTGAAAGTTGTGAATATATGGCGAATTTAGTGCGTCCGAACCTTACAACCAATTAGTACTTAAAGCTAACTTAATTACCGGGGACCACTTGTACCTGCCGTGGTTCAATCAAGCTCAAGCTGCTGCAGTCGCAAGTGGTCCTACAGGGCTAGCCGGTCCCTAATAATTAAGTTAGTTTTTAAGTACTAATTGTTGTTTGTAAGGGCAGGGCGCTTCTCGCCTAACGTTTTCTAAAGTCCCCTAAGGACTGAACCATAATATCCATCTAGAGTTGGAGTTTTAGTAGTGCGGTAGGTAATAATTTCACATAACCTTATAATGCCATTTGCATTGCATGCGGCATATGTAATAAGGTATTTTTTAAAAGTTTCTTCGATCGTAAAAAAATAATAATATTATTTATTTATTTACTATTCATAAATATTAGGCAAATACTTCACTTGGTTGAATTATTATCATGGGAATCGTATTGTGGCCCTTAGAAGGGCCTTTTCAAGTGAATGTAGAGACGACTCGTTTTCTTAAGCCTTCTTCTCGGTCTTCTTTGGCAAAAGCACCGCCTGAATGTTAGGCAGCACACCGCCCTGAGCTATCGTAACACCAGATAGGAGTTTGTTCAACTCTTCGTCGTTACGGATCGCAAGCTGGAGATGTCTAGGTATAATCCTGGTCTTCTTATTGTCGCGTGCGGCGTTACCTGCCAATTCGAGCACTTCAGCCGCTAGATACTCCATAACGGCCGCCAGATAGACCGGTGCACCGGCACCGACGCGCTCAGCGTAGTTACCCTTGCGCAACAATCTGTGTATACGTCCCACGGGAAACTGGAGTCCAGCGCGATTAGAACGCGACTTTGCCTTTCCCTTCACTTTGCCACCTTTGCCGCGTCCGGACATTGTTCGAGTTTATGTTATTTCACTTCTTCGAAACGGAACCAGAGAATGAGAGGTGAAAAATTTTTTTTTTTAGCTCACACTCAATTTCTATAATATATATAAAATTTTGTACACGCAAACGTAGACAGTGTCACGGAGTGAGGTTTTTCGTTTCGACCAATAGCAGGTCGTTCCCTGTTTGATTGTTTTTTGTCACTCTCTAGTCGTATCGCCGTCTCTGTCGCTCGCTCCCCAGTTGATTCGACTCTCTCTCTGGGTGGATGAGATGTGATGAGAAGCTTATAATTAATTAATTTATTATGTATTTATTTTTAGGTGGGTATAGATCATAGCATAGCCGACATAGATCCTACTTTAGTTACAATGTACCTATTTGTTTAATTTTTAATTATAAATAATTATGTAGATAATGCTCTCGGCTAGTAGGTATGTAAGTATTTGTAATTTATTGATTCGCTAATAAATTAAATAGGTAGGATACCTACATATAGTGTAATGTTATCGACTTATATTATTGGTTATTATAATGTGTTTGAATAAAAATGGGAAACATATGTTAGCCCTTAAAAGGGCTGTTAGGTGCGGCGCGCCGCCGTAACCGTCGACCACCTTTGTGTCGGTCGTCGACGGTCGCCGAAGTAAGTGTTGAGGTAATGTTTCAACGTACGAGGAACGTGCTCACTTCTTGGAGGCAGCTGCACCGCCGGACCTCTTGCCGGCGGTTTTGGCCGCTGTAGCCTTCTTCGGTTTCGGCGCCTTCGGCTTCTTGGTGGGAGGTTTAGCAGTTTTCTTTGCTTTCGGTGCGGCGCTCTTGGAAGACTTCGCCGGGGCGGAGGCCCTCTTCGTCGCGGCGGGCTTCTTTTTGGCGGCCGCTGCCTTCTTGTCCTTGGCGGCTCCGGAGGATTTGGCCGGTGAGGAGGCGGAAGCTGCGACACCCTTCTTACCCTTGCCGGCTGCCGTCGCGGCGCCAGCCCTCTTGCCGCCCTTACCGACCGACGAAGATCTCGCGCCGCCCGCCGTTTTGGAGGTCGCCGTAGTCGGTTTCTTGGAGCTTGTAGACTTGGACTCCAGTTTGAAGGATCCAGAGGCCCCCTTACCTTTGGTCTGAATCAGCGCACCGGATTCGACGGCGCTCTTGAGATACTTCCTAATGAACGGCGCCAACTTCTCGGCGTCCACTTTGTACTGAGCGGCTATATATTTTTTAATGGCTTGCAACGAAGATCCGCTGCGTTCCTTAAGCTCCTTGATAGCGCTATTCACCATTTCAGATGTTTTCGGATGAGTCGGCTTCGCTTTAGGCTTCTTCGCAGCACCAGCACCACCGCCGGCCGAAGATTTTGGCTTCTTCGCTGGCGTAGCGGGCGCGGAACTCTCGGAGGCGACGGCTGTATCTGCCATGACGATCGACGATCGGTAAGTAAAATCACTAACTAACAAAACAAGCAAACACCAAGCACAAAATTAATTATGTAATTATGTATATTATGTATTAAATATAATGTATAACGTTCAATTTCAAACGAACGGAACGGAACGGTCAAGTTGTTTATTTATTTGTTGAAAACGCAAAAATTTCGTCGACTAGATGGCGACACCGGTATGTGGATTGTACGGTGACCGTAATGACGTCCGCGGTGCCTCGAGAAGTTTTCTTGTATGTGCATTACGAACTTTTCACTAACATACATCTAATAAAATATAGTTTTTTACCTAACTTATAAGCATTTAAAATGTCCACATTCGACAGTTGAAACAGTATGAGTCTATCTATAGTTATATACTATCGAATATTGCATTGAACCGCGTCTAATCTGTGAATAAACTTTTATATTGTGCATCGTTTACGTCGCGTAAGCGGGGTCCGATTCAAAAGTGATTTTTCTTTATAAAACATTGATTTTCTTAAACTTTATCTATTTACACACATTCATCAATATATCGTTTTTATAATGTAACAAAAATTTAAACTATCAACTGTCTTTAATCGACCACAATAGCGTTCGTAATGTTGACTGACGTAAAACATCCACCCCTATTGGTAACACTTTTTGGACGTATACGATCGGTGTGGAGGCTATTTTGTTACATAAATTAATTTATATAATATTTTAGAACATAAATTTATAATATTTCATAATTATAACATTCCAGTGATACACATAAAAGGAGATAACACCCATAAGCACCATTACAATGGCGGTACGCAAGAGCGCGACCGAACTGAACTTCGACGGACGTAATTACCATGTATTGTACATCAATATTTATTGTGTTACTACTAAACTAACTAATAAACGACAGACTCGATTACATCGGCATTTGTAGAGAATTCTTAAAAATAATCAGTCTATCCACTATGTATACTACTACGCTACTCTAATAATTAATTTGGTTGTCAAAATGTACATCAGTAAGGTACCTATCGGTAATGTCATTTTACATTAAATGAAAGCGCGACGAAAGTTTCAAGTTATCTTATCTTAAAATAATAAAAGAATAAAGAATGTTATTATCATTGGAAATATTTGCGGCCCTGAAAAGGGCCTTTTAATTGTAACAATATTGCTGGTAAACAACTTATATTGCTGTTTAACCACCGAAACCGTACAAAGTGCGTCCCTGACGTTTGAGCGCGTAGACGACGTCCATAGCTGTTACAGTTTTCCTCTTGGCGTGTTCGGTGTACGTGACCGCGTCCCTGATAACGTTCTCGAGGAACACCTTCAAAACACCACGAGTTTCTTCATAGATCAAGCCAGATATACGCTTCACGCCACCCCTGCGAGCCAAACGACGAATAGCCGGTTTCGTGATACCTTGGATGTTATCGCGAAGAACTTTTCTGTGACGTTTTGCGCCACCTTTTCCCAAACCTTTGCCTCCCTTTCCGCGACCGGTCATCTTTCCGATATATTGACGAAGAAACGAAATATAACGAACAGCACAGCTCGAGTTCCGCTGTAATAATGGTCGAAAATACACATTTTCACATCTATTTATTGACTCACGCTCTCCCCTCCATTTAAGTGAGTGGAGGGGGTTATTGAACTAGATTATAATTTTATTTTTTATGTTTTTTATTTTTCTTTTATTTTTTTTTTTATTTTTTTCATTACGCACTAAAACTCCAAAGAAGACCGCGAGGAAGTTTGTCGCAGTACTTCAGGGCGAAGTCCTTGATTCACTTGACAATGGAGGGAAGGTTTATGTCGTGATGGAGGTCAACATTGCGAATCTTCGCAGGAATCGGTTTTGGACTGTTTGGAGTGATTTGATGTGGGTGCGGGCAGCGTGGTAAAAGGCAACGCTAGCGTACATCATGATTGGCCTGATGCATACTTGCACTCCGCTTGCTTATGAGGCACGTCAGGCGACCCAGGACGAACGCTGCCCTAATGTCCCTGACACGCTTTATGTGAAACTTCGGTCGAGTGTGACGCCGAGGTATTTGATCTGATGGACCCAAGGGATAACGCGGCTCTGGAGGGTGATTTGGCCGAGTGAAGCTCGGTCAATGTCTATAGCGTTCGGAGTGCTGGGAGTTTGAAGCAAAGGCCCCCCCGGGTAAAGTACATTGCTGCACTTATCTCGGGATTCACCTCAATTCTCCACATTTTGTGGAACCAATTAGGAAGTCTCGGTGTCGGTGGGAGAAAGTTTAACGTTATTTATCCTTCACGTAATAAATACATTCTTAATAGTTATTTTTTATCTTACGATAATTTCGAATAGTTATGTCAGGTGGGGTGGCTAGGATAGGTAGATGATAGTATTTAATATAACATCACAAGTTAATATAAAGTCCATAGGTAAAATCGTGATATCTGTATCAATTTATGAGGAGAAATATGTGGCCCTGAGAAGGGCCTTTTTAAATAGATAATTATACACAACACAAACGTGAAAGGTTGTTGTATAATAAAATTTAAGCACGTTCACCGCGAATTCTGCGAGCGAGCTGTATATCCTTCGGCATAATGGTGACACGCTTCGCGTGGATAGCGCACAGATTTGTGTCTTCAAACAAACCAACCAGGTAAGCTTCGCTGGCCTCCTGCAACGCCATTACGGCCGAACTCTGGAAACGAAGATCAGTCTTGAAATCCTGCGCTATCTCACGGACGAGACGCTGGAAGGGCAGCTTGCGAATCAACAACTCTGTACTCTTTTGATAGCGACGGATCTCACGAAGCGCTACGGTGCCGGGACGATAACGATGGGGCTTCTTCACGCCACCGGTCGCCGGTGCACTCTTGCGCGCGGCCTTCGTTGCCAATTGTTTCCTCGGAGCTTTGCCACCGGTCGACTTGCGGGCAGTTTGTTTAGTACGCGCCATTTTAATTAACTAAACAAAGGATTGAACCGAACGACGAACAGACACAACCAAACACCGAGGGGTCTATAGAGAGAATGATGCAAAAATTTTTTTTACCCGCCCCTTATACCTCCTTTATATAGACAATTTGTGATGCTCTATCTCCCTCTAACAGTATATCTATCTCATCTTAATTATTTTTTTACAACGTTCAATCTCTACTTGTCTAAAGGTAATAAACGCGGGTTTTTATTGAGTGCTAGTAACAATCCCACACAACCATGTAAATAAAAACAGTCCAGAGTCCAGAGTTTGTCCCTTAATGAAGGTACCTTATGAAGGTTTTCCGTCAAAAAAAAAAAAAAAAACCTAAGTGAACATAGCTCCTTCTTCAATTAACAAAAGTAAAATTTTCTAAACTTTTTGTTTTTTAAAATTAACTGTACATAATACATTTTTCAATTTTCTAAAAATGAGTGTACAATATAATTAAAGAGTATTGTAACTATAATAATAACTAAATACAATATTTTAACATTTAGAAGACGCATACTATAGAAATATACATTTAATAATTTAATCGTTGAATATATATGTAATTATGTAGTTTTTAGTAAACAGTTACATACAAATCGTATTGTATGTATTATAACATTAATTGTTATCAATTTTCTTCTTCTTCTTCTTAATTGGAATTTGGAATGAATTTGTGGCCCTTAAAAGGGCCGTTGTAACAATTATTATAATTATATAACAATCGTGAGAGTTCTTCACTTGGAGCTGGTGTACTTGGTGACGGCTTTAGTGCCTTCGCTCACTGCGTGCTTGGCGAGTTCACCCGGCAGCAAGAGTCTCACAGAAGTCTGCACCTCTCGCGATGTGATCGTCGAACGCTTGTTGTAGTGGGCGAGACGGGAAGCCTCAGCCGCGATACGTTCGAAGATGTCGTTCACGAAGGAGTTCATGATAGACATCGCCTTACTGGAGATACCGGTGTCCGGGTGCACTTGCTTCAACACTTTGTAAATGTAGATAGCGTAGCTCTCCTTCCTCTTGTGCTTCTTCTTTTTCTTGTCAGACTTGGATATGTTCTTTTGGGCCTTGCCAGACTTCTTGGCGGCTTTTCCACTTGTCTTCGGCGGCATGATGTGTGTTTATCGTACGGTTCCGGTGAGTTTTTTTTTAAACCCCAAAATGCGTTTTAATAACATCTCTTTTTCAATCGCGCAACTAGTGCCATTGGAGCGATGCGCGCAACCCGCTCGCATCCAATAAACGCATCGGTCACAAATTGCTAGCAAAACATTATTATTATTATTATTATTATCCAAGTATATATTTTTCTTTCTTAGTTTTAAATTTTTTACAATATAAATAAAAAAAAAAAAAACAATAAATATTATAAAAAACTTAAATCTAGAGTTCTGCAAGTAGCGAGGCAAGGCTTATTATTATTATTATTATTTATATTGTTATTATTTATTATTCAAGTATATAATTATTTTCTTTCTTAGATATAAATTTTTTACAATATAAATAAAAATAACTGTCTCATAACCTATGAGCGTGGGTATAGCATGCGATACCAAGGTATAATCTATGTCTCAACTTCGGAGAGGGATCTAAAAGTCATTTCATTTGAAAGTTGTGAATATATGGCGAATTTAGTGCGTCCGAACCTTACAACCAATTAGTACTTAAAGCTAACTTAATTACCGGGGACCACTTGTACCTGCCGTGGTTCAATCAAGCTCAAGCTGCTGCAGTCGCAAGTGGTCCTACAGGGCTAGCCGGTCCCTAATAATTAAGTTAGTTTTTAAGTACTAATTGTTGTTTGTAAGGGCAGGGCGCTTCTCGCCTAACGTTTTCTAAAGTCCCCTAAGGACTGAACCATAATATCCATCTAGAGTTGGAGTTTTAGTAGTGCGGTAGGTAATAATTTCACATAACCTTATAATGCCATTTGCATTGCATGCGGCATATGTAATAAGGTATTTTTTAAAAGTTTCTTCGATCGTAAAAAAATAATAATATTATTTATTTATTTACTATTCATAAATATTAGGCAAATACTTCACTTGGTTGAATTATTATCATGGGAATCGTATTGTGGCCCTTAGAAGGGCCTTTTCAAGTGAATGTAGAGACGACTCGTTTTCTTAAGCCTTCTTCTCGGTCTTCTTTGGCAAAAGCACCGCCTGAATGTTAGGCAGCACACCGCCCTGAGCTATCGTAACACCAGATAGGAGTTTGTTCAACTCTTCGTCGTTACGGATCGCAAGCTGGAGATGTCTAGGTATAATCCTGGTCTTCTTATTGTCGCGTGCGGCGTTACCTGCCAATTCGAGCACTTCAGCCGCTAGATACTCCATAACGGCCGCCAGATAGACCGGTGCACCGGCACCGACGCGCTCAGCGTAGTTACCCTTGCGCAACAATCTGTGTATACGTCCCACGGGAAACTGGAGTCCAGCGCGATTAGAACGCGACTTTGCCTTTCCCTTCACTTTGCCACCTTTGCCGCGTCCGGACATTGTTCGAGTTTATGTTATTTCACTTCTTCGAAACGGAACCAGAGAATGAGAGGTGAAAAATTTTTTTTTTTAGCTCACACTCAATTTCTATAATATATATAAAATTTTGTACACGCAAACGTAGACAGTGTCACGGAGTGAGGTTTTTCGTTTCGACCAATAGCAGGTCGTTCCCTGTTTGATTGTTTTTTGTCACTCTCTAGTCGTATCGCCGTCTCTGTCGCTCGCTCCCCAGTTGATTCGACTCTCTCTCTGGGTGGATGAGATGTGATGAGAAGCTTATAATTAATTAATTTATTATGTATTTATTTTTAGGTGGGTATAGATCATAGCATAGCCGACATAGATCCTACTTTAGTTACAATGTACCTATTTGTTTAATTTTTAATTATAAATAATTATGTAGATAATGCTCTCGGCTAGTAGGTATGTAAGTATTTGTAATTTATTGATTCGCTAATAAATTAAATAGGTAGGATACCTACATATAGTGTAATGTTATCGACTTATATTATTGGTTATTATAATGTGTTTGAATAAAAATGGGAAACATATGTTAGCCCTTAAAAGGGCTGTTAGGTGCGGCGCGCCGCCGTAACCGTCGACCACCTTTGTGTCGGTCGTCGACGGTCGCCGAAGTAAGTGTTGAGGTAATGTTTCAACGTACGAGGAACGTGCTCACTTCTTGGAGGCAGCTGCACCGCCGGACCTCTTGCCGGCGGTTTTGGCCGCTGTAGCCTTCTTCGGTTTCGGCGCCTTCGGCTTCTTGGTGGGAGGTTTAGCAGTTTTCTTTGCTTTCGGTGCGGCGCTCTTGGAAGACTTCGCCGGGGCGGAGGCCCTCTTCGTCGCGGCGGGCTTCTTTTTGGCGGCCGCTGCCTTCTTGTCCTTGGCGGCTCCGGAGGATTTGGCCGGTGAGGAGGCGGAAGCTGCGACACCCTTCTTACCCTTGCCGGCTGCCGTCGCGGCGCCAGCCCTCTTGCCGCCCTTACCGACCGACGAAGATCTCGCGCCGCCCGCCGTTTTGGAGGTCGCCGTAGTCGGTTTCTTGGAGCTTGTAGACTTGGACTCCAGTTTGAAGGATCCAGAGGCCCCCTTACCTTTGGTCTGAATCAGCGCACCGGATTCGACGGCGCTCTTGAGATACTTCCTAATGAACGGCGCCAACTTCTCGGCGTCCACTTTGTACTGAGCGGCTATATATTTTTTAATGGCTTGCAACGAAGATCCGCTGCGTTCCTTAAGCTCCTTGATAGCGCTATTCACCATTTCAGATGTTTTCGGATGAGTCGGCTTCGCTTTAGGCTTCTTCGCAGCACCAGCACCACCGCCGGCCGAAGATTTTGGCTTCTTCGCTGGCGTAGCGGGCGCGGAACTCTCGGAGGCGACGGCTGTATCTGCCATGACGATCGACGATCGGTAAGTAAAATCACTAACTAACAAAACAAGCAAACACCAAGCACAAAATTAATTATGTAATTATGTATATTATGTATTAAATATAATGTATAACGTTCAATTTCAAACGAACGGAACGGAACGGTCAAGTTGTTTATTTATTTGTTGAAAACGCAAAAATTTCGTCGACTAGATGGCGACACCGGTATGTGGATTGTACGGTGACCGTAATGACGTCCGCGGTGCCTCGAGAAGTTTTCTTGTATGTGCATTACGAACTTTTCACTAACATACATCTAATAAAATATAGTTTTTTACCTAACTTATAAGCATTTAAAATGTCCACATTCGACAGTTGAAACAGTATGAGTCTATCTATAGTTATATACTATCGAATATTGCATTGAACCGCGTCTAATCTGTGAATAAACTTTTATATTGTGCATCGTTTACGTCGCGTAAGCGGGGTCCGATTCAAAAGTGATTTTTCTTTATAAAACATTGATTTTCTTAAACTTTATCTATTTACACACATTCATCAATATATCGTTTTTATAATGTAACAAAAATTTAAACTATCAACTGTCTTTAATCGACCACAATAGCGTTCGTAATGTTGACTGACGTAAAACATCCACCCCTATTGGTAACACTTTTTGGACGTATACGATCGGTGTGGAGGCTATTTTGTTACATAAATTAATTTATATAATATTTTAGAACATAAATTTATAATATTTCATAATTATAACATTCCAGTGATACACATAAAAGGAGATAACACCCATAAGCACCATTACAATGGCGGTACGCAAGAGCGCGACCGAACTGAACTTCGACGGACGTAATTACCATGTATTGTACATCAATATTTATTGTGTTACTACTAAACTAACTAATAAACGACAGACTCGATTACATCGGCATTTGTAGAGAATTCTTAAAAATAATCAGTCTATCCACTATGTATACTACTACGCTACTCTAATAATTAATTTGGTTGTCAAAATGTACATCAGTAAGGTACCTATCGGTAATGTCATTTTACATTAAATGAAAGCGCGACGAAAGTTTCAAGTTATCTTATCTTAAAATAATAAAAGAATAAAGAATGTTATTATCATTGGAAATATTTGCGGCCCTGAAAAGGGCCTTTTAATTGTAACAATATTGCTGGTAAACAACTTATATTGCTGTTTAACCACCGAAACCGTACAAAGTGCGTCCCTGACGTTTGAGCGCGTAGACGACGTCCATAGCTGTTACAGTTTTCCTCTTGGCGTGTTCGGTGTACGTGACCGCGTCCCTGATAACGTTCTCGAGGAACACCTTCAAAACACCACGAGTTTCTTCATAGATCAAGCCAGATATACGCTTCACGCCACCCCTGCGAGCCAAACGACGAATAGCCGGTTTCGTGATACCTTGGATGTTATCGCGAAGAACTTTTCTGTGACGTTTTGCGCCACCTTTTCCCAAACCTTTGCCTCCCTTTCCGCGACCGGTCATCTTTCCGATATATTGACGAAGAAACGAAATATAACGAACAGCACAGCTCGAGTTCCGCTGTAATAATGGTCGAAAATACACATTTTCACATCTATTTATTGACTCACGCTCTCCCCTCCATTTAAGTGAGTGGAGGGGGTTATTGAACTAGATTATAATTTTATTTTTTATGTTTTTTATTTTTCTTTTATTTTTTTTTTTATTTTTTTCATTACGCACTAAAACTCCAAAGAAGACCGCGAGGAAGTTTGTCGCAGTACTTCAGGGCGAAGTCCTTGATTCACTTGACAATGGAGGGAAGGTTTATGTCGTGATGGAGGTCAACATTGCGAATCTTCGCAGGAATCGGTTTTGGACTGTTTGGAGTGATTTGATGTGGGTGCGGGCAGCGTGGTAAAAGGCAACGCTAGCGTACATCATGATTGGCCTGATGCATACTTGCACTCCGCTTGCTTATGAGGCACGTCAGGCGACCCAGGACGAACGCTGCCCTAATGTCCCTGACACGCTTTATGTGAAACTTCGGTCGAGTGTGACGCCGAGGTATTTGATCTGATGGACCCAAGGGATAACGCGGCTCTGGAGGGTGATTTGGCCGAGTGAAGCTCGGTCAATGTCTATAGCGTTCGGAGTGCTGGGAGTTTGAAGCAAAGGCCCCCCCGGGTAAAGTACATTGCTGCACTTATCTCGGGATTCACCTCAATTCTCCACATTTTGTGGAACCAATTAGGAAGTCTCGGTGTCGGTGGGAGAAAGTTTAACGTTATTTATCCTTCACGTAATAAATACATTCTTAATAGTTATTTTTTATCTTACGATAATTTCGAATAGTTATGTCAGGTGGGGTGGCTAGGATAGGTAGATGATAGTATTTAATATAACATCACAAGTTAATATAAAGTCCATAGGTAAAATCGTGATATCTGTATCAATTTATGAGGAGAAATATGTGGCCCTGAGAAGGGCCTTTTTAAATAGATAATTATACACAACACAAACGTGAAAGGTTGTTGTATAATAAAATTTAAGCACGTTCACCGCGAATTCTGCGAGCGAGCTGTATATCCTTCGGCATAATGGTGACACGCTTCGCGTGGATAGCGCACAGATTTGTGTCTTCAAACAAACCAACCAGGTAAGCTTCGCTGGCCTCCTGCAACGCCATTACGGCCGAACTCTGGAAACGAAGATCAGTCTTGAAATCCTGCGCTATCTCACGGACGAGACGCTGGAAGGGCAGCTTGCGAATCAACAACTCTGTACTCTTTTGATAGCGACGGATCTCACGAAGCGCTACGGTGCCGGGACGATAACGATGGGGCTTCTTCACGCCACCGGTCGCCGGTGCACTCTTGCGCGCGGCCTTCGTTGCCAATTGTTTCCTCGGAGCTTTGCCACCGGTCGACTTGCGGGCAGTTTGTTTAGTACGCGCCATTTTAATTAACTAAACAAAGGATTGAACCGAACGACGAACAGACACAACCAAACACCGAGGGGTCTATAGAGAGAATGATGCAAAAATTTTTTTTACCCGCCCCTTATACCTCCTTTATATAGACAATTTGTGATGCTCTATCTCCCTCTAACAGTATATCTATCTCATCTTAATTATTTTTTTACAACGTTCAATCTCTACTTGTCTAAAGGTAATAAACGCGGGTTTTTATTGAGTGCTAGTAACAATCCCACACAACCATGTAAATAAAAACAGTCCAGAGTCCAGAGTTTGTCCCTTAATGAAGGTACCTTATGAAGGTTTTCCGTCAAAAAAAAAAAAAAAAACCTAAGTGAACATAGCTCCTTCTTCAATTAACAAAAGTAAAATTTTCTAAACTTTTTGTTTTTTAAAATTAACTGTACATAATACATTTTTCAATTTTCTAAAAATGAGTGTACAATATAATTAAAGAGTATTGTAACTATAATAATAACTAAATACAATATTTTAACATTTAGAAGACGCATACTATAGAAATATACATTTAATAATTTAATCGTTGAATATATATGTAATTATGTAGTTTTTAGTAAACAGTTACATACAAATCGTATTGTATGTATTATAACATTAATTGTTATCAATTTTCTTCTTCTTCTTCTTAATTGGAATTTGGAATGAATTTGTGGCCCTTAAAAGGGCCGTTGTAACAATTATTATAATTATATAACAATCGTGAGAGTTCTTCACTTGGAGCTGGTGTACTTGGTGACGGCTTTAGTGCCTTCGCTCACTGCGTGCTTGGCGAGTTCACCCGGCAGCAAGAGTCTCACAGAAGTCTGCACCTCTCGCGATGTGATCGTCGAACGCTTGTTGTAGTGGGCGAGACGGGAAGCCTCAGCCGCGATACGTTCGAAGATGTCGTTCACGAAGGAGTTCATGATAGACATCGCCTTACTGGAGATACCGGTGTCCGGGTGCACTTGCTTCAACACTTTGTAAATGTAGATAGCGTAGCTCTCCTTCCTCTTGTGCTTCTTCTTTTTCTTGTCAGACTTGGATATGTTCTTTTGGGCCTTGCCAGACTTCTTGGCGGCTTTTCCACTTGTCTTCGGCGGCATGATGTGTGTTTATCGTACGGTTCCGGTGAGTTTTTTTTTAAACCCCAAAATGCGTTTTAATAACATCTCTTTTTCAATCGCGCAACTAGTGCCATTGGAGCGATGCGCGCAACCCGCTCGCATCCAATAAACGCATCGGTCACAAATTGCTAGCAAAACATTATTATTATTATTATTATTATCCAAGTATATATTTTTCTTTCTTAGTTTTAAATTTTTTACAATATAAATAAAAAAAAAAAAAACAATAAATATTATAAAAAACTTAAATCTAGAGTTCTGCAAGTAGCGAGGCAAGGCTTATTATTATTATTATTATTTATATTGTTATTATTTATTATTCAAGTATATAATTATTTTCTTTCTTAGATATAAATTTTTTACAATATAAATAAAAATAACTGTCTCATAACCTATGAGCGTGGGTATAGCATGCGATACCAAGGTATAATCTATGTCTCAACTTCGGAGAGGGATCTAAAAGTCATTTCATTTGAAAGTTGTGAATATATGGCGAATTTAGTGCGTCCGAACCTTACAACCAATTAGTACTTAAAGCTAACTTAATTACCGGGGACCACTTGTACCTGCCGTGGTTCAATCAAGCTCAAGCTGCTGCAGTCGCAAGTGGTCCTACAGGGCTAGCCGGTCCCTAATAATTAAGTTAGTTTTTAAGTACTAATTGTTGTTTGTAAGGGCAGGGCGCTTCTCGCCTAACGTTTTCTAAAGTCCCCTAAGGACTGAACCATAATATCCATCTAGAGTTGGAGTTTTAGTAGTGCGGTAGGTAATAATTTCACATAACCTTATAATGCCATTTGCATTGCATGCGGCATATGTAATAAGGTATTTTTTAAAAGTTTCTTCGATCGTAAAAAAATAATAATATTATTTATTTATTTACTATTCATAAATATTAGGCAAATACTTCACTTGGTTGAATTATTATCATGGGAATCGTATTGTGGCCCTTAGAAGGGCCTTTTCAAGTGAATGTAGAGACGACTCGTTTTCTTAAGCCTTCTTCTCGGTCTTCTTTGGCAAAAGCACCGCCTGAATGTTAGGCAGCACACCGCCCTGAGCTATCGTAACACCAGATAGGAGTTTGTTCAACTCTTCGTCGTTACGGATCGCAAGCTGGAGATGTCTAGGTATAATCCTGGTCTTCTTATTGTCGCGTGCGGCGTTACCTGCCAATTCGAGCACTTCAGCCGCTAGATACTCCATAACGGCCGCCAGATAGACCGGTGCACCGGCACCGACGCGCTCAGCGTAGTTACCCTTGCGCAACAATCTGTGTATACGTCCCACGGGAAACTGGAGTCCAGCGCGATTAGAACGCGACTTTGCCTTTCCCTTCACTTTGCCACCTTTGCCGCGTCCGGACATTGTTCGAGTTTATGTTATTTCACTTCTTCGAAACGGAACCAGAGAATGAGAGGTGAAAAATTTTTTTTTTTAGCTCACACTCAATTTCTATAATATATATAAAATTTTGTACACGCAAACGTAGACAGTGTCACGGAGTGAGGTTTTTCGTTTCGACCAATAGCAGGTCGTTCCCTGTTTGATTGTTTTTTGTCACTCTCTAGTCGTATCGCCGTCTCTGTCGCTCGCTCCCCAGTTGATTCGACTCTCTCTCTGGGTGGATGAGATGTGATGAGAAGCTTATAATTAATTAATTTATTATGTATTTATTTTTAGGTGGGTATAGATCATAGCATAGCCGACATAGATCCTACTTTAGTTACAATGTACCTATTTGTTTAATTTTTAATTATAAATAATTATGTAGATAATGCTCTCGGCTAGTAGGTATGTAAGTATTTGTAATTTATTGATTCGCTAATAAATTAAATAGGTAGGATACCTACATATAGTGTAATGTTATCGACTTATATTATTGGTTATTATAATGTGTTTGAATAAAAATGGGAAACATATGTTAGCCCTTAAAAGGGCTGTTAGGTGCGGCGCGCCGCCGTAACCGTCGACCACCTTTGTGTCGGTCGTCGACGGTCGCCGAAGTAAGTGTTGAGGTAATGTTTCAACGTACGAGGAACGTGCTCACTTCTTGGAGGCAGCTGCACCGCCGGACCTCTTGCCGGCGGTTTTGGCCGCTGTAGCCTTCTTCGGTTTCGGCGCCTTCGGCTTCTTGGTGGGAGGTTTAGCAGTTTTCTTTGCTTTCGGTGCGGCGCTCTTGGAAGACTTCGCCGGGGCGGAGGCCCTCTTCGTCGCGGCGGGCTTCTTTTTGGCGGCCGCTGCCTTCTTGTCCTTGGCGGCTCCGGAGGATTTGGCCGGTGAGGAGGCGGAAGCTGCGACACCCTTCTTACCCTTGCCGGCTGCCGTCGCGGCGCCAGCCCTCTTGCCGCCCTTACCGACCGACGAAGATCTCGCGCCGCCCGCCGTTTTGGAGGTCGCCGTAGTCGGTTTCTTGGAGCTTGTAGACTTGGACTCCAGTTTGAAGGATCCAGAGGCCCCCTTACCTTTGGTCTGAATCAGCGCACCGGATTCGACGGCGCTCTTGAGATACTTCCTAATGAACGGCGCCAACTTCTCGGCGTCCACTTTGTACTGAGCGGCTATATATTTTTTAATGGCTTGCAACGAAGATCCGCTGCGTTCCTTAAGCTCCTTGATAGCGCTATTCACCATTTCAGATGTTTTCGGATGAGTCGGCTTCGCTTTAGGCTTCTTCGCAGCACCAGCACCACCGCCGGCCGAAGATTTTGGCTTCTTCGCTGGCGTAGCGGGCGCGGAACTCTCGGAGGCGACGGCTGTATCTGCCATGACGATCGACGATCGGTAAGTAAAATCACTAACTAACAAAACAAGCAAACACCAAGCACAAAATTAATTATGTAATTATGTATATTATGTATTAAATATAATGTATAACGTTCAATTTCAAACGAACGGAACGGAACGGTCAAGTTGTTTATTTATTTGTTGAAAACGCAAAAATTTCGTCGACTAGATGGCGACACCGGTATGTGGATTGTACGGTGACCGTAATGACGTCCGCGGTGCCTCGAGAAGTTTTCTTGTATGTGCATTACGAACTTTTCACTAACATACATCTAATAAAATATAGTTTTTTACCTAACTTATAAGCATTTAAAATGTCCACATTCGACAGTTGAAACAGTATGAGTCTATCTATAGTTATATACTATCGAATATTGCATTGAACCGCGTCTAATCTGTGAATAAACTTTTATATTGTGCATCGTTTACGTCGCGTAAGCGGGGTCCGATTCAAAAGTGATTTTTCTTTATAAAACATTGATTTTCTTAAACTTTATCTATTTACACACATTCATCAATATATCGTTTTTATAATGTAACAAAAATTTAAACTATCAACTGTCTTTAATCGACCACAATAGCGTTCGTAATGTTGACTGACGTAAAACATCCACCCCTATTGGTAACACTTTTTGGACGTATACGATCGGTGTGGAGGCTATTTTGTTACATAAATTAATTTATATAATATTTTAGAACATAAATTTATAATATTTCATAATTATAACATTCCAGTGATACACATAAAAGGAGATAACACCCATAAGCACCATTACAATGGCGGTACGCAAGAGCGCGACCGAACTGAACTTCGACGGACGTAATTACCATGTATTGTACATCAATATTTATTGTGTTACTACTAAACTAACTAATAAACGACAGACTCGATTACATCGGCATTTGTAGAGAATTCTTAAAAATAATCAGTCTATCCACTATGTATACTACTACGCTACTCTAATAATTAATTTGGTTGTCAAAATGTACATCAGTAAGGTACCTATCGGTAATGTCATTTTACATTAAATGAAAGCGCGACGAAAGTTTCAAGTTATCTTATCTTAAAATAATAAAAGAATAAAGAATGTTATTATCATTGGAAATATTTGCGGCCCTGAAAAGGGCCTTTTAATTGTAACAATATTGCTGGTAAACAACTTATATTGCTGTTTAACCACCGAAACCGTACAAAGTGCGTCCCTGACGTTTGAGCGCGTAGACGACGTCCATAGCTGTTACAGTTTTCCTCTTGGCGTGTTCGGTGTACGTGACCGCGTCCCTGATAACGTTCTCGAGGAACACCTTCAAAACACCACGAGTTTCTTCATAGATCAAGCCAGATATACGCTTCACGCCACCCCTGCGAGCCAAACGACGAATAGCCGGTTTCGTGATACCTTGGATGTTATCGCGAAGAACTTTTCTGTGACGTTTTGCGCCACCTTTTCCCAAACCTTTGCCTCCCTTTCCGCGACCGGTCATCTTTCCGATATATTGACGAAGAAACGAAATATAACGAACAGCACAGCTCGAGTTCCGCTGTAATAATGGTCGAAAATACACATTTTCACATCTATTTATTGACTCACGCTCTCCCCTCCATTTAAGTGAGTGGAGGGGGTTATTGAACTAGATTATAATTTTATTTTTTATGTTTTTTATTTTTCTTTTATTTTTTTTTTTATTTTTTTCATTACGCACTAAAACTCCAAAGAAGACCGCGAGGAAGTTTGTCGCAGTACTTCAGGGCGAAGTCCTTGATTCACTTGACAATGGAGGGAAGGTTTATGTCGTGATGGAGGTCAACATTGCGAATCTTCGCAGGAATCGGTTTTGGACTGTTTGGAGTGATTTGATGTGGGTGCGGGCAGCGTGGTAAAAGGCAACGCTAGCGTACATCATGATTGGCCTGATGCATACTTGCACTCCGCTTGCTTATGAGGCACGTCAGGCGACCCAGGACGAACGCTGCCCTAATGTCCCTGACACGCTTTATGTGAAACTTCGGTCGAGTGTGACGCCGAGGTATTTGATCTGATGGACCCAAGGGATAACGCGGCTCTGGAGGGTGATTTGGCCGAGTGAAGCTCGGTCAATGTCTATAGCGTTCGGAGTGCTGGGAGTTTGAAGCAAAGGCCCCCCCGGGTAAAGTACATTGCTGCACTTATCTCGGGATTCACCTCAATTCTCCACATTTTGTGGAACCAATTAGGAAGTCTCGGTGTCGGTGGGAGAAAGTTTAACGTTATTTATCCTTCACGTAATAAATACATTCTTAATAGTTATTTTTTATCTTACGATAATTTCGAATAGTTATGTCAGGTGGGGTGGCTAGGATAGGTAGATGATAGTATTTAATATAACATCACAAGTTAATATAAAGTCCATAGGTAAAATCGTGATATCTGTATCAATTTATGAGGAGAAATATGTGGCCCTGAGAAGGGCCTTTTTAAATAGATAATTATACACAACACAAACGTGAAAGGTTGTTGTATAATAAAATTTAAGCACGTTCACCGCGAATTCTGCGAGCGAGCTGTATATCCTTCGGCATAATGGTGACACGCTTCGCGTGGATAGCGCACAGATTTGTGTCTTCAAACAAACCAACCAGGTAAGCTTCGCTGGCCTCCTGCAACGCCATTACGGCCGAACTCTGGAAACGAAGATCAGTCTTGAAATCCTGCGCTATCTCACGGACGAGACGCTGGAAGGGCAGCTTGCGAATCAACAACTCTGTACTCTTTTGATAGCGACGGATCTCACGAAGCGCTACGGTGCCGGGACGATAACGATGGGGCTTCTTCACGCCACCGGTCGCCGGTGCACTCTTGCGCGCGGCCTTCGTTGCCAATTGTTTCCTCGGAGCTTTGCCACCGGTCGACTTGCGGGCAGTTTGTTTAGTACGCGCCATTTTAATTAACTAAACAAAGGATTGAACCGAACGACGAACAGACACAACCAAACACCGAGGGGTCTATAGAGAGAATGATGCAAAAATTTTTTTTACCCTTTTTTTTTTTTTTTTTTTTTTTTTTTTTTACGAGCGAAGAAACCTTCAAAAGGTACCTTATGACAAATGCCGCATGCAATGCAAATGGCATAAGGTTATGTGGGATTCCTACCGCACTAAAACTCCAACTCGGGATGGGCATGGTTCAGTCCTTAGGGGACTTTGGAACCGTCACCGGACATCGGGGGGGCGAGAAGCGCCCGGCCCTTACAAACAAATGGTACTTAAGAACTATCTTAATTATGAGGGACCGGCTAGCCCTGCAGGGCCACTTGCGACTGTCACGGCTTGAGCCATGGCAGCTACAAGTGGTCCCTGGGCCGGGAGGTCCCTCGCAGGCGCTGGGTCCAGGTCGCGCCTCGTAGATGAGAAGTGGCGCGGCGGTCGTCCTCTTCTTACTCTGTGGCGGGGAAGCTGTGTGTCGGGGTCATCACCAGCAAGCGCTGCGTTTGCTGCTGTGATGGGGTCATCCGGGTCCAGTAGGATGTGCCGTGGTCTTCTTCTGGAATGAGAAAGAACGTCATTAGTGTCGGGGGTATAAAGTAGGGAACTGGCCACTAGCGGGTTGGGATGGTGAGGAAGTTTGTCGTAGTACTTCAGGGCGAAGTCCTTGATGCACTTGACAATGGAGGGAAGGTTGATGTCGTGATGGAGGTCGACATTGCGAATGTACCATGGGGCGCCCACGGCTCTTCGCAGGAATCGGTTTTGGACTGTTTGGAGTGACTTGATGTGTGTGGGAGCAGCGTGCGCAAAGACAACGCTAGCGTACGTCATGATTGGCCTGATGCATACTTTGTACAATGTCACCTTATCTCTAAGAGCCATTGCACTCCGCTTGCCTATGAGGCACGTCAGGCGACCCAGGACGAACGCTGCCCTGTCCCTGACACGCTTTATGTGGGGGCCGAAAGTGAGTTTTCGGTCGAGTGTGACGCCGAGATATTTAGTCTGATGGACCCAAGGGATAACGCGGCCCTGGAGAGTGATCTGGCCGAGCGAGACTCGGTCAGCGGCTAGGGCGTTCTGAGCGCGGGGAGTTGGAAGCAAATAACCTCGGGAGAAGTACATTGCTGCACTTTTCTCGGGATTCACCTCAATTCTCCATTTGAGGAACCAATCGCCGAGAGCGGTCACGGCGGTCTGAAGTTTACGAGTTACGAAACCTCGGTTTCGGTGGGAGAAGTAGAGGGCCGTGTCGTCTGCAAAGAGAGACAGCTCGACCCCCTGCGTGTGGGGGATGTCGTTGGTGTAGAGTGAGTAGAGGGTTGGTGAGAGAACTGAACCCTGAGGAACGCCTGCCCTTAGGGGGCGGGGGGATGAGAGTGTGCCTTCCACTCTGTAGCGAAAGCTCCGATCGGTCAGAAAGTCCCGTACTATAAGTACGAGGCTTTCCGGCAGCCCGAGTTGATATAGCTTGTATATCAACCCGGAATGCCAAACCTTATCGAAGGCCTTCGCCACATCGAAGAAGACGGCACCGGTGCCTATGGGGTTGTGGGCTCTTGTAAGTCCGACGAGAATGTGCTCGGTTAGTCGGTGCACTTGGTGGACGCACGAGTGTTTGGCTCTGAAGCCAAATTGTTCGTCGATGAGCAGGTTGTTGGTGTTGATGTGTCTTAGGAGTCGTGTCAGTAGTATCCTCTCGTAGAGCTTCCCGATGGAACTGAGTAAGCTGATAGGTCTGTAGCTGGAGGGGAGGGATCTGTCCTTGCCCGGCTTTGCAATGCCGATGACTATGGCTTCCTTCCAGGCGGCTGGAAAGATGCGATCGCGCAAGGCTGCATTGAAGATGCATAATAAAAGTGAAAGTAGTAGGGGCGGAAATCGCTTAAGTATTTTATTGGTGATACGGTCTATACCCGGCGATTTCTTAGGGTTCAGTTGTCTGATCAGGGCTTGTAGTTCGGAGGGGGAGACTGGGTTGATGGGTTCGTCAGGAGGTTGGAGAGGCCGCAGCGATAGCTCCTCCTCCACCCGCGCGACGTGGATGGCGTCGATCGGTTGGAGGCTAGGCGAGCACTGGGCCTCGAGTGAGTCGGCAAGGTATTCGGCCTTCTCGTCGTCGTCAAACGCGGGAGGGCCGATGGGTCGGGTTAACGGTGGTGTTTGGGAAAGGTTGATTTCCGTCTTCATAGATCTTGCCAGCTTCCAGTACGCCTGGTGTGAGGGCGAGATGTCTGACAGTAGGCGGCTCCATTGGTCGTTGCGGAGTTCGGTGATGCGCGATTTGACTCGGCGTTGTAGCTGTCGTAGACGGAAACGGTTCTCTGGGGAAGGAAACGAGTCGTAAGCACGAATAGCCGCATTCTTAGCCCTCAACAGCCTCCTCGCGTCCTCAGGGAGCTCCAGGCGACGATCGTTCGCCGCCGGGATCTCCCTAGAGGAGTCGCTGATGCGATCGTGGAGGTGGCTGTTGAGCGCTCTGATTGCTTCATCAATGTCTCCGGGCCCGTCTAGGGTGTCGGGGATTAGGTCCAGGTGTTGCGAGGATTTCGCTAGGGCCTTTTGCAGTTTCTTCCAATCTATGGAAGAGATGGTGTCATGTGAGCGGTCGGTCTGCCGTCCGAGTTTTAGAACTACAGGGCGGTGGTCTGAGTTTAACTCGTGAATGGTATCAATAGATAAAAAGGGTAGTGACACGTCTTTGAGTAGGGCAATGTCGAGTATGTCCGGTCGGTGGTTCTGGGCAAACGGGAAGTGCGTGTGCGCCATGGGGGCAATGACGTCAAAGTCTAGTTCGTCGGTTAAAAGGTCAAGCACTCTTCCGTTTTGCGTCGTGCTGTTGGAGTTCCAGCGGGGGTGTTTACAATTTAAGTCCCCTGCCAGGATGACAGAGGGGCCTAGATTGAAAAGGGATTCGAGGTCTCTTTTCAATGGGCGCTTATCGGGAGGGAGGTAGACTGACGCTATGATTAAAGGCAGATGGCCGGTCATGGCAAGACGGCAGACCGAGGCTTCCATGTGGGTGAGGGATGGGGTGTCGATAGGGATGCAGTGAAGCGACCTTTTGTAGTAGATAAGGGTGCCTCCTCTTCTGCTGGTTTCGCGGTCATTTCTGACCATAAGATATTGCGGTATACGCGGGTCGCGCATACTGGGTTTCAAAAAGGTCTCTTGCACTAGCATCACGTCGACCTGGTGGGAGGTGAGGAATTGGTGGATTTCGGTTTTTTGGAATCGGATGCCGTTAGCGTTGTAGAACGCTAACGACAGGGAGGTGGGTTTTACTCGGGTGGTGGTAGCCATTGAGCTTAGTCAAGGGCTGCCCTCACCCGACTGAGGGATTTCAGTAGGTGGTCGTGGCGGGCCAGGACGGCGAGAAGTTGCAGCGGGTGGTTGCTGCAAGCTTTAAACTCGTGGAAGAGAACATAGAGTTCCTCCACGTCGATGTTTTCAGAGAGTTCTGAATAGAACCTCTGCATGTCATCGCCAGGCGGCGCGAGGCGCGTGTGGCGGGCCGACGGTGCCGACGGAGGAGGCACGGGCCTCCCCCTGGCAGCTTGTTTCGACGCGGTTTGGGGGGGCTCGGGCCTCCTCCAAGGGACGCAGGGTGCAAGGGTAGGCTCGGGCCTTGCCCATGCTGGCGTAAGTGCCAACGCGGATGCGGCTTTCGGAAGCCGCGGGAAGTGTTCGTCGGACCGCAAGGGCGGGGCGCGGGAGGCCGCAGGTCCCGCTCTTGCGGTCTGCTGAGCCCTGTGTGGTCTCCTCTTGGGAGCTTTGGGGCATCCGCGATAGTTCGCCGGGTGACCGTACTCTCCGCAGAGTACGCATGCAGGTGGCTCTACTGCATCTGCTGGCCGCGTGCACTCGCGGGTGGCGTGGACGCCTAGGCATTTAACGCACCGGGGCGTTGCGAAACAGTTACGGGCAGAGTGCCCGTAGAGTTGGCAGTTGTGACACTGCCCTAGAGAATTCCGCTTGTGCGGGGGTTCAAGCCTGATACCGGACAGGCCATAAATTGTGGGGACGCCGAAAATGCGTTTCCCCTCCGGGGTGTTCTCCAAGACGAGGAGGACCATGTCGAACGGGGTGCGGTCTTTTGAGTGCATCCGGTGCACTTCCAAGATCGGGAGCCCTTGCTCCTTGATGTCGCGAAGGATGGCTTCTTCGCTAAATTCGCGGGGAAGCCCTCTCGCGACGACGCGGAGGTGTCTCTCCTCGGGGAGAGAGTATGTGTGGAAGGAGATACGCTCCTTCCTCAATATAGTGGTGAGGGTGCGGTAGTCGGCTACCGAGTTCACCTTCACAGCGATTGAATTGGCTCCCGCGTTGGAGCCGCGGTACGATTTGATGCCCTTAGTGAGCATCATCTCCCTGACACGTTCCCACTCCCTTTTTTCCCGGAGGAAAACAGGAGGTGGGGCTTTAACGGAGGGCGGTGCGGACGCGGTTTTTGGTGACGACGCGGCGGTTTGCGACGGGGACGCTGTCGGGGCGCGCGCGGTTCGTGGCGGTGACGAGCCCGACTTTGCGGCTTTGGTGGTTCTATGCTCGCGGGCATGGGCATTTTTGCGCTTCTTGCGCGCGACGACGGTGAAGCCATCGTCTAAGGAATCGGATTCCTCCGATGTGATGTCGCTGGATGGCGGTGACGGGGCGCGCTCGGATAGCGTCGGCGATGGCGCCGAGGTGGCGTCCATAGGAGACTCGGGAGAGTCCGTGGGTGGCTCGCGGGCCATCTGACAAATTTTGTTAAATGACTCCGGGTGCTCCTTGAAGAGGAGCCGGAGCTGATGTACCAGGACGGTAAAGTCCATCCTGGACCTGTGGGGTCGCGGCCCCGGGACGGCGCGTGTGGACGCGCCGCTAGCAAGTCGGTGTCGCTCTTGTAGTCAAAACTACTCAAGAGCGACCAAAACACACACAACACAACTGCACTGGGCACTTGCACTACACTAGTGCGTTGGCACAACTGCACTGCACAACTGCGATGGGCGGCGGGCGAAAAATTCGTTCAGACACGCAACTGCACTACGCAACTACACACGCAACTGCACTAAGGAACACGGCGAGACACTGTTTCGGCGGTTCGGAGCGAACAGACACGTGCGCACTGAGCGGCGTCGAGCGGCGAACTATTTTTTTTTTTTTTTTTTTTTTGTTTTTTTTTTTTTTTTTTTTTTTTTTTTTTTTGTTTTTTTTTTTTTTTTTATTGTAAAAAATTTAAAACTAAGAAAGAAAAATATATACTTGGATAATAATAATAATAATAATAATGTTTTGCTAGCAATTTGTGACCGATGCGTTTATTGGATGCGAGCGGGTTGCGCGCATCGCTCCAATGGCACTAGTTGCGCGATTGAAAAAGAGATGTTATTAAAACGCATTTTGGGGTTTAAAAAAAAACTCACCGGAACCGTACGATAAACACACATCATGCCGCCGAAGACAAGTGGAAAAGCCGCCAAGAAGTCTGGCAAGGCCCAAAAGAACATATCCAAGTCTGACAAGAAAAAGAAGAAGCACAAGAGGAAGGAGAGCTACGCTATCTACATTTACAAAGTGTTGAAGCAAGTGCACCCGGACACCGGTATCTCCAGTAAGGCGATGTCTATCATGAACTCCTTCGTGAACGACATCTTCGAACGTATCGCGGCTGAGGCTTCCCGTCTCGCCCACTACAACAAGCGTTCGACGATCACATCGCGAGAGGTGCAGACTTCTGTGAGACTCTTGCTGCCGGGTGAACTCGCCAAGCACGCAGTGAGCGAAGGCACTAAAGCCGTCACCAAGTACACCAGCTCCAAGTGAAGAACTCTCACGATTGTTATATAATTATAATAATTGTTACAACGGCCCTTTTAAGGGCCACAAATTCATTCCAAATTCCAATTAAGAAGAAGAAGAAGAAAATTGATAACAATTAATGTTATAATACATACAATACGATTTGTATGTAACTGTTTACTAAAAACTACATAATTACATATATATTCAACGATTAAATTATTAAATGTATATTTCTATAGTATGCGTCTTCTAAATGTTAAAATATTGTATTTAGTTATTATTATAGTTACAATACTCTTTAATTATATTGTACACTCATTTTTAGAAAATTGAAAAATGTATTATGTACAGTTAATTTTAAAAAACAAAAAGTTTAGAAAATTTTACTTTTGTTAATTGAAGAAGGAGCTATGTTCACTTAGGTTTTTTTTTTTTTTTTTGACGGAAAACCTTCATAAGGTACCTTCATTAAGGGACAAACTCTGGACTCTGGACTGTTTTTATTTACATGGTTGTGTGGGATTGTTACTAGCACTCAATAAAAACCCGCGTTTATTACCTTTAGACAAGTAGAGATTGAACGTTGTAAAAAAATAATTAAGATGAGATAGATATACTGTTAGAGGGAGATAGAGCATCACAAATTGTCTATATAAAGGAGGTATAAGGGGCGGGTAAAAAAAATTTTTGCATCATTCTCTCTATAGACCCCTCGGTGTTTGGTTGTGTCTGTTCGTCGTTCGGTTCAATCCTTTGTTTAGTTAATTAAAATGGCGCGTACTAAACAAACTGCCCGCAAGTCGACCGGTGGCAAAGCTCCGAGGAAACAATTGGCAACGAAGGCCGCGCGCAAGAGTGCACCGGCGACCGGTGGCGTGAAGAAGCCCCATCGTTATCGTCCCGGCACCGTAGCGCTTCGTGAGATCCGTCGCTATCAAAAGAGTACAGAGTTGTTGATTCGCAAGCTGCCCTTCCAGCGTCTCGTCCGTGAGATAGCGCAGGATTTCAAGACTGATCTTCGTTTCCAGAGTTCGGCCGTAATGGCGTTGCAGGAGGCCAGCGAAGCTTACCTGGTTGGTTTGTTTGAAGACACAAATCTGTGCGCTATCCACGCGAAGCGTGTCACCATTATGCCGAAGGATATACAGCTCGCTCGCAGAATTCGCGGTGAACGTGCTTAAATTTTATTATACAACAACCTTTCACGTTTGTGTTGTGTATAATTATCTATTTAAAAAGGCCCTTCTCAGGGCCACATATTTCTCCTCATAAATTGATACAGATATCACGATTTTACCTATGGACTTTATATTAACTTGTGATGTTATATTAAATACTATCATCTACCTATCCTAGCCACCCCACCTGACATAACTATTCGAAATTATCGTAAGATAAAAAATAACTATTAAGAATGTATTTATTACGTGAAGGATAAATAACGTTAAACTTTCTCCCACCGACACCGAGACTTCCTAATTGGTTCCACAAAATGTGGAGAATTGAGGTGAATCCCGAGATAAGTGCAGCAATGTACTTTACCCGGGGGGGCCTTTGCTTCAAACTCCCAGCACTCCGAACGCTATAGACATTGACCGAGCTTCACTCGGCCAAATCACCCTCCAGAGCCGCGTTATCCCTTGGGTCCATCAGATCAAATACCTCGGCGTCACACTCGACCGAAGTTTCACATAAAGCGTGTCAGGGACATTAGGGCAGCGTTCGTCCTGGGTCGCCTGACGTGCCTCATAAGCAAGCGGAGTGCAAGTATGCATCAGGCCAATCATGATGTACGCTAGCGTTGCCTTTTACCACGCTGCCCGCACCCACATCAAATCACTCCAAACAGTCCAAAACCGATTCCTGCGAAGATTCGCAATGTTGACCTCCATCACGACATAAACCTTCCCTCCATTGTCAAGTGAATCAAGGACTTCGCCCTGAAGTACTGCGACAAACTTCCTCGCGGTCTTCTTTGGAGTTTTAGTGCGTAATGAAAAAAATAAAAAAAAAAATAAAAGAAAAATAAAAAACATAAAAAATAAAATTATAATCTAGTTCAATAACCCCCTCCACTCACTTAAATGGAGGGGAGAGCGTGAGTCAATAAATAGATGTGAAAATGTGTATTTTCGACCATTATTACAGCGGAACTCGAGCTGTGCTGTTCGTTATATTTCGTTTCTTCGTCAATATATCGGAAAGATGACCGGTCGCGGAAAGGGAGGCAAAGGTTTGGGAAAAGGTGGCGCAAAACGTCACAGAAAAGTTCTTCGCGATAACATCCAAGGTATCACGAAACCGGCTATTCGTCGTTTGGCTCGCAGGGGTGGCGTGAAGCGTATATCTGGCTTGATCTATGAAGAAACTCGTGGTGTTTTGAAGGTGTTCCTCGAGAACGTTATCAGGGACGCGGTCACGTACACCGAACACGCCAAGAGGAAAACTGTAACAGCTATGGACGTCGTCTACGCGCTCAAACGTCAGGGACGCACTTTGTACGGTTTCGGTGGTTAAACAGCAATATAAGTTGTTTACCAGCAATATTGTTACAATTAAAAGGCCCTTTTCAGGGCCGCAAATATTTCCAATGATAATAACATTCTTTATTCTTTTATTATTTTAAGATAAGATAACTTGAAACTTTCGTCGCGCTTTCATTTAATGTAAAATGACATTACCGATAGGTACCTTACTGATGTACATTTTGACAACCAAATTAATTATTAGAGTAGCGTAGTAGTATACATAGTGGATAGACTGATTATTTTTAAGAATTCTCTACAAATGCCGATGTAATCGAGTCTGTCGTTTATTAGTTAGTTTAGTAGTAACACAATAAATATTGATGTACAATACATGGTAATTACGTCCGTCGAAGTTCAGTTCGGTCGCGCTCTTGCGTACCGCCATTGTAATGGTGCTTATGGGTGTTATCTCCTTTTATGTGTATCACTGGAATGTTATAATTATGAAATATTATAAATTTATGTTCTAAAATATTATATAAATTAATTTATGTAACAAAATAGCCTCCACACCGATCGTATACGTCCAAAAAGTGTTACCAATAGGGGTGGATGTTTTACGTCAGTCAACATTACGAACGCTATTGTGGTCGATTAAAGACAGTTGATAGTTTAAATTTTTGTTACATTATAAAAACGATATATTGATGAATGTGTGTAAATAGATAAAGTTTAAGAAAATCAATGTTTTATAAAGAAAAATCACTTTTGAATCGGACCCCGCTTACGCGACGTAAACGATGCACAATATAAAAGTTTATTCACAGATTAGACGCGGTTCAATGCAATATTCGATAGTATATAACTATAGATAGACTCATACTGTTTCAACTGTCGAATGTGGACATTTTAAATGCTTATAAGTTAGGTAAAAAACTATATTTTATTAGATGTATGTTAGTGAAAAGTTCGTAATGCACATACAAGAAAACTTCTCGAGGCACCGCGGACGTCATTACGGTCACCGTACAATCCACATACCGGTGTCGCCATCTAGTCGACGAAATTTTTGCGTTTTCAACAAATAAATAAACAACTTGACCGTTCCGTTCCGTTCGTTTGAAATTGAACGTTATACATTATATTTAATACATAATATACATAATTACATAATTAATTTTGTGCTTGGTGTTTGCTTGTTTTGTTAGTTAGTGATTTTACTTACCGATCGTCGATCGTCATGGCAGATACAGCCGTCGCCTCCGAGAGTTCCGCGCCCGCTACGCCAGCGAAGAAGCCAAAATCTTCGGCCGGCGGTGGTGCTGGTGCTGCGAAGAAGCCTAAAGCGAAGCCGACTCATCCGAAAACATCTGAAATGGTGAATAGCGCTATCAAGGAGCTTAAGGAACGCAGCGGATCTTCGTTGCAAGCCATTAAAAAATATATAGCCGCTCAGTACAAAGTGGACGCCGAGAAGTTGGCGCCGTTCATTAGGAAGTATCTCAAGAGCGCCGTCGAATCCGGTGCGCTGATTCAGACCAAAGGTAAGGGGGCCTCTGGATCCTTCAAACTGGAGTCCAAGTCTACAAGCTCCAAGAAACCGACTACGGCGACCTCCAAAACGGCGGGCGGCGCGAGATCTTCGTCGGTCGGTAAGGGCGGCAAGAGGGCTGGCGCCGCGACGGCAGCCGGCAAGGGTAAGAAGGGTGTCGCAGCTTCCGCCTCCTCACCGGCCAAATCCTCCGGAGCCGCCAAGGACAAGAAGGCAGCGGCCGCCAAAAAGAAGCCCGCCGCGACGAAGAGGGCCTCCGCCCCGGCGAAGTCTTCCAAGAGCGCCGCACCGAAAGCAAAGAAAACTGCTAAACCTCCCACCAAGAAGCCGAAGGCGCCGAAACCGAAGAAGGCTACAGCGGCCAAAACCGCCGGCAAGAGGTCCGGCGGTGCAGCTGCCTCCAAGAAGTGAGCACGTTCCTCGTACGTTGAAACATTACCTCAACACTTACTTCGGCGACCGTCGACGACCGACACAAAGGTGGTCGACGGTTACGGCGGCGCGCCGCACCTAACAGCCCTTTTAAGGGCTAACATATGTTTCCCATTTTTATTCAAACACATTATAATAACCAATAATATAAGTCGATAACATTACACTATATGTAGGTATCCTACCTATTTAATTTATTAGCGAATCAATAAATTACAAATACTTACATACCTACTAGCCGAGAGCATTATCTACATAATTATTTATAATTAAAAATTAAACAAATAGGTACATTGTAACTAAAGTAGGATCTATGTCGGCTATGCTATGATCTATACCCACCTAAAAATAAATACATAATAAATTAATTAATTATAAGCTTCTCATCACATCTCATCCACCCAGAGAGAGAGTCGAATCAACTGGGGAGCGAGCGACAGAGACGGCGATACGACTAGAGAGTGACAAAAAACAATCAAACAGGGAACGACCTGCTATTGGTCGAAACGAAAAACCTCACTCCGTGACACTGTCTACGTTTGCGTGTACAAAATTTTATATATATTATAGAAATTGAGTGTGAGCTAAAAAAAAAAATTTTTCACCTCTCATTCTCTGGTTCCGTTTCGAAGAAGTGAAATAACATAAACTCGAACAATGTCCGGACGCGGCAAAGGTGGCAAAGTGAAGGGAAAGGCAAAGTCGCGTTCTAATCGCGCTGGACTCCAGTTTCCCGTGGGACGTATACACAGATTGTTGCGCAAGGGTAACTACGCTGAGCGCGTCGGTGCCGGTGCACCGGTCTATCTGGCGGCCGTTATGGAGTATCTAGCGGCTGAAGTGCTCGAATTGGCAGGTAACGCCGCACGCGACAATAAGAAGACCAGGATTATACCTAGACATCTCCAGCTTGCGATCCGTAACGACGAAGAGTTGAACAAACTCCTATCTGGTGTTACGATAGCTCAGGGCGGTGTGCTGCCTAACATTCAGGCGGTGCTTTTGCCAAAGAAGACCGAGAAGAAGGCTTAAGAAAACGAGTCGTCTCTACATTCACTTGAAAAGGCCCTTCTAAGGGCCACAATACGATTCCCATGATAATAATTCAACCAAGTGAAGTATTTGCCTAATATTTATGAATAGTAAATAAATAAATAATATTATTATTTTTTTACGATCGAAGAAACTTTTAAAAAATACCTTATTACATATGCCGCATGCAATGCAAATGGCATTATAAGGTTATGTGAAATTATTACCTACCGCACTACTAAAACTCCAACTCTAGATGGATATTATGGTTCAGTCCTTAGGGGACTTTAGAAAACGTTAGGCGAGAAGCGCCCTGCCCTTACAAACAACAATTAGTACTTAAAAACTAACTTAATTATTAGGGACCGGCTAGCCCTGTAGGACCACTTGCGACTGCAGCAGCTTGAGCTTGATTGAACCACGGCAGGTACAAGTGGTCCCCGGTAATTAAGTTAGCTTTAAGTACTAATTGGTTGTAAGGTTCGGACGCACTAAATTCGCCATATATTCACAACTTTCAAATGAAATGACTTTTAGATCCCTCTCCGAAGTTGAGACATAGATTATACCTTGGTATCGCATGCTATACCCACGCTCATAGGTTATGAGACAGTTATTTTTATTTATATTGTAAAAAATTTATATCTAAGAAAGAAAATAATTATATACTTGAATAATAAATAATAACAATATAAATAATAATAATAATAATAAGCCTTGCCTCGCTACTTGCAGAACTCTAGATTTAAGTTTTTTATAATATTTATTGTTTTTTTTTTTTTTATTTATATTGTAAAAAATTTAAAACTAAGAAAGAAAAATATATACTTGGATAATAATAATAATAATAATAATGTTTTGCTAGCAATTTGTGACCGATGCGTTTATTGGATGCGAGCGGGTTGCGCGCATCGCTCCAATGGCACTAGTTGCGCGATTGAAAAAGAGATGTTATTAAAACGCATTTTGGGGTTTAAAAAAAAACTCACCGGAACCGTACGATAAACACACATCATGCCGCCGAAGACAAGTGGAAAAGCCGCCAAGAAGTCTGGCAAGGCCCAAAAGAACATATCCAAGTCTGACAAGAAAAAGAAGAAGCACAAGAGGAAGGAGAGCTACGCTATCTACATTTACAAAGTGTTGAAGCAAGTGCACCCGGACACCGGTATCTCCAGTAAGGCGATGTCTATCATGAACTCCTTCGTGAACGACATCTTCGAACGTATCGCGGCTGAGGCTTCCCGTCTCGCCCACTACAACAAGCGTTCGACGATCACATCGCGAGAGGTGCAGACTTCTGTGAGACTCTTGCTGCCGGGTGAACTCGCCAAGCACGCAGTGAGCGAAGGCACTAAAGCCGTCACCAAGTACACCAGCTCCAAGTGAAGAACTCTCACGATTGTTATATAATTATAATAATTGTTACAACGGCCCTTTTAAGGGCCACAAATTCATTCCAAATTCCAATTAAGAAGAAGAAGAAGAAAATTGATAACAATTAATGTTATAATACATACAATACGATTTGTATGTAACTGTTTACTAAAAACTACATAATTACATATATATTCAACGATTAAATTATTAAATGTATATTTCTATAGTATGCGTCTTCTAAATGTTAAAATATTGTATTTAGTTATTATTATAGTTACAATACTCTTTAATTATATTGTACACTCATTTTTAGAAAATTGAAAAATGTATTATGTACAGTTAATTTTAAAAAACAAAAAGTTTAGAAAATTTTACTTTTGTTAATTGAAGAAGGAGCTATGTTCACTTAGGTTTTTTTTTTTTTTTTTGACGGAAAACCTTCATAAGGTACCTTCATTAAGGGACAAACTCTGGACTCTGGACTGTTTTTATTTACATGGTTGTGTGGGATTGTTACTAGCACTCAATAAAAACCCGCGTTTATTACCTTTAGACAAGTAGAGATTGAACGTTGTAAAAAAATAATTAAGATGAGATAGATATACTGTTAGAGGGAGATAGAGCATCACAAATTGTCTATATAAAGGAGGTATAAGGGGCGGGTAAAAAAAATTTTTGCATCATTCTCTCTATAGACCCCTCGGTGTTTGGTTGTGTCTGTTCGTCGTTCGGTTCAATCCTTTGTTTAGTTAATTAAAATGGCGCGTACTAAACAAACTGCCCGCAAGTCGACCGGTGGCAAAGCTCCGAGGAAACAATTGGCAACGAAGGCCGCGCGCAAGAGTGCACCGGCGACCGGTGGCGTGAAGAAGCCCCATCGTTATCGTCCCGGCACCGTAGCGCTTCGTGAGATCCGTCGCTATCAAAAGAGTACAGAGTTGTTGATTCGCAAGCTGCCCTTCCAGCGTCTCGTCCGTGAGATAGCGCAGGATTTCAAGACTGATCTTCGTTTCCAGAGTTCGGCCGTAATGGCGTTGCAGGAGGCCAGCGAAGCTTACCTGGTTGGTTTGTTTGAAGACACAAATCTGTGCGCTATCCACGCGAAGCGTGTCACCATTATGCCGAAGGATATACAGCTCGCTCGCAGAATTCGCGGTGAACGTGCTTAAATTTTATTATACAACAACCTTTCACGTTTGTGTTGTGTATAATTATCTATTTAAAAAGGCCCTTCTCAGGGCCACATATTTCTCCTCATAAATTGATACAGATATCACGATTTTACCTATGGACTTTATATTAACTTGTGATGTTATATTAAATACTATCATCTACCTATCCTAGCCACCCCACCTGACATAACTATTCGAAATTATCGTAAGATAAAAAATAACTATTAAGAATGTATTTATTACGTGAAGGATAAATAACGTTAAACTTTCTCCCACCGACACCGAGACTTCCTAATTGGTTCCACAAAATGTGGAGAATTGAGGTGAATCCCGAGATAAGTGCAGCAATGTACTTTACCCGGGGGGGCCTTTGCTTCAAACTCCCAGCACTCCGAACGCTATAGACATTGACCGAGCTTCACTCGGCCAAATCACCCTCCAGAGCCGCGTTATCCCTTGGGTCCATCAGATCAAATACCTCGGCGTCACACTCGACCGAAGTTTCACATAAAGCGTGTCAGGGACATTAGGGCAGCGTTCGTCCTGGGTCGCCTGACGTGCCTCATAAGCAAGCGGAGTGCAAGTATGCATCAGGCCAATCATGATGTACGCTAGCGTTGCCTTTTACCACGCTGCCCGCACCCACATCAAATCACTCCAAACAGTCCAAAACCGATTCCTGCGAAGATTCGCAATGTTGACCTCCATCACGACATAAACCTTCCCTCCATTGTCAAGTGAATCAAGGACTTCGCCCTGAAGTACTGCGACAAACTTCCTCGCGGTCTTCTTTGGAGTTTTAGTGCGTAATGAAAAAAATAAAAAAAAAAATAAAAGAAAAATAAAAAACATAAAAAATAAAATTATAATCTAGTTCAATAACCCCCTCCACTCACTTAAATGGAGGGGAGAGCGTGAGTCAATAAATAGATGTGAAAATGTGTATTTTCGACCATTATTACAGCGGAACTCGAGCTGTGCTGTTCGTTATATTTCGTTTCTTCGTCAATATATCGGAAAGATGACCGGTCGCGGAAAGGGAGGCAAAGGTTTGGGAAAAGGTGGCGCAAAACGTCACAGAAAAGTTCTTCGCGATAACATCCAAGGTATCACGAAACCGGCTATTCGTCGTTTGGCTCGCAGGGGTGGCGTGAAGCGTATATCTGGCTTGATCTATGAAGAAACTCGTGGTGTTTTGAAGGTGTTCCTCGAGAACGTTATCAGGGACGCGGTCACGTACACCGAACACGCCAAGAGGAAAACTGTAACAGCTATGGACGTCGTCTACGCGCTCAAACGTCAGGGACGCACTTTGTACGGTTTCGGTGGTTAAACAGCAATATAAGTTGTTTACCAGCAATATTGTTACAATTAAAAGGCCCTTTTCAGGGCCGCAAATATTTCCAATGATAATAACATTCTTTATTCTTTTATTATTTTAAGATAAGATAACTTGAAACTTTCGTCGCGCTTTCATTTAATGTAAAATGACATTACCGATAGGTACCTTACTGATGTACATTTTGACAACCAAATTAATTATTAGAGTAGCGTAGTAGTATACATAGTGGATAGACTGATTATTTTTAAGAATTCTCTACAAATGCCGATGTAATCGAGTCTGTCGTTTATTAGTTAGTTTAGTAGTAACACAATAAATATTGATGTACAATACATGGTAATTACGTCCGTCGAAGTTCAGTTCGGTCGCGCTCTTGCGTACCGCCATTGTAATGGTGCTTATGGGTGTTATCTCCTTTTATGTGTATCACTGGAATGTTATAATTATGAAATATTATAAATTTATGTTCTAAAATATTATATAAATTAATTTATGTAACAAAATAGCCTCCACACCGATCGTATACGTCCAAAAAGTGTTACCAATAGGGGTGGATGTTTTACGTCAGTCAACATTACGAACGCTATTGTGGTCGATTAAAGACAGTTGATAGTTTAAATTTTTGTTACATTATAAAAACGATATATTGATGAATGTGTGTAAATAGATAAAGTTTAAGAAAATCAATGTTTTATAAAGAAAAATCACTTTTGAATCGGACCCCGCTTACGCGACGTAAACGATGCACAATATAAAAGTTTATTCACAGATTAGACGCGGTTCAATGCAATATTCGATAGTATATAACTATAGATAGACTCATACTGTTTCAACTGTCGAATGTGGACATTTTAAATGCTTATAAGTTAGGTAAAAAACTATATTTTATTAGATGTATGTTAGTGAAAAGTTCGTAATGCACATACAAGAAAACTTCTCGAGGCACCGCGGACGTCATTACGGTCACCGTACAATCCACATACCGGTGTCGCCATCTAGTCGACGAAATTTTTGCGTTTTCAACAAATAAATAAACAACTTGACCGTTCCGTTCCGTTCGTTTGAAATTGAACGTTATACATTATATTTAATACATAATATACATAATTACATAATTAATTTTGTGCTTGGTGTTTGCTTGTTTTGTTAGTTAGTGATTTTACTTACCGATCGTCGATCGTCATGGCAGATACAGCCGTCGCCTCCGAGAGTTCCGCGCCCGCTACGCCAGCGAAGAAGCCAAAATCTTCGGCCGGCGGTGGTGCTGGTGCTGCGAAGAAGCCTAAAGCGAAGCCGACTCATCCGAAAACATCTGAAATGGTGAATAGCGCTATCAAGGAGCTTAAGGAACGCAGCGGATCTTCGTTGCAAGCCATTAAAAAATATATAGCCGCTCAGTACAAAGTGGACGCCGAGAAGTTGGCGCCGTTCATTAGGAAGTATCTCAAGAGCGCCGTCGAATCCGGTGCGCTGATTCAGACCAAAGGTAAGGGGGCCTCTGGATCCTTCAAACTGGAGTCCAAGTCTACAAGCTCCAAGAAACCGACTACGGCGACCTCCAAAACGGCGGGCGGCGCGAGATCTTCGTCGGTCGGTAAGGGCGGCAAGAGGGCTGGCGCCGCGACGGCAGCCGGCAAGGGTAAGAAGGGTGTCGCAGCTTCCGCCTCCTCACCGGCCAAATCCTCCGGAGCCGCCAAGGACAAGAAGGCAGCGGCCGCCAAAAAGAAGCCCGCCGCGACGAAGAGGGCCTCCGCCCCGGCGAAGTCTTCCAAGAGCGCCGCACCGAAAGCAAAGAAAACTGCTAAACCTCCCACCAAGAAGCCGAAGGCGCCGAAACCGAAGAAGGCTACAGCGGCCAAAACCGCCGGCAAGAGGTCCGGCGGTGCAGCTGCCTCCAAGAAGTGAGCACGTTCCTCGTACGTTGAAACATTACCTCAACACTTACTTCGGCGACCGTCGACGACCGACACAAAGGTGGTCGACGGTTACGGCGGCGCGCCGCACCTAACAGCCCTTTTAAGGGCTAACATATGTTTCCCATTTTTATTCAAACACATTATAATAACCAATAATATAAGTCGATAACATTACACTATATGTAGGTATCCTACCTATTTAATTTATTAGCGAATCAATAAATTACAAATACTTACATACCTACTAGCCGAGAGCATTATCTACATAATTATTTATAATTAAAAATTAAACAAATAGGTACATTGTAACTAAAGTAGGATCTATGTCGGCTATGCTATGATCTATACCCACCTAAAAATAAATACATAATAAATTAATTAATTATAAGCTTCTCATCACATCTCATCCACCCAGAGAGAGAGTCGAATCAACTGGGGAGCGAGCGACAGAGACGGCGATACGACTAGAGAGTGACAAAAAACAATCAAACAGGGAACGACCTGCTATTGGTCGAAACGAAAAACCTCACTCCGTGACACTGTCTACGTTTGCGTGTACAAAATTTTATATATATTATAGAAATTGAGTGTGAGCTAAAAAAAAAAATTTTTCACCTCTCATTCTCTGGTTCCGTTTCGAAGAAGTGAAATAACATAAACTCGAACAATGTCCGGACGCGGCAAAGGTGGCAAAGTGAAGGGAAAGGCAAAGTCGCGTTCTAATCGCGCTGGACTCCAGTTTCCCGTGGGACGTATACACAGATTGTTGCGCAAGGGTAACTACGCTGAGCGCGTCGGTGCCGGTGCACCGGTCTATCTGGCGGCCGTTATGGAGTATCTAGCGGCTGAAGTGCTCGAATTGGCAGGTAACGCCGCACGCGACAATAAGAAGACCAGGATTATACCTAGACATCTCCAGCTTGCGATCCGTAACGACGAAGAGTTGAACAAACTCCTATCTGGTGTTACGATAGCTCAGGGCGGTGTGCTGCCTAACATTCAGGCGGTGCTTTTGCCAAAGAAGACCGAGAAGAAGGCTTAAGAAAACGAGTCGTCTCTACATTCACTTGAAAAGGCCCTTCTAAGGGCCACAATACGATTCCCATGATAATAATTCAACCAAGTGAAGTATTTGCCTAATATTTATGAATAGTAAATAAATAAATAATATTATTATTTTTTTACGATCGAAGAAACTTTTAAAAAATACCTTATTACATATGCCGCATGCAATGCAAATGGCATTATAAGGTTATGTGAAATTATTACCTACCGCACTACTAAAACTCCAACTCTAGATGGATATTATGGTTCAGTCCTTAGGGGACTTTAGAAAACGTTAGGCGAGAAGCGCCCTGCCCTTACAAACAACAATTAGTACTTAAAAACTAACTTAATTATTAGGGACCGGCTAGCCCTGTAGGACCACTTGCGACTGCAGCAGCTTGAGCTTGATTGAACCACGGCAGGTACAAGTGGTCCCCGGTAATTAAGTTAGCTTTAAGTACTAATTGGTTGTAAGGTTCGGACGCACTAAATTCGCCATATATTCACAACTTTCAAATGAAATGACTTTTAGATCCCTCTCCGAAGTTGAGACATAGATTATACCTTGGTATCGCATGCTATACCCACGCTCATAGGTTATGAGACAGTTATTTTTATTTATATTGTAAAAAATTTATATCTAAGAAAGAAAATAATTATATACTTGAATAATAAATAATAACAATATAAATAATAATAATAATAATAAGCCTTGCCTCGCTACTTGCAGAACTCTAGATTTAAGTTTTTTATAATATTTATTGTTTTTTTTTTTTTTATTTATATTGTAAAAAATTTAAAACTAAGAAAGAAAAATATATACTTGGATAATAATAATAATAATAATAATGTTTTGCTAGCAATTTGTGACCGATGCGTTTATTGGATGCGAGCGGGTTGCGCGCATCGCTCCAATGGCACTAGTTGCGCGATTGAAAAAGAGATGTTATTAAAACGCATTTTGGGGTTTAAAAAAAAACTCACCGGAACCGTACGATAAACACACATCATGCCGCCGAAGACAAGTGGAAAAGCCGCCAAGAAGTCTGGCAAGGCCCAAAAGAACATATCCAAGTCTGACAAGAAAAAGAAGAAGCACAAGAGGAAGGAGAGCTACGCTATCTACATTTACAAAGTGTTGAAGCAAGTGCACCCGGACACCGGTATCTCCAGTAAGGCGATGTCTATCATGAACTCCTTCGTGAACGACATCTTCGAACGTATCGCGGCTGAGGCTTCCCGTCTCGCCCACTACAACAAGCGTTCGACGATCACATCGCGAGAGGTGCAGACTTCTGTGAGACTCTTGCTGCCGGGTGAACTCGCCAAGCACGCAGTGAGCGAAGGCACTAAAGCCGTCACCAAGTACACCAGCTCCAAGTGAAGAACTCTCACGATTGTTATATAATTATAATAATTGTTACAACGGCCCTTTTAAGGGCCACAAATTCATTCCAAATTCCAATTAAGAAGAAGAAGAAGAAAATTGATAACAATTAATGTTATAATACATACAATACGATTTGTATGTAACTGTTTACTAAAAACTACATAATTACATATATATTCAACGATTAAATTATTAAATGTATATTTCTATAGTATGCGTCTTCTAAATGTTAAAATATTGTATTTAGTTATTATTATAGTTACAATACTCTTTAATTATATTGTACACTCATTTTTAGAAAATTGAAAAATGTATTATGTACAGTTAATTTTAAAAAACAAAAAGTTTAGAAAATTTTACTTTTGTTAATTGAAGAAGGAGCTATGTTCACTTAGGTTTTTTTTTTTTTTTTTGACGGAAAACCTTCATAAGGTACCTTCATTAAGGGACAAACTCTGGACTCTGGACTGTTTTTATTTACATGGTTGTGTGGGATTGTTACTAGCACTCAATAAAAACCCGCGTTTATTACCTTTAGACAAGTAGAGATTGAACGTTGTAAAAAAATAATTAAGATGAGATAGATATACTGTTAGAGGGAGATAGAGCATCACAAATTGTCTATATAAAGGAGGTATAAGGGGCGGGTAAAAAAAATTTTTGCATCATTCTCTCTATAGACCCCTCGGTGTTTGGTTGTGTCTGTTCGTCGTTCGGTTCAATCCTTTGTTTAGTTAATTAAAATGGCGCGTACTAAACAAACTGCCCGCAAGTCGACCGGTGGCAAAGCTCCGAGGAAACAATTGGCAACGAAGGCCGCGCGCAAGAGTGCACCGGCGACCGGTGGCGTGAAGAAGCCCCATCGTTATCGTCCCGGCACCGTAGCGCTTCGTGAGATCCGTCGCTATCAAAAGAGTACAGAGTTGTTGATTCGCAAGCTGCCCTTCCAGCGTCTCGTCCGTGAGATAGCGCAGGATTTCAAGACTGATCTTCGTTTCCAGAGTTCGGCCGTAATGGCGTTGCAGGAGGCCAGCGAAGCTTACCTGGTTGGTTTGTTTGAAGACACAAATCTGTGCGCTATCCACGCGAAGCGTGTCACCATTATGCCGAAGGATATACAGCTCGCTCGCAGAATTCGCGGTGAACGTGCTTAAATTTTATTATACAACAACCTTTCACGTTTGTGTTGTGTATAATTATCTATTTAAAAAGGCCCTTCTCAGGGCCACATATTTCTCCTCATAAATTGATACAGATATCACGATTTTACCTATGGACTTTATATTAACTTGTGATGTTATATTAAATACTATCATCTACCTATCCTAGCCACCCCACCTGACATAACTATTCGAAATTATCGTAAGATAAAAAATAACTATTAAGAATGTATTTATTACGTGAAGGATAAATAACGTTAAACTTTCTCCCACCGACACCGAGACTTCCTAATTGGTTCCACAAAATGTGGAGAATTGAGGTGAATCCCGAGATAAGTGCAGCAATGTACTTTACCCGGGGGGGCCTTTGCTTCAAACTCCCAGCACTCCGAACGCTATAGACATTGACCGAGCTTCACTCGGCCAAATCACCCTCCAGAGCCGCGTTATCCCTTGGGTCCATCAGATCAAATACCTCGGCGTCACACTCGACCGAAGTTTCACATAAAGCGTGTCAGGGACATTAGGGCAGCGTTCGTCCTGGGTCGCCTGACGTGCCTCATAAGCAAGCGGAGTGCAAGTATGCATCAGGCCAATCATGATGTACGCTAGCGTTGCCTTTTACCACGCTGCCCGCACCCACATCAAATCACTCCAAACAGTCCAAAACCGATTCCTGCGAAGATTCGCAATGTTGACCTCCATCACGACATAAACCTTCCCTCCATTGTCAAGTGAATCAAGGACTTCGCCCTGAAGTACTGCGACAAACTTCCTCGCGGTCTTCTTTGGAGTTTTAGTGCGTAATGAAAAAAATAAAAAAAAAAATAAAAGAAAAATAAAAAACATAAAAAATAAAATTATAATCTAGTTCAATAACCCCCTCCACTCACTTAAATGGAGGGGAGAGCGTGAGTCAATAAATAGATGTGAAAATGTGTATTTTCGACCATTATTACAGCGGAACTCGAGCTGTGCTGTTCGTTATATTTCGTTTCTTCGTCAATATATCGGAAAGATGACCGGTCGCGGAAAGGGAGGCAAAGGTTTGGGAAAAGGTGGCGCAAAACGTCACAGAAAAGTTCTTCGCGATAACATCCAAGGTATCACGAAACCGGCTATTCGTCGTTTGGCTCGCAGGGGTGGCGTGAAGCGTATATCTGGCTTGATCTATGAAGAAACTCGTGGTGTTTTGAAGGTGTTCCTCGAGAACGTTATCAGGGACGCGGTCACGTACACCGAACACGCCAAGAGGAAAACTGTAACAGCTATGGACGTCGTCTACGCGCTCAAACGTCAGGGACGCACTTTGTACGGTTTCGGTGGTTAAACAGCAATATAAGTTGTTTACCAGCAATATTGTTACAATTAAAAGGCCCTTTTCAGGGCCGCAAATATTTCCAATGATAATAACATTCTTTATTCTTTTATTATTTTAAGATAAGATAACTTGAAACTTTCGTCGCGCTTTCATTTAATGTAAAATGACATTACCGATAGGTACCTTACTGATGTACATTTTGACAACCAAATTAATTATTAGAGTAGCGTAGTAGTATACATAGTGGATAGACTGATTATTTTTAAGAATTCTCTACAAATGCCGATGTAATCGAGTCTGTCGTTTATTAGTTAGTTTAGTAGTAACACAATAAATATTGATGTACAATACATGGTAATTACGTCCGTCGAAGTTCAGTTCGGTCGCGCTCTTGCGTACCGCCATTGTAATGGTGCTTATGGGTGTTATCTCCTTTTATGTGTATCACTGGAATGTTATAATTATGAAATATTATAAATTTATGTTCTAAAATATTATATAAATTAATTTATGTAACAAAATAGCCTCCACACCGATCGTATACGTCCAAAAAGTGTTACCAATAGGGGTGGATGTTTTACGTCAGTCAACATTACGAACGCTATTGTGGTCGATTAAAGACAGTTGATAGTTTAAATTTTTGTTACATTATAAAAACGATATATTGATGAATGTGTGTAAATAGATAAAGTTTAAGAAAATCAATGTTTTATAAAGAAAAATCACTTTTGAATCGGACCCCGCTTACGCGACGTAAACGATGCACAATATAAAAGTTTATTCACAGATTAGACGCGGTTCAATGCAATATTCGATAGTATATAACTATAGATAGACTCATACTGTTTCAACTGTCGAATGTGGACATTTTAAATGCTTATAAGTTAGGTAAAAAACTATATTTTATTAGATGTATGTTAGTGAAAAGTTCGTAATGCACATACAAGAAAACTTCTCGAGGCACCGCGGACGTCATTACGGTCACCGTACAATCCACATACCGGTGTCGCCATCTAGTCGACGAAATTTTTGCGTTTTCAACAAATAAATAAACAACTTGACCGTTCCGTTCCGTTCGTTTGAAATTGAACGTTATACATTATATTTAATACATAATATACATAATTACATAATTAATTTTGTGCTTGGTGTTTGCTTGTTTTGTTAGTTAGTGATTTTACTTACCGATCGTCGATCGTCATGGCAGATACAGCCGTCGCCTCCGAGAGTTCCGCGCCCGCTACGCCAGCGAAGAAGCCAAAATCTTCGGCCGGCGGTGGTGCTGGTGCTGCGAAGAAGCCTAAAGCGAAGCCGACTCATCCGAAAACATCTGAAATGGTGAATAGCGCTATCAAGGAGCTTAAGGAACGCAGCGGATCTTCGTTGCAAGCCATTAAAAAATATATAGCCGCTCAGTACAAAGTGGACGCCGAGAAGTTGGCGCCGTTCATTAGGAAGTATCTCAAGAGCGCCGTCGAATCCGGTGCGCTGATTCAGACCAAAGGTAAGGGGGCCTCTGGATCCTTCAAACTGGAGTCCAAGTCTACAAGCTCCAAGAAACCGACTACGGCGACCTCCAAAACGGCGGGCGGCGCGAGATCTTCGTCGGTCGGTAAGGGCGGCAAGAGGGCTGGCGCCGCGACGGCAGCCGGCAAGGGTAAGAAGGGTGTCGCAGCTTCCGCCTCCTCACCGGCCAAATCCTCCGGAGCCGCCAAGGACAAGAAGGCAGCGGCCGCCAAAAAGAAGCCCGCCGCGACGAAGAGGGCCTCCGCCCCGGCGAAGTCTTCCAAGAGCGCCGCACCGAAAGCAAAGAAAACTGCTAAACCTCCCACCAAGAAGCCGAAGGCGCCGAAACCGAAGAAGGCTACAGCGGCCAAAACCGCCGGCAAGAGGTCCGGCGGTGCAGCTGCCTCCAAGAAGTGAGCACGTTCCTCGTACGTTGAAACATTACCTCAACACTTACTTCGGCGACCGTCGACGACCGACACAAAGGTGGTCGACGGTTACGGCGGCGCGCCGCACCTAACAGCCCTTTTAAGGGCTAACATATGTTTCCCATTTTTATTCAAACACATTATAATAACCAATAATATAAGTCGATAACATTACACTATATGTAGGTATCCTACCTATTTAATTTATTAGCGAATCAATAAATTACAAATACTTACATACCTACTAGCCGAGAGCATTATCTACATAATTATTTATAATTAAAAATTAAACAAATAGGTACATTGTAACTAAAGTAGGATCTATGTCGGCTATGCTATGATCTATACCCACCTAAAAATAAATACATAATAAATTAATTAATTATAAGCTTCTCATCACATCTCATCCACCCAGAGAGAGAGTCGAATCAACTGGGGAGCGAGCGACAGAGACGGCGATACGACTAGAGAGTGACAAAAAACAATCAAACAGGGAACGACCTGCTATTGGTCGAAACGAAAAACCTCACTCCGTGACACTGTCTACGTTTGCGTGTACAAAATTTTATATATATTATAGAAATTGAGTGTGAGCTAAAAAAAAAAATTTTTCACCTCTCATTCTCTGGTTCCGTTTCGAAGAAGTGAAATAACATAAACTCGAACAATGTCCGGACGCGGCAAAGGTGGCAAAGTGAAGGGAAAGGCAAAGTCGCGTTCTAATCGCGCTGGACTCCAGTTTCCCGTGGGACGTATACACAGATTGTTGCGCAAGGGTAACTACGCTGAGCGCGTCGGTGCCGGTGCACCGGTCTATCTGGCGGCCGTTATGGAGTATCTAGCGGCTGAAGTGCTCGAATTGGCAGGTAACGCCGCACGCGACAATAAGAAGACCAGGATTATACCTAGACATCTCCAGCTTGCGATCCGTAACGACGAAGAGTTGAACAAACTCCTATCTGGTGTTACGATAGCTCAGGGCGGTGTGCTGCCTAACATTCAGGCGGTGCTTTTGCCAAAGAAGACCGAGAAGAAGGCTTAAGAAAACGAGTCGTCTCTACATTCACTTGAAAAGGCCCTTCTAAGGGCCACAATACGATTCCCATGATAATAATTCAACCAAGTGAAGTATTTGCCTAATATTTATGAATAGTAAATAAATAAATAATATTATTATTTTTTTACGATCGAAGAAACTTTTAAAAAATACCTTATTACATATGCCGCATGCAATGCAAATGGCATTATAAGGTTATGTGAAATTATTACCTACCGCACTACTAAAACTCCAACTCTAGATGGATATTATGGTTCAGTCCTTAGGGGACTTTAGAAAACGTTAGGCGAGAAGCGCCCTGCCCTTACAAACAACAATTAGTACTTAAAAACTAACTTAATTATTAGGGACCGGCTAGCCCTGTAGGACCACTTGCGACTGCAGCAGCTTGAGCTTGATTGAACCACGGCAGGTACAAGTGGTCCCCGGTAATTAAGTTAGCTTTAAGTACTAATTGGTTGTAAGGTTCGGACGCACTAAATTCGCCATATATTCACAACTTTCAAATGAAATGACTTTTAGATCCCTCTCCGAAGTTGAGACATAGATTATACCTTGGTATCGCATGCTATACCCACGCTCATAGGTTATGAGACAGTTATTTTTATTTATATTGTAAAAAATTTATATCTAAGAAAGAAAATAATTATATACTTGAATAATAAATAATAACAATATAAATAATAATAATAATAATAAGCCTTGCCTCGCTACTTGCAGAACTCTAGATTTAAGTTTTTTATAATATTTATTGTTTTTTTTTTTTTTATTTATATTGTAAAAAATTTAAAACTAAGAAAGAAAAATATATACTTGGATAATAATAATAATAATAATAATGTTTTGCTAGCAATTTGTGACCGATGCGTTTATTGGATGCGAGCGGGTTGCGCGCATCGCTCCAATGGCACTAGTTGCGCGATTGAAAAAGAGATGTTATTAAAACGCATTTTGGGGTTTAAAAAAAAACTCACCGGAACCGTACGATAAACACACATCATGCCGCCGAAGACAAGTGGAAAAGCCGCCAAGAAGTCTGGCAAGGCCCAAAAGAACATATCCAAGTCTGACAAGAAAAAGAAGAAGCACAAGAGGAAGGAGAGCTACGCTATCTACATTTACAAAGTGTTGAAGCAAGTGCACCCGGACACCGGTATCTCCAGTAAGGCGATGTCTATCATGAACTCCTTCGTGAACGACATCTTCGAACGTATCGCGGCTGAGGCTTCCCGTCTCGCCCACTACAACAAGCGTTCGACGATCACATCGCGAGAGGTGCAGACTTCTGTGAGACTCTTGCTGCCGGGTGAACTCGCCAAGCACGCAGTGAGCGAAGGCACTAAAGCCGTCACCAAGTACACCAGCTCCAAGTGAAGAACTCTCACGATTGTTATATAATTATAATAATTGTTACAACGGCCCTTTTAAGGGCCACAAATTCATTCCAAATTCCAATTAAGAAGAAGAAGAAGAAAATTGATAACAATTAATGTTATAATACATACAATACGATTTGTATGTAACTGTTTACTAAAAACTACATAATTACATATATATTCAACGATTAAATTATTAAATGTATATTTCTATAGTATGCGTCTTCTAAATGTTAAAATATTGTATTTAGTTATTATTATAGTTACAATACTCTTTAATTATATTGTACACTCATTTTTAGAAAATTGAAAAATGTATTATGTACAGTTAATTTTAAAAAACAAAAAGTTTAGAAAATTTTACTTTTGTTAATTGAAGAAGGAGCTATGTTCACTTAGGTTTTTTTTTTTTTTTTTGACGGAAAACCTTCATAAGGTACCTTCATTAAGGGACAAACTCTGGACTCTGGACTGTTTTTATTTACATGGTTGTGTGGGATTGTTACTAGCACTCAATAAAAACCCGCGTTTATTACCTTTAGACAAGTAGAGATTGAACGTTGTAAAAAAATAATTAAGATGAGATAGATATACTGTTAGAGGGAGATAGAGCATCACAAATTGTCTATATAAAGGAGGTATAAGGGGCGGGTAAAAAAAATTTTTGCATCATTCTCTCTATAGACCCCTCGGTGTTTGGTTGTGTCTGTTCGTCGTTCGGTTCAATCCTTTGTTTAGTTAATTAAAATGGCGCGTACTAAACAAACTGCCCGCAAGTCGACCGGTGGCAAAGCTCCGAGGAAACAATTGGCAACGAAGGCCGCGCGCAAGAGTGCACCGGCGACCGGTGGCGTGAAGAAGCCCCATCGTTATCGTCCCGGCACCGTAGCGCTTCGTGAGATCCGTCGCTATCAAAAGAGTACAGAGTTGTTGATTCGCAAGCTGCCCTTCCAGCGTCTCGTCCGTGAGATAGCGCAGGATTTCAAGACTGATCTTCGTTTCCAGAGTTCGGCCGTAATGGCGTTGCAGGAGGCCAGCGAAGCTTACCTGGTTGGTTTGTTTGAAGACACAAATCTGTGCGCTATCCACGCGAAGCGTGTCACCATTATGCCGAAGGATATACAGCTCGCTCGCAGAATTCGCGGTGAACGTGCTTAAATTTTATTATACAACAACCTTTCACGTTTGTGTTGTGTATAATTATCTATTTAAAAAGGCCCTTCTCAGGGCCACATATTTCTCCTCATAAATTGATACAGATATCACGATTTTACCTATGGACTTTATATTAACTTGTGATGTTATATTAAATACTATCATCTACCTATCCTAGCCACCCCACCTGACATAACTATTCGAAATTATCGTAAGATAAAAAATAACTATTAAGAATGTATTTATTACGTGAAGGATAAATAACGTTAAACTTTCTCCCACCGACACCGAGACTTCCTAATTGGTTCCACAAAATGTGGAGAATTGAGGTGAATCCCGAGATAAGTGCAGCAATGTACTTTACCCGGGGGGGCCTTTGCTTCAAACTCCCAGCACTCCGAACGCTATAGACATTGACCGAGCTTCACTCGGCCAAATCACCCTCCAGAGCCGCGTTATCCCTTGGGTCCATCAGATCAAATACCTCGGCGTCACACTCGACCGAAGTTTCACATAAAGCGTGTCAGGGACATTAGGGCAGCGTTCGTCCTGGGTCGCCTGACGTGCCTCATAAGCAAGCGGAGTGCAAGTATGCATCAGGCCAATCATGATGTACGCTAGCGTTGCCTTTTACCACGCTGCCCGCACCCACATCAAATCACTCCAAACAGTCCAAAACCGATTCCTGCGAAGATTCGCAATGTTGACCTCCATCACGACATAAACCTTCCCTCCATTGTCAAGTGAATCAAGGACTTCGCCCTGAAGTACTGCGACAAACTTCCTCGCGGTCTTCTTTGGAGTTTTAGTGCGTAATGAAAAAAATAAAAAAAAAAATAAAAGAAAAATAAAAAACATAAAAAATAAAATTATAATCTAGTTCAATAACCCCCTCCACTCACTTAAATGGAGGGGAGAGCGTGAGTCAATAAATAGATGTGAAAATGTGTATTTTCGACCATTATTACAGCGGAACTCGAGCTGTGCTGTTCGTTATATTTCGTTTCTTCGTCAATATATCGGAAAGATGACCGGTCGCGGAAAGGGAGGCAAAGGTTTGGGAAAAGGTGGCGCAAAACGTCACAGAAAAGTTCTTCGCGATAACATCCAAGGTATCACGAAACCGGCTATTCGTCGTTTGGCTCGCAGGGGTGGCGTGAAGCGTATATCTGGCTTGATCTATGAAGAAACTCGTGGTGTTTTGAAGGTGTTCCTCGAGAACGTTATCAGGGACGCGGTCACGTACACCGAACACGCCAAGAGGAAAACTGTAACAGCTATGGACGTCGTCTACGCGCTCAAACGTCAGGGACGCACTTTGTACGGTTTCGGTGGTTAAACAGCAATATAAGTTGTTTACCAGCAATATTGTTACAATTAAAAGGCCCTTTTCAGGGCCGCAAATATTTCCAATGATAATAACATTCTTTATTCTTTTATTATTTTAAGATAAGATAACTTGAAACTTTCGTCGCGCTTTCATTTAATGTAAAATGACATTACCGATAGGTACCTTACTGATGTACATTTTGACAACCAAATTAATTATTAGAGTAGCGTAGTAGTATACATAGTGGATAGACTGATTATTTTTAAGAATTCTCTACAAATGCCGATGTAATCGAGTCTGTCGTTTATTAGTTAGTTTAGTAGTAACACAATAAATATTGATGTACAATACATGGTAATTACGTCCGTCGAAGTTCAGTTCGGTCGCGCTCTTGCGTACCGCCATTGTAATGGTGCTTATGGGTGTTATCTCCTTTTATGTGTATCACTGGAATGTTATAATTATGAAATATTATAAATTTATGTTCTAAAATATTATATAAATTAATTTATGTAACAAAATAGCCTCCACACCGATCGTATACGTCCAAAAAGTGTTACCAATAGGGGTGGATGTTTTACGTCAGTCAACATTACGAACGCTATTGTGGTCGATTAAAGACAGTTGATAGTTTAAATTTTTGTTACATTATAAAAACGATATATTGATGAATGTGTGTAAATAGATAAAGTTTAAGAAAATCAATGTTTTATAAAGAAAAATCACTTTTGAATCGGACCCCGCTTACGCGACGTAAACGATGCACAATATAAAAGTTTATTCACAGATTAGACGCGGTTCAATGCAATATTCGATAGTATATAACTATAGATAGACTCATACTGTTTCAACTGTCGAATGTGGACATTTTAAATGCTTATAAGTTAGGTAAAAAACTATATTTTATTAGATGTATGTTAGTGAAAAGTTCGTAATGCACATACAAGAAAACTTCTCGAGGCACCGCGGACGTCATTACGGTCACCGTACAATCCACATACCGGTGTCGCCATCTAGTCGACGAAATTTTTGCGTTTTCAACAAATAAATAAACAACTTGACCGTTCCGTTCCGTTCGTTTGAAATTGAACGTTATACATTATATTTAATACATAATATACATAATTACATAATTAATTTTGTGCTTGGTGTTTGCTTGTTTTGTTAGTTAGTGATTTTACTTACCGATCGTCGATCGTCATGGCAGATACAGCCGTCGCCTCCGAGAGTTCCGCGCCCGCTACGCCAGCGAAGAAGCCAAAATCTTCGGCCGGCGGTGGTGCTGGTGCTGCGAAGAAGCCTAAAGCGAAGCCGACTCATCCGAAAACATCTGAAATGGTGAATAGCGCTATCAAGGAGCTTAAGGAACGCAGCGGATCTTCGTTGCAAGCCATTAAAAAATATATAGCCGCTCAGTACAAAGTGGACGCCGAGAAGTTGGCGCCGTTCATTAGGAAGTATCTCAAGAGCGCCGTCGAATCCGGTGCGCTGATTCAGACCAAAGGTAAGGGGGCCTCTGGATCCTTCAAACTGGAGTCCAAGTCTACAAGCTCCAAGAAACCGACTACGGCGACCTCCAAAACGGCGGGCGGCGCGAGATCTTCGTCGGTCGGTAAGGGCGGCAAGAGGGCTGGCGCCGCGACGGCAGCCGGCAAGGGTAAGAAGGGTGTCGCAGCTTCCGCCTCCTCACCGGCCAAATCCTCCGGAGCCGCCAAGGACAAGAAGGCAGCGGCCGCCAAAAAGAAGCCCGCCGCGACGAAGAGGGCCTCCGCCCCGGCGAAGTCTTCCAAGAGCGCCGCACCGAAAGCAAAGAAAACTGCTAAACCTCCCACCAAGAAGCCGAAGGCGCCGAAACCGAAGAAGGCTACAGCGGCCAAAACCGCCGGCAAGAGGTCCGGCGGTGCAGCTGCCTCCAAGAAGTGAGCACGTTCCTCGTACGTTGAAACATTACCTCAACACTTACTTCGGCGACCGTCGACGACCGACACAAAGGTGGTCGACGGTTACGGCGGCGCGCCGCACCTAACAGCCCTTTTAAGGGCTAACATATGTTTCCCATTTTTATTCAAACACATTATAATAACCAATAATATAAGTCGATAACATTACACTATATGTAGGTATCCTACCTATTTAATTTATTAGCGAATCAATAAATTACAAATACTTACATACCTACTAGCCGAGAGCATTATCTACATAATTATTTATAATTAAAAATTAAACAAATAGGTACATTGTAACTAAAGTAGGATCTATGTCGGCTATGCTATGATCTATACCCACCTAAAAATAAATACATAATAAATTAATTAATTATAAGCTTCTCATCACATCTCATCCACCCAGAGAGAGAGTCGAATCAACTGGGGAGCGAGCGACAGAGACGGCGATACGACTAGAGAGTGACAAAAAACAATCAAACAGGGAACGACCTGCTATTGGCCTAAAGCGATAACCGCTATGTTTGACGTGCTTTAGCCCACCCGCCCTCCCAGTTCACATATGGAGAATAAATAGGATTTGGTCTGCACCGCCTTTTTATACAACCAATGGCTACAGCGTATCAATGACATTTTATTTGTCGTCATTACAAAAGAAACTTTATGGCATCTTTTTAAGACATAATTTTAAAGTTACGATCTGTCCTTGTTCCCTTTATGGAGTTATCTACCACTGTACCAATCTAATCATTTGATTTTGACGCTGGTGCCAAAGGCTTTTGGTTGATTTTAGAACATAATTTTGTCTGTCAACGTCAAAGGTATTGTCAAAGTCTGTTCATAATTATGTTTATTTTATAATGTGTCACAATCACTCACGGAGCAAATAAATTTTAGTCGGTCGGTTCAGCAAATATTAGGATAAGTAGATGGAAACGCAATACCAAAATATTTTTTTCCAAATTCCGTTTCTCCAACCATGAATACATGAATGCGTGTTCCAACTTGTGTCGGTGTTTTACAGCAGCACCTGGATTCCAATCATGCCTCAAATCACATTCAAGTACTCTGCGAGCAATATACACCTACGTTTCTTGTCTTGCATTCTGAAAATTGGACGACGAAAGAAATTTTGAGAGATGTGGAAAAAACGTAAGTACCTACCTAAATAAAATTGTTTCGATTCACGATAATAGGTTGAGTAGTTAAGGTGTGTAACACAAGCAACGCCCATGGATTCTGCAAGTGTGCTGCCGACACAAGGATTTGGGATACATAAGGGATGGGGTAATGAGCTCTTTTCTAATCCGATTCAAGATATGAAGCATGCCACACTTGGCAGTTTTTTAATATTTTATTTTGAAAGGCTATTTTTAATTTTGAGTTATTAAAAATAAATTTTGAAACCATGATACTTTCATCACTACAGTCATTTTATCATCATACAAGATAGTCTTTATACTTAACAATTACTTCCACAATGAAGATCTGAGGTACTCGAAGCTTCTGTTGGTGGACTTCTTCTCGGGTGTGATGGAATTGTTCGTATGCGACCTGAGCCAAAGAAGATAAACTCACAGGACTTCGCAGCATGAATATATTACTACATGAGCGGGCAACACCCTCTCAAGATATAATTGATCATCTCACTTACTGGTGAGTATACATTTCAAACATTGTTTTTAGGGGGTTCCTTGACACTTATAAACACAAAGGTCATAGTCCTAGGACTGATCACATTATGCAAATTTAAAAAATAAAATAAAATAATTAAATGCAATGGTACACATTGGTTAATAAGCAACTTCTGGATACCTATTATACACATTGAATATTTTTGATAATAAAAGTGGGGTAGTAGGTAAGTACCTATATCTTATTTAGAAACTTTTGTAACAAATAATACTATGTTAAACTATTCTTCATGTACCTTATGAAGAATAATTTAACTTTAACTCAAGGACAGATTTTTATTTTATTTAATTTATATGTAGGTATTTTATTTTATTTTATGTATCTTAAAAAAAAATGTTAACACCAATTTTACCTTCCTAATAGAATACTATTATATGAAACTTCTATAAATGAATTGATTGATTGTCTGTGGAATCGTAGCATCCAATCGGATGGACCAATTTTTTTCTTTGAAAGATGACAGATTGAGATGGTTTTTAGATATAATTTATGAAGATCAGTTCATGCGTTTGAAGACCATAAGCCCATTTCCTAGTTGACAAATGGATTTCCTCTATTCCACAAAGTTCAACTGGAAGTACTACCTAATTGGACAAAAATATTCCAATTATTTCAACTTTGTAATTTATTTTAAAAGTTGAACTTTCTTGCTAACTTCCACAGGTTTGATTGATATGAATTTGGTGTACCTACTGTTACTGTTAGGTTGTATTTCCATGACATGGTAACCTTGATCTGATGCTGCAACATCAGTAGCCTGCGGGACACCCAACTCCTTGGGCAATTTACTTAAGCGTGTTTGGGCTCAATAGAAAGGGGTTAGTTTATAAATTTTAATTACAGTTTCTTAATCCAGAAAAATAATGTTTGAATAAAATTACACTCTGAACGAAATTCATGTCTATCTTTTGTAAATTATTTTAGTGCGCTCATACACGACAAAAATCATATAAAAACACAACAAATGTGTCATTTTAATGTTTGAGTGAATAGGCATTTTCTGGGTTAACTCACTCCATCGTCTGCCTCGTTTTTTCTGCACTGCTAGATGCAGTTATACACATAAAGAAACCTACACTAGCAAATATATATAATCTGCCAGCGCAGCGACATAGGTCCTCGTAAAAATAAACTTTTTTTAAGAGTTTTCACTTTTGACAAGCGGTCCAACAACTGACATGTGTAACGCGCTGTCTCGCTCCCACACCCAACGGCTACGGCCGCACTCGGGAATATTCGATTCCGCGGCAGGCCTGCGCCCCGCGTTACAGTCAGTCGCCTTTGCGTCGTCAATACGAAAGTATGTTGTTACTTTGCAAGAGATCTCGCCCTTCCGCGCCCCGCGCTTTTTCGTAGTAACGGTCGTGTTCACCAAAATTGTTCTTTCATTATTCCTTTTCTATACAAGGGAGTCAGTGGCAGTGATTACCCTTGTTTATAGTGGCGCCCAACGTGGGGCTCGAACACGAACTGAGATCCATGCAACGTGTCTGATAGGACGTTGGTGTCCGTACGCGTGTGTACAGTAGATACCTACCTATCTGTTGCCATGCCGCTTAACACGCGCAACCGGCAATACGACTTGGACCGTCCGAGACAAGCGGGCGAGAACGAAGGTCGCGACGAGATCATGAGCGACGACGCAAGTGAACCCGACCAATATTACCCTGCAGCGGCAGCGGAGCAGAGCGCCAGGGGCGCCCCCGCGCCTTCCCCGGCTCACGCCGCGGCCTCGGCCGCCGGCGGCGCCGGAGCAGCACCGAACACTGTCTCAGAGACATTCCTTGTCGGTGTTATGGAAGCCTTCGCCAGAATGCAGGAGGAAACCAACAGGTCCCTCATGGAGACCCTACGGGCGCTCCCATACGGCAGCGGCCCACGAAACCCACCGGCCTCGACGCCAACGTCTAACGCCGTCGACCCCGGCGACACCATCGTCGCCGCCGTCGGCAAAGGCAATTTCTCCAAGTGCAGCGCGCGGTTCGATGGCAGCTCGCGCGACGCGGAGGTGCTAGAGGCGTTCATCGATGCGGTGCAGGTATTCAAGGAGTGCGCCGACGTCAGCGACGAGCACGCGCTGCGCGGCCTGCCCATGCTGCTGGCGGGCGACGCGGCCGTGTGGTGGCGCGGCGCGCGCGCCTCCGCCAACACCTGGTCGGAAGCCCTGGCGCGCCTGCGCGCCATGTACGGAATACAGAAACCGGCTCATAAGATTTTACGTGAAATCTTCTCTAACGAACAGAAAGACTCTGAAAGAGCCGAAGTGTTTATATGTAAAGTGCGTTCGTTAATAACCAAGTTACCATATGTAGTGCCGCCATGTATGCAAATAGACATGATGTACGGTTTATTACACCGCCGTGTTAGGAAGCGTTTACCTAGAGATAAAATAAGTGACGTAGACAGTTTTGTAAAAAAGGCGAGGGGCATTGAAGACGAGATTTCCGAAATTAAATTCCCGCCATCGTCCGCGTCAAACACGGCAGCGCTAGCGCTACCGTCGATAGGTACGCAATCACAAAATGGCGACCGCGCGCACAGACACAAGGTCACCGGGTCACCCGAGTGCGGCGTTACTAACGGTTCGAAACTCACTAGTAGCTCACCCGAGTGCGACGTTACTATCGGTTCGAAACTCACTTGTAACTCACCCGAGTGCGACGTTACTATCGGTTCGAAACTCACTCGTAACTCACGCGAAAACTCGAAACGTGATAGGCGCGTTCGTTGTTCATTTTGCAAGTTTTACGGCCATAGTGTAACCGATTGTCGCAATATAAATAACAGATCGGTCGCGTTTACCGATCGCGCAAACGCCAATACCACGCCTAATCCGATTCGTTGCTATGGATGCGGCCAACCCGGCGTAGTAAAATCAAAATGCGAGACTTGCACTGGGAAAAGTATACCCGTGAGGTCACACGATTTTAATATCGTGACCGGTAACGACGCTTCGCGCATTTCGCGCGCGACGTCATCACCGTCCGTTTCGATTTCCATCGCGAATAGGGTAGGTATAGCAATCGTCGACACCGGGGCGTCGTGTTGTCTTGCCAGTCCCATGTTGTATTCTATCTTGCAATCAGACGGGGTACAATTTAAGGAGACAGAACGTAATATTGGACTCGCAAATGGGTCCCGTCAGTATAAAAAAGTATTGATTGCTACAGTACCGGTACTTTTGGAAGGAAGGCAAATCGATACCGAGTTTGTAGTATTACCTGGTGAAAATACGCGTACGTTGTTAGGTCGCGATTTCATCATTAATGCCGGGGTGACATTGGAATTAGCTCAGGAGTCATGGTATTTTTCTGATAGCCCCAAAAAAATATTTTCTTTTGTGCAATCTGCCGTAATGAATAGTACGGAATTAATGCGAGCAGACATCTCCGACGTCGCCTTACGCGACGAAGAGGGAACGAAGCCGTCACCGGAGCACCGAGACGCGCCCAACGCCATTTTACGTAGCGGAGCGTCCCAGTTTGCTGCCGAAGACCCTCCCACGGAGATTGTTCAGCCGCCGGATCACCGAGACGCGCTCAACGTCTTTTCACGTAGCAGAGCGTCTCAATTCGAGACGAAGCCGTTCGTCCTCAGAACTGATAGCAGCGGAAGCGCTCAAAGGGCAGTTCTGCTTCAGGGGGAGAGTGTTGACAAGCGACCTGTCGAGTACGCTAGCCGCCTCCTCACTGCCGCTGAGACAAGAGTATATCGCAATAAGAAGAATCTTAAAAGTAAGCGAGGAGACAAGCCGTCTACTTCGCACAGCGTCAACAAGGAAAAGACGTCTGCTATAGCTAATACGCCACCATCCTACAGGTTGGCCGACGAGACGAAGCCATTCGTCCTCAGAACTGACAGCAGCGGATACGCTCTAGGGGCAGTTCTGCTTCAGGGGGAGGGTGCCGACAAGCGAACTGTCGAGTACGCTAGCCGCCCACGCCCCGTATGTACCGCGAACGCCGACTGCGAGTTGTGCCTTACTGTGGTAGGTTCACCTTCCCGCACCCCCAAGGACAGCCGGGAGCACCAACTTAAGGGCCCCGAGATATCGAAGATCATCAAGGCAATAGAATCCGACGATCCGTTTAGGGGGAGGGTTATGTTAGGAAGATACCATGTTCTCCTTGTTAAACCCCTTTGTAGGCCGCAGTCAAGCTCCCGTCCGGGCAAACGTAAGAGGGGGAGACCTCGAAAGCCTAACCCTGCATCGAGGGCGTAATGCTAGGGTTAGAGGGGGAGGATGTAACGCGCTGTCTCGCTCCCACACCCAACGGCTACGGCCGCACTCGGGAATATTCGATTCCGCGGCAGGCCTGCGCCCCGCGTTACAGTCAGTCGCCTTTGCGTCGTCAATACGAAAGTATGTTGTTACTTTGCAAGAGATCTCGCCCTTCCGCGCCCCGCGCTTTTTCGTAGTAACGGTCGTGTTCACCAAAATTGTTCTTTCATTATTCTTTTTCTATACAAGGGAGTCAGTGGCAGTGATACCCTTGTTTATACATGTTTTTTATTTTGTGTAATAGCATTCTGTGACCAATTTTAAAATTAAGATCAAAGTGTGTTGTGCGAGTTGTAAGGGAATTAGTGATATGCCAGATATCCGTATCCGTATCCGCGGATATCCAAGGGAGAAAAAAGATCCGTATCCGTTACTTTTTGGTGGATCTTTTACCTTATTAATTTAATTCATAGATGAAATTCTATATATATAGGTGATTAGGTAGCAATGAAAAACTATTAAATTCTATTCAGATAATTTTTCATTTCATAATATCAATCATTTGACACTTTTATAATGCAAGCGACAAGTGGCGGGCGTAAACTATCGTTTCAAGGTCACGCGCACCGACACCGATTGAGTAAGAAAGTTAAGATCGGGTATCCGTATCCGCGGATATACATTTTCAACGATCCGCTACATCACTAATGGGAATGAAGCAGCGCCACCTAGTGGCCAACGTGTAGTGCCGCTTCAATTCTAGGTGCTCTGCGTTTGATCGAGTACAACTCGCATTACACGCTCAGAATTTGATATTGACAGAAGTTACTGCTACTGTAGTTGATTTATAATAAACATGTAGGAAGGTATGTAGTTGATATAATATCAGCATAGAATAGAATAGAATAGATATAGATATAGATATAGAATCTCCTTCCGGTAATCAGATTTAATGAAAAAATTTCAGGTCCCGGAAAATGTCTTAGTGGTTCCGGATGAGGCAGTTTATTGCATTGAAATTAGAGGGGAGATTGAAATAACTTGGGTTATTGGAGGCTCAGCGGTTTATAGGGTATGTATTAATTGTACTACTAAGGATACATACTAACTAGACTAGAAAAATGCTAAGTAGAGCTCTTTTTCTTACTTTCTTTCTTCCTGTTACTGTTTCTTTCTCTCTGTTTATTAATTATAATATGTTGTGCTAATTGTGGTTCTAATTGTTGCTCTGTGAGCAAAAAATTCTAATAATTTGCTAGCCCAGAGGTGAGAGCAGTGTTCCATCTGGGGTCTAACTTGGGTGTAGTTGAGTAAAGGAGATCAATCAGTTTTGTAAGTAGATAAGGAAATCGTACATGGTGTTATGGTATTATTGTTTTATTGTTAGACACATTCGCATGTTATTATAGCGTGAGTCGTAGGCGAGAGCAGACGTGTTAGTTGCCACATTATAGTGAGTTGCCGAGCCATTGAACATAGAGGAAACCATAGAAGTGTAGAATCATCATCATAAACCATTGCCATAGAAATAATTAGGGTTATAAATCGGTTCCAGGTGAAGTAGTCGGCTTGTCTCGCCCCGATGAGCTCCTGTATGTAACCATTTAGGAATAGCTGGTATTGCTAAATTTGGGCTCAGGTAAAATTTTACGCTTCATTATTATTAATAATAATAATAATAATAATAATAATGCATTTATTAGCTCCACACAATTACAAGACCACAGTATATACAGACATTGTTAACTTAATTGTTATATACACAAGCAATGGTCGCAACTGTATGAGAGCCTGGTGCCCGTGGTAGGTATTAAAAAATACCTGTGTTACAGGTCACCAGGTCCCACTCCGCAGATTGCACAAAGCATAATACCCACAAATAGCAACAAAAACAAAACAAATAAATAAATACAAATATTGAGACTAAATACAAAAGATAAATATCAAATAAGTACTATAAGACATTAAAGAGCGGACGAATAATTTTTTCCGTTTCTTCATAATCCAAGCTCCTAAGCCATCCTTACATTTAGGAAGAGGAAGAGGATATATTGGTATGATAGAATTTACCTTATTGTAAAGATATCCGCCAAGAAAACAGTAAAACCTATAAGAGATTCTCAGGTTGAACTGTTTGAAGGGGCAAATAAGCCGCTTTCTACGCCTATCCCTCTCCAGAACTGGACTGTACGGTAATTGAGAATGTTGTTTGAGAACAGAATGAAGTATAAAAGACTGTCTAACAGTTAGTACTTGCCAATCCTTGTACAACCCAACCGTTGGAAAGAGAAAAGGCAGGCCGGCTCCAACTTTTAGGATGGCACGCTGAGCTCTCTCCAATTCGATCAGGTGAGTTTTAGCAGCACCACCCCATGTACCAATACAATAACTGATCAGCGGTTGGCATAGAGCAAGGTAAACCATTTTGATTATGTGTCGATCAGTAATATGCCTCAGCATCTTGAATATATAAATCATTTTACGTAATCGTGTCGTTAGAGTATCGACATGCTGCTTAAAACTAAGATTTTGATCAATATAGACCCCTAGGTATTTGATAGACACAACTCTTTGGAGGACAGGACAGGAACATGAGGGGATGGATAGGTCAAGACATGATTGGGAATGAGCTGATATAGCGAAAGATGTTGGTGGAAGGAGATTGTTTTTAGGAGCAAAAGTAATAAATTTTGTTTTAGAGATATTCAGTGTCAGGATATTATTTCTCAGCCATTTACATACGTCTAAGAAACCACGCTGGGCGTTGTGAAACGTATCCTCCCAATTATCCCCCGAGAAAACAAGAGCTGTATCGTCGGCAAAAGTGAAGACCCTCCCATCACGAAGCTGGAGTTGGCACAAGTCGTTAACATAGATGAGGAACAATGTGGGACCGAGGACACTGCCTTGGGGCACCCCATACGCGACAGAAAGTTCATCACTAATCCATTGATCAACTTTTACTCGTTGGGTTCTGTTTGTTAGATAGTCCCTAAACAGCTCCAGCGGAAGGCCTCTTATTCCAATTCTCTCTAACTTAAAAACCAGAAGAGGGACAGAAACCGTATCAAAAGCCTTGGCTAAATCAAGAAAAACGGCCAAACATTTCCTTCTTTTATCGAGATTATTTATAACTGTGTTAGCTAGTTCATGGACAGCATCGTCTGTTGACCTGCCGGTGCGGAAACCATATTGTGCCGGTGAAAGAAGAATATTAGATTCCAAGTAACCTATTAAACGTTTGTTCATGAGACGTTCCAAAATCTTGGACAAGGTAGTGAGGATAGATATGGGTCTATAGTTAATTATGCAGTTTCTGTCACCGCTTTTATATATTGGTTTAATAACAGCCGACTTAAATGCCCGAGGGAATATTCCACTAGAAATTGAAAGATTACATATGTGAGTAATAGGGGGTGCAAGCTGGAGAGTGTACCTCTTAATCACTGGTCGAGATGCCATCTAGTCCTATAGCACAATTTTCCCTTAGACCCAGAATTAGGTGTTCAATTTCTGAATTATCCGTTGGAAGGAAAGCCAACGAAACAGATGGCGATTCTGATGAACGGTCATGATTGGTGTTATCATCAGACTGGTCAGAGTTTAAGATTTGTTCGGCCAGTCTCTTACCTACACCAGCAAAGTACTCATTGATTTCATTGACACTGTCTGGGGAGATAAGGCAAGCAAGATCACCAGAAACCTTGGTAGAACCAGTAACGTTTTTAATTGCATCCCACAATTTTTTTCTATTGTTATTAGCAGTTAATAGCTCCTGTTTGTCATATTCTCTTTTTTGCTTTATTAGTAGGGACTTACAGAAATTCCTGTATCGCTTATAAGTAAGCTTTGCGATTTCATTCTCCGGGTCCCTTTTATACTTTTTGTAAAGGTTATTATTATATTGAAACATTGTATTGAAACATAGTCATTTATTATATTGAACTTAGTAATATTATTACATTTGACGACACGTTTTGGTCTAGTGGCTAGTAACCCTAGCTGTTAACCAAACAGTCGCGGGTTAGACAGGAGGGTTCGTCAATTGCTCACGGCGCATCGCATGCTAAGCGCCAAGAACCTCCGTAACCGCGAGGTGTACTGTACGGGCCTGTAGCACCCGCGCATTTGATTAGGCCTGGCTGTTATGTCTCACTGAGTGGGCAGGGCCTTCGGCTAAGGAGGAGGAGAGGGTTTGTAGGTTCCAAAACAAGTTTGTACTAGTACAATGGTCTTTATTTCGCCGGAGCAGAAGAATACTGAATATTTACAAAAAATGGCCTATCTATATTATAATTTAGACATAAGTAGTTATAACAGTTTATATGTCTTTGATTTTGATCTTTGTTGCTTGCTTTCAGTTATTTATTGTTTAGTATAGTTTTGTTTAGTTGTCATGCGTGTGTTATCGATCGTCTCAATTTCTAGTTTGTAGTTTATCTGTGTATGCTTTAAATTTGCCTTTTGTTACCTATACCTATTGTAAGTTTTTTGTTAGTGCTGTTGGTGTACCTTTTGGAAAATAAATAAATAAATAACTAAACAATATTTGCTCACAGAACTAGTGGCGGTTGTGTCTTGCGTCGAACAAAGTTTGCACGACCGCCCGAAATAATATCTATTATGAGTGCTCTCTGTTGCACTGTATCTGTCTCTTTCTAACACTATTTAAACAATGGCATGGTTCTATGGCAGTTCATCAAATCATACCGCGGCTCCAACGCGGGAGCCAATTCAATCGCTGTGAAGGTGAACTCGGTAGCCGACTACCGCACCCTCACCACTATATTGAGGAAGGAGCGTATCTCCTTCCACACATACTCTCTCCCCGAGGAGAGACACCTCCGCGTCGTCGCGAGAGGGCTTCCCCGCGAATTTAGCGAAGAAGCCATCCTTCGCGACATCAAGGAGCAAGGGCTCCCGATCTTGGAAGTGCACCGGATGCACTCAAAAGACCGCACCCCGTTCGACATGGTCCTCCTCGTCTTGGAGAACACCCCGGAGGGGAAACGCATTTTCGGCGTCCCCACAATTTATGGCCTGTCCGGTATCAGGCTTGAACCCCCGCACAAGCGGAACTCTCTAGGGCAGTGTCACAACTGCCAACTCTACGGGCACTCTGCCCGTAACTGTTTCGCAACGCCCCGGTGCGTTAAATGCCTAGGCGTCCACGCCACCCGTGAGTGCACGCGGCCAGCAGATGCAGTAGAGCCACCTGCATGCGTACTCTGCGGAGAGTACGGTCACCCGGCGAACTATCGCGGATGCCCCAAAGCTCCCAAGAGGAGACCACACAGGGCTCAGCAGACCGCAAGAGCGGGACCTGCGGCCTCCCGCGCCCCGCCCTTGCGGTCCGACGAACACTTCCCGCGGCATCCGAAAGCCGCATCCGCGTTGGCACTTACGCCAGCATGGGCAAGGCCCGAGCCTACCCCTGCACCCTGCGTCCCTTGGAGGAGGCCCGAGCCCCCCCAAACCGCGTCGAAACAAGCACCCGGTGCTGCCAGGGGGAGGCCCGTGCCTCCTCCGTCGGCACCGTCGGCCCGCCACACGCGCCCCGCGCCGCCTGGCGATGACATGCAGAGGTTCTATTCAGAACTCTCTGAAAACATCGACGTGGAGGAACTCTATGTTCTCTTCCACGAGTTTAAAGCTTGCAGCAACCACCCGCTGCAACTTCTCGCCGTCCTGGCCCGCCACGACCACCTACTGAAATCCCTCAGTCGGGTGAGGGCAGCCCTTGACTAAGCTCAATGGCTGCCACCACCCGAGTAAAACCCACCTCCCTGTCGTTAGCGTTCTACAACGCTAACGGCATCCGATTCCAAAAAACCGAAATCCACCAATTCCTCACCTCCCACCAGGTCGACGTGATGCTAGTGCAAGAGACCTTTTTGAAACCCAGTATGCGCGACCCGCGTATACCGCAATATCTTATGGTCAGAAATGACCGCGAAACCAGCAGAAGAGGAGGCACCCTTATCTACTACAAAAGGTCGCTTCACTGCATCCCTATCGACACCCCATCCCTCACCCACATGGAAGCCTCGGTCTGCCGTCTTGCCATGACCGGCCATCTGCCTTTAATCATAGCGTCAGTCTACCTCCCTCCCGATAAGCGCCCATTGAAAAGAGACCTCGAATCCCTTTTCAATCTAGGCCCCTCTGTCATCCTGGCAGGGGACTTAAATTGTAAACACCCCCGCTGGAACTCCAACAGCACGACGCAAAACGGAAGAGTGCTTGACCTTTTAACCGACGAACTAGACTTTGACGTCATTGCCCCCATGGCGCACACGCACTTCCCGTTTGCCCAGAACCACCGACCGGACATACTCGACATTGCCCTACTCAAAGACGTGTCACTACCCTTTTTATCTATTGATACCATTCACGAGTTAAACTCAGACCACCGCCCTGTAGTTCTAAAACTCGGACGGCAGACCGACCGCTCACATGACACCATCTCTTCCATAGATTGGAAGAAACTGCAAAAGGCCCTAGCGAAATCCTCGCAACACCTGGACCTAATCCCCGACACCCTAGACGGGCCCGGAGACATTGATGAAGCAATCAGAGCGCTCAACAGCCACCTCCACGATCGCATCAGCGACTCCTCTAGGGAGATCCCGGCGGCGAACGATCGTCGCCTGGAGCTCCCTGAGGACGCGAGGAGGCTGTTGAGGGCTAAGAATGCGGCTATTCGTGCTTACGACTCGTTTCCTTCCCCAGAGAACCGTTTCCGTCTACGACAGCTACAACGCCGAGTCAAATCGCGCATCACCGAACTCCGCAACGACCAATGGAGCCGCCTACTGTCAGACATCTCGCCCTCACACCAGGCGTACTGGAAGCTGGCAAGATCTATGAAGACGGAAATCAACCTTTCCCAAACACCACCGTTAACCCGACCCATCGGCCCTCCCGCGTTTGACGACGACGAGAAGGCCGAATACCTTGCCGACTCACTCGAGGCCCAGTGCTCGCCTAGCCTCCAACCGATCGACGCCATCCACGTCGCGCGGGTGGAGGAGGAGCTATCGCTGCGGCCTCTCCAACCTCCTGACGAACCCATCAACCCAGTCTCCCCCTCCGAACTACAAGCCCTGATCAGACAACTGAACCCTAAGAAATCGCCGGGTATAGACCGTATCACCAATAAAATACTTAAGCGATTTCCGCCCCTACTACTTTCACTTTTATTATGCATCTTCAATGCAGCCTTGCGCGATCGCATCTTTCCAGCCGCCTGGAAGGAAGCCATAGTCATCGGCATTGCAAAGCCGGGCAAGGACAGATCCCTCCCCTCCAGCTACAGACCTATCAGCTTACTCAGTTCCATCGGGAAGCTCTACGAGAGGATACTACTGACACGACTCCTAAGACACATCAACACCAACAACCTGCTCATCGACGAACAATTTGGCTTCAGAGCCAAACACTCGTGCGTCCACCAAGTCCACCGACTAACCGAGCACATTCTCGTCGGACTTACAAGAGCCCACAACCCCATAGGCACCGGTGCCGTCTTCTTCGATGTGGCGAAGGCCTTCGATAAGGTTTGGCATTCCGGGTTGATATACAAGCTATATCAACTCGGGCTGCCGGAAAGCCTTGTACTTATAGTACGGGACTTTCTGACCGATCGGAGCTTTCGCTACAGAGTGGAAGGCACACTCTCATCCCCCCGCCCCCTAAGGGCAGGCGTTCCTCAGGGTTCAGTTCTCTCACCAACCCTCTACTCACTCTACACCAACGACATCCCCCACACGCAGGGGGTCGAGCTGTCTCTCTTTGCAGACGACACGGCCCTCTACTTCTCCCACCGAAACCGAGGTTTCGTAACTCGTAAACTTCAGACCGCCGTGACCGCTCTCGGCGATTGGTTCCTCAAATGGAGAATTGTGGTGAATCCCGAGAAGAGTGCAGCAATGTACTTCTCCGGGGGGTATTTGCTTCCAACTCCCCGCGCTCAGAACGCCCTAGCCGCTGACCGAGTCTCGCTCGGCCAGATCACTCTCCAGGGCCGCGTTATCCCTTGGGTCCATCAGACTAAATATCTCGGCGTCACACTCGACCGAAAACTCACTTTCGGCCCCCACGTAAAGCGTGTCAGGGACAGGGCAGCGTTCGTCCTGGGTCGCCTGACGTGCCTCATAGGCAAGCGGAGTGCAATGGCTCTTAGAGATAAGGTGACATTGTACAAAGTATGCATCAGGCCAATCATGACGTACGCTAGCGTTGTCTTTGCGCACGCTGCTCCCACACACATCAAGTCACTCCAAACAGTCCAAAACCGATTCCTGCGAAGAGCCGTGGGCGCCCCATGGTACATTCGCAATGTCGACCTCCATCACGACATCAACCTTCCCTCCATTGTCAAGTGCATCAAGGACTTCGCCCTGAAGTACTACGACAAACTTCCTCACCATCCCAACCCGCTAGTGGCCAGTTCCTACGCAACGCCCCGGTGCATTAGTGATTGCACGCGGCCAGCAGACTCTTGCACTAGCTTCACATCGACCTGGTGGGTTGTGTGGAATTGTTGGATTTCTGTTTTCTGGGATCGGATGCTTATTCGGGTGACTGAGAGATTTAAGCGCGGCGTTGTTGCTGCAATTTTTAAATTCGTGGCCGAGTAGTGAAAGTTCCTCCGGGGCGTGGGTGGCGGCCGGCACCGATGGAGGAGTCGCGGGCCTCCTCCTACTTTTTTTTATGTAATATTCATAATCACGAGATACTTAAGTAACGATGTATACGATTTTATAACAACTTCCAGAGATAGGTAATTTAGAGCCTTACTTACCTATAAATAAATTTTGAAAGTGTAATCACAACCAAACTGTTCGAAAGATTATTTTAAAATTGTTGATTATTTAAGTGATAATAAAGCGTGAAATCAAACGATTCTGAGCTCATACTTTGTTTAGTTTAGTTATACCTAATAATTGTAAGTATTTTATTTTAAAGATGACAAAAAGAATGGTATCCTGAGTTCTTAGTTAATTGATTGCGATGTTAATATTATTAAACTACAGACTATGAATTAAGATATGATGTACAACAAAGTTTTTTGGGGTGAGAGGTTTTGTATAAAGCCCGTCACACACGTAGCTATAATATACTTATATATTACGGTATACGTTGGTGACGTTATATAAATATATACCTATTATGGTTGCGTGTGTGACGGGCTTAAAACAACAAAAAGAGTAAGTATTTATGACTTTTTTAATGAAAAATTAAAATACTTATGAGTTTTCTGTTTAGTTAAGTATGTATATGTGAAAATGTTATGTATCGTAATAAATGAATAAATAAAATTTAATGACCATTAAGTGTTTTTTTAAACCCTATTTAATGAATAAAAAATAAAAACGTCCAAACATATTTATTTACAAACTTTCGCAGCTAAATAAGTTTCAGATGTCACACAACAGTATTCCTACTAATGAACCTGTGGGAGTAACCTGTGGAAAGTACAACAGCCACTAAAGAAAGAAAGAAAGAAAGAAAAAAATTTAAAAAATTTGCTAAATAAAAAAGTGTACCAAAATGGTCTCAGCTAAGCATGTAGTCTTGATGATATTGACAATCATGACGCTGATCTTCCGTCCCGCTGATGATGAAGAGCATCTAAAGCCACATTCTGTTGGATCTTGAGCGCAAGTCATGCCATCTTGAATCCGCCAGACTTTGAGCATGCAAAGCCTCTAGACCTAATAACGGTAGCATGTGGCTACGAATAAGTAATACTCAGAAATATAACTGCGCTCAAAAAAAATGACCCAACGAAAGTTGTGTACAAGTAGGCGGGGCTTAAAAGTTGTGTACAGCGCGCCACTAGTCCGACATTTTTCTTGCAAGCGAGCACACGTCAAATCTTCGTGTAAGTACGTTTTCTTTTTATCACTGTAAATCAGTTATAATCATCATGCCATGTTGTGTTGTGAACTGGTGCAAAAGCCATAAAAGATTTAATTGTTCAGGGATCACTTTTCACTCGTAAGTAGTCGCTAAATTATATTCAAAAATGTTCAAATACGCTAATAAATCGGGATGGTCAATATAATGCAAAATGAAGTCAGTCAATTTTTGACTTTATTCATTAGGTTCTTTTTTCTTCTTGATAAAATATATATTTAAATTTAAAACGATAAAATTATCAAAGTTATTATACATACGCACACACACGACACACAACCCAGAACAGAATATTTAAACTCCAACCGTCTTATTAATAAAAATGTGTTAGTCCAAATTTAAATCTTAGTTAGTCTTAGGGCCTCTTTCACCATCTCTGAGTAAAGTAAAGTCAAGTAGGCTAACCGCCATTTTGTTTCAACATGAAATAAACCTTAAAACAACGGAACGGTAGTATCATAGATCTATGCTTAAAACAGATAATTATAGATTATATTGGTGTAATAGTGAGTGTTGCATCACTACCAAAGGCGCATGCCGGCACCTGTTTTGTTTCTTTAGAAAGCATGTCGACAATCATTGCGAATTCGGCTGTTTATAATAAAAAAATAAAGTTCAAATTGTCATGGACGAACACGGCATTTCTCAAATCATGTGTATCTACGCGTGCCGCACTTTGGAGTTCTACCGCTCCGCTACACCGTAATTATGCGAAGTAAGCCTTGACGCAATGGATTAAGTATTATATTTGAGAAAACATGTAAATCGAAGTAAATCTAAAAGTAATGTAAAGAAAGTAGGTAATGTAAAGAAGTAAGCTTTTTTTTTGATTAAAATGATATAAAAAGTAAGATTTTATTTGTTATTAACTGCCACAACTAAAAAACAAACAAACTCACTTCGCATTTGTAATATTAGTAATATTAGTAAAAAGAACAGATATTTTAAAAGAACAGGTTGGAACTGTGACGTCTTAGCCAAATGAACTGTTCCTGTTCATTTTATCTGTGGTTCTATCATGTATGATTGTAGTCTTTGGTTCTATGAAAGTAACTAAATTCTATTTGTTCACCTGTTCACCTGTTCCGGAACAAGCTGCCTTTCATTCCATTTACCTTAGTTAAAAAGAGATAGACTTATTACAGCCGATTGCGTTCGGAAACTTGAACAGTAAATATTTTAGTGTAACAAACAAAATAGTTGCTAGTATGCAATACATACCTACATTTACTTAAATTAAATTTATAATAAAGCTGAACCTGAACATTATAACGTAGTTTAGGTTCACGTTCATATTTATTTTATTTTATGAACGATATATTGCTTAATAGTTAGTGCAAAAAGATACAGTAATGTATCCGAACGTGAATTTTATTTATTATTCTATGATGTCAATATTATGACTGCCATTTCAAAATCAAATATTTCAATTCAATTTTAAGTTTTTCATTCATTTATTAAATTTTATTTTGTTTTTCTTGAGTTCTTAAATTTATTTTTCATGCATTAATTTTTTGTCCTTAATATGTTAAAACTATTAAATGTTAAAACTAAATAAAAATAACTGTAAATATCTAGTTAGTTAGTTTAGTGGTTTTGTTTAAGTCCCTAGTGTAAAAAACCTTTTTTATAATATACTTTTGTGAAAAGTGTTGTGTTGTAAATAATGGCTTCAAATAAAAAGTCTAGTGTTGTTTGGGACCATTTTTCGGACATTGGTGGTTTCCAAGCAACATGTAACATTTGTAAAGTAAAACTTTCTTTCAAGTCCTCAGTGACAAATTATATTAAATGTAAGAAGGACACGCCTTGGTATTAGGAAATTACAGCAGTTTTATTTTTAAACCAGAATATGTAATGTAAATATATTGTAAGTACTGCATATATAGATATATGTATATACACGCATGTATATAATGTATATACACGCATGTATATAATGTATATACAAAAAAAATGTGTACAAAAAATGAACTGAAGACTTAAATGCGCCAGATTTAATTCTTCAAAAAGTTATTTATTTACTTAACTACATCATTTAATTAATAGGTACCTACCTACATCAGTTTTAGTAATCAGTATTAGTTTAATTAAATTATAAATCTGACAGTCCTAAGCCTGTAAAAGCATGAAGGAGATTTTTCAGTCCATTGTTCACATTTGGCATACCTAGTACCTAGTACAGCCCACTCCTAATGTCGGCTATGCTATGATGCGGTTTTCACAGTCAGTTAGAACGAAAAGAAACTTATTACCTATCTATACCCACCTAAAAGTAAATACATAATTTAATATAATATAATAAATTAATTTGTTCGGGACAGCCATGAAAAGTATAGAATAGTGAATAAAAGTGACTTATAGAACTAGTGGATTATGTAAATAGATAGTGTTAGAAAGAGACAGATACAGTGAAACGGAAAACACTAATAATACCTATTATTTCGGGCGATTGTGTAAACTTTGTTCGACGCATGACACAACCGCCACTAGTTCTGTAAGCAAATATTGTAATATAGATAGGCCATTTTTTGTAAATAGTTAGTCTTCTTGCTCCGGCATAATAAAGATCATTGTACCAGTACAAACTTGTTTGGAACATACAAACCCTCTCCTCCTCGACTAACTATCGAACGGCTGACCAGTGAGCCCTCCTTAGCCGGAGACCCTGCCTACTCAGTAAGCCATAACAGCCAGGCCTAATCAAATGCGCGGGTGCTACAGGCCCGTACATTTTATGGTCCAAACGAGCCGGATATAGCCGTTTGTATAGTTGCTGTTTGTCGAGGAGCGAGGGTATAGAGTCTATAGCATAGACATGCCGGTTACAAGGAGTAACTCAGCTCGGGGTGACGGGAGGTCAATAGCTCCCGCGCCCACCGTTCGGGACGACTGGAGACCAGTCGCTCCCGCGTCCACCCTTCGGGACGCCGAGAGGCTTACAACCTCCGTGTCCTCCGTTCGGGACGACGGAAGACCAATCGCTTCCGCGTCCACCCCCGTCGGGTGCACCACGGCATCCGCCACGTCGTCAACCGACACGTGGTCAGCGGGGACAAGAGCGATGACGTCACCGACGACGACAACTTCGACGTCGACGGCTTCGACGCTCACTTCGGCACCGGCGGGTGCGGGACAAGAATCGGTCCCCACGCTCGGTGCACACGGCACGGAAACCGTGCGACATCGTACGGACGTGCGCTCAAGTAAGAGAGCCACGTCCCACGGGTCCAAGAAGGCCCAATTAGCGAAAGCTAAAATAAAGCTATTAAAACTACAAATAGAACTTGCTTCCGCAGAAATAGAAGAAATAGAGAACGATTCAGACGCCGACACCGTCGAAGAGCTCGAAGTCACGAAGGAGACGGTCGACACTTGGGTCAATAATCAAGCGCTTTTAGCGCCGGGTGCGCCACCTATAGAAACCTGCAACATAGAGCAGGCCCGCGCGTTACCCATCACGACCACGCCGGCTCCAATCCCCGTGCAACAAATAGAAGATCGGCCACCAAACGGAAGCAAGCCCGTAATAGAAACAGTGCCCGCTGCGGCACCACCTAGTCAGAACATAGGACTAGCAGACTGGGTCGCAGCAATCACTATGGCCGCAAAGACGGGCCACCAACAAGCTCCGCGATATGTCACGGAGCTACCATTTTATAGCGGGTCGCACCAGGAATGGTTAACATTCAAGGCGGCCTTCGAAGAATCACACCAACATTATAGCAATAGCGAAAATATAGCAAGACTATATAGCCGACCGGATTACATCGCCTTATCCCAACTCGAACGATTGAGGACGCTTCCACGGCTGACAGACTCACCACGTGACATTTGTAACTTCGCCAATCGCGTCACCAACACCGTGAGAACTCTACAAGCGCTGGAGAAGTCACACTTCCTCTTCAATCCAGCCATCTTAAGTGAAACGGTACAGAAATTTTCTCCTACGATCAGAAATAATTGGGTCACCTTCTTCAGAGATCAGCCGAAGGAACAACCAGACCTGTTAAAGCTATCAAGATTCTTCGAAACCCAGGCGGAACTCTACAATCCTGTATCACAGCTGGAGTTCGCGGCACCTAAAGAAGCGAGCCACGCACCCCGACGAATACAGAAGACCTACGCCGCAATAGAAGTGTCTGCATGTCCGGTATGCCAAAGTGCCGAACATAAAATCGAAAAATGTTCGAAATTCATAGAAGCAGACACGAAAACGCGATGGAACATAGCAAAGGACAAACAATTGTGCTTCAAGTGTTTAAAAAATAGAATAGGGAAACACAAGTGCCGTAAAACGGAGTGCAATGTCAATAAGTGCCCGCGTTTTCACCATAGACTACTCCACTTCATAAGAACAGACAATAGTAAAAATAGTGATCGTACAGAAGTGGTCGCCTCCACTTGGCAACAGTCGGAGACACAGTGATACTTGAAGTTCGTTCCCGTCCGCGTCTCCGGCCCCCGAGGGAGCGTCCAAACCTACGCCTTGCTCGATGACGGCTCGACGGTGACCCTGATAGACAATGATTTGGCGCAACAAATAGGCGCAAAAGGGCCCGTCGACCCTCTACACATAGAGGCAATAGCGAACACCGAAGTGGATGTAAATAGATCGCGCCGTGTGAAAGTAACTTTACACGGCGCCAAAAATAAAAGCACCATTCGAGCTAGAACCATCGACAATCTACAGCTCTCCGCTCAGGCCGTATCGGAGCGAGATCTGTCCAACTGCAAGCACCTCAAAAACATCAAAAAACAACTCAAGTATTCACGAGTTCAACCGAAACTTCTCATCGGACAGGACAACTGGTACATGCTGCTTGCCAAGTTCGCGTCACGCCACCCATAGAAACAAGTCACGCACTCAAAGGACTTACGCTTACGCGATAGAAGACCGGTAGGACATAGCAATGGATTGACGTTTGTGTTACCGGTGTCTCGAATATAAGACAGTCGCATACTTGCAAAAGAAGAAAGTGTGGTGTAAATAGTTGACTACGTACGCATCAACGTCTGCTCCAACTCCACTTGGTGAATAGTGACAATAGAGAAAAGATCCTCAATTTGGCAGGCGTCGGGTTAAACTCGTTTCTAAAGGTCTCCGGCCCGAGGGAACGTCGATACCTATGCAGCCGACAGGTAAATAAACTTTCATTGTGCTAGAGTTCAGCAACTATTGATTTTACAAGAAAAAAAGTTTCATACAAAAATTGTAGAAAATGTTATGCTCTACAGAAAACGGGCGTGGCCTGGTGGCCTGGGAACACCTAGTTCGCACCGGGAGCGGCACCTCATAGAAGAGGTACTCAACAGCGGGTACACCCTCTATCGTCTTCTCAATGCGCTTATGGCTTGCCATTGCTCGTGGGATCTGGCCGTGTCACTATCAACACATCAAAGCCTACTTCTTCCGACGGCGCTAGCTTCGGGAGTCTCCCTGGCTTCAGCACCGACAAGAGCCCCTGGACGAGTGCTGCAAGTCACCATAGGAGACGTCGTGCTCATCGCTGACAACACTCCTCGCGCTACATGGCCACGAGGAAGGGTCATAGCGGCTCACCCCAGACCCGTCAAGCTGAGGACAGTCAACCAGAGGCTGCTCATCCTTCCGACGAAACTGGCTGCCCTCCAGCAGATAAAAGATGCGTTAACCTGAGGACAACTCCTACAGATCTGGACTGTGATGGACTCTATCCGGTGGTCTGGATCTATGTCTTTAGGAAAATTGTTCAGGACAGCCTACAGACAGTGTTCGTTGAAAATACTCATAGTATAGACAAATTGTATGTGTGAATTAGTGTTATAAGTGATAAGTGGCGTATGCTCAGCGGACATTAATTGTACAAAAGAGACATGGATAAACATGTAATATAGACACTAAGAAATTATTCCGGGGGGTCGACGCATGGCACGACTGCCCCTAATTAATTGTATTGTAAAATATTGTATAGACAGTTCGGCAAATATAGACCTAGTACCAGTAAAACTTGTTTGGAAAATACAACCTTCTCCTCTTCGACCAATCGTCGAATTGCTGACCAGTGAGCCCTCTTTAGCCGGAGGCGCTGCCCACTCCCTAAGGCCAGGCCACTTTTTCTTCGACCTAGTATGTGAGTTCATTTATGTTCTACTAAAACATTGTATTATAATTTTTTTTAATATTTATCTGCATAGGCTGTCGACCACTAGTTTAAAAACTGTTCTAAGAATTAATTTTAAAACATTTTTCAGCCATTTACTAAATTATAAAACTACAAAAATTAAACGTTAACATCTTATCTGCAAACTAAAACTACTGAAATAATAAATTTTGACTTCAGCGTGATTCTAATGGATGAATGCTCTTAACAGTTTTATGTCAAAATAGTTTATCAGTTTTCTCCACATAAGTACTTTATCGAATACAGAAACGACCGTGTTAACGCTGCACGCGTAATGACTAGCAGCATTTGCTCCGAGCGTTACATAGTGTATTAAAAATCATACAAAATAGACCTTAGTATATGCCGCAGGTGATAGGATAAGGGATAGGGAAATGGGCTCTAGCGTTGGCATCCCTCTCACTCGGTTCTGCCCAGTGGCATTTTTTATAAATTAGTAATAGGTTTGCTCTTGGCCAGCATCTATATAGTTATAGCTCAACTATAAGTCGCCTTGTGAATGTCCTTTTCACAAGTACTAACTACACTTGAAAGTGTAACTTCGAAAATAATTGTTTTTCAAATTGTCAATTATTGTTTCAAATACATATGTTGGTAAGAATTAAAATCAATAAGTTTAATTCATTCATATGTTTATTTGAATCCATAAGTCTGTAAAACATTTTGTAAATAATTTTTATAATAACAGTGATCGGGTGAAAGTAATTTTTACAGGAGATGAATTTGACTATTTTTTGACCAATCTTTTTCTTAGTTTATACAAACGATTTCTTTTAAATTTTTATAATTTCAAACAGACAATTGTTTTGAAAATCCATTTTGAGCGTGGCATAACACACAATTTAAGGGGAGTGATGAGAAAAAGAGGAAGGTTCAAAACTCCCTGCGATGATACTTGTCGGGGTCGAAGTAGGAAGTGACGACGACGCGGCTGCTGAACTTGCGTCCGGTGAGAGTCTGCTGCGCCTTCTGACAGTCGGCGATGCTGTTGAACTCGACGAACACCTTCCCGCACCCGGGCACCTCCACGCCCTCTATCGGCCGCGGGATCTCGATGCTGCGCACGCAACCGTACTTGTTGCACTCCTCTCTGAAATGCACAAACGCACCGTCACAAGGTCTGCTGGGCCTGCTCACGCTGCTCACTTTCCTCACTTTTTGTCACAATTTTAAAATTCAATTTCACGCCCAGATCCAAAGTGCACCTACAAAACGTATACAAGAAACCACTGACTTGATATCCTCGAGGATGTCCTCGTACTCCTCCTCGTCGCGGAGCTCGTCCGGAGTGACCATGTTCAGTAGACAGAGCACCTCCGTCGCCGGACCAGCGCCGGCCAACGTCAGCCCGGCCACTTGCAGCTGCACGGGCGCCGCGCCGCTCATAGCTGCAACACTCACTCACTTGTAGGATTGTTGTTGTTGTCACTCACTTGTTTGCCCTAACGCTCGACGGAATTAATCCAGTTACGAACGTGGACTGATGAGAAATACCTCATTCACATAACACCCACATTTCATACACTAATTTCACAGTACTATTTCCATTTTGAGCGGTATTATTCAAAGTGGACTAGTGGACCATTTGCGATGTGCTAGTAAATAGTATGAACTCATAAGAATCTGTTATTGACTTTGATAAATATCAAACATTATAATTATGTAAGTTATATATATAAAAAGAAAAAGAAAGAAGCTCACTTGGCTCTTGGACTGGAGTCCCAAAGTGATATATATGTATTAGTGAATAAAAAAAATAATAAAAATAAAAACGTGGCACACTAACCTAAGAACTCACCTAGCGTAGAATTCTTGGCTCCAATACTGGCTCGTTGTACAATCAGTTTCTTGTCACCCAACTGCATACCATTCAAGCCAGCTATGGCCTGCAAGTATCGGACACGGCACATACTTAAACTACAAATCTCTATTATTTTATAATTTATGATACTTCAGTTCAGTCAGTCATGTCATATGCCTAAACTAACGAAAGATAATTTATTAAACTATTTAATATGCTGTTTAAAAGAATATTTAAAATTCTAGCCAAAACATTCGAAAAAACAATCAGCAACAAAAACTTAACATAATAATAATATCTAAATATATAATCTATACATACAATAAAGTAAATATTTTTCCATATATATTTTACAGTAATTCGTAAATTGTAAAAAACATTAGTGGAAAAAAAGTTTTTGGAATTTTGGTCTGATTTTGTACAATAATCTCAGAAACGGCTTAACCGGATATAATGTGGTTTTCACTGATTTATTATAGAAAGCTTCCTGGAACATTTCCTGACGTCCTTATCGTTGACGCTCACATCCATATTCTATAATAATTTATATTTAATATTTTGAATATGTATATTGTTATTTTGACTTTCAGCCAAATAAGCCATTGAAAGTCAAAATCACAACTCACCTGATCGGTCATTGTAATGTCAACGTATTCCGCAAACGCATAACCCTTGCTGAGTCCAGTCGACGAATCCTTCACCAAGTTAAACGCTCGCAGCTGTCCAAACGACATTAGCAGTTCCTTTACCTGTAGCGCATTCGATGTATCAACACAATGCTTTTTAAAAACAAAATTTCACATATAAACCATACAATTTACATATAGTAAAGTAACAATTTCAGCGGTGTATCATAATAATAAACTATTTCCTTCGGTATGTTTTCAATTTTTTGGTTCCCATAGAAAAAAAAAATTTGCTCGTTTATCATGTTCACAGCAAATATTCAAATGAATTTGTAGTTAGTGTCTGACCTGTGTGGAGCCTGTTATAATCGGTAATGAACTTGCCTTTTAATGCCGACGTCTCGTTCGAGTTACAAGACGTATAGGTGACAATGAGAGACAACAGTAACACGCGGGCCGCGAATGTGCCATATCTAAGCTAGGGAGGGGCAGAAAGCAAACTATCAGTGAGTTGTTAACAAAAAAAAACGTTATTAAGGCGTGAAGCGCAAACGCACTTCTCCCATTGCCGAGGTACCTGAAAATACCTGAAACGGAGCAGAGAAAATCACGCGACTAAATATGTCGGCTCCACCGTAGCCCTGTAAACTGTTGAATCTCGTCCTGAAATCGTGACGTTCCCTATCATCATAATATTAATGAGATTTAATCGACGTCTAATGAAAAAAATGCTATGAGGTCATAGTTAATAAATTTTTGATAAAATGTTGCATCTACCTATTCTATAAAAGAAACATTTACATAAAGTTTTGAAAACATAATAATTTTCTAGGAAACAGTTTCTGTTGAATCTTGTCCTGAAATTGTGACGTGCCCTATTAAATAAATGAGTATTAGTCGACGTATAATCAAAAATTCTAATAATTTTTTTTTAATTGAAAAAAAAAAAATTTACATTTATTTTGTAGAAGAAACATTTACATACTCTTGTACACACTAAAAAATTTCTGGGAAATAGTCTGTTGAATCTCCGTCCTGAAATAGTGACTTTCCTTATCATCAAATAAATGAGGTTAAATCTACGTCCAATGAAAAATTCTATGAGAACAGAATTTTTAAATAATTTTGAGAAAACATAAAATTATTAAATTACATCTATTTTGTAAAAACATTCACATAAATTTTTGAAAATATTAAAATTTTCCTGGAAACAGTCTCCCTACACTATTATTTATAGTAAGCAATGGACACGCAACTCGGGTAATAATTAAGTGAAATTGTCAAATATAAGTTCAGTCTATTATCCATAGGCTATGTGTTTTGCGTACATAAATAAAACAATTAATATTGCAATCCTGCTTTTGGCCCTAACATGAATGACTAAGTTTATGAAAAGTAAGTGTATGAAAAGGGTAAAATTGTTTTTCAAAAACTACCTAACATCAGTCTGGGAACTGACCTGCAAAACACCACTATATAGTAAAAAAACATCCAATATTCACATTTTTTAACTTTAGAGGAAACCAGTGATTCATTTATAAGAAAAAGAAACAATCTAAATATTATAATATGTAAAGAAATTTCTTTTTCTTATAATTTCAAAACAAAAAGGTCTTGCTGTCGAAGTTATTTAAAATAGTGAAATATGTATTAGTGAAACAAAAAACAGTAAAACCCCCACAGTAATTTTCTCTACTTGGTGGTATTGTATATTACTTTTCAACTTATCACTGCTACCAAAGCAAGGCCATGGAGACAATGGAAAGAATGTAAACAAACTTGTAAAATGTAACTATTTTTGTAACATTTTTTCAATAAAAGAATTAGTTAATACATATTTTTACTAGTACTACATATTTTATCTAGTAGTTGCAAGTTATTATAAAAGAATATATTTTAATCAAATTGCCGATTACTACCGGATTGCACCAATAGCGATATTTAACAAAAAGTTGTTACAACTTGATTGCATACGGCGTAAGGGCTATCGTACGAAATCTTTGTTAAGTATTTTTAGTTTTTATAACATTATACAGGACAGAAATATAAATTTAGGTTTTAATTTTAGTGAATTTTAAAATATAAAGTAAATGAAATTACAAATCAACCATCACCCTCCTAAACCACGTCAAACCCCTCCATTTTTTTCTGGGCCCCTTAACGCCCCCCTCTAGGTCTCCAACGCCCACAACGGGACGTTATCGCCCACTTTGAGAAAGACTGCTCTACATCTATACTCCATACTTTTCTAATATTGTAAATGTGAAAGTAACTGTCTGTCTGTTTTCACACCTTTACTACTCAACCGTATATCATGACATTTTGCACACACTTTGTCAGGGATACAAGAAAGGACATAGGGTACCTTTCATCCAAAAAAAGTATTGTTCCCAAGGGATTATCTAAAATAAAAATAAAAAGCTAACGCCTGGCCAAAGTTTTATAGCAACAAGGGGTCGTTATATTGCTTATATATGTTTTGTTTTCAACATGGGTGTAAAATATATATATTTTTAATATACTGCTTATATTTATAATGAAATAACTTTAAAATTTGTCAAATGTCTGACAGTATTCAGTTTTAAAAACTTTCTTCATTTATACTCATATTTTATTTATATCACATGTTTTTAAAAGTGAATAAAACTGTATGTGCATGTATCTAATAACAAAAAATATTAGTGTGTAATTTACATACAATATATCAAAATTATGCTATTTATTAAGACATGCTTCACCAAGCAAGTGCAGTTTGAGCAGTCAGTTATAACACGGATGGACCTCGGATTCTGAATTAAATATATGTATATTATATTTTTACAAAAAAAAAGTCTACATTGCTACTTGTGTTTTATACCATATTTTAAGGTATATAGTTAAAAATTACGAAATATTAATGTAATCACTTACATATGTTGGTTTTACTGTGTTTTAATTCATTTTAAATTATTAATGTGAAATTGTTACAAAAACACCACAAATAAATGAGATGTTGTACAAATAATTATTAAAGGTGTAAATGATAAAATAATTATCATAAATAATGTAAACAAACTAAAATCACTTACTTGATCTTCATTAAGGTAATTTGGCAGACCTCCAATGAATATTTTATGTGGAGAATCTGGCACAACAGTGCTTATAACACCGGCTGGAACAAAATAAACAAATTATACTTTAAAAATATTCCAATAGATAATTTAAGCAGACCACTCTGGGTGTGAACATAACAGATTTGCCTGTACATGTTGGATGTGTGGTAAGGTTGCTTGCCTAAAATTTATTTCCCGGCTGGTTCATCTTTGAAAATAACTTTTCAAAGTTAGCTCTGGTCTGGATTTGGAAAGCAGTGGCAGGGCACTGTGTTTTGCAGTCATTTGGGCAATAAACACCTCCTTACCAAAGACCATAGTGAAATAACAGCACGTGTGCTGTTGTGTTTCGATGAGTGACAGAGGGATATGCCATTACCCCATCCCTTCCTTATCTCTTAATCCTTCTATGGTTGGCAGCATAATTGCAGCACCTATGGCATTGCTTGTGTTATAGGCGATGGGAGCCACCTACCATCAAGTGGACTGTCAGCCTGTCTTGAAACCTTAAGATAAAAAAAAACCAAGAAAGACCATAAACAGTACAATAAAACTCACCGGGTACATTAATAGAAGGATTCTCAGTACCAGGCATCGGCTGATAGTCATGTGGTCTTCGGATTTTTAAACTTTGTCCCTTGAAGTTGATACCGTCAAAAGCCATCGCTTGTGTTGTCTCATCAATAGATCTGAATTCGAGGAATGCAAAATTTTTGTCTAAATTAATCTGACAAGCCAACACTGGGTTACCGGCGGCTTGTGCCAAACCAGACAGATGCATTTGTTGATTGAAGAATTCCATAGTTTCTTCCTCGGTAACACCGAAAGGTATGTTTCCAACATATAATCTTCGGGCTTGTCGTGTGATCGTTGAACCAACGACAGGCACTGCGGCTTGAGGAGTGTCCGCTACAATATTTGCTGGAATTTGTCCGGCCGCTTGCATAGCCTTGTATTGAAGCGGAGTAATATGTTCAAAGCCCGGCGGCGGCACGTCCCAATACAGTGAAGGTTTACGTCTGCGAGATCTCTTAGATTGAGATCTGGATCGGCTTCTTCTTGTCTTTTCTCGTCGCTCCCTAGAACGGGATCTCGAACGTCGTCTTTCTCTCGAACGAGATCTGCGTCGCCGATCTAAAACAATTCGTAAGTTACTCACACAAATTACACCAATAATGTACACATAAAAACTGAAAATAAATTTAATTATCACCTTTATCTTCGCCCATTATAGTAAATCTCTTCCAAATTCCAAATAAACTTATACAGGAAAAGAAATTATAATCAAACCAACTATAGCTATAAGCAGGCACTAACTTTCCTTTTCCAAAGAGGAATAAATAAAATGGCGTCGCAATCGTCGCATCGCATGCAAATTGCAATCCACGCAAAGACGCAGAACGATCACAGAACATATAAATTATAAATTTTTTAAAACAGAACACTATATACCCATAAGGAGTTCTAAATAGAAAGAGTTCTGTGTTACCTACATTTGAATTTGAAACTTCAAAGTTACTTAATATTTAAATTCATTACGTATAATTTTTCATTCAATTATTTCCGTACACCTTTAAATTTATTCTTAAATTGGTTTGGTTCATAAGTCAGTCGTAGATGTGTCAGATCATTGCGATATATATTAAATTTGATATAAAATACTTTTCATTTAAACAGATGGGTGAAGGTCGACGTCCTATTCGTATCTAAGCTACAGGTTGAATAAAAAAAAAGACATTCAATTCTCCACTATGATAAACTTTTTGATTGGTTGGTAAGGTGTTTGTATTATATTAGCACGTTACTTCCGCGTAAATTTATAAAACAAAGCCTATGTTACTCGCTGACAATGTAGCTTTCTATAAGTGAAAGAATTTTTAAAACAATTAAACATTGATCGGCTTAAAAAAAAAAAAAAAAAAAAAAATCAGCGACATCTATCGCACAAATAAAGCATTACTTGCAAAGCTTTATAGTACTTGTACTATTTCCTCTGATAGTACTTGTACTGCTTACTCTGATAGTACTTTGTGGCTTTACTTTTGACAGCGAATAATTACTATTCACAGCGACGTCAGATGGCAGCAGTGGCCAGTTGTGAAAGAAATCGTTTTAGTAATGTTTTACAATTTTACATAATAGCTGTTGCACGCGACTTTATAAAATATACCCTATGTTCCTCGTTGATAATGCAGCTTTTTATAAAAATAATGTCACTCAGGGCCAAAACATTTTTTTCTCAGGCGGCGGCTTATACTGAATTCCTCGCTATGCTCAGGATTCTATTTTAGAATCCTTCGCTGCACTGAATTAAAAATAACGCCCCAGAGGAATAAAATATTACTTTGTCCCCTTGTAATAACTATTAAATCGTCAGAGAATAGAAAAACAACGACTTTTATTATAAAAAATGTATATTATAAATTAAATTAATTCTGTATCACAAAAATTGAAATAAATTTACTGTGGTATCAATCTTAACATTATTGGTCCTTTTTTATATACGCTGACATCTCTTCTGCATATTTCTCCTTTGATCTCTCAAACATTGCAACATATACCTAGAAAAAAAAAAGTGGTTTACAAGATCTTAATTATCAAAATAAAATATACTTAATGTAAGGAATATTTAGCTTAAGTTCAGACTGAAATTCTATTCCATTTATGAAAGTTGATTTGGATTTGTTACTCTTTCATGCAAAAATGGCTGAAAAGATTTAGATGAAATTTGGCACAGAGATAGTTTATTACCTGAATTAACATATAGGATACTTTTTACCCTGGAAAAATGTTAGGTTCCCAAAGTATAAAAAATATAAAAAGTTGGGTGCCAACATTGTCCCAGCGATAATTAGCGATTTTCACAGATGTTAATTCTTCATTTTCCAATGCGAACAAAGTCACGGGCACCAGCTATTACTCATATATTATTTATTTTTATTGTAAGAAAATTGAGAATTTCTTTAAAGGTGTGGTTCATTTTCTGACTTTTTACCTAAGAAAAATTTATAGATACTATTGTTTATTGAAATTAAATTGTTAAATGCTCTAAGAATTAAACTAATTTAATGAATATTATCACATTAATCTTTATAGTCTAACAATGAATAATACATCTATGTGTATAATGTGAAAATTTCTTACCCTTTTATCTTCATTAGAAAGTGCTCTCCATCTAGATGCTAATTGTCTGGTGATCTCTTGCTTACTTGGCTCAGATCCTATTTCAGAACTTGTCTCAGCTACAACAAGCGGACGCTGCTCTTGACAAAATTGAAAAAATGCATTGCACGGTTTCTTTGGGGCGTTGGGGTCCTTTTCTGGCTGAAACATTTCATTTATTTTTTAATATTTAAGAACCACTAGGCTTTCCGCACTAATAAATTATGCAGCAATCCGACAATAGCTGACCTCTTTGTGAAATGTATATTTTTATTGCTTGAGGGTGGCAATACCCTGGCTTTATATGGATCTATAGAAATTGTTCCCCTAAGGCTTAGGACAAATATAAAGCTTCACAAGAAACACTGCTGCCATCTTCTGCTAACCAGGTTTAGTTACCTCTTACAAAATGCTACCAAGTGGCAGTGGGAATATTTTTAATCTGTCTCCACACAGACTATAAATAGATATGATAAAATAGGTATGTTTAATCAGTAAATTAGAAAAACAACTTATTTGAAATTAAATAAAAAATTAAAACTTATATTTTAATTAGATATTTCTATCATTTAAAAACCCAAATATAAACTAAACCTCTTACATTTATAGTCACATTCTTAGTCTAGAAGTATTAAAGAAATTCATATATTGAATAAAGTTCATATTTCAAGGTGAGGAAAGTTCATGCACCTTTTATTATGTACATGTAATGAGATAAGAATTCAACTATATGATTTCAACCTTAGTGATAAATATATTTAAAAAAATAGTTTTTGCCCACAACTTCATTTGTGCTCATTTTGCTTAGGTGTTAAAACATTAATTCAGTCTTTATCATTCGTGTATTTCTCTCATGCAATTTACAAAATTAGCAAAAAACAAATTTCTGTTTATCCAATCACTACTTAACTTACTAAAATACTAATACATAAATATACACCGACTTTCATATATATATAAAAAGAAAGTTTTCAGAATTATGCATTGCAAAAACACCAACCTTGTCTGCTTTGCTCTTTCTCTTTGTACCTGATTTCTTTCCACTTACTGGAGTCTTATTTTCTACGTGTTTGCTACTCGATTGTGTCTTACTGTTTGCACGAGAGGGCTTTGTTATTACTTCCGCTTTTGTATCTATATCTAATGTTGCAGATCTAAATGGATCACTGTGGCGATCCAATCTCTCCATTAACAACATAACATCGCGGCAGTAACGTCTGTTCAATTTTTTTATTTCGTGTATTCTGCAAAATAAATTATTCTAATACATTTACTACGTATCGAAATGGGCTGTTAATAATACAATATACGATATAATAATAAAACACAAACCTATTTATAAGTCTCTCATTGTCGTGCTGCAGTACTTCACAGCGATCCAACAATAGCTGATATTTTCTTCTGTATATCCCATCCTCAGAAGGTAAACTAACCATGTCATCAGACTCGTCAGAAATATTTGAGTTAATCGGTTGGACTGTCATTTTAATTTATTTCGTACAGGAGCTTGAGAAAACGTGATCAAATTCCTTTTTGTTTACAGTCTGATGAAGAATTTTGTACTTTTGTTTCTGCCACTTGGTGTTGCCAGATAAAAAAAAAATACATGACACAGTGTCATAGCTGACAACAATATGGAACATTGTGTGTTACGGTATACGTTAGAGTCTGTGCGGAAAGAGAATCGAGGGCGCAACAGTGCTTAATTATATTGACAACACTGTTACGTTACTATAGTTCGATTGTAAGCATTTTGATACTTTTATAAATTAGTTAAATTTTATACTACTTTTAGCGATTATGGTGTGTTGAATAATACTCTAGTCGTTGTATGTACAGGAATGTTTTATTATTAAAAATTGTCCTATTTTTATACATTTTTTTACATGGTAACGTGATGGTGTGTGACAGAGAAAACAGTTTGTTGAGTGAGACGGACGATGTTGCTTCACGAGTCGCGAGTACGCATGCGCTCTCGGCGGTGGTGCGAGGTTATAAATATAGGTCGCGTAGTGCGGTCGGCCATTTTCTCGCCGGACGCCGTGGAAGAAACATCTCGTGGATTTCGTGTAACTCGTGAACAACATTGCGAAAAAGACGACTGCGATGACTGCTGCTGCCTTCTATTCGAGTAATTGTTCTCCGTTTGGTGTCCAGTGAAAGTGAAGTGAAGAACACACGTTGATCGCTAACATAAACAGCTCTTGTCAGAGCTATTCCTATATTTAACCGCTAATGGTTGTGTGTGTTTTATTTTCCTATACCAAAACACGTTAATCGCTAATATAAACAGCTCTTGTCAGAGCTATTTCTATATTTAACCGCTAGTGGTTGTGTGTTTTATTTTCTTATACCTAACATGGATACGGTAGCTACAGTACTCCCCTTCAAGCGAAGCGTACCGGTAGTTTGATGAGACGGCCTGATCGTGCTCGCTTGCTTTCACTGTTCATCGTACTACTGGGAGGTAACTTGGTAACTGTTCTGGTATGATTTCGACTGGTAACTGGATTCTGGTAAGAGGTAACAGCTTCAAAGTCTTCAAGTAAGTATGCCGGCTTCAATCTGTCGATCGATATATTTGCTTGACGGCTAGGTAATTGAATAGTGAATACTTTATCAGTTCGGTTCACCACACGGTAAGGTCCTTCGTAAGGTGGTTGAAGTGGTTTTCGAACTACGTCAACATACACGTGAGTGCATGTATGTAAGTCTTGATGCACAAAAATTTTCTTCGTACCGTGAGTCTTCATACTTGTAGGTTTGAGTGCGTCGATAGTTGTACGTAGGTATAATCGTCAACTGGAATGTTCGATTACGCGTTGAAAAATCACAAGGCAGTCTTGGTTTGTATCCGTAGGTAAGATTGCATGTCAGCTGCTGATGTGGTTGTTGGATTTTTCTGTGGTGGTGAGGAGACGGTGAAAACTTGAAGTCGTCTGTCACTGCAGAATGCCGGAATTCGCGTTGGCAGCGATATTGCGGACATTTTTTTTTGACAGCTTCCTCCGTTGAGTTACAGAATTTGCGTTTTAGGCAGCTTCCTCAGCATTACTCGAAGGCTTCATTGTCGGGCAGAGGTTCCTCGTCGGATTCTTCTGTTGGGTTGAGCTTCCTCGTCGGATTTTCTTTTGTCGGGCTCACTTATACCTAACATGGATACGGTAGCTACATACTCTAAAATTTATTATTTATATATAATAATAATAATAATGAAGTTTAAGTTTAATGTAATTATTTGTTTTTTTTTTTTTTTTTTATTTATTTATATTGGATCCGCGCATTGTTATCCCTCACCCCTCTCCCTTTCCTACCCCCCGGTACGCGCAGAAAAAGACAATTACCTACACATTCGACACAGTCCACTATAAGCAGCTGAAATGTTCGCAATTCGCTGTTAAATTAAGACAATCCACTTAATTGCTCAGTTCACAAATCGCGAATGAAGTGAAGGTAGAAGTAACCAACCACGAACTGGAAGGTCGAAGATCGCTGCTCGCCGAGTGAGTACCCCTGATTCTTATCACTTTATCCTCCGATTTAAAAAATTTAAAACTTAAATGCATTTTACAATTCAACTGAATAAATGGCGCCGAGCAGTTTTTTAAACCCGGTATTTGACTAATTATTTTAATGAAACTGCGGGAAAAAACTGGTTTCGTACTAAAATGTGGTCGGGACAGCCATAAAAATTGTGTATAGAGTGTTCAAAACAATATAGAATAGTGATTCAAAGTGACTCATAGAACTAGTGGATTGTATAAATAGATAAATGGTGTTAGAAAGAGACAGACACAGTGCAACAGAGAGCACTTGTTATTATTTCGGGCAGCCGTGCCACACTTGCGCGCTATTGGTGCAAGCTTTGTTCGACACATGGCACGACCGCCGCTAGTTCTGTAAGTTAGTTTTGTAATATAGATAGGCCATTTTTTGTAAATATTCAGTCTAGAGGTGAGGAAAAGCGTTACATTTCAATCGCCGAGACTGTCGTTCCAGTTCTAAAAATATCACAGTGAACAATAATCGTGAATTTGTCACGTCGTTCCAAGAGAACAATAGTATAGCAATTACACTTCATTTACGTTAAATTACTAATAATTCGTTGTATTATCCATAAAATTGTCCATGGAACATTTACAGAAATGTGTATTCTGTAAATGTTCCATGGACAATTTTAATTATTGCATGACTAATTTTAGTTCCGGTTACTTTCGCTCCATAGCCTACAGCGCCAAAATGGCGTTTTTAAAATAGGCATAAAATAATTTGACAGCAGCCTGTTCCATGCCTGTCCAGTGGTATCTCTGACCTAAGATTAACATGGACCGGGCATACCCCCTCCCTCAACCGGCGTGACTGAATGCCAACTTCATTTCCAACAATTTGGTACATAAGATGGCTAAATTTCATAGAGATTTTCGTTTTTTCTATCACGACAATGCCCTACACACGACAAAAAGTAGTTTTCTTAATCGTTCTCTTACAAAGACAACAAAACTCCGCACATAACATGGCGGCACCGGTCACGCTTTGGTAAAGTCATGAAGTCAACAAAGAGTGTTGTCAAAATTTACGCTTAACAAGATATTATTTATCTCTTTTTTCTTATTCAACTGTCACCTAGTTAACATGAGACAAAATGATTTAACGTATCGATATAACAGATATTTATATAACTACGGTTCATATAGTAGAATAGGGCGGATTATTTATTTACTCTGAGAATGGTATGGTTAGTGACAGTGGCTCAGTCGGTTCTGGCATAGAGTAACTTTTTATATATTGGAGAGGTTCTGGGTTGGTTCTGGGTTTCAGTCAGACGGACAGTGGACAGTTAAGTAATATATAAAAATTTACGAAAGATCAAAATTATTAAAATATTACATTACAAACTTTAACAACTTGTAATTAACGGCCAGTGCTATCAATGTTTTGACTTTTTTTAACCATAGCTACTTTTAATTTGGTCGCATCGTATTATAGTTTTTGACACTTTTATAAAAAGTGAAAGTTTTGATGTACTTATTAGTTTTCTAAAGGATTTAGAATACAATTACAATTTAAATATCAACAATTTAATACTTCTTCATAATGGTAAGACATGTTTATTATTGTTTCAAGTTATGAACTAATTAATTTAATAAATAGCTATAAATAAAATATAATATGAAGAAACTTAAAAGTTTTGATGACAATTATGTCAATTTAAACAGATGTTATACACGTCCGCAGCTGTTTTAATTTATTAACTACTAATTATTATGTTACACTTACAATTATTTTATTCTATTTACTTCAATTTCATTGGTTCTAATTACTTCAAATAGTTTCGATAGTACAGTGTGGAAAAATAAGTCGGGCCCTGAAGGGAAACTACCTTAAATTCTTAAGTTGGCTCAATTTACATAAAGGAGACAACATGTTAAGACATTTTCAAAAAACAAATACTCGCTATTTTATTATACTAATCGATAGGATTATTATTCAGGATAAAATTTCTCTAACAAACATTTGGTCTTATTATTTATTTTATTAATAAATTTTAAATGTTCAAATTTTAATTTTAAACCAAAATATTTGAAAATGTCTTAACATGTTAATTACCTACCTATATTACTATTAAAGTGTAATTATTATATAACTAAACAACATAATATCTAAGCAGCAAATATTTTGTAATGCAAGGTGGCTTACATCTGTAATACAACTATACTTAATAAGGATAGATTGGACCTAAAAAGATTTTAAAAATTACAGTCTTTGGATTACAATATCTACTCACTGTATAAATTATTGGAACAAATGAATATTAAAATTTTCATATAATTAAGTATAATAATGAGTAAATTACTATAAACTTATAAACAAATTAATATAATATTATTTTATAATATGATTATGTAAAATTACTTATTTGTATTTTAGGAACTGTTACAACGCAACAGTGAATCAAAAGAAAGAAAAAATATTATTTGTGACAACACCAATAATGATCACGACGAAAAAGTGCATAAGAAAGTTACCACCAATAATTTCAAGATAATAGCATTGGTTTTCTTGTCACTGCTATTAGATTTGCTGGCGTTCACGATGATCTTGCCCTTACTACCTTCTCTTTTGGAATATTACCACAGGGAAGAAGGTGACAAAAATGGTTTATATACATCTTTACTTCAAGCTGTTAAATACTTCCAAGAGCTGACGGGTGCACCGGATAGATTTGTATCTGTTCTATTTGGTGGTGCGTTGGGATCCATGTACAGTTTTTTACAATTTCTCACAAGCCCCATAGTTGGCAGTCTTTCAGATGCATATGGTAGAAAGCCTATGCTTTTAATTTGTTTGGTAAGTGTCTCTATTTTGAATTATTTTTTTTTGTTTCAAATATGTGTTGGTTACTGGTTTAAATTCAACCATAATCATTTCGAAATTTCCCCATTTGCCTGAACCTTCCCATTCATTTACCCTTAATTTTAATATTGTCGGCAACGCATTTGCTGTGGTGTTGCTTGTATTATATGCAACTCAATATATTTATGAGTTTAGATATAAATGCGATTTTATATCTAAACTGATTAATTGAACTCATCACTTTTTTGATTTTTTATCAAAAAAGAACATAGTTTTATATATAGAGAAAAAAAAGTACTGTTTTGTATTTGCTTATTTATACTTCTATATCTATATACTTACTTACTTACTTACTTACTTACTACTATAATATAAAGCTGAAGAGTTTGTTTGGTTGAACGCGATAATCTCAGGAACTACTGGTTTGAATTAAAAAATTCTTTTTGTGTTGGATAGTCCATTTATCGTAGGATTTAGGCTATATAACATCACGCTTATATATATCTATAATTTTAGTATAATTTCGAATTGCGTTTTCTAGCGCCATCTTTCAGTGAAGTGACATTAAATTAATACTGGCAGACTGCAGTGACAAAAAGTCTTATTTTCATCCCACCAGAAGGCGCAAATAGCAACTGATTTTTAAAATTTGTTTTTGCGATTTTCTTTTTCAATGCGGATGAAGTCGCGGGCACCAGATATGAAAGTAGGCAAATATGTGTGAAAATATAATTTTATAACTAATCACTATCTAAACTTTGCTTGTTAAAGAAAACTTAAAGCAACACAAAAGATTAAGATCACATAGCCTATTTGTTGTGTATTGTTATTAGTAAAATCGCAATGATTCATGGTGCATATACTGCAAATTGATAGATATTATCATGACACTCATTTCATGACAAAAGCATCTAAGTAAATGATAAGATAAATAATTTTTACCTATTTTCTCATAGGATCAAATGTGTCATATAAACCATTTAAGTGTTTTCGAGTGGCTTTGTATGTGTGATTAGATGTTAGATTATATATCCTATCATAAATTTTATCGAATATGGTTCAGCCATGAAAATATTAGGTACTTTTGCATTTAGTACTAGCGACCCCCTCCTGGATTCGCCTGGGATCCAACTTTTTATATACACAAACCTTTCTTGTTTATCCCTCTTTTCATTAGTGAAAACTGTATCAAACAGACAGATGTCGACAATATCGGTGACTTGGTTGCAAAATATAGTTTTTTTTCTACTCACATAAAAACTTAATTAGATTATAATACAGCCATTTACTGTCATTGCCTGGCAAATTTAATTGAAATTAAATGGACGTTTATTCATTCATTTATTTATTTATTTATTAAATAGCAAACCTAATAGTGTATAACGGCTTAGAATTTTTTTTTACAAAGCTTTTTCCTAGGTTTATACAATTTATAAGTACAAAACGAATAAATTTAATATAATAATAATAACAATATACCTACATACATATACATTATAGGTATATATAATTTTCTAAATTTTAATAATAAAAACTTAGATAATTTTATAATTTTAAACAAAAAATGGCACAGAACCGTACTGAGTGGAAAACTTTGGAAGAGGCCTATGTCGCAAGACAAGTTGGGGTTGTTGGTGATAAATAACATATTATGCTTTTTTTTCTTGTTAACTAATTTCAGCAATAAAGGCAATTTTTATTTTTATTTTATACTATATTAATAATATGTATTGAAGCATTTTGTAGGCTGTAACGCATATCGTGTGATATTTGATTTTACTCCCATAAATTTTCATACACCGCCCGGGCTTATATATGAAAATCGATTCTTAAGGAGTAAACTCCAAAAATAAATATTAGTACCTCCAAAGTGTTGGCTTAAGTTTGGCCAAAGTGTAGGCTAATGATTTGTTTAAAAAATTCTTTATTTAAAAAATTAATAGTATAATAGTCCCGCCATGTTGGAATAGTCAAGCCAACAGCTGGTCTCACCCGGCGCAAAAGATGTTTCACATCAAAAATTCTCATTGAAATCTATTTGAAATAGAATCTCCATTATAGTGAAATGATGGAAAGAATGAATCAATACATATAGATGGTGATGTCTTTTCCAGGTGGGCATAGCAATTTCACATTTGTTATGGTTCTTTGCGACGACATTCAGTGTATTCGTGCTGGCCAGGTTTATAGGTGGACTGAGTAAAGCCAACGTTAGCCTCTGTATGACCATTGTGACCGACGCCTCTAATGAAAAAACTAGAGCCAGGGGAATGGTAAGAAGTAAACCTTAGATTTTCTTGCACGTTTTTCATCAATTCTAATCTTTCTTGTAATTTTTTTTCAATATTTTCAGCCCTTAAATTATACATTTGCTAACTGAACCCCACCACGCTTCGCTGTGGCTCAGTTTTATTATTAACTCGGATGCCATAACAACGGCTAACTTTCACATTAAATGTGACAGCTTCGGCAGATGGCACCGTAAAAAAAAATTGATATTTTTTTTCGCGATCGAGATTATATTATTACGCGAAAAAGATTATATTATTAGATATGAATCCTTGAAGCGGATTTCAAGTCAATCCGTCGGCTAGTTTTCGAGTTTTTGAGTGATGCACAAACCAACACAATATTTTCATATAAACTAAGTATATAGATTTTCTAAAGGACTAACAAGGTAATTTTATGAAATTTTCAGGCATTGATCGGTCTAGCTTTCTCATTAGGTTTCATGTTTGGCCCGTTGGCGGGAGCCTGGTTCGCAATGGGCAACAGACAAGGTTGGGGTGCGTTGGGCGAGGCACCAGCCTCATGTGCGATTTGTTTTTCATTGGCGAACATTTTCCTAGTCATGTTTCTAGTGCCAGAAACGCTGCCTAAGGTTTGTATTGTACCCTAAGGGTTGGCTCTGACTGACAGTATGTGACATGGCACGGCATGGCAAAGGATTTTTCCCTACACATATTATTTTTCACCATATTACAATGATCTTAGCATAGCACTCACACTTCTTTATTCCAATAACAAGAGGTCCAAGATGCTTCAGCACGTCGCGGCATGCAAAGGAGTGTGTGCTATATATTTTTTCTTATGTTAAATTCGACAGACAGGCCGATGGTCCACTTGATGGTGTGTGGCTACCGTCGCCTATAACACAAGCAACGCCACTGGCGCTGCCGACCATAGCAGGGTTAAGGATAGGGTTTTTAGGAAGGGACAGGGGAATGGGCTCTGGCATCCCTTACTCAATCTTTTCACGGTGGTCTTATGTAAGGGGATGGTTACTGCCGCCAGACGGGCTACCCAAATGACTTCGAAGCGCAGTGTCCCCTTTCACTACTTTCACGCAATAAGGTTAAAAATAATATGTTTAGGATAAAAACCGGTCTGTCAGTCAGCGCCGGTCCTAAATGGATATATCGCTCTGAGACTATTATAACTGACATAATTATGTCGCACTATAATCGGGAGAAACGGATTTTTGCAAAAATCCTAGTGAGATTGCAAAACACCGGATAATAGGAAACTATCAACGAATTTTGTAATCATCCGAAGTACTTTTAGGATCTTTGCGAAATCTTTGCGTTTTGTAATCTTACTAGGATTTTTGCAAAAATCCGTTTCTCCCGATTATACTGCGACATATTTATATATCTTTATTTTCCTTTTGCAGGACAGAAGAGCACCTCTGTCGCTAACTCTGTCGAAAGCGGTCGACTATGTGTCTCCCTTGCATTTACTACAATTCACTGCCGTCAAAAATATATCCAAACACCAGAAGAAGGTGCTGTCTGAATTGGGATTGATATATTTTCTTTATCTATTCTTGTACTCGGGCCTCGAGTTCACTTTGACTTTTCTAACGCATCACACTTTTAACTACACCGCGATGCAACAGGGGAAAATGTTTTTAGTAATAGGTGAGTATTAATATAATTATCCCTCAGAATACACATTGACTATTATTGTTTGAGTAGTTTAGGCATGAAAATTGTATGACAGGGTTGATAATGGCGTTGCTCCAAGGCGGGGCCGCGCGACGTCTTAGCGCCGCGGGCGCGGAGAAGGCGGCGCGCGCCGCTTTAGCGCTCACGCCCCTCTCTTTCGTTTGCGTGGCGGCCTCCGCTTTGCCCTCTTACTCTTCCTTCTCGTTGGGATTATCGCCCGCCAACTGGCTGTGGAGCGGTCTCGTGCTCTTCGCCATATGTAAGTTATTAACTTTGTTACGTAAAAATTATTCATAATTCGAACAGACATGGCGCTGATATTTATTCGTTCGTTTCGTATTTATTAAGTTATTTATTTATCGTTCGCAAGGAGTAAACTCCAATTGTGCGTCGGAGCTGACACACACACATTTTTTTAATTCTATTTTGCCAAGGTTAGGAACTACCTGCCGGCTGTTTACGAGCTCATATAACCCAAAACTTTTCAAAGTTCGAATGAATAGGCAAGATGCCTCTTAAATTTGCAGTTTTTTTTTTCGTTTTTTTTTCGGCCAACATTTTCGGTTTGAAATGTTTTTTTATCAAAATCCAATTTAAGAACCTTGTAGGGAATGTTTTGCAGTTTACAAAAGCCTACTTAATTTTCTGTACGATTATTATTGCCCGAGTAATCAATTATCAAAGTCAAAAATGACTTTAGCTTTGATCGACTATAACTTAGTGACAAATCATCGTTCAGAGCTCATGAGAGGGTCAAGTTGTAGGGAATTAAATTCTCTAAAAGAGCTTTATAGTGCCATTACAAAAAAAAAAAAAAATTACGGCTCTGACCAATTTCAGCAAAAATTTTGAATTATTTTTTTTCGTTGGTTTTCTGACGATTACTCATGAACCGCTAACGAGAAAAATATTTGAAGCTCGGATTCAAAAACTAGAGACTTTAAGCCACAAATTCCTTTTTTAATGAGCACTGTACAACCATTTTCTTCAAAGTTAGTTGAAGTCCTTTGAAAATCACTTGAAAATTTGGAATTTTTTCTATATCCTTTAATTGTTGCGTTCAGTATAGAATATTTACCTCAAAAACACAATATGTTTCTTTATTTTTAAGAAATTTAATTTTTATTAAAGTAATCTTGAAAAACATAAAAACTGGTGCGCGTTCCAGCGACGGCGTTCGCAGTTTCGTGCTTGACGTCGATGGCGGGAGGCTGCGCCGTGGGCGGAGCCCGAGGGGCTGCCTTGGGGACTCTCCGCTCGTTGGGGGCCCTCGCGAGAGCACTCGGACCGCTGTTCGCCTCCACGCGTATGTTTTTATACTTTTTATAAAATCGTCTAAAAATAAAGAAAAAATGGTCGCCACTGTTATAAAATGTTAAATTGGTTTATTAACCGCTTCAAAAACTCGAGAATGGGTAGAGCGATTCCATTTCGGTTTTCACATATACAATGAGAAATAAACGGGGAATGTTTATACCAATATTATACATATATAAAAATTGCATCCCGAGCGAAGCCGGGATCGTGTCGCTAGTGTACTCTCTAGTGTATATTTTCTCAGGTGTTATATTTTTCACTTTTCGGAAGTTAGTAGTTTCCAATCTCTATATTAATTTATTTATATGGTAAAGGAGGCCCAACTCTATACACGAGAATGTGTCTCATTTGGGCGGCGCTCTTAACCAACCAATCATATCAAACACCAATGCTACACTAGCGCCATTCTGGTCAATTTATGAACAACTATTTAATGCTTTTTCAGTCGTGTAAGTTGGTCCTCCTTTACCTCTACCCTTGAATTCACCAACTTAGATTTGATGCATCAATACCTATTTTAATTAATTTCAATAATGTTTGTCAATAACATTTTCAGTTTACTGGTGCTATGGAGCAACGTTCACATACACCGTGGGCTCTTTTATATTGATACTTCCGGCTGTGATGTTGTTTTCGCTGAAAACTTAAAACTTTTATTAAGTAAATTGTGTATCAAAATTCCAAGTTGAATGAGCAATAATAATGTGATACAAGTGACATTTTTTTTTTTGGTAAAAGATGTCTCACCAACTGCTAATAATGATAATAAAATATATATAAAATTTACTATAGTAACTTCAACTTGTGATCTATTGATCACATTTTAATAATAACACAAACATATATACTTCCTATGTAACAAAATAAAATGAATAAAAAATATCCTCAAGTCTGATTCCCAAGCTTCCAAAATTCATGGAAACTTAATTTATAATCTAAATAAGTTAATATAAGTTTATAATATAAAAATAAAAAATATATAATTTTCAATTGAAATAAAATAGGTTTTTGTGATTAAAAAAAAAAAAATTAATTGTGGCCAAGAACAACTTTAGAGTGTAGCTTAGAGTGTTTTCGTAAGAAAAATAATTTTCACCTCTCCAGCACGAAAAGGATGCTGTTGGTGCCTAAGAACTCTAAAAATTCGAATAAAATTTTGATTTTATTTGTGTGTCCAGCCATAGCCGCCGACTAGAGTTGGCTCAGCTGTGAAGATAGTTTCACAGCCGTTCAGAGACTGGTCTTGGTGTTTTTGTACTGTTTTGGTACATATAAAAAAAAATGAGTATATACGTCCAGTGGTGATAGTCTAACTCCAGAAGAATTAAGAGAACAAGTTTCAAATGGCGAACTTAGCTTTATTCCAGAAAAGTCCCGTGATAAATATCTTCATTCGTACAAACATAGAGACAGGACCCTTACCTAACACGCAAGTAAATAATACGACCATCACAGTTCCGAAATTGTAATATTAAAGGTTCGGAATGAATCACATTCCGAACCTTTAATATTACAAATTGCAGTAATTTTACTTTCAACTTTTAATATTTTTGTTAATTTAGTTATAATTTATGTTACTATGGCTATGTGAATGTTGGCTATAATAAACATAATATTTAAAATTGTCTTAATTGATTTTCTTGCCTAAAAATGACCTAGTAATGCTTTTCTCGCTGTTGAGGTGAAAAGTTGTATGTTGTATTTTTTTATGTCTCGTGCCTTTGAATCACTCACTTCGCTCAGTAGTCTATATTAGAATCAACAATTTTGCTCTAGTTGAACAAATAACTATTATTGTTTATTTATTTATTCATTTTGTTTAAATTAATACCCTAAGTGGGTTTTTCGCTACTTTTTTTAACGAGTACAATAATTGTTTTTGTAATAAAGATATTATAGTATTTTTGTAGTAAGATATATTACTTTAAATCATATATTATTGTATAAAATGTACAAAAAAATATATTTCTACAATACCTACATAATCTTTATTAACTTAAAAGTTGTTTACAATGAAGTACTAATATAATAATGGCAGCAATACACTGTCATTTAGAGAGCACGTCTGGCGACAGTAGCCACCCTCTCATGGAAGACCACCGTCACAGCATGTGTGTTTCGGTAAGGAAGGGATACCAGAGCTACTGACCTGTAGTATATACCGCTGGACAGGCTGTCCCCATACAAATGACAGCTAATTTTTTGTGCCATTTTGAAACGCCGCCCTCGATTGTCCCGAGAACTAATTTTGACGTTTGCGTATTTTTATTCCTCAGATATGAATATGTATAGATATGTATAATCAACAAACAATCACTAATTTTAGTTCCATGGACAATCGTTCTATAGCCTACAGCGCCAAAATGGTTTTTTTTTTAATATTTATAAAAATAATTTGACAGCAGCCTGTCCAGTGGTATATATTACAGGTCAGTGGCCAGAGTTCATTTCCCTATCTCTTCATTATCCCTATTCTTAATCGCACTATGGCCGAAAGCGCACTTCAGTGCCTTACCTGTTGCGGTGCTTGTATTAAAGGCGACGGTAGCCACCTATCATGACTTAGTATTAAAAAAAAACTCTACGTGTATTGCTGCCATTGTATACCTAGGTATATAATTTTAAGAAATGAAATGGACAAATTTTCTTTTTTACTCTATTTATTTATATATATAAGAGAATTTCGAATGAGGTTTCCTTTTAAAATTGTTACTGCATTCCATTTTTGTAATTTTTTTTAAATATTATTATTTTTGTAATTTATTCTTGTTATACAATGTAATACAGTTATTATGGATCTTTTTTAGTTATTACGTAACGCACCTCACCTGCTCTTATGAAGTATTATTTTATTTGCATCATATTTATTTATTTTTTCTCGATTAAACAGTATTAAATTAATATGTAACAGTTTTTTATTTTTTATTCCTACTCGAAATAAGTACCTACAACCATAGAGTAAACAGTACTTAATACTGGTTAAGTATTATTTACTCTATGCTGCAATTTGTAGTAGTCTGCGACTAAAAATATGTCGAAATTAAAGTTTCATATTTAGACACGAAGCAACAAAATTCGATCTAAAGAAAAGCGGCTACATTCCTCTAGACCGTATTTTGTTGCTTCGTGTCTCAATATGAAACTTTATAATATATATTTTAAAAAATTGTAGACATACTTACCAAGGGTCCTGATTGAGCCCTTATTAATAATTCCTTCTCCGTCACGAGATAATATTTTTTTAAATGAGTGGCGCTAGTGTACCCTTGTACGCGCTGTTAACAGCTACGCAGTAATACGAGTAAAGTAAGTCAATGTCAATGTCAATGTCCATGGAGATTACTTACCTCACCTCTAATCTCCATGGATTGGTTGAATGCATTGATATATGTTGTCATGACAACTACACGTAAACAAATAAGAAAATAACATCAAAATGTTTCAATATAAATAATAATTACTTAATAAGAGTTGAATGAGCTTTGTATTTTATTGCATTTATTTTCTACGTGTGCAGTTAATTTTAATTAAACGTAATATACTGTCTCCTTATACATCTAAAATAATGCCGCTGTTCAGTAACAAGTTTTCTCCAAAAACTATTCCGGTGAGAAGACAAGTAACGTCGGTTCTGAAGAATGAATTTGGCAGTGATTACGCGTCTAAGGAACTGTCTTTGGAAATACCTCATTTAAAATTGAAACTTGGAGAGTTTGAGCTTTCTTATGAAGATGAACAATGGATACCAGGCAGGTGTATTATTAACTACTGGCTGTTGCACGCGACTTCGTCCGCGTAACTTTATAAAATATAGCCTATGTTACTCCCTGATAACGTAGCTTTCTATAGGCGAAAGAATTTTTCAAATCTTTCCTCTATAATATACAGATACATTAATGTTATTATTATTATCCTTACATAGTATAAATTTGAAGTAGCTTTCCTTTAATAAGGCGTCTGTCTGTCAGTATAACAGCTAACTCCTCCTAGATCACACAAAGTATTTTGATGCGGTTTTCACCATTTATGTATGTAGAAAAAAGAAGCAATATTTTACAATCAAGTTGTTTCTACCTATGTTCCTAAAATAATTTGATAAGTATTAAGTATTTTAATAAAAGTTTCTACTTTCTATTGATTTTCGAATTCTCTTTCAATTGTAGTTGTTTCTTTTTTTCGTGGAAGTTAAAAGAGATCGAAATTAAAACAATTTCAGCGTCGGGAAAAGCAGGCGTCGCACACAAAGAGAACATTAGATTAAAAAAAGAATTAGAGCAGTTAGAAGAGGAGAACAACATGTTACGATTCAAGTTCGAAGTGTTATTAGACATGATGACAGAGAAAACCGTGGAGGCGGAACAATACGAGCTGCAAAGGGCCCAGAGCTTGGGAAGTTTGAAGGAAAAAAGTAGAAAAAGTAAGTGGTAGGCCCAACAACGTAAAGTCACTCCTAGTCACGTGACGCGTCACTTAACGCCCTATCTATTATGTTTATTGTACGAATTTGAAATCAAATAAAATGTAAACAGAACTGACCGTGTGCTTATTATGTTTACTGTATATATTGTTAATTTATCACAGGAACGTTATGGCAGGAAAAACTTATTACTATTTAATAAACGTTATGTAGGTACTTAATTAAGTACAACTGTACTATTTTTTTTTTATTAAATAATTTGGGACACATACAGAAATAAAAACAAAAATATAAAAAAGAAATAAAAGAATCAATACACTTTCCACAAGCGTGTCCACAGATAGATATAACTTACATATAAGAGAGTTAGGACAGAAACTAAACACGAAGATAAAAAGGAACAAATTTATTACTACATAGTTAAAATTAAAAACTATACAAAAATTAAAAAATTAAACAGAAATTAAGAAAAAAACAATCAATATTATAGAAAACAACAATTAAATAAATAAACCATGTGCGACATTGGTTTGAACTAATAATCATGTGACAAAAATTACATTTTACATTTATAATCAGATTGAGCCACAATATCATATCATAACATACTCCGTTGAATTTTGTGCATTTTAAATGATAATGATCGGATGCAATTATCGCATTCTATATTATTCTCAGCATCGTCTTCAGTGTTAGTTCTTCAATTTTTGTCTGTCTATCTGTGCGTTTGTCCAAAGGGTAAGCCTTATTCAAAGGGTAAGTCCATGTTGTGCACTTTGCTCACCCCAGTAACAGTTGGAATTTTTTTAAAGCATGTAACTAGATGGACTTGTAACATAAGTATAAATAAATAGTGTGTAAAATACTTATTCCAATGGAATCATAGGGTTTTTTTCAAATGGGCTTAGGACAGTATACCTGTAATACAGATATTTATATTAAAAAAAAAAAAAACTACAAAATAAAATATGAATACTGTTCGGGACGGCCTATATTATAGGCTACTTTATACTATAGGCCCTATAGTATAAAATTGTGTACAATATAGAATAGTATAGTGTTGGAACAAACCACAGTGTATAGTATAGAATAAAAACAACTTATAGAACTAATAAACAACAATGAATTGTCTATCTCAATATGGATTTCTGACACTGTTTTTTTTTTTTTCAAAAATGAAACAAACAGCGTTAGAAAGAGATCAGCGGACACTCGTTTATTATTATTATTATTATTTCGCGGGTGCTACAGGCCCGTACACATACTAATGTTATTATATCACAATGTCACAAGCACCATCCTGTAATTTACAAATCAATAAGAAAATCGTAATAAAAAGAGAATATATTATTTTCACTATGTGTCAGCGTTGTTGGGACATCGCGATCTGATGTGTCCAGTGTTGCCGCAGAGACCGCAACGGCGGGTTCCGCCCCCGGCTCTGGCCACGCCCCCAGCCCTGGCCCCGCCCCTACTGCCTCGGCCCCGCCCGCGACCACGCCCGCGACCACGCCCACTCGCGCGTGTCGCAGTCTCGCCGGACGTGTCACTTCCACCTACAAACACAAATGCCGTATCGCTCATCATCGTAATATAATGCATACTAATAATCGACCTATCAATATGTCATTGCATATTTGCATAAAGTAAAACTTTTGTTTTTGGTAAAACATTACCTGATTTTATAATATATTTTTTAAATAAACTATTTTATTATAGTTAACTATTTATATGTATGTATGTTCGGTTGTGTATAACATTTGTAAATAATCAATGGTGCTCAAGTAGTGACATTTGCACAAAGTTTACACAAGTACACAGTCATAATTGTAGGCCAATGGTGCTTACGCGTTTAAGAGTTTAAGCCATGGAAGATATGGCGATTACTCTTTGTAGTGGGTGTTGCGCTTACACGTTCCTCACTCACGTTTGCCATGGCCGCTCGCGTTGTCGTATTTATTTCCCTAAATACTGCTGTGGCAATGTCAAGGGCATTGAGTGTTTACGGCGCGTTCGAGAGCAAGTGAGTGAGAGAGCAGCATGTAAACACTGTCGCTCTCGCTCTCGCGTTGCCGGCCCTTTGATGTCCGTACGAAAAACCGCCAATTGAGGGATAGCCGGGCAATGAGTGGACACCATGTCCCTGCTCAGGGCCGTGGAAATGGGCCATATGTAAACGGGGTATTAGGAATGAGTTACGGAATCCGTAACTGAATGCGCTACTTCTGCGTTCCTCTCAGCGAGTCTAGTATATTTAATACACTGTAGTCGTTAGCGCATTTGCAGCACATGTGACGTTGCTTGTGTCATAGGCGACGGTAGCCACTTATCAGCCTGTCTGCTGACCGTAATAAAAAAAAAATGGTTCATACCATTCTCTTGGGTGGCCCATTTAAAGAAATTGCAATTGTTTTCTCCTTGACACACGTAGAACTTTCTGCCCTTGTTAGGTCCATCTTTGTACACTGTACAACTGAAAACAATAATAATAATAATAATGTATTTTTATTTACTCGACTTCGTTCTCGTAACTTTATAAAATATAGCCTATGTTACTCCCTGATAATGTAGCTTTCTGTAGGTGAAATAATTTTTATAATAGGTCAGTAGTGTTTTTGAGTTTATTCATTACACAAACAAAAATAAAAATCTTTTCTCTTTATAATATTAGTATAGAAGAGCTTTATATTTTTAGGTCTTAATTAAGAGTGAATTTATTAACTTAAAGTAAGTTATATCCGTATAGAGTTTGTATCCGCTCGAAGGACCAAATTTGATCGTACCAAATTATTATATCTTTGTTTTTATATTGCTTTTTGCTAATGATTCTAACAATTTGGAGACTTACTGTTCGGGACAGCCATGAAAGTATAGAATAGTGATTAAAAGTGACTTATAGAACTAGTGGATTATGTAAATAGATAAATAGTGTTAGAAAGAGACAGATACAGTGAAACGGAAAACACTAATAATACATATTATTTCGGGCGGTGACACAACCGCCACTTTGCTCGACGCATGACACAACCGCCACTAGTTCTGTAAGCAAATATTGTAATATAGATAGGCCATTTTTTGTAAATAGTTAGTCTTCTTCTTGCTCCGGCATAATAAAGACCATTGTACCAGTACAAACTTGTTTGGAACAACAAGCCCTCCTTAGCCGGAGGCCCTGCCTACTCAGTAAGCCATAACAGCCAGGCCTAATCAAATGCGCGGGTGCTACAGGCCCGTACACTTACTATTTGGCGGGAGTCCCGCATCTGCACTCGGGAGGGGCGTCAGATGCTTCCTGGTCTCCCTGATCTCCCCATGCACTTCCTGTACCCCTTGGTCCAGCTTGGCTCCAACTTGGTCCAGCATTCCCGCCCCAGTTTTGACCCTGTGCCATTCCTGACCCACCACTGTTGTCATCGCCTGTCGATTCCGGCGCCCAAAGGAAGAAATCGCAACCACCGCGTTCTCTACTCTCAACGCACTTGTAGAATTTTCTACCTAAGTAATCAAAGTAATTATAAATAAATAATAAATATCTTCACATATTCCACACATCACCATCTAGTTCCACAGTAAGCAACTGATGCTTGTATTATGGATACCAGACAGTTGATATACTACATATATAACTTTTTTTTTTTTTTTTTTGTAAATACATATATATTATAAATACAAAACATCCATGACTCAGATACAAAGGTAAAATGTTAACACATAAACATTTGCCCCTAGCGGGATTCGAACCCGCGATCGTTTGGTTAACAGCTAGGGTCACTGGCCACTAGACCAAACGTATCGTCACCAAACATCCATATTCACAAACTTTTACATTTATAATATTAGGATATTCTCAATCTGGGCAGTGTCAACTGTCAAGTCTGCAGTGTGGTCTCAGGTACTAATAATAAAATGACTTACCAAAATTGGCGTTTTGCTTCTTGACAGTCAACAAGATGGCGGATTTGTTGCATCGACACATAACACTATTGTCAGCGTCGCCCCTCGATTCGTGTGCGTCGTCTTGTCTTGCATTATTACTATTCACTGTGTTTGTACTCTGCCTCGCTGAGTTAAATATTGGTGCTGTTGGTGCATTAAAATTTGGTCTCGCTGCTGTATTTGGTCTCATTGTTGTATTACTATTTGGTCTCACTGTATTACTAGAATTTGGCCTCACTGTATTACCGGAATTTAGTATCGCTGCAGTATTACTATTTGATCTCACTGTATTACTAGAATTTGGTATCATTGTAGTATTGTTATTTGGCCTCAATATATTATTTGTATTTGATCTTGCTGCAGTATTAGAATTTGGCCTTGATGTATTATTAGAATTTTGTGTTATTGTAGTATTTGAGTTAAAATTTGTTGTATTTGTCGAATTCTGTGAGACTTGTCTAACACAGCTAAGATTAATTCTTAGTATATCTAGAAACATAGTATCGCAACCACCTATACACCCGGTATATGGTTGCGGGTAAAGATGATTTATCGAATTGTTTTTCCATTCAAATGTAATTTTCTTATAATTCGGTCCACACTGAAAAGTGAAAAGAAAAAAATAAAATAAAATAATTTACAAACTTTTATTCATACATTATTTTTTTACAGATAACTACAGTGAAAATCGGCTATAGCGACCTTCAAGGGAACACAAAAAATGGTCCTAATAAACGGATTAGTCATTATAAGCAATACTAAATCGTTATAGGCATTCAACAGGGACCTTGCCATTTGGTCGTTGTAATCGAAGTCGTTATATCCGGTTTCTACTGTACTTCTAAACCACCCCACGGATTTTGATGCGGTTTATGGAAAGAGAGATAAACGTGGAAAGTTTGTGTATATAAAAAAAATCGCACCCCGGACGAAGCCGGGAGCGGATCGCTAGTAAACGAATAAAGTATGAATGCACTTACCGTAGGACAGCTATCCGGCAGCACTTGAATAGTTTTAACTAGATTCGGTAACCACACAGCATTCTTGCAGTTGGGATACAAAAGGCAGCCTATGTAAAACTCTTCTGCGTTGTTCTTCTTCCGTCTTAAACTCATGTCTGATCCGCATTTGGGACATTTCAACACTGTATAAAAAAAAAACAAGGTATAATTAAAAATTTTAACTGTTGAGACCAAACATGCTAATATCTGCTGTATGTTGCTGAGGAGTTGGGTATTCCGCAGACTACTCGATGCTGCAGCATCAGATCAAGGTTACCATGTCACGGAGACACCGCTGTTATGGTCTTCAAACGCTTGAAAACATCTTCATAAATTATAGCTAAGAACAATCACGATCACTTCAGTTTTCAAACAAAAGAAAAGAAAAGAAACCGGAACAAAATCGCTTCATCCGTTTGGGAGTTACGATTCCACAGACACACAGACACACAAGGTTACCAACCGCTAATTTGCTGTGTAGTATTAGAGTACTGAGTGTCATCGTTGGCGTACTGGAGCGGAGTCTCGTGGAGTCTCTCCGCGAGTGCACCGTCCAACTTGACGGCTTCCGCTGTGGCTTTGATGAACACGTCTTTGTATGCAGCTATCTATACGAGACCAAAATAATAATTAGTAGGTGTTTAAGACATATAAATACATAGGTATATTACTTTTTTATGTTAAGGTCCACTTAATAATAGGCTCTGACATCCCCTACTCACTCACCGAAACACAACAGCACATATGCTGTTATTTCACGGCGGTCTTCTGTTGGGGAGTGGTTACTGCCGCCAGACGGGCTGGCCAGAAACGACTTGAGAGTGTGCCCTGCCACAACTTGTCCCGAAAAAATTACTGACGAGCCGTCGAGGGTTAGTTTATAATTTTAGTTACAACTTGTGTAACTTTTGCACATTTGAAAAACCTAAAATTCTTAGATCTTTTACTACTTAAGAGGTGGTATATCTGAATATGTTGCAAATGGCTTAAATACCTGTTCGGCCAAGACAAGGTCCGGACGCTTGGTCCCATCGGAGATGGCCTTGAGGTCAGCCTCGAGCTGAGCTCTCAGATGGGGCTTGGAGATGTGCAGGCCCATGGCGTCGTAGCCCTCCACCAGACCCATCCCCAGCAGACCGGGCACGAAGTGCTCTTGGTTCAGATTCACGTACGACCGACTCTTTATCGTCTCTATGTGCTCCGCGTGCGTAGCGTCAGTGCCTGTTGGCCCGATGGAGTAACTCTCTTTTATATGATTAGGAGTGGCAGGTAGGCTTTTTAAAGAGGTTCATTTTTTATATTGTACTAGCTGACGTTTTGCCAAAAAAATATATTTTGGGGTATGAAAATTAGTTTACAACCTATTCTCAGACCTAAAAAAAGTGTGTGTGTCAGCTCCTACGCACGACTGGAGTTTACTACTTACGAACGATTGTAAAATAAATAATAAAAATTATAAAAACATTTACCAGAACGAATGAATATCAGCGCCATCTCTGGTGCTTAGGTGCCAGAGTATGAAGTAGAAACAGAAAAGAGTAAGAAACATCCATTGTCACAAACAAACTTTCGCTTTGCAAACTTTATTAGTAACATTTTACCTATGCCATGTTTCTCCATGAGCGCTATAAGGTCAGCTTCAGTCAATAGATTGGGCGGTGACGTGTTTCCCTCCACAAAGTCAATACTGGTCGGATTGAAAGTCTCTCCTTCCTGTAATACGAGTATATAATACATTATTATATTACAATTTGAAATATCACATGTATATTGAAATGTAAAATATATCAACATAGTTTTTGTACAAAAAAAGCAATGTAAATGCAATCGTTACATAGTATGACATAAAGTCGTTTCTAGCCTTTTGTGCCCGTCTGTATATTTTAAACTACGCAAAGGATTTTAATTATGGAAAGAGCGTTAAACGAGGAAGATCCTTATGTATAATTAGCAGAAAAAATTGCACACGTGCGAAGACTGGAGCGGATCGCTAGTATATTGATAAACCTTTCACAGTAAAACCATTTCTTTCATTAAAACTTTATTCTCTACATATTAATATAAATCCATCATTTCTGTTTCTTCGCTAACTACTTTTAAACCAATCAACGGATTTTAATACGGTTTTCACTTATGAAAAGTGGGATAAACGGGGAAGGTTTGTGTGTATATAAAAAAAATTGCATCCCGGGCAAAGTCGGGAGTATTATATATTACAGTACACAATAAAATATGTTAGAGTAAGCATAGTGAACATACTTGATACAGATGTATTTCCTTCGAGGACCATTTGTCATAGGGGTATACGTCCAAGTAGTTTCGCTCCGTTATCATGAGCCCGTTGGCCGTGAACTTTTCTCCGGCCAAATCTATGATAACAGTTGTCTCTTTGCCCTGGGCGTCCTTCGAGCAACACGCGAGGAACGAACGAACTATGAAAGTGTATACACGTTCCTCGTTTCCGGTCAAACCTTCACATAAAAAGGATAGAGTGTAGGGACCATAGACATAGAGCGTACCCTATCTATGTAGCAAGAGCAACAAGACAACGCAAAGAATGTAAGCAAACTATATGGAGGGTAGAGGCAAGGAGGACCGACTAGGTATTAAAAAGTTGTCCCAGAATACCAGTAAATTAAAATGGTGCTAGTGTAGCATTGTCAAGTAAATTAGACAAAGACAGATAGTGTACGGGTCTGTAGCACCCGCGCATTTGATTAGGCCTGGCTGTTATGGCTTACTGAGTGGGCAGGGCCTCCGGCTAAGGAGGGCTCACTGGTCAGCCGTTCGATGGTTAGTCGAGGAATGAGAGGGTTTGTATGTTCCAAAACAAGTTTGTACTGGTACAATGGTCTTTATTATGCCGGAGCAAGAAGAAGACTAACTATTTACAAAAAATGGCCTATCTATATTACAATATTTGCTTACAGAACTAGTGGCGGTTGTGTCATGCGTCGAACAAAGTTTACACAACCGCCCGAAATAATATGTATTATTAGTGTTTTCCGTTTCACTGTATTTGTCTCTTTCTAACACTATTTATCTATTTACATAATCCACTAGTTCTATAAGTCACTTTTAATCACTATTCTATACATTTCATGGCTGTCCCGAACAGATAGATAGAAGACATGCCATACTAGCGCTATTCTGGCCACTATTGGAATCCTTATTTTATTGTTGGAGAGGACCATTTTTTGAGTTGGATTGTCATTATGAGCAAACTTTCAAGGGATGTCAAGATGGCTTCTTATACCAAAAAAACAGATAGCGCAGGCCGCTTCGTGTGAGGGAAGAAAAAGAAAGTTGGATTTGTTTACATTTTTTGCGTTGACTCCTTGGCCATACTTTACTTGTAAAGTAAATACGGGCAGAAAGTGTGAGAGAGACGAAGCGATCGTGCCAGCTCTTGTCTTTTCTTAGAATTTTGATTGGTCTTAGAAATTGACGACCCGTTGGATAAGTGGCAAGGGTGCTTGACTTGACGTCTCAGGAGTCGCGGGTTCAATTTTCGGCGGGGTCAACTTTGGAAATGAACTTTTCAAAATTGACTAGTTTGGATTTGGAAAGTAGTAGCATGGCACACTGCGTTTCGCAGTCATTTGGGCAGCCCATCTGGCGGCAGTATCCACTCCCTTACAAAACAAAATATGTGCTGTTGTATTTCAGTGAGAGAGTAAGGGGTGGCAGAGCTCATACCCCATCCCTTCCATATCCCTTATACTTAATCCTTCTATGGCCGGCAGCGCACTTGCAGCACCTATGGCGTTGCTTGCGTTATAGGCGACGGTAGCCACCTACCATCAAGTGGACCGTCAGCCTGTCTGTCGACTTTAACATAAAAAAAGTATAATCATTAAACTATTAAATAGAAAATGTGCTCACTATTACTAAATTTAGTTGGATGTATCGGCGGATGAGCCTGATCAGTCTTGTTCCCCTGTCTTGGGGTAGGCCCACCACTGTCCAGTATACCCTGAGCGAAGCCCCCCCATTCCGGGTGACTTGTCTGCAGCCCTACGAGTTGGGACAAGTTCAGCTCTTTCGGGAACTGGTTGGTTTCTGTTCGCGGGTAACTAATCAGACCTTGCGTGTACAATTTCTCCGCAATCTTCATTGTCTCCTTTGCGCTTATTTTGAGCTTTCTCGACGCTAATTTTTCCAGTTCCTAGAATAGTGTTTCAGATTACGTCCCGTTTTTATATGAGGCCGTCCATAATTTACGTCACACGTGAAGGGGAGAGGGTCAATCAAGTGACATTGTGTGATAGTAGGGGAGGGGGTCCGTGTTGTAAGCTTCGGGATGTCAAATGTCAAAATTTAAAGCGTTCAAACACAAAAATTTAACCGACGACAGACTTCGCTGTGCCGGCAGGTTATAACGCGCTATCGTTTCGTTCCTCAAAATCCCTTTTCATACAAGATTTCTATCTGAACGAGACTCTCACCACGTTATTGTCATGTCATGTAGCATGTAGGTGCGAACTTATTGTTTTACCTCCTATAAATTAAATTCTCCATACACAAACAATGACACAACTGCCCAAGCCCGCCTGCTATATAAGGTTTATAAGAGATTGTTTTTTGCTCACAATGAGCACCTCACTTTACCACAATATATCAGTTTTTGGTGTGGAATTGCAAAATATGTGACGTCAAACAGGGGAATGGTGGACCCACATATATGTGACCACATGTGACAAGGACCCCTGTCCTAAAATAAGGGGTAAAAAAATGATGACATTCGTGTGACGTAATTTATTGATGGGGACACTTTTAAAAATGTTGAAAAATGAACAATATACCAACCACCGTGTCTAAAGGTAACGGTCTCCATTTAGACTTGGGCTTAGTTTTGACATTAATAATTTTAGCAAGAGGCTCCTCCGTACACATGTCGTGGATTATTTGGCAAACCTGTTGATCAAACAGTCTCACTCTTTCCCAAGCGAAATCAACGCTTAGATTGTTCATAGTGTGGTTTACTGAAAATTACAATAAGTAATGTATTATATAAAAAAATACTATAATAGTCTTAGGGCCTCTTTCGCCATCTCTGAGTAAAGTGTCAAGTAGGCTAACCGCCATTTAAATTCACCACTCACCGTGAATGATGGAGCTGATATACCTTTGTTTGAACGATAAAAGTCCCAAACATTAAAAAGAAAATTATAAAAATAATTCGCCTATCGAAGGATGCAGTAAACAGAGTTTATTTCTAAAAGTAACTAATCAACACTTTACTTGTAGTTGGTGAAAGAGGCCCTTACTCTAATAGAACTCATCAAGGCAAATTGCATTAGGTAAGGTTGCAAGTAAACTGAATATCTCATCAATGTAAAACTTTAATAATTATTTTTTAAACCTTTTCTTGTCACTTTCTTGATTGACTCAATACTTTTATTTCTTTTTAAATGAGACCTTTAATTTTTTGACGAGCTCAGGTTTTTTTTTTAATGGTTCCCGAGTATGATACCCGGCAGGTTTTTTTTACAGCTTATCTGATTCCACACACAGGGCGAAGAATAAATAATTTCTACCCATGTGATATCTAGTGGAAGTTATTAAGTTCTACCCATATGACAATTACTCAAGTACTTTACTCTGACTCGAGTACTTACCTTTGATCTTCCAAAATGTTTCAACAATAAAATTTTCAATCGCTCTATACCTTTCGACCACAAAACCTAATGTGGGAAATTGGCATGAACCGTAGCTTATAAGATTATCTGTTAACTTGGTGGGAAACACTCTCTGCAATCTTAAAGTTTGAAATCTTGTAAAAGCAGCACCTTGAAGTAAAAAAGAAATTTTTATTAATTTAAAATAAAGCAAATAATACAACATATTATAATTATGTTAGTAGATTTTCTCCAGAGTATTACATATTTCTATCCTAGTCTATATTAATATTATAAATGTGAAACTAACTCTGTCTGTTACCTTTTCACGCCTTAACTACTCAACCGATCATCATGAAATTTCACATACACTTTGTCAGGGATACAAAAAAGGACATAGGGTACCTTCATCCAGAAAAAAAAAAACTGTTCCCAAGGGATCATCTATTGCTTATTTAATTTTTAATTTTCAAGAAGGATGAAGTCGCAGACATCAGCTAGTAATATTATAAATGCGAAAGTTTGTGAGGATGGATGGATGTTTATTACGCCTTCGTGCTATGTTTTGTTCAATAACTAAACAAATAAAAATAGCTATCCAACTGTATGTTACACATAGCTATTGGAGGGGGGTACCAAAATTGGCATCCACCTTTCCCACAGGTTATAATACCAGGATAATTTATATCTATTTGAAAAGGCTTGCCAACTAAAGACATACTTAATCACAATATACAACACTCACAGAAAGGAACATAACAAGTATGAATTTAAATTATTATAATAAAAAAATAGATCTACCAATTCTCAAATCCAACTCCTGTCGAACATCGACGGCGTCACTTATGTTCCTGTTGGGTGCTTCCAATGTCCTCAGAGCTCTGTGTACAGAGGCGGAAGTAATCTCTGAGAATTTCGCTCGTAACACTTTCAAATTGCTTTTTATGGCTGTACACACCTCAATTATTTCAAATCCTATGTTCTCCCCTTCTCTGTCACAATCTGTCCAAATTATGAGGCCATGACAGCCTCTCACTTCTCTTTCGAGAGTTTTCTGAAATTTAAAAAAAAAATACATCTATGAATATGTTTTAGATTTCCCTCAAGGGTTACTCCATCCCCCTTTAATTTCTCTTTATTTACATATTTATTATTCCACTCTTATTATAATTACAATATTTAGGGGGGAATTATTCTGTTACCAGTTGACAGTGCACTTGCAGCACCTGTGATGTTGTTTATAATAGGCATCAGCCTGTCTGGCTACCTTAACATGAAAAAAAAAACATATTTAGATAAAAATATAAGTATATAATACCTTTATTTTTTCATAATTTTCAGGGCAAAATTTAAATACAGGAGCTTCAAACAGTGTCAGCGGGCTACATGATTGCCAGTTTTTATAAGTCCCCACAAACTCTAAAGCCAACAGATGTCCTGAGACAGATGTCATTACCATTTCACATTTTTGTCCCATAACATCAGCCTCAAACTCATATATTTTGTTATACGGCGAAAAGCCTTCTCTCTGAAAAATGAGATGCATTTCATACAATTACTGTCTCAATAGCTGGTGCCCAAGCCTTCATCTGATTTTTAAATCGAAAAATATAATTTCACAAGCATGACATGGCTTAATTATACCATACCCTTAGAAGCCCTAGTGGGGTAAAGATTCAAAAAGAATGAGGAGGTTGAGGCTTATGTGCGTAGTTGGCTGGAGACAGAAAAGACTTCTTTTTACGAGGTGGACATATCAAACTAACCTACACAGCACTACACGCTAGTAAAAATTTTTTTGCAAGACAAGAAATTATATAGAAAATAAACTGTTATTCTTTTTTTTAATTTAAGATTTTTAAGATTCGCCTGATATTTAATTTGTTTAAGGTGAAAAATTTTGTAATGATTTCAAAAAGCCTTTTGTTTACTTACTCTTCGAGATGTACCCCGAGATAAATGCAACGCTATATTCTTCGCTGCATCATTCTTTTCGGCAACATTTAAGTATTTCATTGTTGTTGATTTATTCCGAAAAAATGATACAGTTGTATTAAAAGCTAACTTCCGTTTCAAATTGAATAGTGCACTTAAAAATAAAATTCCCATTCCTTAAAGATAAATTGTGCTATCTTATCATAAGTAATATGAATTAAATCTAGATACTAAAACACAAGTTAATAATTTAAATTGAAATAATAAATGCCGTTTTTGTTTTATTAAGTTTAGTAACAATTTTGTAACAAAATATATAAAAAACGCGGGCCGGCCGGCCTAACAATTTACAACAAATTTACAAACCAAACTTCTGAAGTTGACATTGACATAACAACCGACTTTGATTGATGCTTTGATGACAATGAATTATCATAGTATGAGTTTATAATATCCGCACTCGCTAGTAAGAGCGTAAAATATTCAAATGGAAAATTGACAATTCTCAACGTCAAATGGACATATAAATGTATAAACTGCACTGACCTGTAATATATACCATTGGAGAGGTTGCAGTCAAATTATTTTTATGCCTATTTGAAAAACGCCATTTTGGCGCTGTAGGTAGCCTTGTCCATGCAACTAAAATTAGTGATTATACATATATCTATTATCTATGCATATACATATCTATGGTATAAAAATACGCAAACGTCAAAATTAGTTCTCTGGACAAGCAAGGGTGGAGTTTCAAAATGGTACACGAAATTACTGATAAATTGTAAGCTGGCAAGTGGGGGAATTATAAACTCATATTAGTGCCACAGATTGTCAATGACTATAATCTACAATTCTACATAATAATATGTTCAGTGTTCGTTTACCACAGAGTGCTCTAATAATATGTCTGCTATGCTATCCATCAAATAAAAATATTACAATTTATTGGTCCATTACAATGTAATTTGTTATTGAAGGAAAGCGTAGATGGAGAATAGACTAGAGTGGTCATTAGAATAATAATAGTCGTGAAAATGAGACGCATTTATGCTTTATTACCTTAGAGGGAGCGAGACACATTTTTTTTTGTCTCTCTTTGCGTATGCGTTTCTGTCGTTTGCCACACTTGAAAGTGTGGCAAACAAATCTCTTGGTCGATATACGAGCACTTTATATTTTGCTGATTTTCATATTTCAAATATTTTTCATAGTTCCTGGGTATTGTGTTAGATGTGGTACGTGTTGGCGAAAGTGTTGAAAATGGTGAACTGTTGTATTTTAGGCTGTAAAAGCCGATCAGAGCAAAATGTTGAAAACATAACCTTTCATATGTAAGTGGTTAATTTTTTGGTTAAATGCAATCATTTTTGCATGCATGTTCAGTAAACATCTAATTTATGTCTTGTTATATGATTTAACAACTGTTTCAGATGATATTTTTATGAATTTTCGATCACAAAAGATCTTGTTTTGAGACTATAAACCGTACAAGTCGTGTAGAAACTATTGGTGACATTTAGCAATTACATGTAACTAATATAGTAGGATTATATACATTTTAGGGATACCAGCGCATGAATTTTTTTTCCCTAAATGTTGGGAAATATTTAGTTTTACGCATTCTGTTTTGTTTCTGTAAATAAATAGCGGCTGCGCTTGATTACAGTTTTCCTAAGGATCTTAGCTTAATGAAGGAATGGGTTGCTGCAACTGGTCGTAAAAATTGGAATCCTTCTAAGTACACACGTGTATGTTCGAAACATTTTGACGCACAGTGTTTTCGGAAGACGAAAAAGTTAACAATTCTTCGACGTGGTTCTGTTCCAAAACTATTCGTGCATGTAAGTTAATGTGAATTAAATTATCGGTTGTACAAACATTTAGTTTCACGCTATGTCCCTTACGAGATAGGCAGAGAACTGAGAGCCAAGCCGAATCAGTTATTATATTACTTCTGAACTAATATTATAAATGCAAAAGTATGTTTGGATGTATGGATGCTTGTAACTCTTTCATGCAAAAACTAGTGAACCGATCACTATGAAATTTTGTCACATACACGTTGTCTGGGACACCAGAAAGGACATAGGGTACCTTTCATGTAGAAAAAAAGGACTATTCCCGAGGGATAAATAAAAATAAAAAACTAACGCCTGGCCAAAGTGTTATAGCAACACGAGGTCAAGCGTTATATTGCTTTTTTACATTAATACATAAATACATATCTTTTTTTTACGGTATATCCCTAGAAGACTGAAGAGAATAGTTATCAGTTGATATTTCTTTATAATCCTTTTTATTTATTTATTATAGAGTGTTGTTTTGTATTTACAGCAATTAATACCAGACTTGGATCAGGCTATTCCATCCACATGCAATATGCCGCAAACAGAATCTCCTCTGGTAAATAAATATGTTTCAGTTTTTTCCGTTATTTAATTTAATTTTGTGTATGTATAATAAATTGCACATTGCAAATTATAATAATTATCCCACATTTTTACAGAGTCTGGAAAGTGATCAAATACCAATGGAATACACGCCTAGAAAAAAAAGACTGTACAAAGAATTACAACGTAAGACGCTGCTGGCTGATAAAAGGAAAAAAAAATTATCCGTTTTAAGAGCTAAGAATTGGCGCCTAACAAAAAAAATGCGGAGCTTTCTGATGTTATAGCGCAACTGCAGTCAAGATTTCTAATAAATCAAGAAGGTGCAGATATGCTGTCGGCTATAGAGCCAGTAAAAAAAGACATTATAAAACGAGTTCTTGGTTCTTCTGAAAAAAAGTATTCACCGGTACTACCACAATTTCCTTTGACCTTGCATTTTATCAGTCCACGAGCATATACTTTTGTGAGAAAAACTTTTGATACCTGTCTACCTCATCCGCGCACATTGACACGTTGGTACCAAAGCGTGAATGGTGAAGCTGGATTTTCGACAGAGTCCTTAGATACCATTGAGATGTTGTCGAAAAACACATCACAACTTTCTGGAGCTCTAAGTTTTGACGAGATGGCTATACGCCATTGCATTGAATTTGATGGAAAAAATTACGTTGGTTTCGTCAATTGCGGAAATAATGTTGACAGCAGTGTAGTACCGGTTGCCAAAGAGGCGCTTGTTTTTATGTTAACTTGTGTAAATGGGTCGTGGAAAATACCGGTAGGATATTTTTTAATTAATGGCATCACGGCCGAGCCGAACAAGCCCTGGATCTTATAGAAAAATCTGGAGTTAATGTTATTTCGCTAACTTTTGACGGGCACCCAGCCAACTTTTCTATGGCTAGGGTTTTTGGGTGTCGCTTTGACAATAATAATATAGATCCCATATTCACTCACAATGGAAAGAGAGTAGCAGTTTTTCCAGATCCTTCACATATGCTAAAGTTAGTGAGAAATACATTAGGAGAGAAAAAAATACTTATCACACATGAAAAAAATGCAATTTCATGGCACTATGTCCAATTGCTGGTGGAACTGCAAGAAAATGAAGGGTTTCATTTAGCAAATAATATTAATAAAGCACATGTGTTTTTCAAAAAACAGATCATGAAAGTAAAGTTGGCAGCGCAGACTTTTAGCGCGTCTGTAGCAGATGCTATTGAATTTTGTGATCAAGATCTGGATCTTGAAGTTTAAACTCTCCGAGGCGACAGTGGATTTCATCCGCAAAATGAATTCGTTGTTTGACATTATGAATTCCAGAAACTTAAAAGCTTTTGGCTATAAGCGACCTCTTACAGAGGCAAACTTTGAAAGCCATAAAAAATTTATGGAAGATATGTACGAATACATAAAGTATTTAAAATTAGATGATACTTGTATTTTAAATTCTAACAGGAAGACTGGGTTCTTAGGATTTTTAATTTGTATAAAAAGTTTAATATTTTTGTTTGATCAACATGTAAAAACAAGCCGTAGTTTTAATTTTTTGTGTAGTTATAAGCTAAGCCAAGACCACCTTGAATATTTTTTTAGCGCAATCAGAGCAAAGGGTGGATTCGATAACAATCCCACAGCCAGGCAATTCCAATCAGCATACAAGAGATTGTTGGTACATGGCGAGCTTAAACATTTGACCATTACTACTGGAAATTGCATCCCATTAAGTGATATATCAATATTAACATTATACAAGACCAGAAATCGCCATTAACAACACTAGGGACCGCAATAGGTTGGATTCTGATGAGGAAGTCTGTCTCTGTATTGACTCTGTATTGCCCAAGGATCACGATTATCTCGATCCATCGAAGCACACAGAATTCGCAAGACAAGTTATTATTTATATTGCAGGTTTTGTTGTAAGATCTATTCAAAATCAACTTAAATGTCAGGAGTGTTTATCAGTCTTATGTCGGGACGCGTTTAAAAGTCTATAGAGTAAAAAAGATAAAGGTGGGTTACTTTACCCCTCAGCAGATGTAGTCACTATTTGTGAAATCGCTGAGAAAGTGTATAAGGCAAACAAATTATTTAATAAAAAGAATCCCTTACATTATCTCTCACAGGAATGTTTGAATGAAAAAATGTATAAATTTAAATTTATTTCAAACTATTTCGCAGCATTTTACAGATCAATCAGCTATAGATAGTCATTATGGTCTTTTAATTAAGTCCATATGCACACAATATCTTAAAGTGAGAATGTACTATGCTTCTAAAAAGTTTGTTAGCAAAGCTGAAAAAATTAGGAATGCGTACACGAAATTAATGAGGTGAATAAAAGTTAATAATAATATCGGGTTCTTTTACAGTTTGATCTTCATAATTTATGTTTAAATATGGTTTAGCGCGTTCCCTTTGACTAAAATGCATGACATTTGTATTAAGCAAATTAATTTTGAAAATATTGTTATTTAACCAAAATATAATCTTTCTTAAAGCAGCGTTAATGTCATCATTATAGGTATCTTTGTCCCTGCATTTTATTATCATTGTGCAATCATCGGCATAAAGACATACAGGATGTTCAACAGTTCCTGGTATGCTATAAATAATAATGGTCCCAAAACACTACCTTGTACGACGCCGTATTTCAGAGTACATTCATTAGATAGAAGTGTTTCATGTGTTTTATTATCTCTGTTTATTCGACTAATCTCAGTAATTTGTTTCCTATTGTATAAGTATGATTTTATTAGATTTAGTACATTAGGTACCTCTTATCCATAACTTTCGAATTTCAAGAAGAATTACGTCGTCTACATGATCAAATGCTTGTATATCATATCATGTAATATCCATGTATACAGCACATATTTGAGATTTAGTACCTATCTACATTTGTCATAATTATATCTAAGAATTTAAAGTGCCTCATTTATTGTTTTATTTTTCCTGTATCCATATTGTTTATTTGTTAATATATTAAACTTTTCCATATAGTTACTTAATAAAAATAAATTAATAAAAGTTTTATGTTTTATTATTCATATTAAATGAAATAACTACTACTGAACCGGTTTTGATGAAGTTTTAAGTTTCAAAGAACAAGTTTAACTTTAATACGGCTATATAATACTTTTAACCACGAAAAAATCTCTTCCCATGGGAAACTTATTACACGTGAGCGAAGTCGCGGCCAGAAGCTAGTTATATGGTTAATACTATTATATTTATGATTGTCATCAATGATGACTCATCAAAATCCATATTTAATATTGCGAAACTGAGTTTGTTTGCCATTCCTTCACGTCGTCGCGTTGATAGTTGAAAGACAGGATACTTTTTATCACGGGAAAATGTGTTTCTGCGGGAAACTTATTCTACGCGAGTGAAGCCGCGGGCAACAGCCAGTATTTAATAGTAATGTGATGATGATCAATGATGTAAGCTGTTGATATTTTATAAACAGGGTAAAAAGTGTATGATGTGGCAACCCAGAATTTGTATGTACTGTGTCTCCATCCTTTTCTAGTGTACGCTCACCGCTTCTCTAGTCTATTCTCCCTCTACGGAAGGAAAGGATGTGCAATTCTTATTATTATTAATTGTGTGTGTATATATTAATAGCATTATAGTTTACTTTTACATTCATGTTGATCACATTCTAAAATAAATACCTAATTTATGTAAAAGCCTAAAATCGCATACAGCGATGATACCAATAAGGCGCACTTTAAATTTTACAAGAATGTGTATGCTTGTAAATTTTCTAAAAAGATTTAAAAGTTCTCAGGAATGGTTAAGCCGGCAAAGATCAGATCCGTATGTTGAAAAGGCCAAAACATATAACTACAGGTTAGTGTAGTACACCTATTCTTAAGAGTATTGTTTCTTATTCATATGAATATTGACCTGGAAATTTAATTTTCAGATGTCGCAGTGCTTTCAAACTAATAGAAATGAACGAAAAAACGAATATTATCACTCCTGGGCTTACGGTTGTAGACCTTGGTGCGGCTCCGGGTTCTTGGACACAAGTTGCTGTTCAAAAAACGAATGCAGATGGAGCGGATCCAAAAAAACCAAAAGGAACAGTGCTGTCTATTGATAAACTTCCTATTTTTCCAATTGAGGTAAGTAATTCATTATATACTGTCCATGGAATTCAAGGAAATAAAGATTTTAACTGTTATATGTCGGTATATTTATGAAAAATCAATTTATACACATGTTTATGTTTATCCCAACACTAGGTTTAAAAATGATATTAACAAACCTTGCCCTGTCAATTATGAACACCATAAAAAAATAGGCTATTCTTTCTCAAGTAATGCTTCATTATACATGTGGCAATTGATTGTTATTTATAAAAATATTATCTCCTTTTTAAAAGAATGAATACAACTATGACCTGGATAGAAATAATAAATCAACAAAGCTCCGAAATTTTTAGACATTATTTAATGAAAGTTATTAATATCACTTCATTAATTATTGTAATTGAATTATTATTATTATTATGAAAATTTTACTTGTGATTACTTCTGAGTTTGTAGTAAAGCTTAAATATTTATATTATTACTAGCTGGTATCTGCGACTGCATCTGTGTTGAAAAATATGACATACTAGCTGTTCCACGCGACTTCGCCCGCGTAACTTTATAAAATATAGCCTATGTTACTCGCTGATAATGTAGCTTTCTATAGGTGAAAGAATTTTCAAAATCGGCCCAGCAGTTTTGGATTTTATTCATTACAAACATACAAATCTTCTCTCTATAATATTACTAACTCTGACTGACTGACTATGAAAAGTGTCTGACATTATACTTTTGCTAAGTGTGTTATCTTTATTTTTAGATAGCTGGTGCCTTTGGCTTCACCTGCATGAAATATTTAGCATATTATGTTCATCCTGAAATTCTATTGTATTGGTGAAAGAAATTTTTAAATCAAATGAGCAGTTTTGAAGATACTTCCTAGTATACAAACAAACATATTTCTTTATAATATTAAAAAATGTCTAGATTTATTTATTTTTGTTTTAGGGTGCAAAAATTTTAAGCGGCATGGATTTCTCCACAATAGAAGCCCATGACAAAGTTATTTCAGAACTTGGTGGGAAGAAAGTGGACATAGTGGTGTCAGATATGGCTCCAAGTGCTACTGGCGTGAAAGAATTAGACAAGGACAGAATAATAGGACTTTGCTACATGGCTTTACGGTTTGCCGCTCTAGTCACAAAGGTTGAAGGGAATCTGTTGATAAAAGTTTGGGACGGTAGAGAGGTGCCAATATTAGAAATGGATATAGGGAGATTTTATGAAAAAGTAAAAGTTTTAAAGCCTCAGGCGAGTAGAAACGAATCATCGGAGAAGTATATTCTAGCACGAGGCTTCAAAGGTATTCAGAAACCTTTAGAAAATGGTAGATGGGGATGAATTTGAGTTATTTTTTTTAAACTGTCTTCCAAAACTGTGTCATGTTGATTTTATGCAAAATGAAACAATTCTAAAGCAGAAACTAGTTTTTTTCAGTATAAAAATAAATAATTTGTTTATAAGAAACAAACCAGCATTAAGTATAATAAGCATAAATTTGAATTACTCATATATCAAAAGCATTTGAGGTACAAATACAATGAAATAATGTATAAACTTTACCAAGCCTTAGGTATCACGACTTTTTGGGAGAGGTTCCTCACCAAAGTAAGAAAGAACACTTTTAAAAAATAAATGTGCATATTTATTTTTAAATATTTATATATTTATAGTATTCACAAAATTTAAGCCATTAGAATTTATAAATTAAATGTAATTTTTTTTTATTCTTCATCAATTCAAGCAATTTTCTAACAATGTGTTTTTGTTTATAAATTTGACAACCAGCAATAAACAGTTATTTTTTACTATACTAATTACTATTTTTTTTTTTGTAAAAATATCACATCTAATACAATGTATGCAATGCAATTTAATACAATTTTAATAAGACTTAGGGCCTCTGTCACCAACTGCAAGTAAAGTGTTGATTAGTTACTTTTAGAAATAATTTTATGTTTTATTAAATTATGCACTCGGTTTACTGCATCCTTCGAAGGCGAATTTTTTTATTATTTTCTTTTTAATGTTTGAGACTTTTACCGTACAAACAAAGGTATATCATCTCCTTCATTTCCAGTTACCGGCGACTTTAAGTGGCGGTTAGCCTACTTGACACATGGTGAAAGAGGCCTCTAAATAATACATGTTACAGTAAAAGTAAGATGCATAAAACACAAGTATACAAAATATAAATATATATGTTCAATTTATTTGTTTAAGTGACCCAATTGACTAATTCATAGGCGATTCTATTTATGTAAATAGCGGTGTACTATATTAATCTTATATCATAATTATTATGTATATTTAAAAGGAATAGCTCTAACTTGTTTGTAAGCAGAAAAATTAAAGTTGTGGCAAATTTAAATACTTATATTTTTATTTCGCACTAGCTGAACCCGCGACTTCGTACGTGTTGAAAAATGAAAGTATGTGAGTTATGACGCCTGTAATCGAAATGCAGAACAAGATGGATGGCATAATTACGGTGAAAATTCTTGATAGAAAAATAAATTTATTTGTCTTGAATATTGATTATATGTATAATTGATTTTTACTGATACAGCTGCTTTGGATTGAAAACAGTATTTATTTATTGTATAGGTAGTGATATTATAAATACATTATTATAGAGATGTGGTCGATTTGAACAAGCGCCTTTCCCCATTTACCACGGCTACAGGTCAAGTATGATGTTTTATGAAACATGTCAAGTAGATTGTTTTTTTACTATGATGCGCAGCAAGCAATCTCTGCTCCGCAGGGTGACAGCCAACCCCAATCGCGTCTTGGCTATGATAGTGGGTAGGCTTAACTCTCTTTACATGAACTGTTGCTTGTTTATGCATGTGGAGAGAGGCAAGTCATAAATGATAATAAATTAATTAAAGTTATGTATATGTATGTGTCTGTAACAATTGTGCGTGTTAACAATAAATTTTGTAAGACATTTTACTGACACTTTGGGTCTAAGTAACCCGATTAAAGAACTTTTTTTTAAATTATTATAATTAAACGAATTGTGAGCGCGTTCCCTGTAACTTATTAAGTTGCGCTGCAGAGAGTAAAAGGCTCGACTGAGCGGTGTGGTCGAGCAACAAGACGCGTTCCGCACGTTCGTCACTGATGGCGCCAGTGCGACGTTGCTGGGCAGTTTTCAGAGCGAAACTGCTCACAGTAAGGATGGCGTAGAAGTATGTTAGCAAGAACAATCCGAAGATTACGCCTGCAAATAAAAATAATTTACGGATTTTTTCATGTTAAGGTCTACAGACAGACTGACGATCCGCTTGATGGTCCATAACACATGCGACAACTGTAGGTGTTGCAAGTGGTAGCCAACTTTATTAGGATAAAGGATAGAGAAGTGGGCTCTGGCATCCCTTACTCACTCACGGAAACACAATAGCACACATGCTGTTATTTCACGGTGGTCTTCTGTAAGGTTACTGCCGCCACACGGGATGCCAACTTTGAAAAGATTTGGGTTATATGAGCTCAGAAATACAGACGCCGGCAGGGAGTTCCAAACCTTGGCAGTGAGCATTATAAAGGATGTTTTAAAGCGCTTGGTCGGAAAAAGAGGGATTTCGACAAGATGAGGATGGAAGAAAGAGGAAGGCGGTATGAGCTCATGCAGCTCCTGAACACACTTCAAAGTACACCTTATAGAAGACACATAGACTGGCAACTTTGCGTCTATGTGCCAAGTTCTACTTAGCAGTAAAGCGTTATTTTATTCAAGCCAGCTTATTGAAGATAAATTTAGTACTACTTACGATAAACAGTATGCCCTCCGAATATATTGACTATATAGGGATAGTTGTCGCCCATGACAATGACTGCCATGACGAGGACCGCCCCGATGCACGCGGCGATAATCCACGGAAACACGTACCCCCATTTGTACTTGATCGCACCGCGAAACAAGGAAAGGCAGCACAGAAAGTACATTGCATCTAGGACCGTACTTAAGTACAGTCCGACTACAGTCACTGAAAAGGAAATTATTTAACTATAACTATTACCTTTACTAGGTAGCATAAGCAATAACTATTCGGTTAACAACATTTAGGTAACAAATAATAATTTGAATACAAGATTTTGCCGTTTTTCGTGAGAGTAACAAACATCCATCATCGCAAACTTTCTCAGTTATAATATGCAAATACCTGTAACGCGTTGTTTAGCATTTGCAAATCTGAGCTGATTGTTAGTGCTCGGCATGTCTCCCTGGTGAAATGTCAAATGTTCCCCATAAGTCACTTCGTAGAAGCCCCTTCTTTCGGCATCGTCTTCCATGTCATCGTTTAGCATCGTCATCATCCCGCCAATGTGCCAAATACTAACTAGCAATATTACGAGTATAAAGAACGATAGAGCCTGTAAATAAACATTGCCAAAATCACCCTTTAATAAAGACCCGCTTGAAATAACAAAATGTGTTTCTAAAAGCGATCTCTTAGAGCTTATATTATGTGCGCTGCAATTTGGTTTTGCTTGTGAAATTTTCACATTAAATTAAGAAACCAAGATTAAATGCAATAAATTCAAATAGTTTTCTATTAAGCTCTCGGCAAAAACAATTCAGCCGTTTCAATGATCAGCCCGAACAAACGGATAGACGTATGTTTGGATTTTGTAACGAGCAAATAATAAATGGTATTAAGACCTATAAAAAAATCTTTGTTTCCAAATCACAGACGGACACTTTCATTTATTTTTATTAATAATTAGATGATAGATAAACAACATATTCAATAATTTTTACTCACCATTTGTTGGACGGCAATGAGTATAGTACCTTGACGCAAATCTAAAATATATAAGAAATTATTCAACTGCAAGTCTTGGGGCATTTTACACGGTTTCTTTCTATTAAACATGTTATCAAGGGTTTTTTTTACTTATGTATAAATATTATGATTACATATCATCATTTTGTGGACATAAAATTTTGTTAAGTAGCCTAGGGCGAACATTGTGCACCGCGCATGTTTCTGGGTATCGATTTATCTTTTAATAAACTCGCGCAAGCAATGTTCACACAATTTTTAAATACAAATTTTCTTTATTGCACTCAGGTTTGACTTTTATACAATAAATTATGTTAAATTTTTAGTAATTAATCATCATAATATAATATAATCATCATAATATAACAGCAGCAGGGCAACCTGCATTTCTCACTCAAAAACTGTACATAACGACTGGGTGCCAGTAACCAGTAGGTGAAGGCGGCGTACCTACAAAAACCTGTCAGTTTTCAAATTCATTCCTTTATCAAAATCGTAGACTCTTAGTACCTTCTGGAGATTCTGTACGGCCGGTTTCAGATCTCGTCTGATGGTCGGTCCGTACGTCGGTCTTGCTCGTCATTTGTATGAAAATTCCAAATCGTTACAAACAGATCTCGTATGATCGTTTTTTGCTACGCTCTGCGTACGGAGAATGTGCGCACGGCGCGTCCGCATGCGTACCGTCGTCGGTCGCCACGCGCTATGGAAACAAATGAACGCGTTTAGAGCTGCACCGATTGGTGAACCGACCGTACGGATGCGTGTATCATCTTAAAAAGCGATTAATAATGAATATTATTAATATTATTAGCTTTATCTTCTTTACATAGTATACTTAATAATTATGAAATTGCTTTACGATCTATCTGTATGGCTGTTAACTCCTCCTAAACCACGCAACGGATTTGCGTGCGTATCATCAGGACCGAGCGTAGCTCTGAAATCGGCCTAAGCAGACAACTGACAGACGATTGACATGAAATTTTGCCTGCCTAGTGCAAGCAAATGTCGATTTAAAGGTGACGAACCTTTTCTTACCCCGACTGTACTTTACATTAGATCACCGTGAAAAACGTCACGTGTGCTGCTGTATTTTGTTGGGCAAGGTACCTTACCGAATGCTTCGTATTGTTTGAAATCCCTTACCTTAAAAAAAAATTTTAATGCTTACTAATTCAGAATTTTTACGATAATTTTGCCGCATGATTCCTACTTAGGTAGGTACTTTAATTTTTACTATTTAATACAATTTTTTTTTTTTATTTTGAGCTCTATTTTAAAAACAAATATAAAAGTGAGATTTAAATGATTGCAAATGCAGAATAATAGGAAGTTTAGGTATTTATCGTGTGAAATTTCTGAGGAACTTCTAAAAAAAACCACAAATTTATGTTATAATTAGGTTTAATTCACAACTTACAATAGGTAGCAATAACATAGGTATGACTTTATCAACCTAACCCAAACTTTTAGCTGGCTCAAGTATATTTGGATTATGTTACAATAACTAAAAGCTATCACATGTCAAATATAAAAATAAACCTATAGAAATATGTACACATACAAATCAGTTGGTTAATTTCGACATAATAATTGGGCGTGTTCGTGAGGAAAGTACTTAATATAGAAAAGGTACAAAATGTAATATTAAATATATAATATTTTCTTTCTTTCTTCCTTTCTTTTTCATTAATATAGATTAAACGTTAAAGAATACATTGACAGTGATTAAATTTCAAAGATGCCAAGCATGTCCAAGCACCTTACAAGTTACCTTGATGATCGTTCTCAACATTGTATTAAGCCCACCAGAGATATTTTCATTTATACCATATACCATCTAAATATCGACCCGAGGTTCAATATTTTCAAAATATAATTTAGACTTACGTATACAATATTGAAAATAACCAAGACCACGGAACAACTTAAGAATTAAGGCGCTGTATGGACCTTAAATTAAGAGATAATAATTTTAAGGCGCCACCCACAGTTCCTAGTCTGCTGTATGGGAGTGTCTCTAAAAAGTTAAAATTTTAAATAATTTTTAGTTTTTTTTTTTTATCTTTAGGACCACAAAATATATGAAACGCTTTAAAAACATTTTAAATAACTTTTTTTTTAATTTTAAAGTTTTAAAAAATAAACATAAAATGAGGCGAAAATCAATAGCTGTAGCGAACAAATATTTTTAATATAGTAGTTTAGACTTGTGTCGAGTTTAATTAGAAATTGACATTCATGAGAAATACTTAAAGCTCACCAAATAAATTAAGTTCTCAAACGCTTTTTAACATAGAAACTTCTCAAGCACATATGTGGATATATTTAATCACCAATTCCAAATACTTTATTAATTTTAAAAGCTTTAATAGATGTTATTCATTAGATGTTCACTATTCAAATTTCTTTAGGCATTATATAACCTAAAAGAATCTGTAAGTATAATTTTCCAAATAAAGTCAAATTCAATTTCAATTTTTTTACATAATAAAAAAAGTTTCAACGATTCTCGATCTGTATGAAAAATTCGATACTAAGTTCTAATTTTTAATGATAAACCTTTACGTGTTTTAGAAACCCCTTTATTTTTTATTTTTTTTTGCAAGTGTTATAGTATTCGATAACGAGCCTGGTTACAAGTGAGAATTACTTTCTAGGGACGGATGAGACCGTATCATTTTCTCTCTTAAAATACTGCTCGAAATGTCCTGATAAGATTAATGCTAGGATATACAATATGGAAATCTTACAATACTTCCTGAAATTCAACGTACACAACCGTGTTCCTTTATAATGTTAAAAATAACTAACTACATTTCCTTTACAAACAATTAATTTTACACAAAGCGAGACAAGTCCACATTTTAAACATTATTGCTGTACGATATTTTTATCTAACGTCACACAGATCACAAAATATCTATATGTAAGTATTTATCTAATGTTTACCTTTAAGTCGCGCTGTGGTTAATTTTCAATATAATAAAAAAATAATTTAAATAAACATCTGAAAATACCCATCACATGCCGAGTCGAGGTAATTTTTTGAAATTTTTGTGTAATGTTCAACTTATGTGAAACAATGTTTTTCAAGTGAGATATTTACAATTATTATTATACACAAATTATTATTATACGAAATACTGGACAAGATCGCTTTTAATCTAAGTTATACCTACCTATTTATACAACATGTCATGATGATTTCAGTTAACTTCAGTTGTTAAAGAATATAATACTTAAAAGTGCTCAGATAATGAGATTTCTTTGAGTTCACAAACATGTTTATATTTTTCTAAAATGTGTCCAATACTTTTAAGTATATGCAACGTTGTCTAAGTCTGTAGTTTATAAGCTTGGCGAAGTAGCCACGCTGCTTGTGTAGGACGTATTCCACACTAGATTTTTTAAATTTTGATTGAAATTTTTTTTTTTTTTAATTTATTTTAAAATAATTTTTGACATGTTTTAATACATAGCATTAGTTTAGTCATTTTTTGAAGTTAACGAATAACGCTATAACCATGTATTATATAATATAAATCCAATACACAAAGACTTTGTTATGAGTCATCACCTGTGCAGTTAAGTCTCAGTACATCTACAACTACAACCCACGAGATGTCGCTTGTTAGAAGCTACGCCCCGTCGGATATGTGTCGACGCCTTTAACACAACTACACGATACATACACGGAGTACTGACTAACTCTCTTACATTGGGATTTACTAGTATTATGTACAACTATAATTTCCGCAAATCATCTTGGACTTGACAAATACGCGCACTAACCGATTTTGGGACTGTTTAGACGGAATTACGGAGAAAAAGCAGTTGCGCCGTATTGTTCGCAACTGAACGCGCAAACTTAGGGTGGTCGGCGTACCTCCACTTTCGGGTACGCCGAGGTTCTGACAGGTACGCGTAGCCCTCCCCGCGTTGGATAGCCGAGACGATGCACCGATTTCATGTCATAAAGTCCCCGCGACCCCGCCCATCAACGGCCGCACTAGAAAGTCGTTGGGTTTTAGCCGGTACGAATCCGGCATAACCGCGCAGTGTGTGTACACTGCCGCGACAAAAGGCATAGTCATTCACTAAAGTCAACAATGTTAGAAACAAAAAAGTGTACATATACAGACTCTTTTGTCTCTCTTATCAACTCAAACACGGCCTTGCAGTTCCAAAAACAAAAAAATTTATGTGTTTTTATTATTATTATTACTTTAATAACACACAGACATATTCACATGTTATTTATGTTAAGTAACATTACCTTAATGATACTTATACTACGCCTAGTCACAAATCCGTTTTTAGTTACAGCCTGTATGTTGTGTTAATTTCAAATTAAATACAAATCAAAGACACTTTTTCAATTAAAACTTTAATGGCGGTCAATGACAATCTTTGAAAAAAAAAAAAAATATGTTTTCAATGAAGAAAGACTTTACTTGAGAACACCTACTAATATTGCCCAATTATAATACTAAATACTTTATTTACAAAAACATAGTGGAAAATATAAAATCAAAAATTTGCCACAATCATTCCGAGTAAGAGAGAAATAAATCACTCAGTGATCAGAGTAGTTTGAATAGTTTAATTTTATATAGCTTATGCTTCATTAAAATAAACGAGCGAGTCTTTAGGCGGCCATTCACGACCGTGCCAACAAACATGCCAAATGGAACGGTGTTATGAAAAATTTTGTCCGAGAATGTAAAAATCGTACGTTTAAAATTAAACTGGCGCGTCGTGTTGAGGCGGTCATTCACGATAGAGCCATTTGGCTTCTCAAGACAAATTTTTACATCGCACTGTTCCATTTGGCATGTTGGCACGGTCGTGAATGGCCGCCTTTACAGTATTCGCATATGACGTGTAACATCTGATATCTCATCTCGGTAATAAGCAACATTAACATTATATCCTGAATCAATTGAGCAGACTGAAATTAACCTCAAAATTTAAAAAAAAATATATATCTTTTTTTCAATTAAAAATATCAATTGAGTACCAACCTCTCGGAAAATGGGCTGAAACCATGCGCGCTCATTAGTCAATGAAGGAAAGCGAGGGGAAAGATGTTACACATCAAAAAAATTTACAAGTTATATATACATGTTACAGCTTAATAGCTGCATATGAATCACATATATATAAATCAATTTACGATTACGTAAAATGATTTATATATTCAAGATGCTGAGGCATATTACTGATCGACACATAATCAAAATGGTTTACCTTGCTCTATGCCAACCGCTGATCAGTTATTGTATTGGTACATGGGGTGGTGCTGCTAAAACTCACCTGATCGAATTGGAGAGAGCTCAGCGTGCCATCCTAAAAGTTGGAGCCGGCCTGCCTTTTCTCTTTCCAACGGTTGGGTTGTACAAGGATTGGCAAGTACTAACTGTTAGACAGTCTTTTATACTTCATACTGTTCTCAAACAACATTCTCAATTACCGTACAGTCCAGTTCTGGAGAGGGATAGGCGTAGAAAGCGGCTTATTTGCCCCTTCAAACAGTTCAACCTGAGAATCTCTTATAGGTTTTACTGTTTTCTTGGCGGATATCTTTACAATAAGGTAAATTCTATCATACCAATATATCCTCTTCCTCTTCCTAAATGTAAGGAGGCAGTCACAGAATGGCTTAGGAGCTTGGATTATGAAGAAACGGAAAAAATTATTCGTCCGCTCTTTAATGTCTTATAGTACTTATTTGATATTTATCTTTTGTATTTAGTCTCAATATTTGTATTTATTTATTTGTTTTGTTTTTGTTGCTATTTGTGGGTATTATGCTTTGTGCAATCTGCGGAGTGGGACCTGGTGACCTGTAACACAGGTATTTTTTAATACCTACCACGGGCACCAGGCTCTCATACAGTTGCGACCATTGCTTGTTTATGTAACAATTAAGTTAACAATGTCTGTATATACTGTGGTCTTGTAATTGTGTGGAGCTAATAAATGCATTATTATTATTATTATTATTATTATTACATATTAAGCGCTGCTGTAGAGATAATTTGACAAAAACTTAATACACATCTATTATAGACAGAAATATTGACAGATATATACAGATATAATTAGAGAAAATATAAAACAAACAGCCCAAAACTTATAGAGACAGCCGTAACAAAATATACCGGAACGGGACAGTGAAATTGTTCACACAGGAGTCTTACTTCAACAATATTATGTGTACATGTTAAGTTTCGGTTATAGTCCTTCTTCGCCAGATTCTTAGTTGGACGGATATCGTTTGTAATGCGGAAATACAATAAAAACAATAAATCACAATTCTCGAAGTATTTATTTGTAATTAAATAAAAATCCGACCAAAATGAAAGCTCTTGAGCAAGGAATAAGTAAATATCAGTAAAGGCTATTTCGCACTAGGCTAGTAATTTAGTCGAGTAGATTAATAAGTAATTTATTAGAGTTAATCCATTTTGTTCCATTTTTTTTGGACGAGTAGCGCGGGCTGTAAACTAGTTTAGCCAGCAGCAGACTAATTTTAAGTCAAATTGATTAGCTGCCTCAAAAATTTGGTTTCATTCGCGAAGAAGTAAGTGGAATGTTAAGTCTGCACAGTATAAAAATATTTAATTAGTTATTAAACAAATTTCTTCATCCGCCTATTCAAAAATAATTTTATTAACTTTATTGCGTTGCAGCCCATTCATTTTGCTGTTTGCAAAACAACACTCACTTTTATACTGTACTCGACTGTAATGCGAACGATTTTTGGGCAGTAGCGAATAGTTTGTTTGCCCACTAAATGTCTTGTCACTAAATTACTATAGTCTGAACAAGCCTTAAGAGACAAATCGTAATCCACAGTTTTGGCGAATCGGGTAGGGTAGGGTGACGATGAGGCCATGGGCAGTGGGACTCACCGAGAAGTCAGGTGATGCTGCAAGAGTTGCGACCGGTGCAGTTGAGGCTCGCCTGGTGAGCGTGCTTGGCGACCGTCGCCCGGTGGCGCGAGGGGGCCGCCGAGATGGCGTACGACTTGAGGTGCGACTTGAGCGCGCTCGGCAGCGGCAGTCGCTCGAGAGCGTACACAGACGTGCGACTCACTATCGCTCGACAGCAGAGCTCTTGGAGGCTCAACACTGCATTCAATTAACCGATAATCCATATTTATTCAGTTCAATGCGTAGTTTTTTTAAAAAACGGTGAATTCGGACCGTCACGGTGTTACGATGGTAAGTATAAAGGTGCATTTAGACCAAACGAACAAAGAGCTAGAACTAGAGCATTCTTTCTTGTTCGTTTGGTGTAAATGCATCTCGTATTTACGTTTACACCAAACGAGTAAAGAATGAGAACCAAGAACTAGAATAGAATGCAAGAACACTTTGAAGAGACCGCTCCGAGGAGCGAGCAGGTCTGAAGACGAAAGAACGTTCTAAGCAATTGTACATCAAGCGAGCGAACATTCTTAGAATATTCGTAGAATCATAACGAACGCAGACAGAACAATGAAAGAATTCTCTACGTCTGTTTACACTAAACGAATTTAGTAGAGCGAGGTTGGGATTAGAATGAGCATTCGCTCGTTTGGTCTAAATCGGCCTTAAGACTAATATAACAAAGTCGCTTCCTGCCGTCTCTTCCTCTGTATGTACGCTTATATATTTTAAAAATTTAAACTATGCAACGGATTTTAATCGAGGAATCTGTCCGGACATTGGACTGCACGTCACAAGTGAAAACCTAGGTTTTTAAGTTTGCAGATAAACAGACAGAATCGGACAGCGACTTAATTTTGTAACTAGCTGTGCTCGTAATTTCGTACGCTTGGTTTTTCGATATTCAGTATTGAATACCATCAGTATACCATTTTTGTTTGTAAACCAATTGTAATGAAACAAACACTAAATGTTACCGGAGGCTTGCTACAATAAAATAGTGAAAACAGCATTCAAATCAGTTAAGCTGTTTCTGAGATTAGCGTGCACAGAAACAATTTTAAAAAACTATTTTTTGACCCCAGTAAAAGTACAACATGTACAAATTGCTTTTTTTGTACAGACAAGACTCGTTTACTATTCTATTATATAGATAGATGCTATAGAAAAGAAAGGTCTTATATACCTGAGTTTTCAGTTCAAGAGTTTCAAAAAAATTGGATTTCTATAACATGTATCTTTATGATACATTTTATATGAGGTTAGTTTAGGTACCTTTATTACTCCTCCACAACCTCTCCATGCCGTTGCGGTGTAACGCCATCCGCGACAGCTCGCAAAAACTCTCCCTAATGTTGAAGTCACAGAGCGGGCTCACTTCAAAGAAAGCCATATGATTTTTGGCAGCATACAACTCCGCATCTCGTTCTTGTACTTGCCGTTTAAAGGCCAAGTGAAGTCTGTTACCCACCAACACCTTCGGCACTCCTGGTGCATGCTTAAACAAATTTATTTTTATGACAAAAATTTGCAAGATAGAAATGCGGCATCAAGAAGGAAGCTCGTGTTACCGCCTGTGCTTGATAAAAACTAAAAGACAACATGACATTTACTTACACATCAAAACACATTCAGTTCCAAGTCAAGAATATGCTTGTATTGCATATCTTTATTATAACAACTAGCTGGTGCCCGCGACTTCGTTCGCGTTGAAAAGCAATTAACGCCTGACATCTTTTATCGCAGCTTAAAAGATAAAAGATAAAGATGGCACCCAATTCTTTTATATTTTTTAAACAATCCCTCGGGTACCTAAAATTTACCAGGATAAAAAGTATCATATATGTTAATCAAGGTATTATGCTACATATCTATATGCCAAGTAGTTTATCCATCCATCCTCACAAACTTTCGTATTTATAATATTAGCTGGACAGTACAAATTAAACATTATTGTCACTGTTTTCGTGGAATTACTTAAAAAAATATAAGTCCACACACCTTTTCAACCTCTTCAAGCCATCGATCAATGCTATCAAAGGACCACTTGTTGGTGATGTCATAGACTAGTAATATTCCCTGTGCTCCACGCGAGTACGAACGAATTATTGTACAGAAACGACCTTGTCCCGATGTGTCCCATAGCTGAAGCTTTACCCTCTTGCCATCCAACAGGATTGTCGTCGTTTTGTATACTGAAATTAAAATAATCACAGATCAGAGTGTTCCCTAGTTTCCTTATGAAGAAAGTCATTAATCAAGTTATCTCTGTACAGATAAATCCATTGAGGAAGCAAACAGTCAGGAATCTTATGGCATCTTGCATTCAAGAAAGAATTTAAATTACATATAACAAATATTATATTTTATGCAGCCTTCAGACTGAAAGCTGTTTTTGGTGTGAAGCACAAATAAGGACGGGTGACAATTCTGATATTGGAAACTGTTAAGATTTATAGATATCACCTTAATAGTCACCTTAACTCAATATGGAATACCTCCGGCCATAATCTCTGATCATAGAAGCTATAAATGATTTTATTGTGAAGTAGGAGACAGGTTCCTTTTTTGCACTCTAATGCTACGCTCAATTAGCTATTTTGAGTACTCAGTCTTGGAACCATTGTTTTATTGTAAAATTATATAATACAAACCTTCTTTGTCGCTGTTTCTCTGCTACGAGGACACACACATCTTTTACCTGTTTATTAATTTCTGTTTTTATGTATTATGTTTGTGTCTTTGTGTTGCGTGAATAAATTTCTTTCTTTCTTTGTTTATCGCTCTTTCCATTAATGAAAACCGTATCAAAATCCATTGCATGGTTTAGAAGTAGTTAGCAAAATATCGTTATTTCTACTCACATTCAAACTTAATTAGGTTTTATTAAATATAACATAAAATTTATCTAACTTATGGTGAAAGCCGCATTAAAATCCCTTGCGTGGTTTAGGAGTTAGTGGATATACAGATAGACAAACAAATAGAAGCAGGCAGAACTTCATTGCATACTATGTAATTGTAAGGTCTAGCACAGCCTCACTACCAGCCTGCAGTTCATAGGCATCTTAAAAAATATACTTAAAACTTCAATACCTTTCAATTATCTTCTGTTATACACATTAAAACATTATAAAGAATTCATTTTTGTGACTACATTATCATAATTGTGTTAATAATTAAAATCCTTACCACTACCACTACAAAACGGTGAATCTGCAGACCCATCTTCAAGGTCCTGTAAAATCTCCTGTTTTCCAACATCAGAATCACCAACTAGCAGTACTTTTAAAAGGTAGTCATATGATTTTGGAGCTGCTGGGGGACGGCCTAAAACAGTAAAATTTTGGCATAACAAACATATATTATTTATTATTGTTGATACATTCTTAGGACATTATAAGGCATTATATAGTCTGACTGTTCAATTTATTTCTATAATAAAATACCAGATGATATTTTAAATTTGTCCGATTGCCAGTTTAATTCTAAAATTAAAAAGATTCTGTATTCTAAGGCATATTACAAAGTAGATGATTATTTGGAGGATAATGACGTCTGGTCTATGGTTGCTCCAACTCAGCATAATGGACTAGAATAATATTAACTTTACAATTAATGTAATGTAATATTTATTTTTTTAGAAATGAAAATCTAAAAGATGCAATTCCTATGGAGTTTCTTTGGTTGTTCTTCTCCACAGAGGAATGCACACCTTGGTAGCGAACGTACCATTCTCTGCCATTCTCTGACGTCGAAAAGCGATTTTGTAAATCTTATTTCGTATAAAAAATTTTTGAATTTGAATTTGAAAAAAGTTTAAAACACCTAAATTTACACACTTATTGTAAACTATTAACTCAGTACATATTTATATTTGGCCTAAAATAGTTATTTTATAGTCCAATGTAGGAAAATAAATATATTTAAAAAAGTGTGTGGGTAAGTAAATAACTTTCAATTTTTTATTATTTTATGTTAAGGTTGACAGCACACTTGCAGCATCTGTGGCGTTGCTTGTGTTATAGGCTATAGAAGCCTTCCACCATCAAGTTGACAGTCAGCCTGTCTTTCGGCCTTAACATAAAAAAAAATCGATTGTTATTAAATTGTTATTTACCAGTCCTCTGATGATGGGACCTAGGTAAAGTTGTGCTGCCATTTTGTGCGACTTGATTAGTCGGCTGCTGAGGCGCTGCTACCATCCCAGTCGTGGTGAACATAGTTCTATTGTAACACGCCTGGTCTCCAGGAGGTCGTGACCACTCTCACACGCATACATAATATTGCCGATACTTAGTTTATTGGAAAATCCATCAACGTAAATAAATCACATTCACCTTTACACGACAAAAGCATATTATTAAATGAACATTTGAAAATATTCACATAGTCAAAATATAAATCACTTTTCCTTTTACGATGTGACAACCAAAATACTCAATGCAATAGAACAAGGTCGTCAATCGCTTTAATATTCATATAATTGGAATTACGGTATTACATAAAAGACACAAGGCAATTTTAAAGTCTATTTAAGACGACAATTTCCATAATAATTATCGTTCTCAACAATCATAATAAATCTATTATCACTGGGTGGACACAAAAACAACTCGACGACATAAAAAAATAATAAATTATATGAACCACAGAACATAAAAATTTATAAATACGAAGTCATTAACAGAAAACTATAGAATATTTTATTATCTGTGGATCTAATGAGTTTAAAATGACAGCATACCATGCTATAAAATAAAAAAAACGACTGCACTTGCTACCGAAAGGTACAGTAAAATATTTATATGGAAGATTGTCAATTATCAATAAAATCGACAATTTTCCATATAAGTAAATGCATGTTTTACGCTCTCGCTAGCGAGTGCGGTCATTATAAACTTATGCTAGTCCTACTGCATTTTAAAGTATAAATTGTAGGTATATAAAAGTAAAAAATTTTCTACTTAAATTATAGTTGTATATTTTTTATTTAAAGTTCGGCCTATTTGCTAGTTTTCAAACTAACAATAATGTATTGAGATAATAATTGGTCTGTGGATGGTGATTGTTTTGACAAATGGAGAATCGAGAGCAAGAGAGTATATAGGGACATTACAAATGGACGGTGTACATGCCGTACGTACAGTATTTTGGTATTTACATTTAATCACATTTAATTCATAACTGATAACATCCATCAAGGACAGACACGTTTGCGAATTAGGCCAACTAAAATAACTATAATTGTAAATAATTACGAACTATTGTAAGATTATTGGTATATTCTGGTGCTGGGTTTAATTAATAAAACTAACATTTTCTTTATATTTTCTTATTTTATTTTTTAATTAGCTACTAACCTGCAATAATAGTTTAGTTGTTTACACCGCCTTGGTTGGACACCGACAATGGAGTCGGTGTCCACCCCGGAACCCCCTGACCCTCCTCCTGAAGACTTCCATGACGCCGTGGAACTTCCGTCCGTCTTGGGAAAGTCCGGTCAGGAAAAACGCAAGCGTCCTTCCGACTCTAACATTTCCAATGAATCGGCCAAAAAACCGCATCCCCCATCAGACTCTAGACAAGATACATGGACTCACCCTAGTTTAGGCGAACCCCGCAAATACGCTGACACTGACGATGGCCCATTTATTGTACACGTACAACGCATTGAGAAGCACCCCAAAGCGGGCTATTCCATTAACCCGTTACACTTCGGCCAACTGCTTCTTAAATCTAACATTGGAAAAATTGCGAAACACGGAATTAAGAACATTGGCAGGAATAGGATCTGTGTCGAGTTCGTCAACCCTGGTGACGCGAATGATTTTGTGAACAGTCCTGTTCTTGCCAGTGGCAACTTCAAATGTTTTATTCCCACGTTCAACGTTACTCGCATGGGGATAGTACGGGATGTCCCAACGGACTGGTCAATGGACAATCTAATTAATATGTCTGAAATCCCCCAGGGATGTGGCAAAATTTTAAGAGCTAGGCGGCTCAATAGGAAGACTCGTCAAATTGATGGAAGCGTAGACTGGGTACCTTCCACTACTGTGGTATTGACTTTTAGCGGACAAAACTTGCCTTCTTATATCTATTGCTTATATTCTTCTTTGTCAGTCGAGGTGTATCAATTGCCCTCTATTCAATGTTTTAACTGCTGTCGTTTTGGGCACATTAAAGATAAATGCCGTTCGAAACCACGCTGCTTTAAGTGTGGCCAACCTCATCTCGGATCATCTTGTCAAATTCCATCAGATCAGCTTTTATGTCTTTTTTGTGAAGGTCGGCACTATGCCACAGATAAAAATTGTCCAGAGCACTCCCGGCAAAAAAACATTAAAATGAAAATGTCCCAAGATAACATCTCATACCTTGAAGCCGCCTCCATGTTTGCCCCTGTTCGCCGATCATACTCTGATATGGCCCGTGTGATGTCCTCTGCCACCCAATCACCGCCACAACACATATCATCTTTCCCCACAGCCCCCTCCACACGCCCCCAGTCCCAGTCCTACTCACCACCTACCCATTCCTCTCGTATGAGCTATAGAAAATCTACTATGTCCTCTCCTCGCTCCCACTTGCCTCTTGCCCGAGGCTATGATAGAGCCGCCCACAACGCTGTTATTGGGCAACGAGACCCTCCTCCTCCCTCAAACGGAGCTGCTCTCCGTGATGTCCCTGAAAATGATAACTTACTTGAAGGCATTTTGATCACACTGATCAGTATTCTTTCAAAGTTTAATGAATGTTCCTTACCGTCCAACGTTGCCTCCAAATTGAATACGCTCGTACAAATCGTCCAGCAAATTCCACCTAATCCAGTGGAACTGTCGCAATTAATTAACTCGCATAGCCCTGTTGCCTTTGCCATCTCGGAGACATGGCTTGTCCCTGGTTCCTACTTTAGGATACCTGGATACGCCTGTCTGCGGGATGACAGGGGTGATGGTTATGCTGGTACAGCAATTTTAATTAAGTCTACTGCCACCTACTCTCAGATTCCTCTTCCCTCTCTCCCTGACTCCCTCAATGCAGTAGCAATCAAAATCCACAATTTAAATATATCTATTCTCTCCTTATATATCCCTAATCCTAATGTAGTCTCAATTGCTGATTTGGAGCTTTTATTTAATTCAATTTCTGGTTCCTTTCTCATTCTGGGTGATTTTAATTGCAATCACTTAATCTGGGGCAGTGCATCTTATGACGCCTTTGGGTGTAAACTCCTCGACCTTCTTGACGATCTAAACATCTCGATTCTCAATGACGGCTCTCCTACTAGGAGAACACCTCCTGGTGGTAACGTTAGTGCGGTGGACCTTTCCCTCTCCTCCCCCGACCTATCTTCTCGTATTTCGTGGAGGGTCTTAGTAGATTCCCATGGTAGTGACCATATCCCTATTTTACTTACCATTCCGGAATCCTCCATTATCCCTACAAGGGATTTTTCGCCGTTACTTAAATATAACCTCAACCGAGCAGATTGGAACAGTTTCTCTCTCTACACGGATCGCAACACATCACTGATACCTCCCGCTGACAGTAACAACTTTTCAGCATGCCATGAACAATTCCAAATAGCGCTGGAAAGTGCAGCCAGACTTAGCATCCCACTGAAAAAGTTGAGAACAAAAACTAAACTTTCTCCCCCCTGGTGGGACGCGGAATGCACAACCATGTTCAATAAGCGCAAAGAGGCTGAATTGACGTATTGTCTGTTCATGTCCATAGACAACTTTATTATGTTTAAAAGGATGGTTGCCATGTGCAAACGCCTTTTTAAGAAGAAGAAACGTATGAGTTGGATCAGATTCTGCCAAAATTTATCTCCCCGTACCCCATCCACCATTTTATGGAAATCCATCAAAAGGTTTCGTGGTTCCTTTTGCCCCCCCTCTCCTCCTTCTAATGATCCCTCTGAGTGGGTTTTTGCCTTCCTTGATAAAATCGCACCTGTTTTCGTTCCTAATTTGAATTTCCTTCCCTCTCCATACCCCTCTTCTATTACCCCACATAAATTTAATAACCCATTCTCTTTAACTGAATTAACACATGTTTTAAATCGCGTTACAGATTCCTCCCCTGGTCCCGACGGTTTTCCCTACTCCTTTTTGGTTAATTCTGGTATGAATACGAAATTATATTACCTTTCTTTAGTCAATAAATTTTTTGAACTTGGCGTTATTCCAGAATCCTGGAAGAACCAAATCATCATTCCTTTATTGAAACCTGGTAAACCCTCGTCCGACCCCTCTTCCTACCGTCCCATCGCTTTATCCTCCACTTTGGTGAAAATACTTGAACACTTAATTAAGAACCGTCTCGAATGGTTCGTCGAAAATTCGTCTATCTTATCCCATACCCAATTCGGCTTCCGGAGAGATTTGAGCACCATGGATAGTCTTTCCATCCTTACCACTGATATCAGATTAGCCTTTTCAAAAAATGAAGTTCTTGTGGGTGTTTTCCTTGATATAAATTCGGCATATGATAGCGTCCTACTCCCCCTACTCAGGCAAAAATTGCTTCAGCTGAGTATCCCGGTGAGGTTGGCCCATTTTATATGCAACATGTTTATGGATCGAACCATCCAAATTCGCCTTAATGGCTCTCTTCTCCCCCCCCGACACGTCTGGAAGGGCTTACCACAAGGCTCTGTCCTCAGTCCTCTATTATATAATCTTTACACGTACGACCTAGATCAAGTAGTGAGCTCTTTTTGTAACATACTTCAATACGCTGATGATATAGTTCTGTATGTTGCAGCTACCTCAGTCCAAGAAGCTGAAGTCAGGCTCAACAGAGCTCTGTCATACTTAGAGGACTGGCTATCTGTTCACGGCCTATCATTATCTGTGCCGAAGTGCTGTGCTGTCGTATTTACTCGAAAGAGAATAATTCCGGAAATAAAGCTGATCTTTGCTGGCCAAGCTATCCCACCCAAAAATGTAGTTAAATTTTTAGGCGTATTTCTTGATTCTAAAATGTCTGGTGTTCCCCATTTAAACTATGTTCTCAAGAAATGCGAATCTAACACTAATGTTCTCCGCTGTTTGTCGGGTGTGTGGTGGGGTGCCCACCCCTACACCCAAAAACTGATTTATAACGCCATTATACGGAGTGTGCTTGACTACGGCACATTTATTCTAGAACCTTGTAGTAAAATGGCTCTATTAAAATTAGATAAACTCCAATTTAGATGTCTCAGGATAATACTGGGCGCCATGAAATCCTCCCCTACTAACGCTCTACAGATAGAAGCTCTTGATCCCCCTCTCTCCCTCCGTAGAAATTTACTATGCTCTAGATTTCTCTTAGGTGCCTTCCAAAACTCCTCCCATCCCCTATTGCCTAAATTAGAGTTTCTATCTGACACAATCCCTTCAAACTCGTACTGGCGAAATAAAGATCCTCCTCCCTTAATTATTAACTTCCGCAAAATTCGCAACATTCCCGACCATATTTTCCAAACATCTCATCCTTTACTCTATTCCATTGATTATGATGCCCTCCTTTTCCGACCCGAAATACTCCTAGACTTTGGGATCTCTAAGAACTCTCCTTGTGCCAATACAAAGTTTAATCAAATCATAGCTTCGCAGTGGAGTGAGTGGCTCCCGGTTTATACTGATGCATCAAAATTGACGAGTGATGGTTGTGTAGGTGCTGCTGTTTGGATACCTAACCTTCAGGTGCTCCTAAGCTTTAAGTGCCCCCCTATGTCCTCAGTCTTCACTGGTGAATCGGTAGCTATTTTGGAGGCTATCAATTTTGCTATCGTCAACTCTTTAAATAAGACTATCATTTTTTCAGACTCCTTAAGCTGCCTCCAGGCGGTACTCGGTAATCAGTACGCGTCTGGTTCAAAATTTCCTCTAATCCTCAAAATTAAGGAGGCTCTGTACAGTTGTCAAAATCATAATTTAAACATTGTTCTTGCTTGGATTCCTAGTCATTGTGGCATCACAGGCAACGAGTCAGTTGATGTTTTCGCTAAAGACTCTATCCAAATTGGTAGTTGTGAACACTATTATATCACTGCTAATGATCTACGTGCTCAGGCTCTGCCCGTCCTTAATAGGCACTGGCAGTCAATCTGGGAAATTTCCAGACTGACCAAAGGTCGTTACTATAGCGACATTCAACCCACCATTCCCTCCAGACCCTGGTTCTATCGCTTCCGCTCAACTAACAAACGGACCGCTTCAACTATTTGCAGACTCCGGTTGGGACATTCATGTACTCCCCTCCACCTCAATAAAATTGGTGTACGAAGCAGCCCTATCTGTGACTGCGGTGTTGAGGAAGGTTCTACAGATCACGTATTTTTCAATTGTCCTTTACGCCCCGTGTCCCTGTATGATATTCTCCCTGCCAAAATCCCTCGTCCCATCAACATGAAGTCGCTCCTTTTGTATATGTGTAATTCCCCTTTTGTTCATATGTTATGTAAATATATAGATATGTATGACATTAAACTTTAATTAATAATAATACCGGTTATACAATCTTTCGTAATGTCTCATTATTGTATATAACTTTTATAATTTTTTTTTTTTTTTTTTTTTTTGTCTATTCGCTTTCGTGCTGTGGAAGTCACAAAACCGCACAAAACGCAGTCATAAAAGATTATAATTCTCTTTGGTCATAACGCGACAAGCTTGGACAAGCGACATTAACTTGACACTGGCAGATAATGGCCATTTTTAAATGAGCCGCATTGCCATTTTAAACCTAAGAAGAAGAAGAAGAAGAAGAGTATATATATTATGTTCCTTGATCGAGAGGTTCTTTATTATTCATGGTATCACAGATCATCAGTAGATGTCGCTAAATCGATATAAGTATCTACCTATTTAATATTCGAATATTAGATTATTTATTTACGGAAATTCATTTTAATTTTATCAACCCACATTGTTAGTTAATGTTTCCTTAGTTCACTTTTGAATATACAGATAGAAAATAAAGAAATCGTTGGGAACTTTTGGGATGGGGAGAAACCACTGAACTCGTGTGATTATTTCACAAAATATATTTATTCATACGTCATAGAGATTCAATTAACATAACTGATAAAAATACTTTGCAAAGGCACATTTCGGTTTAAACAATCGATTATATATAAAATAAATGAAAAATGGAATGTTATGTAATGTAGGTAAACTAATAACCGTCTAAACCAGGTAACGGGAACTTCCTACTGAAGTTTTCAATTTCTTCTTTAAGTTGAGCCACCTTCGACTTCACCTCACTATTTTCTTCTATCACTCTGTTGAAGTCCACTATTTTGGGGCCAGAAATTTTTGTAATTTCTTGCCCTAATTTCAAAGCTCTGTCTATGAATTCGACAACGTTATCGATCTCTTTCTCTTTTAAACCTCTTGTAGTCAACGCTGGTGTGCCTGAAAAAAATTAACTCATTAATTAATTTATTAAAAGAGAGATTCTTTAAAGTAATATCTTACATAGCTGTTGCATGTTAAGCCTTTGTTCTATAGTTTTTTTTTAAACAGTTCACTAGTTTTCTCTTATAATATTAGTAAGTAAGTATAATACCGAGCCGAATGCCGCTGGGGTTGAGGGCGCTCTTGTCTCCAGGCACGGTGTTCTTGTTGCAGGCGATGCTGCACAGCTCCAGTATGCGCTCCGCCCTCGCCCCGGAGAGGCCTGCGCTCCTCATGTCCACCAGCGCCAGGTGCACGTCCGTACCGCCCGTCGCTATGTCGTAGCCGCGCGCCTTAAGGCCCTCGCACAGACGCTGAGCGTTCTTTATTATCTGCCATCAACAATTAGGAAGCCTTCAGGACGACACTTTTTCAATTTTTTTCAAAATACCGTCAAACGGGGTTACTTCGACTTCTAGGGGAACATTGACAGATTTTGGGGCTAAATTGACAATGGGTTAGAACAGGTCTGTCGGTGTCTTTATAAGTTCCATTGATTGAGCTGACAAAGAAGGATAATTCGAATTTGTGTTCTATATGCAAATGTGACTATATTTCTATAGGCTTAATGCTATGTCAAAATAGCCCCTCAATCTGGGTAACTTTGACACCTATAAAAAACAATAGAAGAATTTTTTTACCATTTGATCATTGGACTGTATAGCCAAAGCACTAATTGTACTATAGAGAATAAAAAAATATCAAATATCGCAGAAATGCGTCGTAGGAACAAAAAAAAACCCTGTCAAATTAACCCCGTTTGACGGTAACAAAGTGTAGAAGCAGTCAAAGTTTTAATAATCAAAGCAGACATATTAACGTGTGACGTCACGAGGTGCCCGTCAGCTAAATACATAAATGAATATGGGCGACTGGTGACTTCACGTGTTTATTGAGCGCTCGTCTGTCGCAGCTCACTTTGACAGCTTGTAACTGTATCATTTTTTGAGAAATAAAAAAAAAATTCCCTCTATTAATTTTTAAATACAATTTATTTGTATTATAATATACTAAAAGGGAGTGTTGCTCATTGCAAGCCTACCATCAACGGATCCATCATCCTATACTAACTGCAGCGATTCATCTTCAGAATAATCAGCCGATCTCACCTGTTTCTGGTAGTCCACAAACTCCGGAGTGGTCGCTTGCTTCATGGCCGTTGCTATGGCGGCTATGGCGTGGTTATGGGGCCCGCCCTGCAGTCCAGGGAACACAGCCTGGTTTATTTTGTTCTCAATGTCATACAACACTTTGTCTCCGTTGGGCTTCACAGTGCGAACACCCTTACGGAAGAAGATTACTCCGGCTCTCGGCCCACGGAGTGTCTTGTGAGTTGTCGTCGACACTATATCGCAGTAATCGAACGGACTGGGGATTACACCTGCAAGATAAGATCTCCTGTTTATCATTATACTCTTTTAAACAAATATACAATACTGACAGGCTGACGAATCTTTTAATACCATGTCATGGAAATACCACGGAAGTATCACATCAATTAAACATGTGAAAGTTAGTGAAATCCCTTCGTCAACTAGGAAATGGGCTGATGGTCTTCAAACGCCTGAATAAATCTACCTATGGACGCAAGCAACTGATGTTGTGACCCTAATATAACTATAACTGATATACATGATTTCTGTACCAAAACACAACTTTAATGTATAAGGTTATTTTTTTTTTAAACTGAAGACCATTACAATGACCATTTTTAAAATTAAATAAGCTAATAATAAGTACCCAATTATAAAATAAATAATATATATTTATTTTTCTTTTTTCAATGTTATTTTTGTTCATATCTTCACAAAAATTATAAAATTTGTTAACAATATACAGCGATAAATTGGTAAGTAATTAAATTGTAATTACAACGCAACTTTCTTAGTCATGACTTGTTTACATTACATATGGTTAGTACTATTTTCATAGCAGGGATTACAAGTCGCAATAGGCTCTGACGTCCCTTACTCACTCATCGAAACACATATTCTGTAAGAGAGTGGTTACAGTCGCCAGACTGCGAAATCCAAGTTGGTTGTATCTGCGCTTAATAGAAAGTCTATTCAGATTGAATATAGGATCATCGTTAAGTTCCCTTACATAATAATATCAAATGAAAGTTCAAAGTAACTTAGTTTCAATTGAAACTCACCGGCGGCCACAAGTCCAGAAACATGAGCCATATCGGCCATTAAATAAGCTCCATTTTCGTCTGCGATCTCCCTGAAACGCTTGTAGTCCAGGCAACGCGAATAGCAGCTGATTCCGGCTATTATGAGCCGAGGCTTGAAGATACGCGCAGTTTTCGCTAACATTTCGTAGTCTATGAGACCAGTTACGGGGTCTACCTTTAAAAAAACAACAGATTCTACTTAAGTATAACAAGTAGGCGTATAAAACATTTGAGTAAAATTAAAAATTAGATTCACATCAAACATAAACGTGTGGCAAGCGTGTCATTGTGATTGGTCATCGCTTAAGGTTATTTGTATTTTGATCGCTGACATTTTGGTATTTTATAAAAAAGCAATAATAATGTGATATTTCTTATTAGAAGATAATGAGCTATGCAATGATTTTTAATTATTCAAAACTAGCGACTCGCTCCCGGCTCCGCCAGACTTAAGTTAATTTGTGTATGTTTCAAAAACTTGAGATTTTCACCGAAAGACTGAAATTCAGTAATTCAGTAGACTGAAAGAGGGATATAACCGGGGAAGCCTTTCATATACTTATAAAAATTTCACCCCAGACGAAGCCGGTGACGATAGCCACCAAATATCAAGCGGACCGTCAGCCTGTCCGACGAATTTTGTATAAAAAATTTAAAATTGTCCACATTACCCAATTGCCTATACGTCATAGTATTACTTTAAGGAATATTTTTGCATAAGCCATGATTTGATTGGTTGTGACGTCTAAATTTTGTGTTAGCAACTAACATATTTGAGACTTGGTATTGAATAGATACAAGGTACTTGTTAAAATATAAAAACAATTCCATCAATAGGTTTCACACAACAGTTTCATGGAATGTTGAATAAACAAGTCGATGTTATGTCAATACACATTATTATGAGCGATAAGAACGCGAACAGTGCGGGTCAAATGTTATTCCAAAAACACATAATATTAAACTTCTGTTTTCATTACGTGAGACGGGTGTGTCGTTATTATTTTTATTACATACTAGCTGGTGCCCGCGAATTCGTCCGCGTTGAAAAATAAAAATATATATATCTGGCCTGGCGTTTTTTTATTTTTTTTATTTTATTTTAGAAAATTCTTGGGAACAGTACTTTTTTTGGATGAAAGGTACCCTATGTTCTTTCTTGGATCCCTGATAGCGTTTATGCAAAATTTCATAATGATCGGTTCTGTAGTTAAGGCGAGAAAAGGTAACAGACATTCATAACATTAGTATGGACTAGCTGGTGCTTGTGACTTCCCCCGCGTTGAAAAATAAAATATATAACGCCTGAGATACATTGACGCCCAACTAAACTTTGCCAAGCGTTGGATCTTTATTTTTAGACAGTTAGGTGTCCTATTGGAATATTAGCCCATGTCTATCATGAAATTCTATTCTAAATATTGGTGAAAATTTTTTTAAAATTTGATGAGTAGTACTTTCGAAGATATAAATATATAATTCTTTCATACATACATACAAATTTTACCTCTTTATAATGTTATATTAGTATAGACTAGTTGTGTCCCACGGTTTAACTCGCCTATGTACTAGAGAATTGTAGTTTCTCTAAAATCCTAAAGAAAACTTCGCGATGGCATATTATGTATTTATCTGTTAAGACTCATAGTAAAACCATTTCTTTAATTAAAACTTCATTATCTACATATTAATATGAATCTATCATGTCTGTTTCTCCGCTAACTACTTCTAAACCATTTAATGGATTTTAATTCGGTTTTCACTTATGGAAAATGGAATAAATTTGGTAAGTTAGTGTATATAACAAAAATTGCATCCTAGGCGAAGCCGGGAGTGGGTCGCTAGTTCATTTATAATAATGTATTTTCTAAATTATTTATACTACTTACTTTGTAAGGCATGCTTTCAAAGAAAATGGATGTAGCTGAAATCTTCTTATTTGCAGTGAAGAATCCGTGGGTGAGATGGCCACCATCGGGCAGGTCTAATCCCATGATTCTACCATGAGGCTCCACTACACCCGTATATACGGCAAAATTAGCTGGAGATCCTGTGATTTATCATATATTTGAACATATAAATTTTCTGTGAAATAAGCAATAATAATGTAAGCAAATGCAATATAAGCAGATTATAAAACTAAACATTAATACATACCTGAGTAAGGTTGCACATTCACTCCCCATTCCCCTGGACTCAGGCGATAAGCTTCCAATGATCGTTTTTGAGCCAAAATTTCTATTTCATCTATAAATTCGTTTCCACCGTAATATCTAAAACCAATATGAATGTGTTTACTTGAAATTAACTAGACTGTTTCAATATTTCCATTTACTAAATTGTGTGGAACATTTTGTCAAGTCTTCAAGTAGTTGCTTTTGAGTTCTTTAAAAGATTCTGTCAAATTTCAAAAGTTCAAAAGTTTCAAAGTTTCAAAAGTACAGAAAAAGTTTTTGTTATCAATTTGTAATTTATAAAAGTAAAAGTAAGTGGACCCATGAGTGTCATCTTTGTGTTTAAAAAAACAAAGTTGGGGATGAGATATACCTTGATGATTATGTCAATGTCCTTCAACCAACAGTGATAAAATTATTTTCTTAAGAAATAAGAATAATAAATTTGAGAAAAAGAAGTTTAGAGCAAATCTATGTGTTTAGAAAATATATTTTAAAATATAATTTCAATTCGTTTTCACCACAAAAGCTTTATTTATATAACTTTAATTGTAAATAAGTTATTTAATACAACTTCATCCGCATCAAAAATAAAAGATATAAAGCCTCACAAAATATGCAAGATAATATAATACCTGACACATTATAGTTTTACCAAACATTAGATATTTATGTTTGGACAGCTGGTGCTATATTAGAATATTTAGACTATGTCCATCTTAAAATTCTATATACTAACTAATGGTGAAAGAATTTTTGAAATTGGATAAGTAGTTTTGAAGATTACCACTTACATAGAAATGAACAATCAAACATACAATCTTTACCTCTTTATAAAATTAGTATACATTAGGCTTACCTCTGGTGTGGCATTCCCTCAGAATACTTATTATGTAAACAAGAACTAAGGCATTGCAGTACAGAAACAGTCGTAAAGTTCTCCGAGGCTATCATCTCAAGCCCTGCCTCCTGTCTTTTCTTCTCTTTCTTAATTATTTCAAACAATTCAGGATCCGTGTCCCATACATTTCCATTTAACAATTTATTACTCATGGTTGGAGTGCTGTGTAAATTTCTAATTGTTGTTCTCTGAAAAGTATTTATTTGCACTGGCTTATTTGTTCTTTAAACTGGACTGTATAAAACAAGACTAGTAACTGTTAAGTTGTTATGTGAGACCAATATCTCATTGCACGTTATCAAAGAAACATTGACCTCATGTTGATAATGGCTACTAAAAATATAATGCAATAATAAATGTAATTTAACGTCATTTGTTTCAAGTATTCGTAATAGTAACAAGGATCTTGTTAGAAATACATTTCCAAACATCGTTGCCTAGTCTCGACCGGGAAAATGTTATAAAAAAACTTATAAAACGAATATCAAGTCGTACACGTGAGTTGTCAATTTCCTTGCAGCTATTAAAAAAATTCAATTAACTTTACATTAAAAACATTCAACATTTATTTCACACTTAAAGATTAAATCTTTAATCTCATATCTGCAGTTATAAACATTAAAAATATTATATACTTACGTTAAGAACTAGTTAGGTATAGTTCGTACCACCGTAAATCGTAAGTACTAAATTAAATTGTAACTAAATGCAATATTGCAATTGAAGAATTGACCAATGACAGCTCAAAGAAAACAAGATGTAAACAAAAATATTAGGTTAACTTCTAGCCTTACCATAAAGTTGATTTTCGCTTGTACCCTCCAATCCAGACCTCTGGAAAACGGTACCTTATTTCTATTAAATCCTCGTGCAAGGTCAAAAATGTACGATCGCAAAATTTTGTTACTCATATTTATGTCTTAAAATTGCGACAACTCGCTGACTTATGTAATAAAATATATTTTTATTCACATACACCGAAATTATGATATTATTACAGATAACCTTTTATGAACTCTACAATCACTGGAATCGATGCCGCGGATACTTGACGTTGGAAATGTTTACGTTTCTTTTCACGCAGTTAGGCCTTCATATTGTTGAAAATTCTATTGTACTCGATCGCTTGACGGTTTACAAACGAATGAATCGCCAATAACTGATAAACCGTTTGTTTCAATTAAAAGATTGTAGTGTGTTTGTTCGAGTTACACACTTTCTAATGGCCCTTTGTAAATACTAATTACTTAGTAAATACTAAATACTTAGGGGATGAAATTTGGCACACAGACAGTTTATAACTGGATTTAAATATAAGATACCTACTTACTTTTATCATGGAAATAGTATATTAGGTACCCGAGATTGTGTTAAAATAAAAAAATAGGATACTTTCTCAGGTGTTATATTTTTCATTTTTCAACGCGGACGAAGTTGCGGTCACCAGATAGTCTTGAATATATTATATTCATTAAAAAGTTATGCTTAAAATTTGCTTCTAAATTAAGTTAAAACTTCTTTAACAAAGTTAATAGTTTGTCGAAGATCAATTTCTTCACATCTTTGGCCCAAATGAAATCCAGATGATTGAATTTTGAATATGGAACTTTGTAATTTTCCACAACATTTTTCAGTTTTACACGCAGAATCTCCACATCTTCAACACTTGCTAACCAATCGTCGACACTGTAAAATAAAGCCACAGCAGCAGTGATTCGATCAACCGGGTACGAAGGGGGTTCTTTCATATTGTATTTGTCCTGGTTAAGTTTTTCTCCGTAGTCGAATTTTCTAAATTTTCCCGAAATGACTTCTTGCCCATAATGAACAATCTGTTTAGTTGCAGCTCCTGAGGGCACGTGGCTGAAGAATACAGGCAAATTAGTAACATTTAGTTGTCCGTAATCAAATCCGCAAATTAGAAACACAATATTACTACACAGGAGCTCAGCAACAAATTGATTCCCGCAGAAGGATATTTGTAGTGTTTTTATGATCAGGTTTGAGGGCAAAAACTCGTGTAATCCAAAGGATTTCAGAGTTGTGAATAGAAACGGATTTAAAGGTGATAACAGTCTCACTATTGGACTTTTTAAATGCGACATCCAAGCCACAGGAGACAATGCCACCATCAGCGATATTTTATCATTGTACTCCGGCTTTTCTGAACACATTACGAAGAATGACGTAGTACCTTGAGAATGTCCAACGTATTTAATTGTTTTCTCTCTAGTCACTTGAAGCACGTAGTCTATCATGGCAGGTAAGTCATTACGTCCTATTTCATCCCAGCTGAAATCCCAAAATTTTGGATCTTCTGGGGACAATTTCGTGTGACGTCTTGAGTGCTTGTTGCCACGTGCATTACCCATCCATACGTCATATCCTTCTGAAGCTAGAAGAATTGCAATTGAACTTTTTGGACCAGCGGTTACCCAGTCATCAGAACTACTAAGCAAACCATGCATTAAAAAGACAACAGGACCTTTACTCGGAATTCTGTGAACATTTAGAATATAACCATCCTCAGTTTGTACCGCGTGGATTTCAATTGGATGATTGTATTTCTTTATTAATTCTGTACTTTCTAAATGTATATCTTCACTCTTCGTTCCTTTCGTATATTCATCAACAATCTCTTCAATGAAGTCTAATGGTAAATTTTTACTAATAAGTGAAGGAACATTTGTAAAGGGTTTAATTAAATATGTCATTAGTGTTGGTATAGCGTTAGCCACCCACGAAATAATCTCTTTACTAGAATTTATAACATGCACAAAAGGCTCTTTTATAATGTTGAATAAAGATCTTTTCACTTTTGGCAACGGCGTGTGAACCTCGGTAATGTTGCTATTACCATTACATAACGAGTGAAAATAAACGAGAACGATTAGGAGGGTTTTTAATGGTTTAAACATTGTTAAATACTAGACACATTTCATCAAATGTTTTTCTGTTTTATACCTGTTGATGAGTATATAGAGATACGCTTGAAGGAATTCTTTGGCGAAACGAATCGATGAAAAGCAAAACTCATAGTGATGCATGGGTATTGTATGAGTTTAAGTACACTAAAGGAATATGTATGTTAAGCTATCATGTTTATAATGATAAGCCGGGAATTGGGTTATAAAAATAACACTACCAAAATTTGCGTGTAATTCAGAAAAATTCAGTTCCTTCCTTTGAAATAAATGCCATCATTCTTTACGTGAGATAGGTAATGCTTATTTCTTGAGACATGGTCCAACGAAGTTTATAGTTGAAAACCAAGAATAAAATATAATAATTAGTTTTTTTTTAAATAGGTATAAAAACACCGAAAAACAAAACAAGTCATGGAAAGTCGATTGGGAAATTAAATATCTATCATTCATATCGTTGTAAGAAAAATGTAATAAAGTACAAGACTTGCTGGCGCCTGAATGTAGAACTCTGTGCCAACAATCCTTTAATACGTTCTACGTTTTCAAGGCAATCGGACAAAGTTTTGATAAATTAAGATAAATTACTCATTTTTAGTACCTACCTAAGTTTTGTTCCACATTTTTAATTAACTTTAATATCACAACTTACTTTCATTTATATAATACTAGCTGATGCCCGCGACTTCGTTTGCGTTGAAAAATGAAAAATTCATGTAACACTTGAGAAAATATCTGCCACCTTTATCGCTGTGACTACTGTGACGACGCCCAATTATTATAATTTAGACTATCCTTCAGGAACCAAAAAATTTTCCAAGATAAAAGTATCCTATATATTAATCCCGGTAATAAATTATTTGTGTGCCAAATTACATCTAAATCCATTCATGCCTCTTTTAATGCTGGTTTTAAAGGCAACCATGGGCACCGACCATCATAATCAAGACCATCACTTGATGGTAAATGATCATACGAATTACTCAATTCTTATATCTGAGCAAATCCACTTATAGTTACAGACATGGTTTATAGTTTACCTCAGTTCTTTGAAACGGGCGACCACAAATAAACTCACATTAGGATATGGTGTAGCGAAAACTCGGTATTAACTTGGGAAAATCGGAAGAACTCGTAGCGAATTGCCTTTTATCTAAAAACCCGTAAATAATGTGGATTATCCGGACAATGATTGGGATTTGTTTCAACGATGACAGCGATTAAATCTTTTCCTGTTATCTTTCGTATAGGTACTACGAGTAGCTACTGGGAAATCTTATTATATTTGGTTTGTGTTATTTTTTCAATACTAGCAGTCGCCTGCAATTTCGTTCACGTAGTGTTTTCAGAACCCTGAACTCGATTATTTTATTCAATCAAAAATAACATTTCGATATTTCAGGGAAAGACCTGTCAAAATGGTACAGATTAATCTAGACAAAATAGAAAAAAAAAAAATTTTCTTTATTCAGGAAACAAACCTAAATCTTAAGAGATACATAAAAATTATGTACTAGAGAATTGTAGTTCTTCTAAAATCCAAACGAAAACTCCTCGATGGCATATCTCTGTTACGGTTGACTCACAGTAACCATTTCTTTCATTAAAACTTTATTATCGTATTACAAATCCGACATGTCTGTTTCTCAACTAACTAGTTCTGTACCACGTAACGGATTTTAATTCGGTTTTTAAGTGGAACCTGCTGTATCTGAACTGACATTAGTATCTGTATCTGAGAGAAAAAAAAATCTCAGACGTTACGTTTTTCATTTTGCAACGCGGACGAAGTCGCGGGCACCAGCCAATAGACATTAAACAAATAGGCAACAAAGAATTTAAACTGTGTATGTTATATGAAGTTTTAACGAAACGCAAGCATTCCTACACAATAAAGGAGATTGCTGGGCTCTTTACGGAATACACTCGCTACATTTCACACGGAAAATGGAGGCCATCCTTTACTCAGCCCACATAACTACTGACATTTATACAAAATCCGCATTATGTCACAAACATTGTTAGGTATTATTTTCTTTTTACAATTCAATTTAGATTTACATAAAACATACGCGACTCCACAAGACTCCACAAGACTTTACATAAAAAAAAATAAGATTCTTTATCAAATTATCTCGTCACATACACTGACACATTGGACGTAATCAATTATTTAGAAATTTACCCGAGAGCGTTAGCTCATTTCGCATTTAATCAGACCGTCTACCGCTCGCTACCCATTACTAATTACCATCAACGCTTAATCACATTACGTTGCCACGTAAAACCGACGCCGAACCACACTCTCTTATTAACTGGATACCTTTGGGATGGAAAGGTTCGAGGGCATGAACCTCATTTGAACTCTCATATCTACACATCGTCGTAGTAAAAAGAAAATTTGCTATATGCACTTTTTTGAGATTATAACATTTTGACCTTAGTGAATAGTTCACTGCCTTATCTATGGTAAAAAAATGAGCATTATTAGTCCAACTACAACCTCGCTTAATAAATAATATTTTTTGAATTTTCGAATAGTGTGGATATGTAGAAAAGTATCCCTATGGGAAGAAAAATTCCGCTTATCCTTACCAGGGTTAGTAGGTTTAGGTGGAACGTGCAGCAGCTAGATTCTGTCGTTTAAAAAATTTACTTTTTATCAAAATAATAAAAGATTATTTTTTTCATGTATATAAGACAAACAAGTTTAACAACCGAAAAGATTAAAATAAAATAGTTTTTTAAAGTTTTAACCGAAAAGTTTAAAATAAAATACCTTGTAAAATTTTTCATTAAAACGTTTTTGTCAATATTTACCCAAAAGTATACTTTTTGCACATCTTATTCCGGTTCACTGCATATAGGAAATTAGTTTGACAACGACGACGACTACTTCTTTCATTTATGTCAATAATTTATCGTAGATAAAATTTTGTAGCACCGTTGTTATCTCTGTCGTTCGGATGTTACTCGGAGGCTTTAGGAATTAGGGCAAATCCGGGAAACACGTACGGATGTCAGTTTCAAGTATTTGGTTTATGAGGTATTTCTCCGTAGAACATTTGGCACACCTGGATAGTTGGCATAACTATTTCTGGTATAACTATACATAATAATAATTATTTGGCATATAATCTGCAACAATAGAAGTCACGCTAATGTAATATTAAATTTCATCACTAACAGTCAGTTGCAAGTAAGAAATCATTAAAGTGACCTAATTAAATTTAAAACCACCGTTAAATTAATGGGCATTGCAGGAACGTTCATTAGCTCAACGGTAGGTTTTCATTTAATAATGAAAGCATTAGGACAAAAGAGTGATTGATCCCAAAATTAATGAATTGTCTTTGATTATCAATAAAAATAAGTGCTGCAAGACAAACAAAACGCGATTTGACAGTTCTCATTTAAATTCTGACAGTTTAAAGACTAGCAATTTTGCTACCTCTTTTGCTGTCTGCCGTATTTGTTAATTATATTTCTTATATTATTTTTTTTTCAATTTAGAATCTGCCACAAATTGCACATTTATGGAAAAGAATCCTTTGCAATATCTAAACACACTCTGCTAAACGTCCTTCAGGAGAATTAACCTTTATGTGAGTGCCGTCTACTGTACCAATTACTCTCGGAAACCCTGCTAACTCATAAAACTTTTCAGAAACGTGGTGAAATTCTTCTTGTATGGGCATTTTTATATATTCATGAGACAGGTTTGCAATAGCATTTGTCACTTTTTGCAATACTCTACAAATTTTTGACTTGTCACAGGTTGCCAAATCACCTAGAACTTCTTGAAAACTTCCATTGCGTATATTCTTAAAGCAATTAACATTTGGGTTCTTGCATCAAGAGCCTTGGAACGTCCGGTAGTTGGCTCAATTAGATGTCCAATTTTTATTAAAATGGTTTCCACTGTCCGTTTAGGAAATCTAAACTTGGCTCGAAATTCTTCATCGTCATATTTGTTCCAAATATTAATTCTGTCAGGAATGTTTCTGTGCACTGGTTCTTCATTAAATAGTGACGACAGAGATTGCACAAAAAGTTGTTGTTAAATATATATTTTTTAGGCTCACAAAGTAATCGCAAGCAGGCAAATAACTAGATATTTGCCTAACTTTTAATAGAAAACTCGTAAAACACGTGTAAACAGTTTAAGCGTAAACTTAATTAGCCGATAATTACATGTGTACGGCTAATAAAAAATAACTAATTAAATGTCAAAAAAATCCTCCATTAGTTATGAAAATTGTTTCTTGCAACAAATATTTCTGATAATGACGACTTTTAAGAAATTATTTTTTAATGAACAAGATCAGAATTGCTGCAATAGAAAACGTGAATTAATGGAACATTACAAATTTAATGAGACTTTAAAATTAAATGATAGCTTCAACTGACTGTAAAAAATGAAGAAAATAATACCTAACTATATTTTTAAAAATAAATAATTTCCTTTCATTTCATTTATTACTACACAGTGCAATACACATATATTTACCTACATATTTTGGAGTCGGTAGATAGATATTTATTCTTATTATTTTCCAATCACTAAGTTAGAATTATTTGACTTCACGTCTATTTCTCTAAAAAAATGGCACATTAAGGGCCTCTTTCACCAACTACAAGTAAAGTGTTGATTAGTTACTTTTAGAAATATTTTTATGTTTTATTAAATTATACACTAGGTTTACTTCATCCTTCGATAAGCGAATTTTTTTTTTAAGTTTGATAGTTTTACCGTACAAACAAAGGTATATCAGCTCCATCATTCACGGTGACCGGTGACTTTAAATAGCGGTTAGCCTACTTGACACTTGACACTTTACTCAGAGATGGTGAAAGAGGCCCTAAGTTAAGTTAATTAGGCAGCTTCTCTATTTATTCTCACTGTTCACTGTGAATTTCATAAAAGGAATAGTAAGACCGAGCTTTAGTTTAGTTTCTGCTCCGCTTTTGAGAGAACTTTCAAGGATTCTGTTGCTCATTTTGCTGTTGAAAGTTGAAAGGTCCGGGATTTGTTGATCTTTTCTTTACGATTTAATGTTATACGAATATAAAGCTACTAGCTTTCGCCCGCGACTTTGTTCGCACCTCCTTCTCTCTGGTGTTAAAACATTCAATCTTTATTGCTCATATATTTCTGTCAGGCCTTGAATTGTTATTTATATACTACTTAGCTGAACCCGGCCACCCTTCGCTGCGGCGTGGGACGCCCGCCTTCTTTGACAAAAATCTTGAAAACTCAGCAAATATAAATAATTATATATATTATACAAGTAAATACTGAGAAATTCCTCTTTCCATCGATCAGGAACAAAATCCATTGACAACTTTACGAGAAGAGATCATAGCCGCATACATACCAGACAGACAAAAAGGAGAACTTTAATTTTATACTATGTATACAGAACAAAAGTGTATATTACCAAACATATTTCTAAATCAACTATTAATATATTAATTCTAACAAAATGAGGAGGTAAACATTATATTGTCAATATTTATTTTAAATTTTATTAAATAATAATTATATTGTGAGCGTAACTTTATAAAATATATATGATTAATAAATAAATATAAAAAAATCTTAATAAAAATATATTCTCTATACTTAATAAAGATATATAGTATTAATATCTGAAAATATCTATCTCAGTGAAAATTTGTACGCGCGCAGCGTTCTAGACATTTTTGGTTTGGCTTAAATTTGAAATTTCACACACGAGCAAACTCCGTAATGAGGGTCGAAAAGTTGGCCAGCCATTTAGTTCGAACACCACACGACTTCGTCCGGTTGTGTGAAAATGTGCACTTTTATGACTTTTTTATTATTTTACTAGCTGACCCGGCAAACGTTGTTTTGCCAGAAAAAATTGTTTTTGGGGTGGACCACCCTTATCACTTATACGACCTATTGCCAGACCTACCGAATATACACAAAAAATTTCATAAAAATCGGGTAAGCCGTTTCGGAGGAGTTTGGTTATATACAAACACTGTGACACGAGATTAATAATAGGTTTGCTCATAGCCACGGCCAGACTCAATCACTATTAATTTATTTAATTTAGGAAAATACATACCTTAGTTCGACAACCTTCGTGAAGTCGCCTGCTGGAGCACCTATATAACTATATAACTATGTTAGTATACCTATACAACTATATGAGCTGTTGCACGCGACTTTGAACGCGTAACTTTATAAAGTCTATGTAACTCGCTTATAATGTTGCTTACTATTGGTAAAATAATTTTTAAAATCGGTCCAGTAGTTTTAGAGTTTTTTCATTACAAATAAAAATACTAAAAATACAAATTTAGTATACTTACTTATAATATTAGTATACATGACATAGTTAATTAACTGTGACCTCACACAAAGATTTATCGGTTACGTATTTCCAGGAAAAACTTGGCGATGTTTGCCGAGTTTGTTGACGATGTTTTGGATTGAAAGAAAGAAAGTAAATTTTATCCTTAAGACAGGCCTGTCGCCCCCGTGAGAATCGGAAAGTTGTAATGAGGATATTCACTTGCTCTTTATAAAATGCTGTAGGGGTCGTCTCCCGCGACAAATCTGCCCCAGCTGAGCTAGCTGTTCTTGGAGCGTTAACAATTGGATTATCCCTTGGCTTATCACGCCTTCGGACCCTTTGTTCACTTTTATGTTTACCTACACGCCTGTCCCGCCTTTTCAGCGTTTATCGGAAACTTGAATTGTAACTTTTTTTGCTATTCAAAAAGTGATGATAACAAAATCGGGGAAACAGTTTGATGATGTACCTACATATTATCATCTAATATATATTTAAAATTGATATAATAATTTTATCTATATTATGTCATACTCTAGCTACACGCTCCCGCCTTCGCCCGGGTTTAAAATAAAAACTATCCTATCTTTTAAGTTGGACCAAATTACACATAGTAATTTTTATATATGTATATAGAAATGTTAATATTATATCTATGAATTATAAAGTTGTCGTTATAAGCCATATCATTATATTAGAAACTGTTATGCTGTAACCCTTCCACTTGTCGGTTTCTCCGGTCAGTTCTCCAACCACTCAGCGGATTTTGATACGGTTTTGATATTGGATACAGGGATATTATATTTATAATATACAGGAATATTATTATTATGGTTTGCCTTGAGCAAGGAATCCACCAATTCAGTTTTCCTTGATAGTATCGATCCAGTGAAACGTTTGGCAAGCTCTTAAAAAAGGATTACAAGATACTCGAGTTCTCAATCACACAGCTGCGAGAAATCGGAGTCATGTTCGCCATTCTTTTAAATATTCTCATATACATATTTACCATTTGTAATTTAATATCTGCGTTGACACCATTAATTGATAGATATACATATAATAATTTTTAGTGGGAAAAGTAAAATTTATTATCTGAAACAGTTTCCATTGATTAGCAGTTCCTTTATAATTTTTTAAATGGTATTATTTTTTTATTTAGCCTTGTTAGTGTGTGAATTAAATTTTAACTCGGGATTATGTTGTGGTAAAGTAAGTTATAACTTTATAATAAACTCCCACATAAGACAAGGTACCTACACTACACATTGCTCAAATCATGTACGTCGTCTCCGTTAGTACTAGTCTCTATACCTACTATGCAAATTAATTTTTAGGAGAACCTGTATAATCACAGTAAAGTATTTGTCGACTACGTTGTCACCCCAACAATCTTGCCAGAATGCTGTTAGACCCCAATAATAAAATTACGAAGCTGGAATAGAATTAATTTTTATCCTGGAAAAATGTTAGGTTCCTGAGGGATCTGTAAAAATATAAATAAATCGGCGCCACTGTCATCACAGGGATAAAGACGTCGGGCGTTATAATACTCGTATGTTTTCTCAGGTGTTATATTTTTCATTTTCCAACACGGACAAAGTCGCGGGCACCAGGCAGTACCTTATAATATGTAATATACATTGTGTAGTAGGTGTGTTGGCACACAGTGGAAACTTGATATATTTGATGTTGACCGCTACTCGGCTAATAGTTTGGCCCGAGTGCTGTCACCGATATATTCTTCAGTGATGTAAGGAGCGGACGAGAGAATGGTCAATATATCTTCAAGAGGCTAGATTTATACCGCAACTATTTAAGGGGCATTCTCCGTTCTCTAATACTAAAATACTGTAATATTATAATTATAATTAAGTATTTTGAACATTTTTTTCAACATACTTATAATTGAATGTTGCAAATTTTGAATTACTCGTATATGAATGCGGTTTTCACTAATGGAAAGAACGTTAAACGAGGAAGGTTTCTATATATAATTTGTAGAAAAAAATATTGGACCCGTCCAAAGCAGGGAGCCGGTCGCTGGTTAGTTAGATAGATAGATAAGAAGAACTTTATATCTAAATCAACAATGACACTAAAATATATAAGAATTTCTTATTGTGCCTCGAAACCGAGTGCCTACTTGTGCCGTTTACTTATTCAATTGTAAAGATGAAGATGGATTGCGAAGGTTTATTTGCTGGCCCCACAAATACTGGTTCAGCCGCTTAAGTCGGAGCCAAGTCATTTGTCATTGTCTTAACGACAGCTATTGGTCTTCAATTGGTCTCTTCGTTCATGGGAGCTCTGAATTACACAGTCCAAATAAAAAAGAAATTATTTGAACAATTTATGAAGTATCTAGCATGTACAAAAATATTTTTTACATGAAATAACTTCACTTCTGAATTTTAGATATAAAAATAAAAGTAGAAAAAAAATTATGACTTGGTCCCGGCTTTGCGTGGATGTGATTTTTTCTGCGACTTATATAATATATACACAAAGCTTCCTAGTTTAACGCTCTATCCATTAGTGAAAATCGTATCAAAATCCATTGGGTTGTTTAGAAGTAGTTAGCCAAGATACAGACAGATTTCAATTTTCGGAAGCGACTTCAATTCGTAATATGTAGAGGTTAAAGTTTTAATGAAAGAAATGATAAGAAATGGTTACTGTGAGTCAACCGTAACAGATAGAGATATGCCATCGCCGAGTTTTCTTAAAGATCTTTTATTAAAAGAATTAAAATTCTCCGCTTGTCCAAGGGGATTATTTTTTGCCCGTAGTAGGTACTACTATCCTATCTGGTATCTCTAGTACATCTTTTTTATTTCAATAAAAATTGAAATAGATACTTATAACTTAAGATAAGTTCTCTCTACAGAAACATTAAGAAGTCGACCCGCCAACGTAATTTTTTTGTCTTACAATGAGAAAATAACGTTTATTTGTTAAACGCTTCAGTAAATTTAACAAGTACCTATTTTGAATATTTTTAAAATCAAAAAAGATATATACAAGCTGTTCTAGGGGGCTTTGTCCATTTAAATTTGCGTTCCCGTCGTGTTTACAACCTTTTTTTTACAGTCGTGAACCGTTGGAAAAGATATTCCATTCAAAAAGGGTGAGGAACCTTTTTCTCCTTGAGATATAAATTTAGGAGAATCCTTACTTAATGGGCTTTCCTGATCTCACCAAATAGTTAATAAATCAGTGTGGTGTGGGACTTATTAATATGTATAAATTAGTAAACTCATCTACTATGTTATACTATATTATACTTGGAATAATTATAAATATATCACATTCAAATAATTATTATCTATTACTATCTAATGCACTGACTGCGTCCGCGTAACTTTATAAAATATATCCTATGTTATTCTTTGATAATGTAGCTTTCTATAGGTGAAAGAATTTTAAAAATCGGTTCAATAGTTTTTGATTTTATTAATTACAAACGTACAAATATACTCTCTTTATAATATTAGCATAGATTTTTAGAAGTATATAGATTAAAATACACCGAGCGATTATGGAGTCCATTGAGGACAAACATTCTTACATGCAGTTTTATTTATATGAATATGAAGGCAATTGTTCCGTAGGTAATAACTAATAGTGTAAGTAGTTCAGTGAAACTTATACAGAGCGGCGGGTGACCCAATTCACAGCAGTCACAGTCTATCTGGGCACTCAATGACTACATAGCAATTCCAAGTAGGCGATATTTTTTACACAAATAATAATATTAATGCATCCGATGCAGAATACGTAATCTCGCTGGCTATGAGCCACTTCAAGTGAATGTCACTTGAAAACATGCATCTTGTTAATCAAAAGTGGTTCCATAATACTACTGGATATTATTAAATGCGAAAGTTTGTGTAAGTCGAATTTTTGTTACTTTTTCACGCAAAAACAAGGGACATACTTGGAACGTACACGTACGTGTTATTAAAAGGCAAACTTGTTCTACTTAATTTAACAAAATAGTAGTACAAATAGGAATAATAAAAATTTTATCTACATCATAAGACCAATGCAATAATTATTTAGCCTAAGTAAATCATGTAGCTATATATACATACCGCTAAAGTTTTATATACGACTCTATTACTAAATAGCGACTATTCTCTGAACTATAATATTATCTAGATTACAATTTTATTGGGGTTAGAAGCCTTCATAAAAAGGATTTATGGCTGCCAGCTGCGTTTAATAAAGATTAAGTAAATAGTCTTTGAAGAAACTCAAACCAACTCATCTCAAAAAAAAAAGAAAGTAATATGGCCTGTCTATTTTCGATTTTACCAGCTAAACCATTGAATCTATGAAATTTGGTAACAAGATAGCTTGAACATCTAGGAACACAATGACATTTCAAGCTAATCCAAACCTATTCTTTAAATGGAATGTAGCTATATGAAAAGTAGTGGCACGTCTCACTGCGTTTCGCAGTCGCATTTGGGCAGTCCATAGACCACCGTGAAACGTGTGCTTTTGATTTTTTTTTTTTACGAGCGAAGAAGCCCTTAAAAAGGTACCGTACGACCTTTTATAGGGTGACGGTAGCCACCTACCGTCAGGTGGACCCTCAGCCTGTCTGCCGACCTTAACATGAAAAATAATTGATCTGTTACTAACGTAAACTGTGCGTTTTTCATGGAATTCTTTAAAAAAAAAAATACTTTAAATTAAAAAAAAATTAGCTTGAAAATATGACATGAATTTCAAGATTTACAAAAATAATTTATTTCTGTATTGGAATTCAATAAACGATTTGTGAATTCGTGACGAGAATTTAGTAATAAGTAAGTACATATTTTCGTATTACTGTGAACGAGCCTTATTTGCACAATAAAAGAATATTCGAGCCCGTCCTGCCTTTCTCGCAGACTCCTTCAATATGCGTACCATCGTCTAAATTAAGAAGTCATATCTTTTATACCCTACGCTAAATTGTTCTTGTTTCTTGTTTTACTGTCGCCGTGCGTGGCGTCACAGAGATAAGTCGCGGGCACCAGCTAGTGTATAAATAAATATTTTATTCATTATTTCCAAATTATTTCCTCATGACATATTGCTCACATCAATATGTCATGATCGCTATCCTCGTCACATCAATAATTCGAATATGCATTGCAATTTTTCTCTATAGAGAGTACAAAAATACAACCGAATGCAGGGATTTATAGGAACAGTCTGAATACTCGTATCCGTCATATGTTGGCGTTTTCTCTTTTCCTAAAAATAACAAACTTTTTATTATAATTTTTTATCGTACGACTAAAAATTCAGATCACTATCATAAACTTATTACTATATATCATCGAAATCGAATGAGATTCAGTTGGAAAGAGTCCAGCAAAAATCAGTGCTATTATGTTGACCCAACCTCGTGATTACTCGCCAACTCGATCGTTCGAAGATAGCGGAGTTTTGTGGGTTAGTGATTTTTTTCCCAACTACCGACCCTCTCCCGGCTTGTCACGGGTACAATTTTTTGCTACAAATTATATACATACAGCCCTTTCTTTTTTATCGCACTTTTCATTTGTGAAAATCAGAACAAAATTTGTATAGAAAAAGTTGCATCAAGTGGTGTATTGCTAAGGCACATTGTGACGGATTGATTACTTCATTATCACAAATTTATTTTATATATTTAATCAATTTACCATTTTATCCCTATCAATATTATTTCGGTTATTCCTGTCAATATCACAAAACTGTTCATATATTATTTGTATTGCGTGCACGTCAGGCACGCGTATAATATATGAGCACAGAGCACACTAAAACTAACGACCTAGGCACCTCATCTGGCGACAGAGACCATTCTTTGTTGTCATAAAGATTAATACTTATCGAATGTACTCCTACTATAATATGTGATAGTTTTACGTATAAACTATTTGACAGTTTAATTAGTATAAATCAAATGATGGAATACCTAATCTTACGTCTCCGTAAGCCAATTCACAAGATAATGAAATAATATAAGTTTGGGTAGAATGTAAAATTGGCTCGGAAACAACTTACTCGGGCTGTTCTTACTTAACTTTGTTAGCGATATCTTGTTCAATATTTTGATAAGAACCTACGTACAGTATTGTGATAACGTGAAATAGGTTTTATTTACGTTTTGTTTTAATATTGCAACATGCGATCGGCTCCTTGAGTCATTGAAAAGGAAACATAAAAAGAGTTAATAAAAACAAAATGAATATACGTAATTCTTTTATTTATTACATTATTATTATGTTTTCTCTAATAGACTACAATTTTGGTCAATAAATGTCATTTTAAAAGTAATTTCATTTTACCTTGTATGTTTATTTTAGTTATAATTTATGTTATGTACAGAACATTTCACATCAGGTAATTCCTTTTTATTCTTTTATTTTATTTGGCACAAAATTTCACCACACTATGAACAGGTTTTTAAAATAAGCAGTACAAGCTTTAACATTATAGACTATTTAAAATATTTGGATATGTAATCAACTGTGATTATTTAAAAATTTGTAACTAAAACTAACATTTTTAAGCCAATCACTGTGTAGTCTCCGGCGCATAACTGATCTATAAATTTATCTTTATTTTTGATGTGAAACATCTTTTGTGGTGGATGAGACCAGCTGTTGACGTGGCTACACCAACATTTTGCCAACAAACTTTGACCAACAGTTTGGTGGAACTAATATTTTTTTTTAATAAAGAATTTAAAAATATATATTAATATATTTTACATCTGCCAGGCGTCGGCGACAGCCCATTTTTTATATTAGGAAACAAACAGTCATACACACAAAAATTAATATAAAGAATAGAATTTTATAATTCAAGTCCTAAAGTTTTCTCATTTATACAAAGAATTATTAAGAGACACGAAGAAGCATATTAAGCAAGTCAAAACATGACAAAAGTCAAAAGCTAAAAAAATTAAAAATGCTTTAAAATTTTTGAATTTAAGAAGAGATTCTCTAAATATGTCAATATTTTAGATTATTATTATACAGTCTGTTAATTTTAAAAAGTTGTTATACTAAGCTTAAATTAGCATAAAAGAAAAAAACCAACGAAAACAAGGAGACTCTACAAGACTGCCAGACATATGTAATTAGAACTCTTTATTTATGATTACAGAGATTTATTGATTAGTTACAGAAATGTATTTTGGTATCTGTATAAAAGAATGCTTTGAAGATGTTATTAATAATATTGTTAATTGCTAAAAGAGAAAGTTAGAAACTCTTAAAAACTTTCAGACATTCTTGCGGATTCTTCCAACAATTTGGCAGCAAACGATAAAGTTTAACTTAGGTAACTGTACTATACGACGGTGTGGTCTTAAAAATAAGTAGTTTTCTACAATAATATATAGAGTATAAATCTTTTAAATGTCAATAAATTTTAAATTATAATACTTTGTATGTAAATATAATTCAAACTGTAACTTATTTATGGGAATTCCTTTTTTAAATATCTCTTTATTACGTAACAATATACAATATGTTATAATTAGGTAACAAACAATATATATAATAAAATTAATAATATGTGGTAGAGGTCTACCAGAATCTTATGTCTATACGGAATATGTCTTATGTCTATGTAAATCTATATGGAAATTGGACTACTTTAATTTTTATGTGTCTATAATCGGCATATTAAGCATTTATGTATACGAGGTTTAGAAATGAATGATAATGTATTTAAAAATTTTATTAATTTTTTTAATGACATCAGATTCTGGTATACCTATAATAAATCTTTATTTAAGCAATAACAATTAACATTTTATTAGTCACAATAGATGTTATACGCAGTGCTATGGAATAAAAAGTTTACTTGTAGCTACAACTAGCTGCTGTACAGTTGGACAATTAATAGATACATAAGCACTTAGCAGTTTTTTTTAAATACAATAAATAAAATTCGCTAATATCAAAATGTTGAAATCTCAAAAAAGTGCAAATAGCAGATTTTGGTTTGACAAGGATGATATAATATACAAAATTATATTTCAAAAGTAAATATTGTAACTGTAATTTTTATTACAACTTTATTTTCGTTGTAATACATTGAATTAACAATAAATAGATCATTCCAAGTTCTAACTTTCTCTGAACAATTCCAAACTCGAAAACATTTTTGCGGAAACAATTAATTAATAACATTACATATTAATCTCATTTAATTGGATTTTTTTTATCACAGTTATTTATGTTCCACAATTCTACAAGATCTGAAATACCCTTACAACATTTTAATAAATGTACCCATCTACGTACATTTTTTTTACAAATACTTGATAAAATATAAATCTGTTACAATTTAATTCTATTCCTCGATAACCACCGTCTTTAATCTAACTAAACGATCACTCTAAAACACACATACGCTCTCGAAAGTTTAATCCTAAAATCGAGACGCCGACCATATTCTAAAGTAACATGTAAGTGAAATGTATCAGAAAATAATTCCGATATCACGCGTTAATATAAATCTCTTGGCTCTGTCTGATAGGATAATCTTTTGGTGGTAACTTGAAGCTGTTTTTAAGGTAGGAGAAACGATGAAAATTGTAAAAATACTCCTCACCGTCTGGTGAGTACTGGGGAAAGTCCAAGTCGTAATATGAAGGGGAGTCCGCTAGGGCGTGTTTCGCGAACTCCTGTTTGTATCGTCACGATTGACTCTTGTAAGCCTTCCGTTTAGCACATTTCTCTTTGACTATATAGCAAAGAGCTATGGCTATTAGCACTGCGATCGCTATTGCCATACTTATACTGATCCAGATGATTTCTTCGTTGATGCCGCTCGTTGACTTTCCTAAAAGAGAATTAACTTATTAGTATTTACTAGACTGGGTGACCGAGCTTTGCTCGGGCCAATGAAAGGTTTAAAGTTTTTTTCATGTAAGAAAGAAAGTCTATGAAACATTATAAAAAAAAATCAAGAATACTTGAATTAATAATTCAAAATGTTATAAAACGAGCAAGCGGTATTACTTTTGTAACCGTTCCTTTAAAAAAACTACCTAAAACGAATTTTCTCGAAGACCCTGACAGATCGATTTCTAGACCTAAAAAACCCCTAATCCTAGATTTTCGTCAAAATTGTTAGCCGTTTTCGAGATCGTCGTGGCATACAAGAATTCCTCGTTTAGTACTCAAAGTCGTTAGACAGGCTAATGCTCCAACTGTTGGTAGATACTAGGCTATCGTTGCCTATTACCACAAGCAACGCCACTAGTGCTCTGCCGACTATAGTAGTTCAAGTTCAACTGTTATAGTACTTATAGTGAGCGAATTGTCTAATGAAATAATAGGCAAAAAACAAAAAAGATAACTCGCGGGCTCGCGCGAGTTAATTGCTCGCGAGTAGTCTAATAACTCGTATTAAGAACAATGGTTCAAGAATGGGGCAGAGAAATGGTCTCTTATTCACTCAGCGAAAGACAACAGCATATATGCTGTTATTTCACCGCGGTCTTTTGTAAGGCGGTAGTTATTGCCTCCAGACGAACACACCATATTATGGCTGCGGAACGCATCATTACTCAAACACCCAGAGTAGAACCAACTTTGAAGGAATCATTTCTAAAATTGTCCCCCTACGAGTATCGGGGACTCTATAGACAGAGCGCTAAGGCAAGCATCTTAACTGTTCGAACAACGGGCTCTTTAATATTTTATACAAATACTAGCTGACTCCGCAAACGTTGTTTTGCCAAAAAAAAATTTTTTTTTTGGAGTATAAAAAATAGTTTACAACCTATTCTCAGACCTACCGAATATACAAACAATTTCATAAAAATCGATCAAACAGTTTCGGAGGAGTTGTGTTACAAACACGAGAATTTTATATATAAGAAGATTACAATAATTATTATACATTGTGGCATTTTAATGTTTCCTTATTTGATCAAAATCCTGCATATCAAAATCCGTTGGGTGATTAGAAGACGTTCATGGAGAAACATACAGACAGAAGCGGACAGCGAGTTTATTTTATCCATATGTACGAGTATATGCATTGGTTGTAGGTATTTAAAGAAATAAAGTCTCAAATGAAATTATAAAATGCGACCAATATTTAGTGAAATTATAATGAAATTATGAAGAAATAAAGAGATAAGCGTTTAAAATGTTCGTTAAAGGAAAATTATATGCGATCATATAATTAAAATGTCCACCAAACCTCTTGCCGCTGACAAGGGACCAGGTGTTCGGAAATTTGTTCTGTCGCGTATTTAAATAATACCAGTCACATAAATATCTACGAGTATGTACCAATGCAACGGGGACATTAATGTTTGTTAATATGGAATTTAATGCATCTATTTTTATGGGAATTCGCATGCCGATGTAATTTTATTTATTTACTGCATCTAATCAATTTGTCAGATTTCATAGTTGCAATAATGTATTTGTGTAGCATACATTATTGCAACTATAACATTAATTTTGTTTTTGAGCTAAGCAGTGTTTGCTTAGCTCAAAAACAAAGCTTATATCTATGTTTTTAAGAATTTTAGGATTTAAATATCAAACCTAAAATAAAATATCATTAACAATAATACACTCAATGCGTGATTTACTTTGATTGATTATTATATAGAATATAAAACATCAGTAAGGTAAGTATATATGACTACATCATATTTACATGTCTCTTAAGGTTTTGCCTACGTAAGTCATCATAAAAAGATAATTAGGTTTTATTCTAACATATTATAGACTGTCGATTGTAGATGATAATTATGATAAAAATATACATCGGATTTGATCAGTTAATAGCAAGAGAAACCAAGATAACAAAAACGAGGACTGTTGTCTATTGTAAGAGCGAATCTAACAAGAAATATAAAAAATACCGCTTGCAATCTCGAGAACATGAAAGTTGAATGAATGATTGGTACTCGTAAGGACATTTTATTTAGGTTCGAGCGTTTTACAAGCGAATCTCAATTGGGATTTAGGTGAGAACGAAATTTGTTTGAAACATTACAGCTACAAATTTACTCTTTTGTAACTAATATAGTCGACGGTAGCCACCTACCATCAAGTAGACCGTCAACGCGTCTATCGACCTTAACATAATAAAAAGCAAAGATTACGAGTACAAGATTATTTGAATGTGTTATAATATTAGGAACATTTTTCCATGTTATATCTTGTTATTTTATTTTTGTACGTTAAAAAGAACTCAATTGAGTATTGCATACGCATAGTAATTGCATGAATAAAAAAAGAAGAAAGGCATCTGCAAAATAAAAATAAATTCAACCTAAAAAATTAAACATGCCTATATTTTTCCAAGCAGTGCATGGAAAAAACATTCATTGTATTACGATTATAAAAAATATTTTTATAAAAAAATTTATAAAAATATTTTCTCTGGCTATAATACAAGTTTAATCACATGACATGACAGAAATAGATGATATCACGTATTCGGCGACAAAAAACCTGATTAACATTGAAATGGAACTGTTATTGACATTTTGTTCTCCGTATCGAGTGATACGAACGAGAAATATTTCACACACGTTACTTTATATGTTTATGATTTATTTTACCTCCTTTCTTGTTGGAATATCCGCCCACTTTGCCGGCGACCCTGGCAGTTGCGCTTCCGGCCATAACGAGCACCACCGCTCCGCGCCCTTGCGAGAGGAAAATTACAGATGTCATTTTAGAATCCACATATTATTTTACGATTGCAGTATAAATAAAATGTATTTTGTTTGTATTTCCATTCCCTGTACCAGGGGTGGCGAACTCTCCGTACTAATATTATAAATGCGAAAGTACGAGTATGTTTAGATGTATGGGTGTATGGATGTTTGTAACTCTTTCACGCAAAAACTACTGAACCGATCACCATGAAATTATGCATACACGTTGTCTGGAACACCTGAACCTTTCATGGTTCAACGCGGACGAAGTCGCGGGCACCAGCTAGTCAGATTATAAAATCAGTTCAAGGCTTTGAATGCCAGGGTTTTTACACATGTGCACTATGGACTAATTTTACACAGAGCGCCTACAATGACTTAAGGGTCCAATATAATGACACCTTCAGGGTTCTATTGAAACCCACGCTTTTGTAGCGCATCTGCAATGTTTGCGGATGCTGGTGTAGATGATTTCTATGCTATTATGCGAAAAGTATTATTATTATTAATTTTCGAATTATTTCGTCTCTTAAACATATGGGTAAAGAACGATCTTTCTTCGAATCCTGTACTATAATAAACTGATAGACAAGCCAAAAACACTATTTGATACTAACTAGCTGTTCCCGCGACTAGTGATAAGTACTCAGATATGCGCCTAACTTTTTTGTTTTTAAATCTATTGGAATGTAACAAAAACTAAATGTTACGGGAAGTTTGTACAATACATCAATTAAAACCACATTCAAATCGGTTATTCCGTTTCTGAGGTTAGCGTGCACAAACAAACAAAAATTTAATTTGTTCTATTTTTGGCCAGTAGTTTACTAAGTTTTTTTTCTCAGAAAATAGAACATTATATATAAAATCTGCTCGTCTTAAACTTTTTTATATATACCTACCGAGTCTTTTATGCACTGTATTTTTATCTGAATTTAATTTTACTCTAATTAGTCAAATTGGACGAAGAAAATAAGTCCTCGCCTTAAGGATAATCCCATAATCTGAGTTTGTGTGAGATTGGTGTTGACTGTTGATTTTCAGGGAGTTGTTACTTTAAGTCAACCCCCTTAACTTAGTATTGACACTAGACTCGTTAATTATTCGACCCTTTAAATTTTGTCCTTGAACACTCGCTAAATATATATTTACCTATAATAATCGCCATCGCGAAGATTAACCTACTAAGACCAATCAAACGGTGAGTTTCTTATCATGGGCGCTCCAAGTCTTCGTAACTGCACACTGACGTACCGACTTGTTTGTTACACGAATTCGCTGAAACAAACAAAAGTTAACATATAAATTGTAATTGGTTAACAATAAAACTAATAACACAACCACTAGAGGCCCGCCTCCGCCTTTACACAGATACAATTTTTTTTACAAATTGTGTACACATACCTTCCTCATTGATCCCTCTTTCTATTATTGAAAACCGCACACAGAAGGTTTATAAATAATAATAAAACCTAATTGAGATTTTATGTAAATAGAACAGAAAAAAAAACCAATATTTTGCAACTATTAAGTCGCCGATGGCCGATACTGTCTGTCTGTCTCTTTCTCAGCTAACTATATCTAAAACAACGGATTTCGATACGGTTTTCACGAATGGAAAGAGCGATAAAAGAGGAAGGTACTTAATTTATATATTAAGGTAATGTATAATTTGCAAAAAAATGCGTAGCCGGACGCGGGCCGCTAGTTTTCTATATTTCATGGTGAAGGATAAAATATTTTTAAAGATTTGTTATTTTGAACCAACGAACATTATAAAAAAATATAAAAAATTAATTTAACCTGTTTAGTTCGCCAATTCCTCGACTATTTTCGACCTTTGTATCAGAAATCGAGAATATCAAATTTAACGTGTCAAAAACAGATGTGCCTCGAGGACAAATCCAATATAATATCAGATCGATCAGTATTTCGAAGGCCACTGAGGCCTTATTAAAATACAAAACATACGAAAGTATTATACAGACAATTTTGTGTTTCAATTTATCAATACAATTGTTTGTATTTATAATATTTCTATAATATAACTAGCTGCCTAATCCAGCCGATAAATTACCTTACACCGCCATCTGTGAGAATCTCATGGAACTCACAGTAGATTTAAAGCTTATTTTAAAAGTTATCTGTGAGTTCCAACAAATTACACATACCTAGTTACGAAGTTTTATCAAAATCGGTTCAGTAGTTTCGGAGTTCATCGAGAACAAACACGTGACACGTGACACAAACCGGTGCCCGCGACTTAGTACGCGTTAAAAAAATAAAAGATATATAACGCCTGACTAATTGACTGCGTGCCTGCGGCAACGCCCGCGTTTAGTATTTATACCTAGCCTATATTCATCTCGAAATTCTATTCTAACTATTGGTGAAAGATTTTTTTAAATCGGATGAGTAGTTTCGAATATTACCTTCGACTTTATTTAGAACCAGCTTAGAAAATGTGCAAATTATATAATAAAACCTTCCTTATTTAACGCTCTTAAAATCCGTTGCGTTATTTAAAAGATCTAAGCTAACATACTGAGGGACAGACTGCTTCCCAAAGCGACTTTATTTTATTCTAAGATTGTGTAAAGAATTGTGTAAATATTGTGACTAAAGAAATTTATTTCTTAACATTTATTCACTATTCAAAGTATTAACACAGTAGATAAATTTTGATTTAAACTGTTTAACTAAATGTGCTTAAACACTGAAATAATAATAAAAAGCTAACTACTTAGTACTCAAAGTTTATAATACTATTAAAGACTTCTATGTAATAGTATAAAGAGAAGTCTTTATATAACCCCTGCACTAAAAGTTTAGTGTACTAAAGTTTCCAACTATTAAATTAGCTTTATTGAGTCATCATATGACATCCCGGACTTACATTGACTTGTCAATATTGAAGGAAAATTTAATTCCCATGATATATCGAATATTATATTCCTAACGGCTTAAACATTGATCAAACAAAACATGTTTCTGAGCTCCATGACGCAATACTCTCGTTAATGCTAAGTTACGACACAATATGTTACCTCCCTGTGTATGAAGAGGGATAATGGAATGACATTGTTTGGTTGAAACTCAATAATCATATATTATATTATTAATAAAAATCTTTTTAACACGATGAAATGTACATTAATTTGGGATTTTTTTACAGGATGTAATTTCAGTTTTAGTGTTTTTTGTCTTCTTTCTATAAAGGGAAAGTCGAATTGACACTTTCGGTTTTTAATTTTTACTAAGATATACGAGGCACAAGGAGGTTACTTTTTTATATCTCTATGGGCCTCTTTCACCAACTACAAGTAAAGTGTTGATTAGTTACTTCTAGAAATAATTTGAAGTTTTATTAAATTATGCACTCGGTTTACTGCATTCTTCGATAGGCGATTTTTTTTATTATTTTCTTTTTAATGTTTGGGTCTTTTACCGTACAAACAAAGGTATATCAGCTCCATCATTCACGGTGACCGGTGACTTTAAATGGCGGTTAGCCTACTTGACACTTTAATCAGAAGGTGAAAGAGGCCCTATATAAAATATTAAGCTTAACTTGTATGTACAATACACGCTGTATCTTACAGCATCTAACTAATATTTAGTTAAAATTATATTATAAATTATCTTTTATAATGACATTATAAAAGATGCAAATATTTAAGTAGTTAGGTACATAGTTCACTTGCGAAAAGGTTAACATGGTAGATAAAATTCGAATTTAACTTAAACTAACATGAGTACCTAAAATGTAAGATCTTATCGCCCGGTGGGATAGAAAGGAGAGAATAAATGGTTTACTTAGATACTCGGCTCTAATAAGGGAGAAGGGTTTTCAGACTAAAACTCCCCAGGGAGCAATCACCTGCTCTGCCCTGGAGTATTTATTTTAAAAAAATCCCCACTAAAGTAATAAAGGTGAAAGTTTATGAACATGTTTGGATATTTGTTATTGGTTTACGAATAAACCGATGAAAAGGTTTGAATACAACTTTACAAGATAGACAGATACAAGTCCTCAGATAAAATAAGAACTAAAGAATAAAGATAGAGTCCTGAGTCCTGTGGAAAGCAGAGTGAATCGGGTAAAACTACGCCTTCGTCATGTACATACAAGGTTACACGCACGCTAATGCAATCAAATTACGCCTCGCCTTATTAAAATATTTACTAGTTAAAATGCATAGTGAAAGGGTGTGAACGGCCTATGCACACAATGTTTAAAAAACATGCTTATAAAATCATCAAATTAAGTATTGTCCATAAAATTCTGTCTATAGTTCTTATTTGATCTGCGCCAAGTGTGACTCAAAATTTAGGTATGAGGTAATATAATAATTCCAGGTCCTTATTTATTTTCATCTCTTAATTGTTTGATTTGGTGACTATATTTACATTATAAATGGTAAGAGAATTTGTACGTATATTTCGGTTCTAACAAAATGGAACATTGAAGTGAAGCAAACAAGAGTCGAGAGTTCTTCACAATTTATTGAAGCTCTATGAAAACATCACTATGTGTGTTGGATGTTTACGAGTATTCGCCACAGACAAAATACGTTCTCAGTCCTTTCACCAGTTATTTCACGTAATGTGTCTCTTTGGATTTATTTGTTTATTTATCCACTTTTTACTTATAACTATTAATATAAGTACCCATGCGTGCAAGGCCAATTTTTTTTTCCTCAGGAACAATACTTTATTCTGGATGAAAGGTACCACCCTATATCTGTATCCCCTATATCTGTATTCCTAATACTATGAAGAAGGAGAGAGAAGAAAAACTTAGTTTATAAATACTCCTAGGTTCCAGAATTGACTATACTTTATGAGAATGAATTCTAAATCGCCTGCTGCGTGCAAATATGTCTCTTCGACTCTGCAGCCGTCATAACGTCGCCAGCTGATGTGACGTCACTGCCTAAATTACTGGTCATTAGAATTAATTGCATTCTCGTGATCCTATTACCTAAGTGACGTCATCTAACGTAATCCAAAGTTACTAAAGTCGATTACATTTACTTTACTTACATAATAATTTAGTTAATAGGTTGGTTACTCATATATTAATTATTAATATAGGGTTCTTTCTTTTGTAGCAATCTTGCTACTGGAATGCTAAGAGACTATAAAAATTTAGTTAAAATATTGAAAACAGTCTAACGACGAATAATAAAAATTTACTATAAATTTTTTTTTGTTCATTTTCAGTAAAAATTATGAAAAATTCATTACTTTAAACCATGTGCATGATCAATTAAAATCTTATTCGCAAAGGGTTTAGCACGAAAATGGTTTAATATTTTCCTTACTATTAATAAATTTAAATAGAAAAACTCCTGAACGAAATTTTCAAAATTAAATTGAAAATATGCGTGAAAATAAAAGAAATATGCGAAAAAAGAAACAGATAGAGAGACGCTGTAATTAATTTGTTTTATACTATTTAGAGATATACATTTTTATAATTAATAATATAATCCTACTTATACTAATAAAATAAATGCAAAAGTTTGTGAGGATGGAGGTTTGTTAATCTTTTACGCAAAAACTACTGCACGGTTTTGATGAAACTTTACAATAACAGAGTTTATACGTGAGAATTACACATGTAGGCTATGATTTATAAGAATACGCAGACAAAGTCGCGAACAAAAGATAATATTTTCTATAAACGCATAATGAAATTGTTACACAGGATGTCTATGTATGTTACACATTTTTTAAAAGCAATTAATCTGTATGAAATTAAAAAAAAGGCTCTTATTAAGTACGTTGTCTTTTTATAACAGCGAAATTACTCAGAACTCCTTACCATAAAACTCACGCCATTAATATTTCAATCTAAAACGTGATGAACAGCAAAAATACAAGCTTCAAAAATCCGAACACTTCACTGAGTAAAAGGACAATGGGACCACTACATTAGCGATCCCGAGCCATCAATGGCAGCGATCCGATTTGTTCCCATTGTGAAAACGTTCCGTATAAGTTAGATCGCGATGCGAACAAACAAGAGGTCGTATTGGAAATAAGAAAGCCAGTAGTCGAGGCGCGATCCGGGCGAATACTGCTCGCATTACTCCCGGCCCGGGTGGCCTGTGCCAGTGCCTCGCCCGCTCGGTTCCCTGACTTCCACTACGCAGGTTGAATGCGTCGAACAACCCCTACCACGTTAATCTGTCGATAAACTCGCAAACAGAAAAGGTAAGAGCTTAAAGCCCTCGCCGTGGCGTGTTTTGAAACGGAAACACAGTGAATTCTCTTGGTAACTTGTTAAAATATAAAATTTTTCGATAATTTTTTTTTGTGAACCGATTGGCATGAAACAAACGCTAACTGTTACTAGAAGCTTGTTATAATATAACAGACAAAAAAATTTAAAAACTATTTTTTGACCTGAGTAACATACTCATAGGTACAACGTGTACAAAGGGAAGTCATGTAAGAAATTAATTTGCAAAGGAAACTTCACAAGATAGTATTGTAGTCCTCTAAAAAAATACACCATAACAGCCTATACTAACTAACTTTTCTAACTAAAATTTGGAAGTGTACTCTACTTACTTAGTAACAAGTTGTAATGAACGCGGATCAGTTAATAACTAAGAAAAACATCTTAGAAAAGTGTAATGCGATAGGAAACTCAATCATCGAGTGTTGCAAACTTGCTGTAACCTGTCGTAAGTAAATGATCGAGTTCCAAAAATGTTAAGAGTTTTCTTTATTAAACTGTTTTTATTTTTGTTTAACAAATCTCATTGTTAATAATTTAATTTTTGTTTAATAAATCTTTTATGCTATGATAACCGGTAGCGCACTTGCATCCCCTCGTGGTGGTGCTTGTTTTTTATAAGCGATTCTAGCTACATAGCATCGAATTGCCTATCAGCCTGTGTTTACACATATAGAAATTTTTTAACATATAGAAAGCTACATTATCAGCGAGTAATATAGGCTATATTTTATAAAGTTACGCGGACGAAGTCGCGTGCAACAACTAGTATATTATGAAACAAAATCCCCCGCGTCTGTCTGTGTGTATGTTTGCAATAATTTCAAAAACTAGTCAACTGATTTTCATGCGGTTTTCACTAATGGAAAGAGCGTTAAACGAGGAAAAAATTTTTTATAATATAAAATGCAAAAAAAAAATTGTACCCAATGCAAAGCCAGGAGCGGGTCGCTAATAAGATAATGAATAAAAGATCTGTAGCTACGTTTTAAGTAAAGCCTATAAGTATATTTTAAATAAGCACATAACAAAATGTTTCTTTTCTTAAAAAAAATAAAGATTACAAATGATTTTTTAAATTAACAAGGATTGTAAAATTTAATAAGAGGCTCACGAATAAAAATTTTAACTGACAAATACGAACGAACAGCTCAACGTCGATTAATAGCTTTTATAACGATCTCTATGGGACGGAAATTTAAAGCTTTGAGCTCGTCATAATTTCATTATGTTAGATACTGAAAATGCTGCAATTGTTCAATAGTAACTAGTGTTCTGGCTTTTGTCTAAATTGTGTTTAGGTAAACCTTACCACAGGCAGGGGAAGGTAAACCTCCACCTCTTATGCCTTATCTAATATTCCGTAAGCATATATAACCCTCATGGCGTTTTTTTATGTAAAGGTCGACAGACAGGCTGACGGTCCACTTGATGGTAGGTGGCTACCGTCGCCTATAACCATCGATGCCTATAACACAAGCAACTCCACAGGTGCTGCAAGTGCGCTGCCGACTACAGTAGGATAGGGGAAAAAGGTAGGATAGGGAAGGGAGTATTTCACGGTGGTCTTCTGTAAGGAGGTGGTTACTGCCTCCAAACCTGGCCTCCGGGCTGCCGAAATGACTGCAAAACGCCGTTTGCCCTGCCACTACTTAAAACCTTAAAGCCCTTAAGGCATAAGAGGTTACTTACTGAACCTCTTATACTTTATCTAATATTCAGTCTTTCGATCCGAGCGTTAGCGTCAGTAACGCCGCGACACTAACGCGACAGTGCGACAGTATAAGAAATGTATGGACCGGCGTTCGCGTCATTGTCGCTGAGACAGTGACGTCGGACGCTCCTTGCCACCTGGAGCCAATTTTAATTGCATTAATCTATACTTACTAATATTATAAAGAGGTATAATTTGTATGTTTGTTTGTATGTAAAAGGCAAGCACCAGCTAGTGTGTAAATAATTTTGGAATTAGTTAGATCATTAAAAATTACAACTAAAACGATAACATTATTACGGTTATTTTTTTTATGAAATACTTATATACCTATATATATAAGCATCTACTTCAAAACAAACTTTAAGTTTTAAATTGAAAAGTCTGGCAATTTTTATTTATTTATTTATTTATTTATTTATTTATTTACCAATTTTGTTGTTGTCGTTGAATAATATATAAATTTTTAGAAGCCGAGATACAAACTTGTGGATTGGAAGCGAGCCAACCAACAGGTTAAATGGCCCAATCTGCGAATGCCCCAGGGAGCAGCCGGAACTAGGTGCGAAATAAGATCGCTTTATCATAATTGCTTTGACTTTCAAGTATTTGGGCTGAGTAAGGAATAGTCAGAAACTGAAAATATGATGAAGGAATATGAGTAAGGAAAAGAAATATGCTGAGTTAGGAAAAAATATAGTAGGACGAGTTTTCGTAGGATGAGAACGGAATAACCCCAAACTCGGTCATAAATTATTGGAGCAGAACAATGGACACTTTTAGTACAGGGCCGAGCCATTCTGCACTCAGATGCTATTGATAATTGATAGTGTAAAACTAAAAACTACTACAGAAGTACCTACTCGTTTAAAATCATATAATTATTGAAAACAAAATTTAAAGAATAATAAAAAAGTATAAGTTACAATTTAATATTCTACGTTAGATATCTACACGTCATTGTTCTTTCAAAGTTAATTGTAAACTGTTACATAAATATTTACATAAATAAATACCTATACATTTGTGCACAGAAGAAAAAGAGCACTTAATTTTTTTTGTATATATATATTTTAATTTACTACATTTAATCTCCATTTTATTTTTAGTTTGAAGCTAGACAAGAATTCTATCGAAATAAGAAACCAAGAGCCTTTCCTACCAAGAACTCACAACAAGTTCCCAAATAGGAAATTGGGACACGAACTGTTCAAGCTTATCTAAAAAAAATCATAATGTTGAAAAGAAACTTTCCGATAAAGTGTGATTGTATTCACCGTCTTGAAATAATGTTCAAATCGCGACTTCTGTGAAATAATCTGTGTACAAAGCGGTTGTAAAAGAAGCGCAAAATAATGCAAACTCCGGGAAAACGAAGCGCGATCCGTAAGCCAGTTGTTGAATATATAAAACTTGACTCTTAAACTTCCGAGAGGAAACATATTATATTTTTTATCCACTCGTGTCCACTTGGTGTCCATTCTGTCAAAGTACCTACTTGTAAATTTAGGATCCGGCAATTCCTTTATTTTATTGGGTCCACCTGATCTCCTTTTCCCCAGTACTTTTCCCATCTTGATAATGGGCACAGTATATGACAATGAGCCCTATGAATTGAATAAGATAAACATTGTATTGTATTAGAGAGTGAAAACGTGCGTATCTTTATTAATTCAAAACATGTCACCCATGTTTCTTCTAACCGGTGTGTTAAAGTCAAGATTTCTTGACAAGGGTCCCCGACCGCCTACATTCTCCCTTACCCCACATTCCATTTTGTTCTTACCCACACTACCTTAAGGTTTTCAATATAATGTCAACCTTGGACACGCTTCTCCCCTGTATTATCCAATTGTTAATTAAGTTTTGCTATATTGTGTTATCGCTACGCAGTTAATAATAACCTGCTTGACACTTTAGCCAATCATATAAATTAATGCTGTTGAATCAGTATGTTTACTTGTTAGTATGACTTATTAATGTCAGTAATTTCCTGTGAATGTTTCATATTTTGTAAAATCGAAAATTAAAAAGACTTTTTCTATATTTTCAAACTTTTTTAATACTTTCAAACTTAAATATCTATGAAACACCAAATTACACGATATTTTCCTAGTGAAATCTATATTTTGTTCTTACCTAATGATAGGTACAAGTTCGAAAGTAATTAAAACTGTTGGGCTTTTGTTTCTAGTTATTATAATACTATACTAAAATGATGGATTTTAGTATTTGATCACTAGAATAGAACATGATAACAAAAGTTTTAAAATATGAAAAACATAGCTTAGGAATATTAAGCGATTGTGCCTTTATAAACTGTTTAGGTTCACAATCCTATAATCTAAGTTAGTCGATCCTAACGCCTTCGCGAGCCTGTCGTTAACACGAGGCGGTATATTGTGTAGCAATTAAATATAAATTAAGTTCGACCTACACCAGATGAAATTAGAAGTTGGAATAGAACGCAATAATTCATTAAACGTTCAGTAATCGCATTAATGTCCCATGTCATTGAATTACGTGTTCCTTTTGACTCGGCCTTTAGTAGAATATAGGTTTACAAGAATCTGATATTTTGGTTTATTGATTTTAAAATTAGAAAAGAATATTGTCGTTAATATTTCTGTTAGAATTCGGATCGCAGCTGCGATGCTTGTAACAGTAAATGGGAAAATTTATATGAACATTGAATGGAGGATGTCCCGTGGCAGGCACTTTTCTCTGCTTTTATATTTGACTAGCTGTTGCACACGGTTTCGCCCGCGTAACTTTATAAAATATAGCCTATGTTACTCGCTGATAATATAGCTTCCCAAAGAATTATTCAAATCAGTCCAGTACTTTCGGAGCCTATTCCATGCAAACAAACAAACAAAGAAATCTTTCCTCTTTATAATATTAGTATAGACATACCTCCATACAGCCTACAATCAGTAACATAACAGTAAGCATAAAGTGAATTGTTATTAAATATTTCATATCTCAGATGTTTTAATAGCTATTCTGCTATTCGGGGCGGAGAAAAATTCAACAATTCAAAATTCATAAAAATCGGTTCTTTCTCGAATTTACTTATTATACTTGGAGTTTGCTAAGTATACTGGGAGGGGTTCACAGTCAGGAACTTTTTACATCAATTTTATATTTATATAAATATGCCTTTCTCGAGTTTAAAATGGTGTAACTAACACGAGATAGATTCATTAATTTATATATACAGATTAATGAAATTATTCTAATGTCAAAGCTAATACTCGGACCGCTCTTTGCACTTGGTTCAGGCCGTCCTTAGACCAGGACTTCTCATTAAGGCTCCGGTGCTAATCCGGCTGCGGCTTATAAGAGCTGTAAGTCCAATTACGTTTCTCTGTGCTCACAGGAAAAACACAGATGACTACAGGTTCAACATATATCACTTGACGAGTGTATAACCCATAGTTGTTATTGTAAAACATTATTTTTTACGCTTATTTTTTTATGTTAAATGATGACAGAAGGCTCGTCTTGTAGGTAAATGGCTATCGGCGCTTAGAAACACAGGCAAAACCAAGAAAAGTAAAAGTACGCTGCTAAACCTATATAATCCTATTATAGGATAAGTAACAAGAAGGATATAAGAAAATTAATTCACGCAACGAAAAGTGTGCACTTATGTTGATATTTGGCGGTCGTTTTCTATAAGAGATTGTTTACGGTCGCCACAAGTAATGCCCAATTTTTAACACAATGCACTGTGCCTATAAAATTATGTATTTTCTGTAAATATATATTATTTTCTTTATAGTCCTATTATATGTGTTTATGTGACGCAAAATCCATTATTACTCACGAAATTATGACATAAAAGTTTTATGCCTAGTTCTTTGCGAAATTAATTGCCAGTGTGCTTCTAAGACTAAACAAAAAATGACAGTGTTGATAAAGCAACAACACGACTCGCACAAAGGGTTATTTGGAAGCAGCCATTGGGAAATGTTTTTAAATTTTTAATTACAAAAAGTCGAGTCAGTGTTTTTGCAAATCAAAAAGTTCACGGAGCGAACTCTGTCAGCAACGAGCGCAACTGGGGAACAATGTAATTAAATTGCTTTTTCCAACATTACACTTACAGCGTGACGACTATTCTGTTTCAGTTACAAACTCAACTGGGCAAAGATCATTTTGCCACAATTAATACATCTTTGTTTATCCCTTATTTCTTGCTTTTTTAATCCCCGACGTGATCGAGATGATTCTTAACTATGCTTTATGAAGATCTGTTCAGGCGTTTGAAGATCGTCAGCCCATTTCCTAGTTGAAGAATATTTCACCAACTGCCGAACTGTTAATTCGGGCGTATTTCCATGACATGGTAACCTTGATCTGATGCTGCAGCATCAAGTAGTCTGCGAGTTCAACTAGTAATAAAATAATAATATATTAAGAAAAAGTTAATTTGAGGAAATTTGTTCAAGATGTTAGTAAAATTATTATTACAGATGAAATCTTACCATTTATTATTATTTGATTATACTTTAATAATAATAATGACATTATTAAAGCAAGTAATATTTGAAGTTCTTATTATTACAAGTGCGAACCTATGTGTTTTACAAACAACTTCGTTAAAAAAGTTTGAGACTCGCTGACTTCTCTATTTTCATGTGCCGACCAACATTTCGTGCCTTAAGACTTCTTCGTTAGGTAATTAAGATACCTACCTACCTGAAAACGAGGGCGAAGTTCGTTTTCATAAAACTTACTGTGGGTACGTTGTGACTATTAATTACTCTTTATTTAAGTTGACTCTTATTCAGCTCAAAAATTTCGGATTCAGGGCCCATGGTAGGTAAGTACTACTAATGGGACTACGGTGTACCGTTGATTTTTAACTCGTTGTTCTTAACTCAGATAAAATAAGAACTAAAGATAGAGTCCTATGGACGGCAGAGTGAAGCCGGTAAAACTACGCCTTCGCCGTGTACCTACATGGTTATACATACACAAATGCAATGAATTAAAAGCCTCGCCTTTTTAAAATATTTACTAGTGAAAACGCTGAATCTAAATACAGTAACCGGCCTATTTATAAAATCGGCTTCACTATGTTGTTCGCAAAATATATTATTTGGGCTGTGGTTTTTAATAAATAAATCGACAGCGGGCAGGCTAACGGTTCAATTAATGGTAGGTGATGATTACCGTCGCAGTCGCTTATGAAATCAAACAACGTTAAGTATATCTTTTATTTTTTAACGCGGATAAAGTCGCGAGCACCAGCGAGTGTATTTTTTTGTTTATGTTTTGTAGTAATATAAGTTTATGATTAATAATTATTAAAACTGAGTATTCAAGTTGAATATTTTCCATTTTATTGCAAAATTCCCTTAGCTAGGCTTTAATACCCCCAAGTACCTTACGTTTAATTATTCTTATGAGCTATACTAACAAACCGCAACCGGGCTCGCATAGAAGCCTATAAAAAAATTGCCAAATCACATTCTGCAATTTATTTTTATTTATATAGATAGATATATAATAATGTTAATATTAATATATTTTTTACTAAAAAGAAAATTATTTAACATTCTATAAATTCGTTGGTAACTCGCCTTAAATTAATTTTAAGTGGACGTCTAAATGGCGAAGTTTGTCATAGCATGATTGCTTTCCTTTCCTTACACTATAATAACACCAGTTAATTGGGCGTAACTTTTCTCATTGTATTTAATATTAATTTACAAGAGGAAAAGTCTTTGAAAATTATTAAGTTATTGAATGAACTACGAAATCAAAGCCATTACCTTAAATTAAATGTTGTGAAGTTGTTTATTGTTCTATATGGACAACCTAGTCAACACGGCTAGACGTTCCGGTATGTTTTTAAGAACACAATAATTTATAAGTTTTGTTGAAAAATGTTGAAAAATTGATCTAATTAAAACTATTACTTTTAATTAATAAGTAATTTTAATTTTTAATTAAGACTATTATTTTAAATCTGATAAATTCTGTCATGATTCGATTTATCCGTTTCCCATCCAACACATATATTATTTTAGTTAAGTTACAGTTATATAATGTTTTTTTTTCTTGCACCCTTAAAATATTTACCATAGCTTTATATTTTCATAATGTTGAATGAATATTTCGCAGTGAGCGGAAAACGGAAGCTACGAGATGCTACGAGGCTCTACGTTGCTACGAACAATATACAATTTATTCTCGTAGGCGCATATACATGTATAATTATATATAATATTATAAAGAGGAAAGATTTGTTTGTTTGTTTGTTTGTTTGTTTGCATTGAATAGGGTTCGAAACTACTGGACCAATATGAAAAATTCTTTCACTGTTGGGAAGCCATATTATCACAGGCTTTATTTTATAAAGTTACGCGGGCGAAGCCGCGTGCAACAGCTAGTATGATATAGACGTAAGTACGTTAAATTCTATAAAGTCAACGAAAATCTAATCTTTCTCTCACGAGCTGACTTTGAGGTTTTACCGATAATGTGATGGAAGTGAAGGAAAATTCTCTTTGAAAACTGTTTGTAAATACATAAAATGAAATATAAATACTAGCTTTTGCCCGCGTCTTCCACTGCACCCCTATTTCTTTTGGCGTTGAAACATTAATATAATCTTTGAATTTTTATTTTTATTTATTTATTTATCCCTCGGAAATAGTTCTTTTTTACTGGATGAAAGGTACCCTATGACCTTATCTATACCCTATAATTTCATGATAATGAGGGTAATAAACAAACATATTTGCATTTATAATTTTAGTGATTTATATTTATATACTTATAAAAAAAATTAATATAGAGTTGTTTGCAAAACAAACGAAGGGCAGCTTCAAACGTTGCGTACCAAGGGTTTCCTGAAATGAAATTTTAATTTCATCCGTATTTCTCTAATATTAGGAATGGGAACATCGGAAAGCTTAGAAGCTGTTTTGAACGACATTTATTGGAGTTTCTTTCGTATCCAAATCTCATTTCTTTTTATTTCACCAAATATGTACGACTTGTATCACGCTTCGACGTTTATCACGAATAGATATATTTAAAAATAATACAACAATACAGCTAATTATTTTTGTGAAACTACTAATTTGTACGATGGAATGGTATTATTTAGACACAAGTTATTGAACAGAATGGCACATATAAATATATTACTAGTTGCTAGCAGGGCCTGGGCGGTGGTCTTGGCAATCTCCCCCAAGACCACCGCCCAGGCCCCGGTCAAAAGAGAGGGCGGCGGACATAGGCAGGCGCTACATCCCTTACACCCCCTAAGAAGTCACAGGCACCAGCTAGTATTCTATAAGGGATGTTATTTAAAAAAATTAATGTCAAATTTAAAGTCAAAATGTCAACCATAAATCACGTCATTCGTGTAATTTATCGCTCTCGTCTCGTTTGCAAAATATAGTACATATTTTGTTAGACTTTCTTTCTTATTAATGTTCAATCTGTATTCCAACTTGTTTCTTTACGTACATTTGAAGTGTCGCTGCTATTCACGCTGTTGACAGTTGGAGAGTCAAAAAGGTTTTGTAGTCAAAGGCGACGCGTACAACGTGGAGACGAAGCACCTATTCTATTCAACGTTCTAATAAACAACCTTACGATAGATAATACCTTACAACACAACGTAGGTAAATAGGGAACGAGTACACCTTTATAATACTACTAGCGACCCGCTCTCGGCTTCACACAGTGAAAATGAGTTGAAATTCAAAGGGATTTGCAACGGCTCAGAAATGACCAGACCAGGGCCTACTATATATAAGAATATATTTTTATATAGCAGTGTATACTGCTGATAATACAAAAAAAATATTCTTTTTACAAGTTTAAAGAAACTCTACGAAGTACTCATAATTAAGTATACAAAAGCGTAGTATTTGGATGATAAATTTATTTTCATAAACATAATCCATTTTATTGTTAGTAACAGGTAAGGTTGAAAATTTTTTTAAGGGCGCAGTTATAAAAACTCGCACTGGGTGTACAGAATACGATAAAGCCCGTCTTAAACGTAGCTATAATATATATTAATATACCGTTCTATATTATATATTACGGTATATGTTGGTGACGTCATGGAAATATATATTATAGCTACGTGTGTGGTCACTCCAATATTTGTATAGAAAATATATCGTAATATGCATTGCTATATTGCTACGTGTGTAAAGATATAGGAGATCTTTTCAGGTCCTAAAGTCATTCTAAATACAATTACACAAATTTAATAACAAAATAAACAAAATGGGTCAGGCATTTGTTTGGGACTTCAATCATATCATTGTCAATAAAAAAACATCGAAGAAAAGGGTAAGAAGTTATGTATATTTTATTGTTCAATTGAAAAAAGGATAACATTTTGAGAAAACTAGCTGAACCCATCCAGCTGGCGTACGTGCGGATCAAACAGACAAACAAAATTTTTAAAAATTGTATTTTTGTTATAAATACCGTATGTCAATATTCTTGGCCTATAGGTCTGTCTGTGTGTCACATCGCCATATAATTATTTGTTGAAAACACCGCGTAGATATTCTTGTTCCGTAAATTTTACTGTATCTCCTTCAAGTCATTCCGCGCGTTGATCTTCAACATCATAATTACCATCCAGGCGACTGAATAATCGGAACAATTTCCGGAAGTTATTCGGTAATAGTTTTTGCAATGGGCAAAATGCCAACCGCTGGAAAAACGCGTTACCGAGGAGCCACAGGTGAATCGTGGATTTTAATGAAAATCTGCCTACGAACACAGTAAACGTATTTCCATTTAGATTGGTTTCGACAGAGCAAAACTCGCCAGAGCAATTAAGACAATATGCGGTATAACTTCGACTCTCTCACTTTCATTATGCACACTTTGTATATGTATATTAAAATACTTGATGTATTTTCATGTTAATATATTCTAATCATCAATCTACTATGGATTTCGCATGCCATACTACAACGAACTTTATGGAACATTTAAAAATGACATATGCGTATAGCATGAACTCTGTCATCTGTCATTTAAAACCAACCAAACTAAAAGAAAATGTGACTTTAGTCAACACATTGGAGTTTGAAATCAATAGTAGAATTTGGTCGTTATTACCTTTTACCATCGAGGACGAGAGCAAGATTCCGCCATGATTCCGTTTTAGACGTATTTTTTATGTGCCGCTTTGGCATTTGTGACGTAATTCCATGAATTTGATTTTAAAGGTGTAAACACCAGTCATCAAAAAATATAAAAAAGTAGTATGGAATCACATTTCACACGTAAGTAAACTTGAAACCAAATTTTTGGAATAGAAAATATTAATACTGGCTGGCTTCACTATGTTGTTCGCCAAATTCTGTCTATAGTTCTTATTTGGTCTGAGTACGCCCCTTTATTTTATTTAAAAAATTCCGTGTACATAGTCCGCATAAAAGCCAAAGGACGCGAATGAAATGTATTTGGACCGTGTTTAACGAACTGAAAAACGCTTCGCTCACTCAACGCTCACCTAAATTCGGTTTTACCGCCACAAAAATACTTACTTGCCTATAATAAAAATTCACTCCATTTAAGCGAGCCATTTATCAGCTCTTCAGTTACTGTAGACTATTTATTTGCTCATCACACGCATATAAACAACTTTAACTTACAATTTTAGTTTCATTGTTTAAGATTTAAAATGTAAGCTATAATTAATAAAAAATATAAACTAACTCCTTACTTTCTATTAAGTCCAAACACGTTATATACGCTTTAAATTGTTGAAGAGTTAGGTATCCGTCAGACCACTTGATGCTGCAGAATCAGATCAAGGTTACCGTGTCATGGAAATACCATTGAAGTAACAGTATACCAAATCAATCGAACCTGTGTAAGTTAGTGAAATCCCTTCGTCAACTAGAAAACGGGCTGATGGTTTTCAAACGCCTGAACAGATTTCAAATTGAAGCCTCAAAAAAATTATCGAAAAAAAGTTCATCCGATTAAATAAATGAAAGTTATTTCATAAAACAATTTTAACAAAACCACAGCCTTATTAGAAAGATGTTGGCAAAATTATTATACCATATTATTTAGTGTTTTCTTCTTTTAAATTCGTGATTAATTTCATTTCTCTGTCCACAGCTATTAAAAACTCCTGTGGGATAAGAGAGGTTGAGCGTCTGTAGACACAACAACGTAATGGCTAATCTAACTAAAATGAGCCACAGGTGCGCCCCACGAACATATTTCAGGTAGTCAATAATATGACTTTATGGGATAATAAAGGAGCCAGTGAAAGGCGGAAACTCATTGGCTTCGGGTTTAGATAACTCTTAAACTTTGACGGATACTATAATTGAAGTTATAAAGCCCTGTAATTTGTAAATTTAAGATTACTTTAAGCTTACTCGGGTGCTAAGTATATAAGATAAAACTAAATAAGAATTTATGTCCACATGTTAAAGAAGTTACTCTCAATATATTACATGTTAAGAAAGTGTTACATTCTGTGTGGTATACACAATATCACATAGAACAGACATACAAATATATACTATTAGGAATCTATCATCATTTATTGACAATACCGTATTCTTACTTATTATAGGGCATTTATAATAATTAGGCAGGTAGGCACCAATCTAATACTATGGATTTCGCATGCCATATGAAACACTACGAACTTTACCTTAATCACTCATCCAATGGGCTCGTCAAATTGATGTTGCCAGCAGTATTCGTGTAAATGATAATGATGAAACACTAATATATTTTTGCGAGTTAGAAAATCTTTTTTGAAATCGCAAGCATATTTTAAAGTGAACATAATATATTATCCGATTCCCGGCTCGTTAAGTGGATATATAGACGTTAAACGGGTTAAGAACATGTCGAGATGCAGCACTTAAACCTCTCTTTCCTTTCAAGCCAACCTCACTTATCGACAGAGTGCCTGAAAACTGCACACAAATGCACTCTCCCACTTTTAATTAAGTTCATTCATACTTACTAATATTATAAATGTGAAAGCAACTGTTTCTGTCTATTACAACCGATCATAGCAGCACCTGTGGCGTTACTTGTGTTATAGGCGACGGTAGCCATCTACCATCAAGTGAACCGTCAGCCTGTCTGTCAAATTTAACATGAAAAAAATGGATGAATTCTAACGAATCAGATTTATCCTTAATAAGAGGGTAGGTATAAATATGCATAAAACGGGATAATCCGGTACCTAGCTCAGCATTAACCAACTTCACGAAACACACAGCTTACAGTTTAACTAGCTTTATATTTTAACTTTATATTTTAACTTTTTTCTTAGTGCACAGAGAATTTTCAACGAGATCAACGGTGATGTAACAAATGGTTCTTATTTATAACTAACTGCTGTTCCCAACCTGGCTTCCGCTTTTGTACAAGACATGAATGGACTTTTTATCCATAAAATGAAAATTAAATACGTCGCTTAGTTTTGGATTTATAGCAAAAGTTTGTCAATTTTACTGTAACGTAAGATACCGGCATAATATTTGTATAAATATTTTACATTTTCAGTGAAACTTCGCACTTTCATAATCGATTTTAAAAAAATGCCACGCACTTATTATGCAGATAAAAATCACAAAAATAAACCTTTGAAATGGTAAATTTATAGTTTATATTCTCACAATATGACCGGCATTCAAAAGTAAAGTTTAAAATGTCAATATATCTATCTATATACTTGTATATATAAAAGGCGATATGTGTATATATGTATGTATTTTCATTATGGACTCCAAAACCGCTGAACCGATTTTGATGAAATTTTCAGACAACCTTCAGATTAGTCCAGCGGGTAAACCAGTAAGTTGGTAGCGATCGGACGCGATCTAGTGTAATATAAATAGTGTGATATAAAATCAAAGTTGATTTCGGTTATTATTACTTATCTGCAAGTACGAAATGCAAGTACAAAGGCTGTCTGTACACCAATTAAATAACTTTACTGTCCTCGTTGAAACACAAAGGGGTTGGAGCGAATATGCGGTCGCTTGCTTGTCGCATATTTCTCTCGTAGCGTCTAATATCCCCATCAGATTTTCTAATTTAATATAACCAGATTTTTTCACCTACATTATGATGTGTATTAAACAATCCTAATACATCATATATGTAAAATTATAATACTTAAACACTAGAAAGTTTATCTATACTCTATACAAATATAAAAAAGAGAGATGATTTGTATTTTTGTAATGAATATACTTACAAAAAACTGTACCGAATAAAAATTCTTTGACCTATAGAAAGTTACGTTATCAGCGAGTAACATAGGCTATATTTTATAAAGTTGCGCGGAAGAAATCGCGTGCAACAGCTAGTTAAATATATTATAAAAATTGTACACGTAATAATAAAGCTAAATAAAACAAATTAATATACAAAAATTGAGATACATAAAGAACCTGATTTAGTTACGAGTTTCATCCAAACCGTGAAGTTTTGCGTTTTGCGTTTTTGCGTGAAAGAGTAACAAACATCCATACATCCTCACAAACTTTCGCATTTATAATATTAGTAGGAAGTAACTTAAAAAACGCATACCTTGTTTATGTTGAGGTTCCGACTTGAACCAACAAAATATGGCTATAATGAAATATGGGCTGAGATGTTATCATAAGAAACCCTGAAACCCAAGAGAGTTAGTGCTGTTATTTCTCGTATATTTGCAGTATAATAACGTGCTCTAATAAAATGAACATTGTCTGAGAGGGAACAGTAAACGACGTTTAAGTAAATTATATACTGCTAGTCCATCTTCTCATATAACTTTCATCTTATTTTGAAGGCACTCAATTTATATTTAATCCCATTTGTCATGAGCTGCGTTTCACAGTCATGTGGGCCTTACAGAAGCCTACACCTTACAGAAGACCACCGTGATATAACAGCATATGTGCTGTTGTGTTTCGGTGAGTGAGTAAGGAATGTCAGAGCCCATTACCCCGTCCCTTGATTATCCCTTAACTTTAATTCTTGTATGGTAGGCAGCGCACTTGCAGCTCTGTGGCATTGCATCAAGTAACCCTTTAGTCTGTCTTTCGACCTTTTGTGTAGTATACGCTTAACATTAGTGTAAAAATATTATTAGTGTACAATTTAGCGAAACATTTTCTTTCTTCTGGAAACTAAAAGAGGCCTCGCAGAACTAATTTTGGCCACCGTCTACATTTCGTATAGCGCCGCCACTGTGTGAATGAAGTGTGAGAAAGAAATTTATTTCCATCCTATTTATTCGGAAGCCCATGGGTACTTTAACACGTAGAAAACACATATACTTCCATTAACGTCCACAGAGTGACTACTTGGATTTATGTGGGTTTTGTTATGTATTTTAGACACACATGTTATTAGGAACCCTCTGGGCACGAGTTCTGTCTTTCTCAGTTTTATTGGTTGCAAAAGTTTAATAAGCAAACGTTCATACATTGCTCATAATCATAATTCAAATTCGCTTTTATGTAGGACACCGTCGTCATCATCATCTCAGCGTCGGGACGTCCACTGCTGGACATATATAAAAATGTTAAGTTGGTTTGTGTATGCTTCAAAAACTCGAGAATGGGTAGACCGATTTTAATTTGATTTTCCCATGTGGAAAGAAGGATAACAGGGATATTTTTTTATATAAAAATTTCACCCGGGCGAAGAAAGGAGTGGGTGGCTAGTTATTTACATCTTAGACATCTTTTAAAGTTCCATTTAGTATAAGGAATACATATTTCAAATAACTTTTGTACTTATATAAAAAAACTCAAAGTATGTTAAAGCCAGTAGAACATTTTCTGGGCTCGTTTTTAGTTCGTCACGTTCGTGACTTTTTATTTTGCGACGCCTTTACCACTTGGAACGGCTTAATGGGCTGGATCACATTACCCCGTAAAAAGGGTATGGTAACACATGAAATCCTCGGCGGATTTACTGTCACATTGCTTCCTACGTGTGCCCTATATCACATATTATATAACCCAAACATCACATCGTGTATTCTATTTACATCTTGAGATACAGACGCCGGCAGGTAGTTCCAAACCTTGGCTCTGTTTCTGTTTTATTCTAAAATTTCTGTTTTTATTGAACATCGACTCGCATTTGTTTTAAGATGTTGTTTTAAGATTTTGCATTAAGATGCGACTCGTACTTGATTATATATTTTTTCGATAGTAAATTTACTTGGACACAGGTATTTCTATTGTATGTTTCATTATGGCCATCATTAGCGTACCGCTAATATAGACTCATCAGCCTGTGGAAACGCTTCATTACCCATACAGTCACCTGAAGGCACGTTTGCCTCCTGAGGGCAAATGTAACATGAGCCGACTTAGATTGGTTCGCTTTTATGCGCCAGTTATCCAACCACTCCTACATACAGATGTTGCTGTAATTTGATCGAGCTTCATCCGAGTTATTTATGGACTGATATTTTGCTTATGTTAATGAAAATGCCACTCAAACAAATACAAGAGCATATCTTATATAAGTAAAAATCAATTGCAACATGTAATGACGCAGCGTCACTTGGTAATCGGCAGGACTTTGGTTAATGGTCAGGACAAAATTTGTATAAAACAAAATTTTTGGAAAATCCCAAGTCGGAAATTTGGATAGTATTTTAATGAAATTAACAGAGAAATGACTGACGGAACAGTTAATAATATAAAATCAAAAGTTTATATGGTTATATGGAAATTTGTTACTCAATTACGCAAAAACGGCTGAACGGATAGAGATGAAATTTGGCACACAAATAGTTTATTACTTAGAATAACATATAGAATACTTTTATCATGGAAAAATGTTAAGTTTCCGAGGGATCATCTAGAAATATAAAATATTTGGCACCACATTGTCACTGCGATAAAGAAGTCAGACGTTTGTCAGGTCAGGTATTATATTTTTCAAAGTTCAACGCAGACGAAGTCTCGGGCACCAGCTAATAACATATAATATTTTAAAAGAATGGAAATTTCTTTTAAAGGCAATACGTAGATATCTATACTTTCAAATAAACAATATAAAGAAAGTGGAAATATTTTTCCATCTCTGAAACGACAGCCAGACACAATTCGTAAACAACTCGACAATTTACAAGAGAAAACAGTAACATAAAAAAACCCGATCCTTATTTCTTATTTGTCCGAGATATATGACTGTGTATTGTGTATAGCGGGGTGACTGAGACAATAAATACCAAAGCAATTCCACTTCGCAAATTTCTTCGGTTTCAGTGCCTATACCTAAGTTGCTACTTAAGTTTTGAGATATGGCAAAACTGATGTGAATACGTCAAATCTGACAATATCATCGTAAAGTTTAACATTTGTATTGGTAAACGTACTCAGAACGTGTTGTCATGCGAGTGCGTTTGTTATTTGTGTTGTTTACAGATACTTGAAACATTTACCTCGTTCAATAAATGAAATTAAATCGCGATCATTTTCGTGCGATGATTTTCTATGACTTTCGACGTGGATTAAACCAACAGCAGTTTGCCGATCAACTCGCTTCGACTTTTGGTGATGAAGCACCATCTCGAGCCACCGTGTTTCGCTGGTTTTCCGAATTCAACCGTGGTAGCACTTCGCTTCAAGAAGATTTTCGTGAAGGACGTCCAAAATCGGCTGTTGTGCCAGAAAACATCGATGCTGTGCGTGAACCGATATTGCAATATCGTCATGTGATATTGAGGCATGCTTGGGCTTTAGTTCCACTCGCATACATTCAATATTGCATGAACATTTGGCTGCCAAAAAGATTTGTTCGCGTTGGATACCGCATAATTTGACAATCGCTCAAAAAAAAGGCTAGTGTCGATGGGTGCAAGGAATTGTTGAAAAAATTCAATCGCGGTGCTTCAAAAGACGTCTACCTTGATATTTCAATTGCTCAAGACGACAAATTTCGTGTCACTAGTTAATAATTTACTAGCTGTGGCACTGTCTATAAGATAGTAACAGGCGACGAATCATGGATCTATGAAACCGAAACTAAACAACAATCGACTGTATGGGTCTTTAAAGACGAGTCAAATCCAACAAAAGTTGTTCGCGCACGAAGAATTTCGAAGCAAATGGTCGCCTGTTTTTTCGTAATAACTGGACATGTCGCTGGACTAGCTATTGCACGCTACTTCGTTCGCTTATCTTTATAAAATATAGCCTATGTTACTCGCTGATAATGTAACTTTCTATAAGTGTAAGAATTTTTAAAATCGGTCCAGTAGTTTTTGTGTTTGTACATTACAAACAAAAATACAAATATTTTCTCTTCATAATATTATTACTACTATTAATGGAAATACCAAAATATAGTAAAAATTTATTAAGCACGCAAACACACATTTATTTACATTTGCATACCAGTTAGATATCTACAGCTATTAACAGGTATCGTGGTACGATATATATTTTTATAAAGGTCTAGGAAGCTACCGTGTAACGACGGACAAATTTTTATGTAAATAAATTCAATTGATCCCGCCGAGACTATTACGACGCCTTTAAATGCTAATTAGTCGTCCTGCATAAATTAACATAATTCCAAATTAACATAAAATATTAATTTTATGTGTAATAGCGAAGAATTCTAATGGAGTCTTTTTGCGTTAGTAATTCCTTGGATGTAGCGCATATAATATCAGGAAATGTCTATCACCACGATAAACTTTAATCTGTATATAAAATCTTAAATCTTAAACTAGGCGTGTCTGTGTGAGTTATTATCATTTTAGACAAATTTTTGTGTACATTAAATATTAATAAATACCGAGGTAAAAAAAATGTTTGTGCGTTTGTGCACAGCAATCTCAGAACGTCTAAACCGATTTCAATGCAGTTTTCACTGATGAACTCATGGTTAGCTGAATTCCCATATAGGATACCTTTTATCCTGTAAAAATGTCAGGTACCTGTGGGATTTTCAAAAAACGAACTACAGCGCGTACGAATTCGCGAATAGTTATAAAACAAAGTCGCTGTTGTTTTAGGTTTTTTTCTCCGTCTTCTTCTAAACCACCCAACAGAATTTGATACGGTTTTCACCAATGGAAAGCGTGATAAACGAGAAAGGTTTAAGTAAGTATATGATTTTCCGAAAAAAATTGCCTCTTATATAATTAATGTGAATGTGAATCCATAACCATAGTACGTAGCGTATCTACGAAATACGTAGACACAGTTCTGGTATATAATATTGTAGCATGTGCACGAAATTAAAATTTGAACTTTTACATCGTTTTCTTACTGTTGAAATTAGTGTATTTATGAAATATTGGTAATTGAATTTTGTCAAACATGCTTGATTTTCTTTGACTATAAAATTCTTTAAGAATTTATAAAATATCTAACAATTTAAAATAAGCCAGTAAAGACTTGCAATGTTAGAGTACGAAGCTTGATGATAAAGTATCTGTCATGCTACCTCGTCGCCAGGGGCAATTTCACTATGAAAAATGAAAACCTAGGAGTATGATAATATTGTCGTGTTGTATTGTTATGTTCTTCTTTCTCTATTTGGAAGTAAAAATTCAAACTCATCCTTCTTGGGAAGCATGGTAATGGTTTTTTTTAATTTAAAATTTGAATAGACTTTCAAAACCTCCTTATGCAGAAAGGGTATGTTTTATATGTATGTATGTATGTACTATGTATGTCCTTTGCTACAAATAAAATTTATTCTATTCTATTTTATTCTATTCTATTCTAAATACTAATTCTTATTTTGATTTCTTAGTGATAATGTTGTTTAAAAGTGGACCTTAGATTACATGAATATTACCGAAAATATTACCCAAAATTGCTAAACTAAACTCACATTAATTTTGGTGTCTAAATATGTATGTATATATGTATTGTATATATATTATTTTATAATTTATTATTATTTTATAATATATATACAATACATATTATAAAATAAATTCGCTGTCCGCTTCTATCTGTTTCTCCGCTAACTTGTTCTATACCACTCAACAGATTTGGATACGGTTTTACTAATGAAAACGGCGATATACGAGGTACGAGAGAAAAAAGAAACACTTTTCGAGATGGGAAAAAACCATTGAACTCGCGACACTGTCATGTAATGTAATGTAATGTTTTTTGTAAAGCTTAGTTTTCACTTCTATGACTGACATGTATTTTTTTTATTTCAAAACTCAAAACACAAAACGATTTTACTGCAAGTACAATAGAATACGTACAAATTGTTCAAAAACACCATAACTATCACAATACGAGTATTAATATTAATTACAACTTGGTCCACCCTTATTTGGCAAATAAACGCTTAAACCCCGGTGAAGAACCCTTAAACTCTGGGAAAGAGGCTATAAGAGCCCCTGTGGGGTTCTAAGTGTTAGACAAACAAATGCTATAAACGTAAACTGCTTCATCAATATCGAGTACATTGCTATTTATTCATTCGGTTATGAAAGAATTCGTTATGATAATGTTAGCATTAGCAAAACTGAAGATTGTGATTTCGCTACATTAGAAAGGTTTTAAGAGCATATAGTAATTGAACTATATTTTTTAAGTGAAAACTTCTTTAGGCGGGCATGGGCAGTTATTTGTATGGAGATTTGGTAGGGAGTAAATCAGTGAATTCGGAACGACATGCGACATGCTCGGTGAGCTTCTCGCTCAGATAGAAATATTGTATGAAAAGTGTATTATAAATATTTTGAGGAACGAAACGATAGCGCGTTATTTTGGACCAATCCTGCTACGTTTTGGAAACATATGTCATCACTGGCAAGACGCACTGATTGTAGTCCTTGATCTTCAGACCTTGAGTAAGTATGACGAGAAAAGATGACGTCCAGCGAAGCGCCCCGAAAGCGCTCCAGCGGCCTTCGGGGCGGCCGTTGTTGGTTCATGAATAAGTACATCACTAGCTTTTGAGTGGCGGTCAAGGACCGGCAAGCGCAGCGCAGACGTCTACTTACAAGGTGGACAGATGACCTGATAAGGGCCGCGGTTCGACGGTGGACTCAAGCTGCTTCTGACTGGCCCTATTGGAAAATTATGGGCGAGGCCTATGTCCAGCATCTGAGACGATGGTGATGAAGTAATTATTAAAAAAGTCTTAAGTGATTTACTTGTGATTTATTTACTTACGATATTTAAGTAAATAGAGGCACAAAAATACAGAACAGCGAAGATTAATCGATTTTCATAATTCTGTTACCGAAGTAAGGTTGACCTCTTTAGGAGAGGTCGCGGAATCGTAGCTCAACAAGCGAGAACGGATTCCCTGTGTGAAACATTTCCAACATTAAACCATGGTTTAAATATTAGTTGAAGTAATGAACAGTCGTATTGTGTAATTTATTAAAAATATTACTAAGTTATATGTGTCCATTTGCTGGCTGAGCTAATTACTGTGGGCTTTGCGTAAAGATAAGATTAAGGTTCAGCAAGACTACAGGATGATAAAGACAGCAGATTCAGATAAACCAGCATCGATTCAAGCACTAGAAAACAACATCACACGTGTTATAGGTGATATACCAGCTGATATGCTAAAAAAAGTAACTCAAAATTGGACTTCACGTATGGATCACCTACGTGAAGTCAATGTAATTGTATATTTTTTACAATTTTCTAGTGTTTGTTTTTCAAATTAAAAACCAAACGCTTAAAAAATCATCCTTTTACAATTATAAACCTGATTTGAATTTTCATTTTTTTTTCTGAAAAAGTGATTTACTAAAATAAAAATTATCATAGATTTAAATTATCCTTTGAACGCCTTTAAGTTAATACACGAAAACATGACATTGACCTTTTACAAGAAACTCGCAAAGCAACAAACGAAGAAATATGATTATGGCTGAAATTCAAGAACATACACTAACTCAGTTTTCCGTTGGAAATGTGTGGAATAGTTCAAGTAAACTTCAGGACAAATATTGCCTTTCTGCGAAAAATTGTATGTAGTTTCTAAAACGAACAATAAGCTAGAGTAATGGAATAACATTGTGTTTCGATTTCATTGAGTAACACAAATATTGTGAAAGAAACAATAATAAGATTTATATTTATGTTTCGTTAAAACGATGAGTTTTTGGGATCGAACTCGGGGTCTCGGCAATCGTAGCTGTGCATGGAATTACGCACCGCACCACTTATCAGGCTAGTTCAGTCGGTAGAACATATGAGACTCTTAATCTCAGGGTCGTGTTTTCGAACCCCACGTTAGGCGATGGTGAACATTGATGGTTATGTTTCGATCGAACCATGGGCAGATGGGCAGTACTCGAGGCTCTGCAGCGATGTCGCATTGTCAATCGGTATATTGGAATGTTTAAGTGTTTGTACAATAAAGCCACCATGTCGGTTCGAGTACAGGAGAAATAACTCAGATAATATAATAATAAAGTAAAAAAGTACTTACATAAAAGATGGACAAGTAAACATTAATAACCTTAAATCAGTTTATATTTCAGTGAAATCCTCCGCGAAGGGTTTTCCCTGGGGACGTGGGAATGGGAGCAATTTATTACTTTCATATAAATCCAATACCGCGACCCGTGCGGTGTTACGTATCGTAGCTTGCGGCGATATATGTCACTTGTGATCTCTCCTAAAGTATCATTACTGGCAAATTCAGATTTTTTTTTATTTTTACGTAAAGGTCGTCAGACGGGCTGACGGTCCACTTGATGGTAGGTGGCTGTGTTATACAATTGCGCTGCTGACCTATGATTAAGGATAAGGAAAATTTAGGAATAGATAGGGAATCTGTTATTCCACGGTGGGGTTACAGTCGCCAGATGGACTGCCCACAGAATGAATGCGAAAAGAAGTGTGCATTTTTTTATGATAAAATGTTTTAAATAAAATTTAGTACAAATATTATTTATTGTTTTGCACATTTGTGAATAAACATAAATGTGAAAGTAACTGACTGTCTGTTAACTACTTAAAATGTATACGAAATTTCGCATACATTTTCAAGGATACAGGAAAAGACATAGATATGTTAAGTACCTTACAGGAAAAAGTACTATTCCCGAGGGATCATGTAAAAATAAAAATCCAACGCCTGTCAAAAGTATAATATAATAGATAAAGATGTCAGGCGTTATATTACTCAGATATTTTGTCAGGTTTTTTTATTTTTATTTTTCATAGCGTCACATTGAATGTCACATTGCCGGTTTGTGACGTTTGTGTGTGTCTTTTAAGTTTGTATACGTATCTATGTCCTTTGTCGCAAATAAAACTTTTTCTATTCTATTCTAATGTTTAAAAAATAATTTATTGAGAAATGAAATTCAAAGAATTTCTGTAAAACAGGATCTAAACTAGTCAATGTATAGCCAAATAAAATTAGTCGGCTATCATAAATTTCAGCTCAGCTATGCTATTATGTTATGCTATTATGCTAAGCCTAAGCTAGGCTTAACTAATTAAGAAAATAGTTTAATTTTGTTTACATAATAATACTCTGAAAAAAGTATTATATTTTCCTACCTACAATTCAAGTACGGTTTCCAAGTGCTTTTCATCACTCACAGGAACATAAGAGGATAGCGAATTGTAATTAATGGAATTACAGCCCGATTGAAGAGTGTACGAGGAATCACAGAGGTGATTTAGATTGATTGTTTTTATATTTTAGGCTTTATATTAATGTACCTTCGATAACAATAGGTACACTATCTACAGACTCCTAAAGTAACATTCAATAGTAACAATCCTAAGTAAGGTCATTTAATTTAAGGTTAACAATAATGGTGTAAAAATTGTCCAGCTCCTATTTATTTTCTTCTTTTACTGATCTGTTTTTCCTTTTTATTTTATTTTTTTATTTAAATGTGTTTTACTTTTACTATAAATATATGTTATAATATACATACATATACTTAATAAAAACCACTTTAGAAAGGTAAGAAAAAAGAAAACAAACCTAAGACAGAAATTTTCCTTAAAATAACATTTGATTGATGATCCGCGCGCCTCGACACTTTGTAACACTTTCCAAAAATATTCGCAGAAAAGGCACGAATATATGTTCGGATATATTTATCATATTATTTGGGTTTGCGTATAATTTTATCTACCGGAGAAGCGGAGAAACAGATTGCGACTTATAGTATCTATCTATATCTGTATCTCCACTAACTTCTCCCAAACAACTCAATCGATTTTGATATCTATATATTACTAATATTATAAAGCTGAAGAGTTTGTTTGGTTGAACGCGTTAATCTCAGGAACTACTGGTTCGAATGGAAAAATTATTTTTGTGCTGGATAGTCCATTTATCAAAAAAAGCTTTAGGCTATATAACATTTTGAACGCGGACGAAGTCGCGGGCACCAGCTAGTTACTAATATTAGGACATTGATTATTTTATTATCAATAATACAATATTTTTACTGCAGAAACGAGCTGATAGTGTTAACTAAGTATAATTTTTTTAATATAAAATATATATATAAAGTATACTAACTGTGTTAATGCAGTACATTTATAAAACTTTACCTATAAATATTATGACAATTACCTATAAATATAAATATTATTAATTACTTACTTAATTACTTTACCTATAAATATTATTAATTAGTTTGTTTGTTTAACTTGACTTGCAATATTAGCTTGCAATAGTGCCTTCCCATATAAACTTTAGTGTACCAAATTTCACACACCTCCATCCGCGCAATTTTCTTAAAAAGTTAAACTGTCATCCATTAAAAAGTTAACTGGTACCAGTTTAAACAGTAGTAATATCTAATTTTAATATTACATTTTATTAAACTACGATAGCCGGGCAAAATTTTAAGATAAGCACATTTTTAGAGAATGAGTGCATTTCCCTCGACAAATACAATATGTAGTGCAGAAGACACTTTCCAATACGTCTTCTGTCTAAACATCGGTACTTTAAAGGAATAAAAGCAAGACTCAGTTAATTAGGTTCGCACGCTGGCGACACTATAGGGAATGCAATAAAGCGAATCACTTGGAGGCGACAAATAAAAATACCACTAAATCGTATCTCTTTTATCTTTCTTCTCTTTATAAAACTTTGTTATCCTCTTTGTAGACTTTGTAACCTGTATAGTTATAGTTTTAGCTTTTCTACAGTGAACGGATAGCTATATTTGGCAGTTAGATATATGCTAATCTTAAATGCCAAAGCAACGCAGAAACGGCTATACGGATTTGAATGAAATTAGACGCACAAATAGTTCAATTTGGAAGAATAACTAAGTATTAAAACAATTGAAATATTCACAAAAAAGGATTGTGAGTAAAATTCATTTTCTCATGCATTTTATATAGGTTTTTATAAAACTAGCTGTTGCATGCGATTTCGTCTGCGTAACTTTATAAAATATAGCCTATGTTATGTTACTCGCTGATAATATAGCTTTCCAACAGTGAAAGAATTTTTCAAATCGATCCAGTAGTTTCGGAGCCTATTCAATGCAAACAAACAAACAAACAAACAAACAAATCTTTCCACTTTATAATATTAAAAAATAAGTATAGTAAGGCGGCATGAAGTTCGTCGGTTCATCTAGTATTTTATATATATACAGCTAGATATACGCTACACAAATTGACAAGGGCAAATCGACCCTTCTCAATACGACTATTTCTATTTGGTTCTTCTAAATCCATTAGAATCTACGGGTATATACTATATATAACTCATTTTATGTAGATAGCAACCGAACTGATAGTACCTACACTTGATGGTTGTTGGCAGTCTATTAACAACACCATAAGATGTTTAGGATTTAAGATTTATAATTATATTTTTTTACAGTAGTTAAAGCATAATTAATTTTGTTCAATAGGAATCGTTTCTTTATGCAGAGCAACATAATTTAGTTTAGGTTAGTGTATACAGTTTTATTTTACAAATATGTACCTACATCAAAGTAATAGTTGTTAACATGACATTAGGAATATTTTGTTTTGGGGTGAGCAGAGTTCACCGCGAGTGGGTGGTCGACCGCAGACTCTCCATACGCTATGCGACGGCCTTTTATATTAAAAGCTTGCTATAAAATTGCATGCTGAGATTGAAATGTGTGTTGTCATAGAGTAATTAGTGCTTACTGGTTAAGTACTATTTACTCTATGGTTTTGTTCATGTGTTCATGTGTACAAAGAAAATCTCTCGTGCCAATTTTTTTTTTCGTCAAATCTCTCCATAATCTTGCTGAAGTCGCTTTATGCGTCTCTCTTTCTGTATAGCCGCAAACTCCTCCTAAACCAGGCAATGGATTTTGATGCGATTTTTACCATCAGTTAGATGATTTTTCATGGAAGGTTTATATTATACATATAATAAAACCTAATTAAGTTTTTATGTGTATAGAAAAAGAAAAGAAAAAACAATATATTGCAACCAAGTCGTCGAAAAATAAATTTACATGGTTTACGTAGGCTAAACCTTAACAGATACATAATGATGTACTAAGAGAACTTGAAACTGAATTCATCTGGATATAATTTATCCAATATAAGCTAATTTAAGATACAGAATCAATGTATGTGAGTAAATCTTTATTGGTTAAGTAATTATTTTTTTATTTATTTTTTATTAGAGATGGGTTTGCTCTTGGCCAGCATCCAGCCGTGTAGCGAAGATGAGGCCTATGACGGAGCGAGCTCACCGAGAAGATGCCTATTCACTCGAACTTTGAAGAGATTTGGTTTGAGTATATGAGCTCGGAAACACAGACGCCGGCAGGGAGTTCCAAACCTTGACAATGCGCATTACAAAGGATGTTTTAAAACGCTTGGTCCGAAATTAATATTTTATAATATGATATTACTTATATTTACAAAATAAGCAGAATGTCAGCCCTATTAATTATCCATTATTAGCTCGAAATTAAGAATAAAAGTACACATTTTGTTAATTGTTGAAAGCCCTGTTACATTTTCTCTCCTACGTGCTTCAAAGTGAATAAGTAAATCAATTTAGCGGAACAGAGCGGCGGCGGTTTTGCCTTCGAGTTGTGGTACAGCCAGAATGATGAATAAACCACTTCTCCTCGGCGTTCTGTGTAGAATTTTACATATATTTACATTATTAAATACATTTCTAATTAATTAACCGAGACTTAATTTAGGCACTGCGGTATTGCCTAGGAGCGATAATTAAATTAATTAACGCTTTGTGTCTATAGAATGTACTTTAATAAATTAGTTCCGAAGATGTTCTAATTTAGGATCACACGCTGTGGCTCCTGGTTTTACACGCTTTAGAAAAAATAGAAAAAATGAAAAAAAACTTTTTTTTACGGTAAATACACTTAAATAAACTGTTAAATACACTGACGCAGCACGCTACAACGGGCCAGACACGTAGGGCGAGCTCTGCGTAGCCGCAGTGCGCTGGTCGTCCCCACGCGAATAACACGTATAATAAACGAATGCATATTAAGAAAAGTCTTTAATTCCGCTATCACCTTAGGGACAGAGACCAGCCACTCCCACATTGGTGACCCCGCGTTTAATTTGGTGAAGGTGATAGTGACGGAACAGTGAAAATAATACAAAACTTTGCAACAATTGAGTTAAATAATTGCGTTCGGAACGCGTGCAAATATAAGGCGTTAAGCAAAAATTGCTGACGCGTGATCTACTCGCCGGACAGCGGTCATTGCACGGCAAGTGCATAGCAACACACACACGACGTTGACGTCATACAAGCACGAGATAACGTCATGGAACACATCAACGTAGGAGAAGTAGCACAATGCAACGCTATCAACCCAGCATACTCTCCACTAACAGAGATGATGTCACAATTAAATAAATTAACATTAGAACTAGCATCCTTACGCAGCGAAGTGAACCGAGGACGCAGTCGTTACCGAGGTCAAGGCCGTGGAAGAGGATTTGAAGGTCGTCGATCGAGATCAAACTCCCGCGCTAGACCAAGATCCAGAACAAACAATCCCAACTGGTTATGTAGATATCACTTCAAATTCAGAGAACAAGCAAGACGCTGTGAGCAACCCTGTAACTGGCAGAACAGGAAAAACAAGGAGGAAAACTAAGTGAGGTACGTACGGGAACAGGCAACTACGTACCCAACAGCAACCATCGCCTGTGTGTAACAGATTGGACAAACAATCTAAAATTTTTAGTGGACACTGGTGCAAACGTATCTGTATTACCAGCGACAAGGAAAGACAAAAATAATAGTGAGTTGTCCCATTATCGCTTATTCGCCGCGAACGGTAGTGAAATTAGAACTTACGGTGTAAAATCATTAATCCTTAATCTTAAGCTTAGACGTAAATTTAGATGGACATTTATTATCGCAGATGTTTCACAACCTATACTAGGTGCTGATTTTTTAACGTACTATAAATTGTTAGTAGATTTAAGTTCTAAGAAATTGGTAGATCAAATAACAAATTTAAATATCCTTGCCTCTCTAGTTGATGTCGAACATTCAACTATAAATACCATAGGTAACGACCATCCTTATTACGATTTATTAAAAACATTCCCAGACGTCATGAAACCAATATCTTTCAAGGACATACCGTCACACTCGGTGACGCATCATATAGATACAACAGGGCCACCCTTATATGCTAAAGCAAGACCACTACCACCAGATCGTTATAAATTAGTCAAAGAAGAATTTACTCATATGCAAGAATTAGGTATATGTCGACCATCCAAAAGTGAATGGGCAAGTCCACTACACATAGTACCAAAAAAGAATGGACAATTACGTCCCTGTGGTGACTACAGGAGATTAAACCACATTACTAAACCTGATAGATATCCAGTACCACGATTACACGATTTCACATATATTCTAAGTAACAAAACTATATTTTCTCGCTTAGATATTAATAGGGCTTATCATTGTATACCAGTAAATGAAGAAGACATTAAAAAAACTGCTATCATAACACCTTTCGGTCTTTTCGAATTTGTGCGAATGCCCTTTGGTCTTTGTAATGCAGCACAAACGTTTCAACGTTTCATGGATCAAAGTGTATTAGCAGGATTAAATACGGAATTACAATCGGATTTTTATTTCGCATATTTAGATGATGTCATAATAGCTAGTGATAACGAAGAAATGCATAAAAAACATTTGCAAGCTATTTTAAATAGATTTAATTGTTTTGGTATCACAATTAATATATCTAAATGTAGTTTTGGTAAAAAAGTAATCGAATTTTTAGGTCACGAAGTATCATGTAAAGGCATACGTCCACTAGGAAAAAAAGTCGAAGCTATTTTAAATTTCCCTAAACCGGAAACTGTAAAAGATTTAAGACGATTTTTAGGAATGGTTAACTTTTATAGACCGCATATTCCCAATGCAGCGGAGATACAGTCTATATTAAATTCCTATTTACATAATACAAAACGTAATGATAGCACAAAAATTAATTGGACAAACGAAGCGATAAAGCAATATGAACAGTGTAAATCAAGTCTTATGAATGCAGTTACGTTATCGCACCCGTTACCCGATACCCCACTAGCACTCATGACTGACGCATCGAATACATGCGCAGGCGCCGTATTACAACAAAAGGTTAATAATCAATGGGAACCTCTAGGATATTTTTCAAAAAAGTTTTCAGACGCTCAACAAAAATATTCAACATATGATCGCGAACTTACAGCCATTTACTTATCAGTACAATATTTTCGTAAAATGTATGAAGGACGTCAATTGATTATATATACAGATCATAAACCTTTAACTTATGCATATAGTAAAAAAAGCACAGACAAAGAATTACCAAGACGCACTAGGCAATTAGCATACATAAGTGAATTTACAACGGACATACGTCATGTAACAGGCAAAGGTAACATAGTAGCAGATACATTATCCCGAATAGAGAGTATAACGTGTCCTACTAGCATTAACTATGAAGACTTAGCAATTGAACAGTCATCGGATGACGAGTTAAAAGACTTATTAAATCGAACCGACAGACAGAAAGACAAATCACAATTTAAGGAAATATATTTACCGAACTGTGAACATTCTTTAGTCTGTAACATGTCTACTCAGAAGGCAAGACCGTATCTAACGGACAAATATCGTAGGATCGCTTTCGATACATTACATAATCTTAGCCATCCAGGAATTAGAACTACAAAAAAACTAATTAAAGATCGCTACTATTGGCCGTCTATGAATAAAGATATATCACTTTGGAGTAAAAATTGTATTAACTGTCAAAAGTCAAAAATCCAACGTCATACAATGTCAGAACTAGGTCAATTTCCACAAAGCGGACGTCTAGAGCATGTACATATAGACATAGTAGGGCCGTTGCCTACTACAACGGAAGGCTATAGATATCTTTTAACAATGATAGATAGAGGAACAGGTTGGCCAGAAGCCATACCTGTGCGCGAAATTACAGCAGAATTGATAGCTAAAAAATTTTTTGAAACATGGATTTCCCGTTTTGGTTGTCCAAGACGTCTAACGACAGATCAAGGTAAACAATTCGAGAGTAATTTATTCACTCAATTATCAAAACTTTTAGGTATAGAGAAAATCCGTACTAATGCGTACCATCCACAAAGTAATGGTATGGTCGAAAGGTGGCATAGATCGCTTAAATCAGCATTAAGAGCAAGACTAAACAATAATTTAAACTGGTACACTGAATTGTCAGCAGTAATGTTAGGACTACGTGCAGTTCCACGAACTGATACGTGCGTCAGCGCAGCCGAGCTCATGTACGGTATCAAGTTAAAACTTCCGAGCGATTTTTACGACACAAGCGAAGCCAGAGATATCGATTCACACGAGTTCATAAAAAATCTTAAGAATACTATTTCAAATTTAAAACCGAGGTCAGTTAAACAACGTGACTCAAGATCAATATTCGTACATAAAGACTTACGAGACTGTGAGCATGTTTTCTTAAGAAAAGAAGTACTAAAATCTTCTCTTTATCAACCGTATGAAGGTCCATATAAAGTTATCAAAAGGGGAGAAAAGTCATTTATAATTGATATTTTCGGCAAACAAAGCTCAGTATCAATAGATAGACTTAAGCCCGCTTACACTTTAGAGTTCTACAATCAAATAGAAAGTCAAGGATTGCTAGAAAGTAAACATAAGTTATTATGTCAGTATACAAATGTAAAAGTAGACAATCAACATGATAGATCAAGCAATGACGAAAAGTCTAAAACTTACACCACGCGCAGTGGCCGAGTTTCGAAACCAACAGTGAGGTTTGCACCCTAGTAATCAAAAATTTTCTAATAAATAGTACATTGTAAATTAAATTCATCATTTCAAATCTTTTATCGCAAGAGTATGATCATTACTGATCCATATTCTCACCGAAACTTGGATAATACTCGCGAACAAATGGGTAAAAGTTACAGTAAACAAGAAGAAATAGTTATCGCGCAAAATGGTGCAAACGGCGCGAGCACAAGCGACATAGAAACACACCTTAAACTTCACGGATCCATCATGTTGGTCGTACTGATCATGTGCAGCATATTGTTCCTGTATTTCCTATTTACCAAATGCAAGACAAGAAGTGCACGTTGGATGCAACGACAGGTACAAATGGTAAACACAGAAATACCAAGGGTCACTGTACAGCAACCTCAACCCCAGCCTCAACCGCAAGTAGTGTTTGCACAACGTACATAAACATCTATAACTATAAGTAAGTACTAACATAGTATTAAGGAAATTAAAATAACAATTTTGTATTGTATTCAATTTATAGTAATTAGGCTAGAATAGTAACGTAATCCTTTTCCAAAAATGTCAAATTTCAATTATTTTCAATTTTTTTCAATTGTCAAATGTGTAATGTCAAAATTTTTTTAATAAGAAGGGGAATATTGTAGCGGTGCTGACGCAGCACGCTACAACGGGCCAGACACGTAGGGCGAGCTCTGCGTAGCCGCAGTGCGCTGGTCGTCCCCACGCGAATAACACGTATAATAAACGAATGCATATTAAGAAAAGTCTTTAATTCCGCTATCACCTTAGGGACAGAGACCAGCCACTCCCACAATATGTATATTTATATTATATATATAACGATAAATACAGGGTAAATACAGGGCAAGACATTCGTTTACTTATTTTCGAAATCACCGTTTGACTTTTTTTATCTATAAGTACTAAAATTATAAAGAGGTATACGTTGTATGTTTGTTTGCGTGTAGGAAGGCAATCTTCGAAATTACTCATCCAATTTAAAAAAGCTTTCATCAATATTTAGAATAGAAATTACGGACCTAACAATAAAGATTTAACGCTTGGCAAATGTATAATGTCAGGCGTTAGGTATACTGATATTGATTTACAATTTACATATTTGGCAGTCGTTATATCTTTTATTTTTCAAAGCGTATGAAGTCGCGAACACCAACTATTTAGTATCTTATAAGGGCGCCTTCACATTGGGTCGCAAGTAGTGCGGCAGCAGTGCGGCAGCCACGCGACTGCAGCGGATCCCTTCTTATTACAACTACAGCCGCGCGACTTGTTTAGATTAGGGTGGCGCACTTCATTTCAATGGATTGAAACGAGGAACATCATCGTTGCTCCTGCTTTTGTCAAAAAAGGTCTTTCGGCGAATTATTACGTCTTCTTGACAAAAGTATTCAACGAGAAAAACGGAGATGATATACCTTTGTTTGTGCGGTAAAGTAATTAAAAAGAAAATAATTAAAAAAATCGCCTATCGAAGGATGCAGTAAACCGAGTGCATAATTTAATAAAACATAAAATTATTTCTAAAAGTAACTAATCAACACTTTACTTGTAGTTGGTGAAAAAGGCCCTATTAAGTAGGTATAGGTATATTTAGTTCACTCCAAACCCTTTGATCTTAGTAAATTGTCTCTAGTAAAAAGGGTATACATCGAAATATTCTTAATTGTAGTTACCTAACTGACTTTGCCGCTATAAATGTGCGTAGGCTTACATTATATTTTCTAAGATAATTATTCTATAGTTATAAAGTTATTCAACAAATTACGAGTGCAAAACCGCGTTAACAACTAGTATTAGGTATAAAATGTGTTTGTAATTTTTCTTCGTGACAATAAATTCAATATTTTATTAAAAAACAATAGCCGTTACCAGTTTATACTCGTATTAGATATTAACTATACAACCAACCATCGCGTCATTTATAGATATTAGTCATCAATGGTAAAGATTGATGATATTAGTACAAAGATAGTGTATTGTAAGTAATACAAATATATTACAAAAATTTTGTCAGTCTCAACAAACATAATGCATTGTGAATTTAAATATTCTTATTGATTTATAACTATGTAGGAACCAACGTCGCCTTATTTGTAAATGGTACAGAGCTCTCTGTTTAAACGCAGATCTGTTTAGTATTCGAATCAGCACCCTTAAACGTTCCTGGAGGAAGATAAAAGTAATTCCTCACGATAAACACTTATTACTTCCTTTTAAAGCTCTTTTTATTGCCTTTGTAGTGAATTCTGATATCTCCTTTGAACCATTTCTTTTTAATATATACTTAAGTAGGTATGTTCTTGAAAATTTTGTATTTTTATCCGTAGGTAATTACTCCGATTACTCTGTAAGGGCCTCTTTCACCATGTGTAAAGTAGGCTAACTGCCATTTCAAGTCACCGGTAACCGGGAATGAAGGATCATAGACATATTTTCAATATGTTTTACGAGAAAAGAGAGAACAGCAAAAAACAAGTTTCAACATATCAATTTTAAACTTTCTCGTCCGATATCTCAACAACGATCAACAATAAAGGAAAAATGCTTATGATCTAAATTGTAGACCATAAAAGAAGCAACAAAAAATATATTATCAAAAATTTCGTATCATGACGGAGAGCCTCGGCTCTCCGTCATGATCTCCGTCATGAGTAGTTATCGCAAAAAAATAAAAATTTACCCCTTTTTCAAGATGGCGGCGAGAGCTCCTGGGAAATCTTGGTCGACAATTTGAAGTTAAGCTTTTCTAAGCCCCCTCCACATATTATCCAAAAATCAGCTGTTTATGTTCATTTTTGTTTTGAAATATATATAATGACTGGACTATGGCAAAAATGGGCGTAGAATTCATTTCGCGAATTTTCTACTTAGAGGACACTTCTATCGTAGAACTAATAGTAGAACTGTTTGGACTAACCCTTCGAGACTGTCGCCGCAACATTGTCGTAACGGTGTAGGTACTTAGGCTAAGCCTAAGTACACACTGCATACACATGAATGTTTTGGACCCAAACTGACTGTCACATTCAAATTGATTTAATAAAATGAAAAAGCATTTATTTCTATGGTTACCTCTTAGCAACAATAAGTAGTTTTCGTCTTCCAATAATTTAAAAAGTGAATTAATTTTCATGTAAGTGAGTAAAACTACAGACGAACTTTCTCAAAGTTGTAAACCCCAGGAGGCATTCCGCCACTTTGTACTACGAAACTATTTTAACTGTATCACCTCTCGGATAAACGTCCTGAGGGCATAACATTCTCGTTACACAAACTAGAACAGTTTATTATATAATTGCTTTGAAATACTCTCTGAAGTATTTTCAGTTTAGGGATTAAATTCAAAAGAATTTCAACAGTTACCAAATAAAACCACGTGACGAGCCCATTGGTTAAGATGCTTTCTTTAACGCTATGTCTCAGAGTACCTGGAATCGATTCTCGATAGGGCTGAATTTTTTTTTTTTTAATTTAGTTTGATTCTTGCAAGTACTATTAATAATTGCTGGCAGGCAAATATTTAAATCTTTGCTGGCAGGGCACACAACGTTTCGCAGTCATTTGGGCAACCCGTCTGGCGGCAGTAATCACTCTCTTACAGAAGACCACCGTGAAATAATAGCATTTGTGTGCTTTTGTGTTCCGGTAAGAGAGTTAGAAATATCAGAGCTCATTTCTCTATCTCTTCATAATCGCTTATCTTTAATTCTAATATGGTAGACAGCGCATTTGAAGCTCCTGTGGTGTTGCTTGCTAAAATATGTTGACTTGAGCCACTTTTAGTCATTACGTCGATCCCAGTTTATATCAGCTATTTCATGCTAATATACCTACTAATAATTAAAACTAGTTCTATTTAACAAAAAAAACTTAAAAATTCCTTTTCCTAATCCTTCTTCTGGAAGATAACTCGTCGAACCCAGAGGAAGAATTATGGTTTATCTTTTTAAACATAACATAGTTTAATACGTTTAAAAAGTAAAAATTATTTGAAACTCTGTGAGGATTAAAAACATGGCAGGCAGAACAGTAATTAAAGAAAAAAATCATGGTTTTTCACGTAACGTAAGATGTTCTAGCAATCCAAAAGCACCTCTGACTTGGAATTCACTTTGACGCAACTTAACAAAGTGCCATTAGCATCGTTCGTTTAGCACAAATGTTATGTAAAGTTTAATGGTGGCTGAGTGTGGGGTGAGTCGAAAACAGGTAATGATTGTTTGAAACCAGTTCGAAACAAGACCGTAATTAACATAACAAAGGGCCGAACGTTTCACGCACCGAAGTACACGCCTAAACAGTTAATTTGAAGTCATTTCAAAATAATTAATTATATTGTGTTCATAATTATGTTTTATAGCTGGTTTCCGCAACTTCGTACGCGCTGAAGTTCGTTTTTTTTTTTAAAAAACCAACAGGAACCCAACATTTTTCCAGGATAAAAAGTATCATATAATTTAATCATAAGTAAAAACCGGATTCAAAGCGATTAAGCCGTTTCAGATATTAGCGTCCATATGTCTATGTGGTCCTTATCAGACCTTGTGGGTGGACGTCCTATCCTATGCTGCGCTTGCCGGTTCATAGCCTCCACTCGAGAACCTTACGGCCCCAGAGGCCTAAGGCTCTCCGTACTGTGTGTTAGAAGGGTTACGAACACAAAAATAATGTATCAAGCAATAATTTAATTTTTTTGTTGCCCCTTGATGCACAAGCGCAGTCACATCCTAAGAAGCCACACAATGGCTTGTGAAGATGTGAGGAATGCCTCTATCAAAAAAGTACTACAGTTTATAAACGTGGTAGGTATAGGTAGAGAGCTTTAGTTTACGTGGCGATCACAATATTTCAGCAATGGACTAAGTGATACTGGTACTCTAGCAGACCAGAAATAGCCACTAAGAAGATAAATAAATAAAAATAATTTAAAAAAAATATTTAATTAATTCTTATCAAACTGTGTATACATCAGCCATAATATATTAATATAATCGGACGTAAAATAAGTACGTTACTTAATAAAATATTGAATAAATATCTAATTCCTAATTATTGTGATATTTTTAATAGTTATATTTTTTTAATCAACAAATTTTCTACTCTAGAAATATACAATTGCTTCCTGCGCAGGGAACATCAGACCTAGAACAAATTATATATCTATTAGCATAGCATAGCACAGCACAGCGTAACAGAATCAGAATTGAATATAAATAAAGTTAAGTTAAGTTAAAAAACAACGCAACAAATATGAACAAACCCCGGGTTCCCCGGTTCAATTCCCGGCAGGGTCCACTTTAGAAATGCGATGGACCGATAAAGCGACGGATTATCATCTCAATATCAAAGTTAAATAGCAACAACAAATATTCAATGATTTATTTGAAAACAAGCATAAGGTAGAGAAGTATGACTGAAATAAATTAATACTCACATAGGAATTTGAACAGCTTGTGGTTGAACTGTAACAAAAATAATACTTATTATCTAATTTTTTGTTATAAAAAGGACAAACAGCGGGAACGCGCGTTTGACTGTACTAGCGCAAACTAACGCCGGTTCCTTCCTACATCAGAGGTTTTTTTTTTTAGTTGTCCTACCGGCTAGGGTTCCTCTGACACAGGTCAGAGTTCTTTTATAGCTGTACTTCAGAGGTTGATAGTTGTTTGGCGCGAATTATACATTATTGTCGAGCCGAGGCCCTTTTAAACCTTGTACAGTACTTTTCTCTAAGTCGCATGGAAATAATAGGCAAGAACTTTCTATTTTATAAAAACAGAAGACAACTTCGAAAAAAAAAAAAAAAAGTAAATACCAACTGGATAACTTTTCTTGCGTAGTCTAAAAGCTTGCAGTTGTGTAAACATGGAAAATTTCCAATTTCCTGCACAAATTTATTAATACTTTGTTCTTGCTCTGACGTTCACCATACAAATGATATGTGAGATACTCAGAGGAGACTAAACTTCAAGTATTGCCTATACTACTATATACTAGTATATACTAGTCGCTTTTGAGTATCGTAATGTGCGAAGGGCCTAATAGGACAATGTTTCGCTTATAGGTCGCTATAAGCAGTGGGTCGCTTAAACCGGAGTCCCACCACAAGCACATGATTACATAGTACGCCTATGTGAAACCTGTCTTGAATTTGCATTTTCTTCGTTAAAAACTATTAAGACGTTATATGCGAAGTCGTTATATCCGGGTTTTTTTTCTTCTGTAAAACGTAACTCACCCATTTGAGGCTGCCTTTGTTGCAACAGACCGATGACGTCCGACAAGTAGACTTCGTGCGTGGTCGTCTGTATGAACTCCTTGTTCTGGTCTAGGTAAGTGGTCTGCACTAAAGGCGCCGCGTGCGTGACGTGGGACGGCACGTGGGTCGCGTGCGTGACGTGTGGCGCGACGTGAGTGGCGTACGACGTCACGTGGGTCGTGAGCGGGGCCGCGATCGAGACCTGCGCCTCGTGCCACTTGCCAACCTCGTTACTCTGCTGCATCTTGAGCCTTTCCACTTGCTTGTAAGTCGGCTCGCCGCCCACGTAGTCGCGTTTCAGACGATTGTGATTCCTTATCTCGTGTTTGCGCAGATCGGATCTAAGAGAGAGTTCAATATAGAACGCAGTCAGTTACTAGTCGATAATATTATAGAGGATAGATTTGATTGTGTTTGTTTGCAATGAATAGGCTCCGAAACTACTGGACCGATTTGAAAAATTCTTTCACTGTTGGGAAGCTATATTATCAGCGAGTAACATAACATGGGCTATATTTTATAAAGTTACACGAACGAAGCCGCGTGCAACAGCTAGTGTGTTTATAAAAACACAATTTTACTAAACTGATTTCGCAACTATTTTTTGTTACATAATTATAAATTACTAATGTTCAGTTGACAAGAAAACCAAGCCCTGAACGTCGTAGTTGGATCTCTAGCTAGAATTTAAGTGTACAATTGTTATAAAAGTTGAGAATAATTACAGTGATATTGAAATCAAACAGTGAATCAAAACAATTTGGGTCTTGAAATTTCATGCTTAACATCAATTAAATGAATCAGGCATTTCAATTTTGGCTGAAATCTGCCTATTCAATTAAAATTTTAAAATTTTTGTACTAAAGCAAATCTATAAAATATTTAAAAAGTTTAACTATGTTATAGAGTCTAGTCTGTAGAGATTGTAAACAAAACAAAGGACTACAAGATGATTTAATTTATTACTCTTCAAATAGGCTAATGTCTAACAAGAACAAATAAATTAGAAACAAGTGCTTTTCCATACTTGTAGCAGAAATCTCGGCCGCAGTAGTTGCAGGTGTGCTTGATGTTCATGTGCGCAGCCTCGTGGTGTTCACGTAACGCTGTGTTTGTGCGAAAAGCCTTTTCGCACAACATACACTGCAACACCAACAACAATACTTATAATAAACTTCATACGTGGCTTTTGATCAACTTGTGGTCAAACTTTGGCCGAACTAATATGTATTTTTTAAATAAATAATTTTTTAAACAAAATATTTTCAATATTACATATCTGTCAGGGCTCAATTTTTTTATAACCAGTATATACAGAAGCATAGACAGCCCTCTATATTATGTACAATATAGAGGGCTGTCTATGTCTATATATATATATAAAGATAAAGATAAAGATAAAGATATGAATGCCATACCACTGTGTGCTAGCAAAGTTTACATATTAGTTCATACATGTCTATCTCATTAAACAGAGGGGAAACTTGTGGCCAGCAATAAGACATAACCTGATATATAGCTTGATTAAGCTACAACTTGATATATAAGTAATGGAGCTTAAATCTGTAGCATTACCTTGAACTGTTTCTCCTGGTGGGTGAGCTTGTGCTTGTTGAGGTTGGACGGGTTGACGAATGTGGCGGGACAGTGCGCGCACTTGTACGGCTTCTCGCCGGTGTGCGTCCTCATGTGCATCACCAGATAGTACTTGTGTTTAGACTTGTACGGACACAAGTCGCAGAAGAAACTGAACGTGTCCGTGTGCACCAACCTTTAGGATGACAACGGATTAAGCCGCTTTCCATCTCAAGCACAATCTTAATCAAAGTGGTGACATCGCATCACTATAGAGGGCACAGATCTTTTTACAAAATAAACAAAAAAGCTAACACATTTTTAGATGAAATGCATTTTAGACTAAATTCTTGAATGCTAAATTTGTAGGCCATACTCTAAACTCTAAACTGAGAAATGACAGTTTGCTTTTAATTGCAATTTACGAAAATCCAAACTTAATTTTTTTTGGGTGTCTGTCGGTCACTTTTATTCTACAGATTAATCTTGGAGACGCCTTAATCAATTTTGACGAGTTTTTCATTGGTAGACAGAATACTACATTCAATTAATGTTTCGAAATCTTTAGGATTTGCATAAAAAAATCTGTCTCAAAGATAGTGTGAGTCCAGTAAACGATACCTACATATGATTCTTGAGTCGAGCAATGATTGGAAACTCCTTGCCGCAAGTGGGACACTTGTGGGGCACTGTCTCCTTGTGAATGTGACGCATGTGCTGAGTTATGTTCAAGACGAGTTGCCCGCAAACGTCGCAAGCGCGCCGAGTGCATTGACGCTCGCGACGATGGGCGACCAACTTCTCCTACAATATAAAATATGGATACATGTAAAATAATAAAATTGTAATTAATAATGCTATTGCACGCGACCTCGCTCGAGTGTAATATAATTAAAAGAGAGATATAAAAATTGTGTTTATTTCTGGTAATATTATCAAAAAAACAAAGAATATTAAAACTGATGAAAACAATAAAAAAATTACCTTAGTAGGGAATGTGACATCACACGGAGAACACTTGAACAACTTCATACGAGGTCCTTTAGATATTTTCGACACTTTTAATTTTTTATTCATGAGCCTAATTTTCTCTTGACGCTCCTTCTCTTTGATCTCTTCATATTTCATCCTGTTCAGTTTCATTTGATGTAGAATCAATTGGAAGTCATGTTTCGAGTAAGGGTACGAATGAAATAGGGGATCACCTGGAATTCAAAGGAACTTAAGTTAGATATAGGTAATATTTATTAAATTCACAAGACTAGCTGGTGCCCGCGACTTTGTCCGCGTTAGAAAATGAAATATATATCATAAATATGAGAAAATAATATAATAGGTATTATAATGCTCGACATGTCTTTATATATTCTATTGTAACAAGTACCTAAAGGTCCTAAAGTTTCAAATAGCAATCACAATATTATAAGCATTACTTTTGTTTGATATTTCACTACAAAATTTCTTTACCTCCAGGATTAATTATTTTCTTAAACTTCCTGTCTGATGCTTCACAATTCTTTTTAAATGACAACGCAACCTTCAGTGCCTCTAAGCAATCTGTACATATGAATTTCGGTAGAGAATCCTCTGGAGATATCTGAAATATAACAAGATTAACGCATTCAAAGCTAAGGGATCTCTGAAGAAGGTTGTGGAAATATCTATTTTTTAAATGACGCCCAATGCAAAAGAGGGGTGTTATAAGTTTGACCTGTGTATCTGTCTGTGAGATCTAGTGATGTGCCGGTATTTGCACATATTCAAGGGAGAAGAAAGATTCGTATCTGTATCCGTTATCTTTTTATGAATTTTTTACCTTATTAATTTTTAATTCATAACTGAAATTCTACATGTAGGTGATTAGATAGCAATGAAAAACTATTAATTTCCATTCAGATTTTTTATTTCTTAAAATCAAACATTTGGCACTTTTATAATGCAAGTGTCAAGTGGCGGGCATCAACTAATGTTTCAAGGTCACGCGCATCTACACCGATTGAGTAAGAAAGTTAAGATCCGTATCCGTGGCTCTTGACACCAAATATCCGTATCCCTATCTACATTTTTAATGATCCGGCACATCACTAGTGAGATCATAGCTCCCAAGTGTATGTGATCAAAATGGTTCTTATCTATAATTTATGAAGATCTGTTCAGGTGCTGAAAGTTCATCATCTCATTTCTTAGTTAAAGAAGAGATCTCACTAACTGTGGAAGGTTTGATATTTGTGACATTTGGTATACTGTTACTTCAGTGGTATTATTCTTAATACTTTCTTTAGTTCTAGCTTTAATTCTAGCCGATTCTTTTGGAATCTTCTGGCAGTGAATTTAATTTAAGACCTTCCTATATCATAACATGATACACCCTAAACTACTTAAGTATATGCACGCAAATCAGTTACTTGTAACTATTTTGAGGTAGTTCGACAGCAGTTCAAGTCTGAGCACTCCAGATGTATGATATTATTACTTTACTTACATTTATATTTGTGATACTTGAAATGGCACTCATTATTGAACATCCATAAATTTTGTCATTTATGGGTGTACATCCATTTTTAGCACACACTCTGCATAACATATCCTTTGCCAGCCGATCAGATATTTTGCTGAAAAGCATATAAACAAAAGTTGTGATGGTGCAACGACTTTAATAAAATTATTTAAATAATAAAATGTATAAAACATACTTATCCAACATAAGCTTTTGCCAATGTTCGTCGCTATTGCTACTTGTTTCATCTTCATATGGAGAAGTAGCCGGATATCTTAGTCTATTCATCTTTGCTAACATTGATTTCGTTAAATATACTGTCATTTTGTTTTGCTATAATCATCAATTTATTTGATTACTATTCTAAAATGTACAAAATTACAAATATACATAAATGTAAATAAAAGCAAATAATATAAAATGAAATATACTTAGATCCTGTCACATACAAAAGTGGACAAAAAAAAGCTAAGCTTTAGCTTTAGCTAATGACATAAATAGGTATAATAGGTCATAGAATACTACATCTCAGTTCACAAGCTCAGTGACAAGCTCATTACCATTAATCAGAAGAATAACTCAGAGTAAATAATCTATGGAGGCACCCTATTCTACTATCTGTTATATCGATATTTTAATGTCAAAAAGCATTTTGTCTCATTTTAACTAGGTGACAGTTGAATAAGAAAAAAGATATAAATAGTATCTTGTTAAGCGCAAATTTTGGCAATACTCTTTCCTAACTTCATGACTTTACCAAACCGTGACCGCTGCCGCCATGTTATGTGCAGAGTTTCGTGGTAGTATAGAATGATTAAGAAAACTACTTTTTGTCGTGTCTAGGGCATTGTCTTAAATTGAAAATTTATGCCTTCGTGCTGCATCAAGCAGTGTCGTAATAGAAAAAACGAAAATCTCTATGTAAGGTAGCCATCTTATGTGCCAAATTGTTTGAAGTGAAGTTGGAATTCAGGCACGCCGGTTGAGGGGGTATGCACGGTCCATATGTTCTTTGGTCAGAGGAAGAATAATACAATTAATAGAAAACAATAATACCATTAATTACACAGACTACTTACTTACTTCTCAATATATAATATTGGTATTAGGGGATTCTATCTTTATTAGAATGCCCCCATACTAATAAAGATACGTAAATGAAACTCAGAGCGACAAAAAATATAAAGTATATTTGATTAATTTTCTATTATTCATACTTTCCAAGCTCTTATTACCGGATAATCGTTTTTGCAAGGCCGGAAAGCAAGTAAAGTTTCGGAATTTCATCAAACTAATGTTGCAAACTCCTATCAACCTTAGTACACTCCCAGAAAAAAAGCAAATCTTTGTATTAAATTGATTACTAATTATTTTCAACTTTTATTTAGATAAAAAAAAATTCTATTCTTCAAAGTTATTCAGTCTCATTTCATTTTGTAATAGTCTGTGTGTGTGCGGTGCGGTCATAATAATAATAATCGAGCATATAGTAGTTCTTTGTAATAATCATTCAGTATTCATTTCATTCATTTATATATTTGATTTTGTAGTGAATGTTGTGATTGAATCTTTATCAATCATATTATTCAATGCGTTAATTATTCATTCATTTCATAAATCCAACCAAACTATTTGTTGTGGTGTGGAGTTATAAATAAAATAATTAATAATTAATACTCTGAAAGTTCTGTTAATGGTTTATATTGTTTTTTCTTCTCTGTAAATGTGTTCATTGAAAATGCCACCGATACTACGATTTGTAATTTGTGAGATTTGTGGAAATCGAACTAGTAATTCAGCAATGAGAAATCATTTTATGGCAAACTTTCCATTGGATCCTTTACGGTAATCATCGAAAATATCCGATATATTATTTGGACTATATAGAAAAACCTGCGTATACAGCCTTATATCAAATTTTGTCAAGAGGCTCCTCTGTCTGACTGTCAAAAAAGCTCAGACGCTCGCATTTAAATAAATATATTTCATTAATATAATCATGGTTTATATTATTAAATTTTAAGTTTTTGATACAAAGTTAATATCAATGTTTTTAATTTTCCCTACCATCAGTTTACAACCCTTGAATGCACTACTAAAATGTTAAAATGCACACGATATTATAGGATATTAAAGCATTTCATCACACATCTCTTATGAAATCTTTTTTTATTCACGATAAGTCGTATTTACAAGACTGTAATTAAGCCTTTCTGGACTTATGGCATTAAGCTTTGGGCAAAACCAACATACTCTGCCTTCAGCGTGCACAAAATTGTGCCCTGAGGACCATTGTGAATGCACCTTGGTCACTAGGAATGACGAAGTTCACAATTATCTTAACATGCCCACAATCAACGCAGAAATAAACCAGTTCAACCAAAAAATTGTATGTGGATCGGTTAACATCTCACAAAAACCCACTCGCTGCAGAGCTTATTTAACCCTACAGTCAGTGTTAGGAGACTGAAGCGAGGCACTGTCTTATAAGGGAAACAAGGCCTTTTCCCCACTAAGCCATAATTTCCTAAACACATCCAATTATGGTCTTATGAAAACTGAAATACTTAATGGTCATTTGAAATATGAGATTAAATAAAGCAACATAATATACTTGTTTACAGACATTTTATTGCATAAAATTACCATTTTACAGATGCAAGGAGTGGATCAAAGTTGTGGGCAAAGAAGATTTATTACATCTTCCTATTGAAAAACTGCATTCATTCAAATATGTATGTGGAAATCATTTTATTGGAAAAGATTTTAGTAAGAAAAAGAATTGTCTTAAGAAGTCTGCAGTACCTTCTATAAACCTAAAAGCTGATCCACTTCCTGATGAAATGTTGCTGGATTTTCCTTCTAATATCTGTCAAGAGTTATGCAACGACCAAGTTTCTATATCCGAGGTTAAAGCAATTACTGAGCCCTGTATATCAGGTATCTATCACTTCTTAATTTCCTTTTTTTTTCTATTTTGACAGGTGCACTTACTGGTTCTTTTTATTAAAATGATAATTTTGTTATTTATATCACAAAAAACATATGTTATGGGGTAATCAAAACTGCACCTATTTACTAAATAGTTAGGTGACATAAAACCCAGTTAAGTACTACACTCTTTGAAACAACATATGCTATACATGTATTGCTCCTCGCGAGAAGGTAGTTCATATAATAAATAAGCCATCTAACATGAAAAAAGCACAACAGAACATGCACCACAAGCAATTTTTATTACGAAGAATTATCTATGTTATGTTCGTAAATTAGTTAACTATATTTTAAAAATGACTTAAAAATTTCATAAATCAAAAAAGGAAAAGATTCCTTTCTTTAAGTGTGCAATGTATATAATGTATAAGTGTATCCTAAATGTGTTGTATCTGTAGGCACTTAGTTAAATTCCAGATTAATTTAAGGGTAGTTTCCAGTCCAAGACATCCATATTATGCTGCTCTATACCATCTTTTAATAATAAGATTGAATAATTTTCCTGTCTCCATTTCCCTATCCCTTTCCTTATTCTTACTACACCTGTGGTGTTCCTTGTGTCATAGGCGATGGTAGCCATACCATCAAGCCATACCACCTACCATCAAGTGGACTGAAAGCCTGTCTGCCGACATTAACAAAATATATAAGATTTTTTTTGACTTAATTTTTATGGAGCCAACTGTGCTGGACCTTTCCCTTAAACAAAAGTTATCATCACCGGTTCTAGCACTCTTTTATTGACTTTCAATACTTTCAGATGAAGAAAATTTTAAATTGAAAATAAAAAGGGAAGCTGATGTAACAATCATACATACTTCAGACGAAAACCAGTTATTTGATACAAAAAGGTGGGAATCTATTATCTACTATAGTGAATTTAAACTAAGTTTTAGCATAGTTTCTAAGTAGATGCCCATATTTTATATTTTATATTTATTAATTATTTTAATGTGTGAAAATATAAAAACCTATTCTTTCATTTGCTTGGCTCGGCTTCTAAGGGTTATCATAGTGTGATGATAAATCTATACTAATAATATAAAAAGGTAAAGTTTATAGATTTATTTTTTTATAGAAAAAAAAAATCATCAATAGTCAATATTTAGAATTTCAGGGTGGACATAGGCTTAATATTTCAATAGGGCACCAGCTATCCAATGATAAAAAGCCAATACTTGGCAAAAGCATAATATCATTGTGAGTCATTTGTTCAGCAACTTTTTTTTTTTTCATATAGTGGCATCTATGTTGGATTTATAGTGATTTAGTTAATTAAAGTAATATATTAGATAGACTTGAAATTAAAAACTTATAAACTTACTTTACTATATGATTAAATTGTCCCGTACACACGTCCCATCCCATTTTATAATGAGGCATTTGATTCATTGCTAATTCTTATGTTGTAAATTTTTAGCAGTTCATGCGATGAAACCGATAATTTTATACAGTGTAGGATATGCGCTCAAGAGGAGGGAAAAATTCCAATATTTAATAATGAACATAACCCACACATTCCAGAGGACATTAAAACATTTTCAGGTGTTGTTGTAAGTATCTAACCTATATCAAAAGTTATTTTAAGGTTGACGCTTATTCATCAAGTTCTATTATTACTCGGTAGCATGGGATACACGGTACAACTTCAACGTTTGTTAATCTCTGCATCCATGATATTTCCACATCTCGAATGCACCTTTTAACCTTATGGTTAAAAATAATGTTTAAGAAAAGTCCTCTGCAGTGCCATATACCGTCAGTCAGCACCAGCCCTTAAAGTAACGATGAGCTGAATAATATGTTTTGTTTATTGTAGATAACACCAAATGATGGAATGTCTCAATTCATGTGCTATGATTGTCTCGAATTGTTGAATGAATGTATAACGTTTAGAGACATGTGTAGGCTCACTAATAAAAGTCTTCTCGATGCTTCTACTGATAACAGTAAGTAATTGATCTACTCACGTTGTTTTTTAAAAAAGTAAACGAGCCTTACTGTAGTCGCATTTTACTATGATGTGTAACATCTGACACCTCACTGTGGTCATTGTTGCAATATTTGTATGATTTTGACAATTAAAAATTCCTGTTCAAATTCCTCAGAAATTATTGCTGTTAAAACATAAATATTCTTGTTTTTTATTATTTAGAATAAAATTCTCCCGATCACTCCCGATTTTTTGCTGGCACCGTTACCCATTTATACTATAATATTATAAATAGCGAAGATTTGTATGTTTGTTTGTAATGAATAAACTCAAAAACTACTGGACCGATTTTGAAAATTCTTTCACCTATAGAACATTATCATCGAGTAAGATTTTATAAAGTTACGAGGACGAAATCGCGTGCAACAGCTAGTTCTTAATATTTCACTTTTACAACACTGCGGTGACTGGTTCTGTTGCACGTTTCTGTTACATTGCACGATTTTATTCCCACAAAACCTAGCGTTAAGATGTTACACATAAAAAATCAAACTTAATCATATGTTGTATTGATTCAATTGAGGTAGGTTTTTATTTATTGCTCTTCTTTGTTTATAATAACATTTTTAATATTTTAGATAAAAACTGTGATGAAGATGATGACGTTCAAGATGATAATCAAAATTTGGAAGCTGTGTCCGAAAATCATTTGAAAGAACCAGAAATATGGAAATGCCCACTCTGCAACAGGGTGTTTCTTAATTTGGTGAGTTGAGTACGTAAAACGGTTGATCCCATAATTTTTGTTTCTAATATTTAATCTATTAATTTTCATTGGATATCTGCTTTTTTTAAAGAAAAACCTTATTTTTTTCTCAAGCAGCTGTCTAACTTGATAGAGCTAATCTTACGAAGCCATTAACACTAAAATTGACTATTATCTTTACAGTTAGAGATGTTTTATATTTTTATTTTTATCTCATGAAAGGAATTTAAGTATGTGATCTTTCGTCTAGAACATTTTTCGCTAGTTTCCAGTAAATAACAGAACAAATTTCTGTTACTTTTTGTTGTATTAAACGTGTATATTAACCGATTGATTTTGGTGCAAATTTATGCGTACGTGATCAATTAGTAATGACTATTACAGGGATCGTATGAAACTCATTTAAAATCTTGCTTCAAACCAACGGAACGGGAAAAACCTGAAACAACGGAAGATGCGGTACAAGTCAAACGGAAACGGGATTATTCAAATTACAGGGAAGGAAAAATAAAGCTCAGCAAACCAACGACAGACACCCCGGAGTACTAAACTTTTTTAATTAATGACATTTTTGAGATTATTCTCTTACTCAGGCTACGGCCATACAACAAAGAGCATCTAAGAAATTATCTATTGATTGAAATCTCAATCCTTAAATTTAATACAATTCAAAATAGATTCTAGGTAGGCGACTTTACCAACACTAGGCAGTGTGGATAACGCGATAGTTTGTAAGACATCTGTTCACTAGGGTCAGTCACTAAGCGAGTATAGTCCGCAACAAATAACAATCGGTCACTAGCATAGCTCTTAGCTTAGCTCTAAGCTTGGCACTTATAGTGTGGCCTTAGCCTTAGGTTATTATATTAGTCTATCTGTAATAACTTTATTGTTTTAACGAGAAAATAATGACCGTTTCAGAGTGAGCCAACCTCAGAAAGTAGATTTGACAGAGTCTGACAAAGATAAGACTCTGGGATTGTATGGAGGGAATATGTTGAAGTGTCCGCATTGCGAGCACAAAGCGCCCACAGCAGTCGACCTCCTCGGACACGTACGTCAAGTACACGACTCTCGGACTCCCAACAAGGTTAGGCTGCTAATTTCAAAATGGCGGGTCTTATTATGTCTTTTGCTGCAAATAAAATGTTCTATTCTATTCTTTATAATTTCAGTGCAACTACTGCAGTACAAACACGAAAAATAACGGGGAAGGTATCAGTCTACATGTAACAAAAAATCAGTGTGATATTTGCTTCAAGTACTTCCAAACAGTGTAAGTCATTAGACATATCATAGTAAAGTGAGAAAAGTTTTAGATAATTGTTACTAATGCGTGGAGGGACTAAGTTGCGTTAAAACTAATCTGCGTTATAGGTCACAAACAAAAAAGGAAGAAAGACAAAGAGATTCATATACATTTTTATTTTTAAGCTTATATTGATCAAAATGGAAAGTAACTGTTACCTTTTCACGCCTTAACTACTTAACCAATGACTGAAATTTTGCATACACACTGTCAGTACAGGAAATAACATGGGTACCTTTCATTTAGAAAAAAAAAAGGACTGTTCCCGAGGGGTCACCTAAAGTAAAATATAAAACTAACACCTGGTTCAAATGTTATAGCAACAAGAGGTCAAGCGTTATATTGACGAAGTCGCGGGCACCAGCTAGTGTTTACGTAATTTATTATAGCTTGTCGTGACCATTATACAACTGCATATTGGTATATTATTATTTTTCCTTTTCAGTCATAACTTACGACGTCATAAGAAAACAGTTCATCAAAATAAAAGCCAGAATTGTAAGGTGAGATTCAAACAGATGAGGATAGAAACGACAATAGAGGAACTTGAATGAGAATAGATTTTAGAAAAATTCTGAATAGAAGAGAAACTGGTGTGGCTATAGCATAGCACTGATACCGTCGGTGGAAACATGCCCTTATTGACGTTACCTACTTGAGGGGAAACCATCGTAGCGGTGAATCTTTCTTTGGTGATTGAAATAAGAAAGTTTGTGAAAAAATAATGGTGAATGTTTTATTTCTCAACTAGCCAGTGTCAGCAACTTTGTTCATAAATTAAGCAGTTAAGTTCAGACGTTAAATAGTGACAGGGGCACACTGCGTTTCGTAATCATTTGGGCAGCCCGCCTGGCGGCAGTGACCACCCCCTTACACTGTGAAATAATAGCATATTTGCTGTTATGTTTCGGTGAGTGAGTAAGGGATGCCAGAGCCCATTGCCCCATCCCTTCTTTATCAGCGCACTTGCAGCATTTAAGCGACGGTAAGATCGTGAGACTGTCTGTCGACCTTAACATACTAAAAATAATTGCTATGTAGGTATACCAAAATAAAACCTTTTTTCTGCCACTAAGTGGCAAGCCAGCTGACGGTCCACTTTGTGGTAGATGATTACCTTCGCCTAAGGACACAAGCAACACCAGGGTAGGTACAAGTGCGCTGCAAATCTTGCAGGTTTTTGTTTACTGCTCGCTTGAAGAAGCCTATATTGTAGCTGTATGGAACCACCTCATAAAGGAGATTGTTCTAAAGATCGCGCGTCCGTGTGATAGTTTCTACTCATATGGACTGTGGTGCGCAGCAGAACCTTATTCAAGTAATGCGGATGAACTCCGAATTAGGGATGTTATGATGCTCCGTAACCCTAACCTAAACTATCGGATATCCGAAATTCTGGAACCGAATCCGGTATAAGCAAAATAAAGGCTTCTGATAAGGGCGGAGTCTTAATAGTCCAGTCACCTTAGCATAAGACCTATTCAAGAGTCCCAACCTTTGGCCAATTTTTTTATAGGTTGTTTGGACCTACAAGAATATAGTCCTGAGTTTTCGGACATTTCCGAGGTATATTTTAGCAATAAAAAATAATTGAAAATTAAAAAATGGATATTTTTGAGATAATTTTTTTTAAACGCGTCCTATCGAAAAAGGTTTCCAATAAAATTTGTTCATCATAACGTCCTCTGTAAAAAAGATCCTGAAAAAAAAAGTGCTAACATTGTTAATTAAAATTAAACTTCTACATTTCGTTTTTCGGTACAAATCGGTTTGAAACCGTACATGATGTAAACGAGCCAAACCCCAAGAGAATCGTGCAAGATTTATCGATCTGCGAGATATAGTTCTCTATTCTCCATGCAACGAAATATGTCTTTGCAAGCATTGATTAGAGGTCTTCCCTCCCGCTAGAGAATATATATGTTCCTTGGGTCTTCCTTACCTCTATTCTCAATGGACGAGACTAGAGAGTTTGAGTGTGGTTTGAGTATAGTATTCTATGACTGACACAGACTACAAAAAGCTTGGAGTCTGTCAATTGTTTGTTTGGTTGAAAACAAGTTGAAAACGTACAAAATTTAGGACTTATTTATTTATTTCGTTAAAAAATGTTATGGCCTCTTATTTATTACCAAAATCCATGGTATTTGGAAGCTCTATACCTAAAATTAAAAAGAAAATGAAGAGTGTTAAGAAGTCGTAAGTTATTTTAGTCAAATTTAGTAAAATCAAAAATTAAAATCTTTCAATTTCATTTTTATTTTCATGTTACTGTAAGTAAAGTATGTAAGTAAGTTTTTATTATTAAAGAAAAGGTATGTGAATAGTCTGCCTTTAATTAAAAGTATATAACTGTGAACTCGATTGTGCGTTATTTATTATTCTTCCAGTCTAAATATTTGAACTGGCTACAAGAGAAGGACTTATTGTATTACTTAGTGTGAGTTTTTTTAAAGTAAAATATAAAATGTCGATCGGCAAAATCGACCTGATTGACATAACAGCCGGCAACTGGGCCGATTGAAAAGTATTGTAAATGTAATGTATTGTAAAGTTGTAAATGAAATCCAGGGTAAAGCGAGTGCCCACGCCACGTAAACCAGCTTGGACTTAGTAATTGTTATCATTTATAGCCGTTTATTCATTACAAACAAAAATACAAATCATACCTCTTTATAATACCTATTAGTATACTGTAAAGAATTACTCTTAATTTTATTAACTATCACAACAATACATACCTCTTCTTTAATTCTCAGTTTTATTCTACATTTATTTAAACTTGACAATTTTATTAATCTGTAAATGACAATACATTTCGATATGATTTTTCGGCAGTGTTTGTGAAGAAACAGATGAGTTAATACTATGCAGAATATGCGTCAAAGATAAAGGAAATATTCCAATATTTAACAATGTCATTTACCCCCACATTCCTGAAGACATCAAACACTTTTCTGGTGTTACTGTAAGTAAACAAAACATAGGATCAATACAATATTTTGTACACTCTGAACTGAGATAATCACTTTTGAACAACCTACTACTTTTTTATTTTATTTTTCAGATGACCGCAGAAGACAATATGTCTCAATACATGTGCCAAGATTGTTTGGATTTGTTGAAAGGGTGTATAATGTTTCGAGATTTGTGTAGGATCAATAATAAAAGACTGCAAGATGTTTGTTTTAAAAGAGGTAATTTACTTTGTATAAAAATTGAACATAGAAATGTATGTGTTAATAAGGTATATTTGAAATAAGATAAGTACAGTGTTATATGTAAAAAGTAAAAAGATCTGTTCAGGGCCTTTAAAGGTCATCTGTCTATTTCCTATTTGATGAAGGGATTTCACTAACTTTTGTCATTGATAATGGCATTTCTAACATTTCAGAACAGAACTGTTATGAAGATGTCGATGAAGACAACACACAAGATAGTAGTGAAGATTATTCTAAGGTTCCTTCGCCAACTTACTTGAAACAGGAACCAGAAAACTGGAAATGCTCCTTTTGCGATAAGCAGTTTCTTAATTCTGTAAGTTTTTAATGTTTTATTTTATACTAGCTGTTGCACGCGACTTCGTTCGCGTAACTTTATAAAATATATCCTGTGTTACTCGCTGATAATTTAGCTTTCTATAGGTGAAAGAAAGAAACAGTCACTTCCCACCATCTGTCCCTCTCTATGTATACGCTTAGATCTTTTAAACTATGCAACTGATTTTAATGCGGTTTTCACTAATGGAAAAAGTGTCAAATGAGGAAGGTTTTTATATATAATTTGCAGAAAAGAATTGACCCATTCAAAGCTGAGAGTGGTTCGCTAATAATTGATAAATTTACAAAAAATATCACATTTAAGTACAGTATTCTATAAAATGAAATAGATAAAATTAATATACTTTGGTAATCGGTATTTGTTTAGACTGGCTGACTGTTTTAGTACCTACATACAGAAACAAATAAAACTAAAAATTGTGTTCATTACAGAGGTCATATAAAAGACATTTGACTGTTTACCATAAACAAACAAAAGACATAAAACCAGCAGAGAAGGTGAAAAGAAAACTTAATTATTTATGTGACATATGTGGCAAAATTGCATTCAGTAGACCAACACTTCATGCCCACAGGTAATTGTATTTTAAGTTTGGAAAATATTTATAAAACAAGCTATAATTAAAATTATAAACTAACCTTCGACTTTCTATTGAGCCCAAACACGCTATATCAGCTTTCAAACAAAAAAAAAAGGATTAAAATGAGAACGCACACATCAAACATATATCGTTTTTACGTCGGGCGTCGGGGTTTTCCAATTGATTATATCTTTTGATATAACCTCTTAGTTTAGTGCATTCAGTGAATCTCATTTTAATTAATTTGGTTAAAGTTTAATTAAAGTAGATATTTCCATATTTATGTTTCAACTATTCTCTTTCTCCAATAGATGCTACCCTAATGTCACAAGATGTCTTGGGGGGGCGTTCAAGTATTACGTAACGCAATTTTTGAATATTTTTTAATCTCTCCCCCCCGTATATCGTGCCTAACATTTTTCTGTACCCTCCCTAAACGTTACATTTAGGACCAAGTGTACCAAGTGACCATTTTTACCAACGAAAAGGATTGCCAACTTTGGAAAACAACTTTGCCCTCCCACCCCATTAAAGCATCGTAACGTTTTACAAGAAACTCCCCTCCCCCCAAATTGCGTTACGTAATACTTGAACGTCCCCTTGTTTAAAGATAAATGGGTGGTGGTTGCAGACTGATCCATCAGAACGTGTTCCCATTCAAGTGCGACGTGTGCCCGTACCGCGGCAGGACCCTGGACCTGCTGAAGGTCCACAAGCGGTCCCATTTGGTGGAAAAGCCCTTCAAGTGCCCTCACTGCGACAAGACCGCCTCCACGTCCAGCAATCTCGCCAAGCACGTGCGCCAAGTGCACAGCTCCAGCAGGCCTTACAAGGTAACTATCTCTTAGTCCAGTAACTTTGTCGTTTGAAAGTATGGGGTAGTATGCGTTAAATCCGGTAGTTCTGATTTTTTGCAGACTTGTTTATAATGTTGGCCTAATGAATAATCCAAGTTTGTGACCTCGAGCGTCGAACGCAACTTTGTCAAAAATCGAAAAAACCGCGAAAAAATCGTTATTTTTTCAAATTTTGGCGATTATAACCCTAAAGGACTAGTTTTTGAAAAAACTTTCTTAGGACGTTTTTAAAGTAGACTAAATTTGCTACAAAATGATACTAGAATTGTCTCTGTAGACCGAACAGTTTCCGAGATTAAGCCTTTCAAAGTTTATCATTTTTTTCGAAGTTCGCAATTTTTGCAATATTTTAGACGTCACTCGAATAACTCTAGCGGGATGAAGTTCCAAATACCTCTGACGGAGTGTGCTAGTCTTTGGCTTAGGGAAGATGCAAATGATGTCCATAGTCGAAAAAAATTCGGACGTTGAAAAGCAAGCTGCGATTTTTCTCGACACCAACTCTACACCTGACGAGATAGCAGCAGCAGGAGAGCGAGTCATACGGAGGCAACCCCAACACCCATAACCTTGACGAGCTGCGGTACCAACTATTCGCCAGGGCTGCGACGAAAACCAGCTTCAATCTAGCCAGGTTACCTCCTACACGAGACTCTGCTCGATTTCACTCCTTGCGGACATACCATCAGGTAAAAATTTAAAAACGTCCTAGGAAAAAACTTAAAAAGACTAAAACTTAAAGGAAAAACTAAAGTAGACTAAATTTGCTACAATATGATACTAGAATTGTCTCTGTAGACCCAATAGTTTCCGAGATTAAGCCTTTCAAATTTTATCATTATTTTTTTTCGAACTTTGCAATTTTTTGCAATTCTGTCGTTCTGAATGAATTTTGATCCTGATTATACTATTGAAGCCCTATACTTTTATGATGGGATGTTAAAAAATAAAATGAGAAGTGTGAACGATGATGTTTAAGTTAAGCTACGAATAATGAAGTAAAAAAGATAAGTACGAGTACAACAAAAGTTTATAAGTTTATTTGTTAGGAAATTGAGTAATATTCAAAATCAAAAAATTAAATTAATTTAGCCCTCTTGGAAGGTCCCGGTTGAGGTTCGTCCGTATCTGGATCGACGTATTGGGATGGCATGTCCTCATCAGGGGATGGTGATGATTCGTCGACGTCTTGTGCCCACAAGTCATCCTGTATTTCGACATCGGACAGATCGTCGCCTTTTGGGATATCTACTATTGCAACATCAGGTATATTGTCACAAGAGGCCCCGCTGCAGTGCCTGCAGACTGATGAGCATTTTAATCCTGCCTTCATGCAGCTGCACGCGTTCCCACAACCCTTCGTGCAGCCGCAAGAAATCATAGAAATCATCCGCAAGAGGTGTTGTGGGGCTGCATCTCTGGTCATCATTTTGGGGTTGAGGCCTTGTGGCGTGGATATCAACCCTCAGGAGAGAGGGTTCAGAGTGACTCCCAACCACGTACCTGTAAGAAGATTATACATGAGAATAGAAAATGATGAATGATATGTAACTGATGCAAGGACAAATTTTTACCTGATGGTAAGTCCGTAAGGAGTGAAATCGAGCAGAGTCTCGTGTAGGAGGTAACCTGGCTAGATTGAAGCTGGTTTTCGTCGCAGCCCTGGCGAATAGTTGGTACCGCAGCTCGTCAAGGTTATGGGTGTTGGGGTTGCCTCCGTATGACTCGCTCTCCTGCTGCTGCTATCTCGTCAGGTGTAGAGTTGGTGTCGAGAAAAATCGCAGCTTGCTTTTCAACGTCCGAATTTTTTTCGACTATGGACATCATTTGCATCTTCCCTAAGCCAAAGACTAGCACACTCCGTCAGAGGTATTTGGAACTTCATCCCGCTAGAGTTATTCGAGTGACGTCTAAAATATTGCAAAAATTGCGAACTTCGAAAAAAATGATAAACTTTGAAAGGCTTAATCTCGGAAACTGTTCGGTCTACAGAGACAATTCTAGTATCATTTTGTAGCAAATTTAGTCTACTTTAAAAACGTCCTAAGAAAGTTTTTTCAAAAACTAGTCCTTTAGGGTTATAATCGCCAAAATTTGAAAAAATAACGATTTTTTCGCGGTTTTTTCGATTTTTGACAAAGTTGCGTTCGACGCTCGAGGTCACAAACTTGGATTATTCATTAGGCCAACATTATAAACAAGTCTGCAAAAAATCAGAACTACCGGATTTGACGCATACTGTGATGTATAAAGTTACTGGACTATCTATACACTTTACAAATTTTTCAATTACGCCTGAATCTAGTCCCAAGTGTACTGATATTTAATTTTTTTTAGGTTAAGGTTAGAGAGTATGAAATAAATTGATGAAATATTTTGGGTTGAACCACCCCCTTGCAGAAGACCACCGTGAAATAACAGCATAATATGTGCACATATTTACCCCATCTCTTCCTTGTAGTTATAGTGCTTGCCTTAATGCTCTGTGTCAGGGTTCCCGGGTTCGTTTTCCGGCAGGGCCAACTTTGGAAATGAACTTTTCAAAGTTAGCTCTGGTCTGGATCTGGAAAGTAGAGGCAGGGCACACTACATTTCGCAGTCATTTGGGCAGCCTATTTGGCAGCAGTAACCACCCTCTTACAAAGGACCACCGTGAAATAACAACATATGTGCTGTTGTGTTTCAGTGGGAGAGTAAGAGATGCCAGAGCCTATTGCCCTATCTCTTCTTAATCCCTTATCCTTTAGTCTATGGTCCATGGTCTTCTATGGTCGGAAGCGCACTTGCAGCACCTGTGACGTTGCTTGTGTTATAGGCGACGGTATAGCCACCTACCATCAAGTGAACCGTCAGCCTGTCTGTTGTTCTTAACATAAAAACAAATACAGAAGGTCCAGATATTTTTCCTTACACTCGAGCGATTCTGTGAAAAAAGCTAGTCCATAGATCTTCAGAATTTACTATTTAAGTTTTTTTAATTTAGTTTTAAACATACTTTTATTTTTTATTTTTATTTGATTGTACTTTGACTATTTATAATTCTGACGATTTGAAAAACTGACTTGAAAGTAAAGGTTAATTTTGTATACCTCATGTCACAATTAATAGTATTTTTTTCTAATTTCAGTGCAGCTACTGTGACAAAGGTTTCTCGTACGAGTATGTGATGAGACGACACGTGAAAGACATCCACCTGCGTCAAGGCACCGTCGACTGCGACGTTTGTTTTAAGAAATTCAATACTAAGTAAGTAATTTTCTCCTTTTAAGTGAGACTACCATTGCCTGTGAATTTTTCCATTGATGGTCTCAGATGTTACTAACCTCAGACTGAATAAAAACTAAAGACAGAATCTTGCGAACAATATAGTTAAGCCGGTTTTATAAACACCTAGTGTTGCCATAATATTTAATTTTTATTGAAAATGAGCTGAGCTGACCCGCGAACATCGTACCGCCTCAGGGAGAATAAAAACCCCTTTATTTAATAATCTGAGGCGTAGTTTTGCCGGCTTCACTCTGCCGTCCACACGGCTCCATATTTAGTTCTTATTTTATCTGAGTTACCAACCAACTGATAAATGTGACGTGGACAGATAAATACTTTCTTTTTAAATTATTCTGAGCAATAATAGACTTTTGTCATTATGTCTCTACCTAAAATCAAGACAACGTAGTTCAGTTAAATTTTGAAAAGTAACTTTCTTATAGTAATTTATTATAATATTGATATCTTCATTTAAAATAATATAAAGAAATAAAAGTATAAGTAGAATAAACTTAAATTTTACTTATGTATTTTTAAAATACATGTGAAAATTTAGGTTCACTTATTAATCCCAAACCCCGGGGCCACATTTTAATGTATTTAATTGCACTGATTACTCGCACCACACACTGTGTGCCCAAAGCGCTTCCTTTCATAGATTATTTAATAGGTGTTGGTTTTTTTTCTTTTTCAGGAAAATATTACAGGGTCACAGAGCAAAAATTCACAAAATTAAAGGGGACAGACTGGGACGGCTCCCTTCGTATTTACAATGTCGAGTGGAAGAAAACACGAACGAATGTGAAACCTTTGAAACTCCCGTACAGGATTGTTAATATGTTTTGCAATTTTGTAAATGTGTTCCTTAAAAACTGAGTCAGATACTTACACAATTTCTCTTTGCAGCAATATTTTTATTTATTTTTTAATTTTGTTTATGTTCATTTCCATGCAAAAGATATTTAGATACTATTTATTTTCGAAAATCTATTTTTTATTACATAATATGTGAAATTGTATATTATATATAAATATAAATTACAGTAGGGAGAATTTCACTTTTATCAAGAGCAGTGTGTTTTGTAATCTGTAATGCGATCGGTTAACTTTTTTATTTATTTATTTACACAAAAGAAATTTACAATTACATACACAGTTAAGTGCAACATAAACTTATTTAAGTTTTTATCTTGCACAAGAGTCGTCGAAATATGATAAAAAGATTAGTAGGTACACATAATTTTAAACATAAACAAAAAAAAAACTGAATAAAAGAAGTAGTTAAAGAATAAATACCTAAGTAGTTAATGGAATTAACGGCTTTGTATCAAAGTTAACGTCCAATGACAAAATTTAATGTTGATTTCATTTTATTAGTTTTAAGTCAACGAGTTAACTGGTTCACACCTTATTTATTACAGAATTATTATTGTCATACACGTACTTAAGCGAATAAAAATAAAAAGTAATTTTAAGTAGCTTTTTTGCTTTAAGTATGTAAGAAAATGTAGCTTAATTTCTTAGTTATAATCTTAATTCATCGTAAGTGCATTTTTATTTATTTGTAATAATAAAACACAAATTAACATTAACGATGTTTTTTATTGCATTTTATTATCTGACAATTATATTATTGTTTATATTTTTCATAAAATCATAATACCCATATTATTTCTAAATAGCAATTAAACATACAATGCCATCAATAAAGACTTTGATAAAAGCACGGCCTCAAGTGAGATTCTTCATTGCAACTTGGTCAAGTGACCAAGTGAGTTCACAATGAAAGTGTTTGCGTATACAATTTTCCTGCACACGTGTCTTTGTTTCGATCTTCCGAGAGAAGGTTGTTATTCGGACTTGAAGATCAATTATGACCACTACATTGTGACGGATAGTTATGAAATGGGCGATGCCTACCCAACGGACGCCCATTACGATCATTTCGGCAATTTGTTCTACGTAGAGTCCGGTAGAAACCCAAACGGTTTCTATTACGATGTTTTCATGGTCAGATATAACAACAGTCTGCCGGAGAAAATACCAGGTAAATAAACATAACATAACGACATCCATACTAATATCATAAATGTGAAAGTAACTCTGTATATCATGTTAACTTTTCATGCCTTGACTATTTAACTGATCATCGTGAAGTTTTGTAGGGTACCTTTTATCAAGAAAAAAGGCACTCCAACTCCTAGCGAAGCTATAACAGCAATAAAGATGTCAGGCGTTTTTTTTTTGAAGCGCGCGAAGTCACGGGCACTAAGTAGTGTTTTATAAATGCGAAAATAGGCAATACCTAGGTACTCTCTTTCTCTGTATAATTGACTGCGAAACGCAGCTTCACCCTGCCACTACTTTCCTGACTTAGAGCCAAATATGAACAGTTCAAAGTTAGGCTCTGTAAATTAAATTTTCATTCACATAGCGTTAAGGCAAGCATCCTTCTTTTAACGTTGGGAAATCCTTGTGGATAGAGACGTTGCGGGGTTACACATACTACTTGCAAGTAAAGTATGGATATTTTAAATAGTTTATTTTTAATGGTACTGGCGATAACAAGGAGCAACTACACCTACAGCGCGGGGAGGGCTACGCTCCTTGTCGGAACCTCGGCGTGCCCTAAATGAAGGTGTGCTGGAAAGCAAGCACCCTAACCACTTGTCCAATGGGCTCATAAAAAAATATATATATTAACAGTACTTTACGATAATCCAACTACTTTTACCGACAGGTTTGCCCGAGGGTCAAAGTTATTCAATAGCAGTGGACACAAGTGAACACAACTTCAACATTTACTTTGGTACAGGAAGAGGAATCTACAAGTACAATTACGATGCGCACGATGTTTCTCTAGTTTCCGAGACTAGTCTCAAACTTAACATGTTGTTTGTAGACAAAGACGGGAACAAGTACATAACCGAGAACAACGATGGTATAGAAGAGTTGTATCTGTTGGACGGAGAGAAGAAAATCAAATTCAAGACTTTGGAGGCCTTAAACGAAATGGCTATTGATGATAAAAATAATTTTTATTACATTAAAGAAGAAAGCCTGTATGTGTTGAAGTCTACTCTATTATCGCCAGTATACATTGGCAATATAACATATAACGGTATTGCTCAAATATCATTTAACGAAGACTATGTCTTCATTGCAAGCGATACTCTAGCGTACTTTCACATGAATGAAGTTTTAAAGATGAAAATGGTCGAAGATGCTCCGGGAAATGTAACTGCGATAGCTTTTGATCAAAAAGGCAGTTTCATACTAGGTGTTCGCGGGAAAATAATTAAGTATAATAAAAATGAATGTTTCTTCAGAGATTAAATAAATCAAATAAAATACAATAAGTATAAAATTATTTATTTTATTGATGAAAAATAAATAAGTAGGTACCTACCTAACTTAGCTTTCTGATGTAGGTACTGCCATAACTATAATACCTACGTTCTAACACGGCGTGCTATATTTATAAAATTATATTAACAATACATTTTTTAAATAATTGAAGTCACCCTTTTTTTTAGTCTAAATTCCTATCACAATAAATACCGTATACCTACAGGAGAAAATTTAGTACTTACAAGAAACTTAACTGTATACTAATTTTTCATAGATTATATGGGATTTTTCTGATATTCAGAATTATAATTCACTTCATAGACATAATGACTAAAAATACATGTCATTTGAAATATTGAATAATTGTTGGAACAAAAAAAAAATTGAAAGAACTTGCTTCACAAGATTTTTCTTTAAAAATATTTATTTTAAAAACGTAAAGCATTCACAGAATTTTATTTATTTCTTTCGTTAACATCAGCATTTCAAGATCCTAGCATTAGTTTAATTTTCAACCTTACGAATAACAACTGACTTCTGTTCATTAATTCAAACACATTTAAATTAAACCATAGTCCTAAAAGTCGTAAAATAAAAAAATACATAGTATGTAACTAAAAGAAGTTTTTTTAATATATATTATTGTCTTATAGGTACTACTTGTATTTAGTTCTTAATGTTTTAACTTTTACCAAATAAAGTTGGGTGAAACACAGTAGTTCCCCATAACTTCTATTGGGATTGAAAATTGTCTCAATACTTCTTTATAGTACCTACTGTAAATCCTAATCAGTACACTCGAAATCAAACTGTTGTTAGTTTTGTGATTTTACAAAAGTCCTTTTGACTAAATTATATCAAAAAGACTCAAATCTACAAAACTAAATATTACTAATTAAGATTTGTATTTTTCTTTATATTGCTTAAAAGTTCCATAAGTATAAATTGCTTAGAAATTATAATTTTAATCTTTACAATGAAATTGAAGTCTAAACATATAACAATCAATAATGCAATAAAAGAAATAAATTTAATTAAAAATTTATAAACTTGACAAAGGTACCTACTTAAATATACATGGACATTGGTTTTTAAAATTCAAATACAATAAAAATAAATAAATAATATAACAAAGGAGCTCCGAAATCTTCTCATTACACCTTAAAATTAATTTTAAGAATTAATGTAAAATCTTAATTTTTCCATAAATTTTCCTAATTTCTATATAGAACTAATGGGATGCTACACCAATAAGAAGCCTCAATAGTTATATAGAACTAAAGAAATGGGAAACTACTGGGGCTCGCCTTAAAGATGAACAGTAGTGTCAGATTTCTATTACAAACTTTGTTTGGAATAAGTATCATAAATTATGCCTTAACAACCTAAATTTAAAAATTAATTAGTTTTAACACATCACAACATAATCTAATATACAAACATAATCTAGTTATAAGTAGACAATTGGTACTCATTCATCAATTTTCTCTATAAACTCAAAATTTTCTGTAGGTATTGATGTATTGTAGGTATTTTCTGTAGGTTGTGTATTATTGATGTGTCAGTCACACTTGTATTTGATAAGAAGTGATTGACAATAACTGGATTGTTTTTTTTTTTTTAATATAACTATCAGCAGTTATGTCTCCAGGACTATAGAGGGAACTTTTTTGAGTGTAAAAATCCAGCTCATCAGTTTTTATTTGGTGTTAATAATGTTAAACAGTCAACTGTAAAGAAACACATATTTTTCATGATTTGTCTCAACCAACAAAGTTTGTATGTGAGTACTTGCCTCTTAATGAGGCAATATGTTCTGTGATATCATTGGAAATGTAATTGGTTGAGCTTGAGAGTTAGTTAATACCATTGGCTGACTAGTACTTGATATTGTGATCTGTTGTGTAGAAGTTTGATGAACCAATTGCTGGGCAGCAGGCACAAGTTGTTGAGCCGATTGTTGTGCAGAAAGCTGCTGAGCCGTTTGTTGCGCTGCTAACTGTTGGGCCGACTGTTGAGCGACAGCTAATTGCTGTGCAGACTGTTGTGCAGCAGCAAGGTGTTGTGCTGACTGTTGCGCCAAATGTTGAGCAGATTGCTGCGCTAAATGCTGCGCAGACTGTTGTGCTGCAAGACGTTGCACAGACTGTTGAGCTACTAAATGCTGTGCAGATTGTTGCGCTGCTAAATGCTGTACAGATTGTTGAGCAGCAGCAAATTGAGGTGCGGAATGCTGTGGGGCAAGTTGCGGAGGCAGAGCTGTTTGCTGTACTAGTTGCTGAACAGCTGTTTGTGGACCATTGGTCATAAGTTGCGGAGCAGTTGGAGCCAATGTTAACTGAGCAGGAGTTACGGCAACAACTGTCTGCCCACCACCCATCAATGTGCCTGAATCACTTACTTGCATCAACTGCTGGGCTCCGGCACTAGTAACGATAAGCGCCCCTGAATTACCAACAAGTTGCTGCGTTGTGCTCACTGTAAGTAGTTGAGGTGCAGGAGTTAGTAGTTGGGCACGTGACGCTGCTGGTGCAAGAGCCAAATTAGGGGTTGCAGAAGCAGGAACCAACGCTGGCAACGCACCAGCGAGGCTAACTACAGGAGTGACACTCACAGTTGCTAAAGACACAGGAGCGGAATTGCCGTGTCTCGATGTAATAACACAAGACTGATCGCTCCTTATGGAAGTTGTTTGTCCCAACAGAAATTCATTCATTGAAGTCAGTTGGGCATTCTTTTCGGACAAGTCTGTAACTTTCTTCAATAAAACACTTATGTTATCATGTAGTAACTTCACTTTGTGATCAAGAGCCTCACAATTGGAACACAAATTGGAAGTCGCTAAAATTTGCTTATCAATTCTATTATCTTCATATGTGTACCTTCTGAATTTAGGCTCCGGTGGGGAGTCATCGTCTTTTACGGATGGTGGAGGACGGCTGAATATTGGAAGAGTGAAATTGTGATTAGTATCATTGTTTGTAACATCAGGTGGATGAACTAATTTACAATCTTGATTAGTGCAATTCCCGTGTAAGTAGGCTTGGCATGTGGGAATGTTGCGAGTATCTCTCGGGAAAAGTCCAGTATTGTAGAAATGCTCTTCGTCTTCTGAACTGCTATGAATGAACTTGCAATTTGCTCTGAAACAACCCTTGTTTTGATAATCGTGACAAAAACGAAAAAAGTCCTTCAAATAAGATTTCGGTGGTATCTCGTGTATAAATTTGCAGTTCTGTCGAGCACAGCAACCTCTAATAAAGTTTCTACAAAAAATACCATTCGAGGCCGATTTTTCAAAATCATCCGTAGCACTCATTGTGCTGCCTATTTCTGTTAACCCTCTAGTCATAATTTCATTGGAAAAATAAAATTAATGTTTAATTCTTCGGCAATATTTGATCGGTGCTATCTCTGGTGCTTTCGTAAATACTTGAATTTTAATAGAAGTACTTGTCATATTTATGGACTTAATCTTGAACGAATTTATTTAAAAAAATTAAAACTACTGCTTTATTATTTTATGCACATGTGTGTGATCTTTTAATGACCATTATCATCATACTATTAATTATTTTTCACAGATTTCTATTAAAAAAAAATTTTAGCTTCAGTTCAGTCCAAGTTCAGAACTACACTGAAAAAGAAGAAATAGATTACTCTGCTGTAATGTCACACTGTGACATTGACAAAACATACATACATAGTACGTAACGTACATAGGTGGAAACAAACTATTACCATAGAGTAAATAGAATAAATACTATTACTTAGACGGCTGGACCCGTCCGACACCCGTAGTTTATTTCCACCTATACAATTTCATTTCACGTGAATGTAGCAGCGCTACACGTTAGCCACTAGGTGGCCTCTGATCCTTTGGGCTATGTCTATTCTATTATTTTTAGTATAATATCTGTGATTAATGTGATTATAGTGGTCTATGGTTGGTTATAATTTAATTTAATATTCTGTGGATTGAGTGGTGATTGCCTGTGGTGGTTGCTATAAAACAATGTTGTATAGCTGTATATATATCTAGTTACATTTTTGTATTTTAAATTTTAAATAAAACTTACGTACATAATTTGAATGATATTGATAATAATACATAAGTGAATTTTAAGTTCAGATTAAATTTATTTTAATTAGACTGCTCTTTGCTGTCAATAATGAATGTGCATAATAAGGTCACTATATAAATATTCTTTGTGTTTTTACATTTTCGAATTCTGAATTATCACTAAGATTTTTATTTGTAGGTAACATTGAGATAAAGATAATGTTTAAACAACAATTACCACCACGTAGTGTCCATCCTTACCAGACTACAGTTGTAAACCGAAGTGAGAATGAGTTCGCATCGGCTACACTTCAAAGGGCGAAGTACCCGTGGGCGGAAGATATCAACACACCTGTATATCAAGTAGCAGGAGTTGGAACTGATAGTTCCACGTCCGAGAATGCCTACGTATGTTCAGAATTGTTTTGTCTCATTAAATATTTGTGTTTTTAATTGCTGAAGTATATATGGTATTAAATTTATATTTTGATGAGCCCATTGAAAGAGTAGTTATGGGTTCGATTCCCGGTAGGAACTTTGCCTTGGTGAGTGAGTAAGGGATGTCAGAGACCATTCCCCTATCTCTTCTTAATCCTACTGTAATTGGCAGTGAACTTGCAGCATCTATGGCGTTGCTTGTGTTATTGATGTTGGTACCCAGTGGACCATCATCCTGTCTGTCAACCTTTACTTTAAAAAAAAAAGTGGCACTCTGGGAGTGCCGACAAAAGTCATAACTTGAACAATACAGAGGTGTTGGTTACGGTCACAGTGTCGCGAGTTCAATGGTTTTTTCCCATCTCAAAAATGCCCAATGCGCCTAAAGAAGTTTTTACTTCAAAAATATTTTCTCTTCTGTATAGAACTACTTTTGTCACTTTTTAGGTTACTCAGTATTACAATAGGCCACTGAACAACCTTGGACCACCATCACCAGTATATCAGTCTCCGTGTGATGTTGGTACATGGCGAAGTTGTAAAAGAGAAGGAGGTCCACAGATCTCTGAGGCATACATGTTTCCTCAGTGTGTATCTGCCTTTACTCTCCCTTACTGTGATGTGGATGGACACATGGCTGGGAACAGATCCCCAATGCCTGCTGTTTCCTCTGCCAGTCCTGAAGTGCCTATGATTGGTGCTTGTGGTGGTCACTGTCCTGGTTTTGAATATGTATGCTATTACATTTTACAGGTGAGAATAACTATTATTTCAATGTTATGTTAGTTTTGTTTTTTCTTTCTTAAGCTTTCTGATGTATGTGACAAAGGATCTTTTTTGTTTATTAATTGTTTTCTATATAAGACCTCTAAAGTAAAGGTGTTAAATAGATTATTTTATTTAGTTTTCCATTATTTCATTCAAGCTCCAAAACTTCTTGCAAGAATATACTTTCCATCTTTCAATTTCTTTTGAAATAATCTAGCCTATTATTTATTTAGTATATTTATACATATATAATAATAATAATAATAATAATAATATAGCCCTTATATGCCGACACTCCTTTCATATGAAATATTTCTTCTTTCTTATATTATGCTTTGCTATAATATGTCCCGGAGTTCGGTGTGCCTCTTAGCAAAGGCCTCCTCTAACGATTTACATTGCTCTCTATCCTTTGCAACTCTTCTCCAGTTGCAACCTAGTGTTAATATTTATACATACTTAATATTTAATTTTCATGTATGTACTTTCATTAGTCTTTTCTGTGTATATAAACAATTCTCCTGTTCCATTTTCTCTTTTCAGTTTATTGAGCATTATTTGCAGATTATCTTTTGTAGGCAAGAAGATTATAAAAATTATTTTCGCCTTTTAATAAAAATGTAATAAATTGTTTTTATTGTAATTGTAACCCTTTATTGCTTTTATATTTTTTAAAGTTCAGTGTTATAATAAAAATATAGTGCCTAATTAATACTAGTAATTTTTAAGGTGTACCCTGCATCTTATTCAATTTAAAAAGGATTTTATTTTTACTGGATTGCAGGTGATATTTGTGGTGGGCATACTGACTGGAATCTCTCTGTGTATTGCTGGCATTGTATTGCGAAGGACAAATCGTAATGGGGATCTTGGTGTTCTTGTGTATATAGGTGCGTAAGTTTTCATCACAATGAGGTAAAATTTTCATATCTGGCGCACCTAAGTAAATCAAGGGTCCACCTCGCCGGGCTCATGGGTGACAGGTATGAGACTCACTGGTCAAAAGTTCAAGTTTTATAAGTTACCTTTAGGTAGCTAGCCATTGTTTCTTAGACTATAATCAAACTCGGCCCTCTGTCCTTTTCCCTCACACGAAGCAGCCAGCGCTATCTGTCTCATGCTTGACAACCCTTGAAAGTTTGTTTACATTCTTTGTGTCATCTCGTTGGCTTTGCTTTAGCTAGATGGACAATTTTAACATTTGATACTTGTTTGATGTGAATATTTTGTAAGGAGGGTGGGTATATAAGTGAAGTATGTGATGTTTTTCAGGATGTCTCTCTTCGTGTGTGTGTGGTGTTCTGTTGGGAGTGCAGTGCTGTGTGCGTCGCGAAATCAGGCAAAGGAAGAGTAGAGCCAACGTGCACATACCGATGCAACCCATGCAGGTGCTGCCTTTTGGGTGCATTTCAACTTTCTGTGACTTTTTTATTTCCGACACCCGACGCAAAAACGGGGTTTTATAAGTTTGACGTGTGTGTCTCTGTATCTCCCAAACGGGTAGACCGATTTTGATTCAGTTTTTTTAAAATCCAAAAATCATCTCAATCACGTCAGCTTACGAACAAAAAAAAACGGAGCTATGATTACATAGACAGATACACAACACACACGTCAAATTTATAACACCCCGTATTTTGCATCCGGCGTCGCGGGTTAAATATATTTAGGCGCGTGATTCGAAAACGCTCATTGAATTTTTGCCAACTGAGCGTAGTTTATAAAACCCTAACAACTTACGTTCGTTTAATCTTTTTTTTTAAATAGAAGAATATTTTTCAGGAGCCACCAGTCACCACTTGCCCTTTATTGACAGCCACATTACCTCATACTCAAATATACAGGTAAACAATACGAGATTAATCCAATAACACTTGACAAGTTTTCTTTATTTATTTAGTTTTAGTTTAATTTAATGTACCACATGCAGTAGTGGCAGGAAACACAGCGTTTCGCAGTCATTTGGCAGCCCGTCTGGCGGCAGTAACCACCCCCTTACAGAATTTCCCTATCCTTTCCCAATACCTTATCCTTAATCCTAATGTAGTCAGCAGCACATGTGGCGTTGTTTGTGTTATAGGCGACGGTTGCCACCATCAATTGGACCGTCAGCCTGTCTGCCGACCTTAACATAAAAAGAAGAAAATATATATAATGTAAGTTCATTGTGGGTTGAATAATAACATTCACATAGTCGCAGTGAGGCAAGACTTCACTACCCAGATGCACCAGGGAGCAGTCACCTTTTATTTTTATTTTATTAATGAAAACAAACAATTACATAGTAAATGTATAGTAAATTAGAAAAAAGAAAAACATATAATAATAACACTAGCACGAATACGTCATTTCTGTAGCCGTAGGTAAGATGCGTTGCGACCAATTTGTCACTGGCAGCTTTAGAGCTCTTGTCACTTCTTATGTGGAGAATTGTTTGATAGTATTGTAAGTAATTGTGTTTTCGCAGACCGACCACGTCAATGTGTTCCGAGGAGGATGTAACCGGAGTTCCTTGGTGGCGTCGCACCGCAACAGACTGACTAGCCCTAAGTTACCTATAATCTTTACAATATTATACTCCTTTTTTATAGAAAATGTAACTGCGTCCACTTTATACAATGACATATTTAATAAAATTTATAAAAAATAATAATATTAATTTATTGTGATAAACGTAAATGATGTGTGAAATGTCCATAACAAATGCTTGTAAATGAGGTTGTATTTTTTTTTTTTAAATAAAAGCAAATTGTATTTCAAAATTTATTTGCAACAGTGAAAAAAGTTTTTGAATGTCTCATAAATGAAAAATGAAAAAAAAAATATGAAGCTATCAAAGTGGGTGCGCGTTAGAGGAGGAGCCCTCAAAAGAGATAACGCGTGACATCACCAATCGCCCGGTAGCCAGCCGCCTCTCTTCGTGTCTCTTCGTGTGCGTATAGATATATAATTTGAGCATCTGTCGCAGTGAAGCGGTTGCGGGCTTGACGCCTCGTGACGTCACGCATTAATAGGTATGTCTGCTCAGCTGCGTGAAACCCTATGTAACTACAAACGATGACTGCTTGTAACTACAGCATCGGTAATATTAGGTATTTTTTAACCCCCGACGCCCAACGCAAAAACGGAGTGTTGCAAGTTTGACGTATGTTTCTGTGAAATCGTAGCTCCCAAACGGATAGACTGATTTTGGTCGGTGAATGATGATTGGAGAAGAAGAAATATCGCATGAAATTTTAGTCTACCATAATCTTATGGCAAATGTGGAAATAAAAAATTGTAGAGTGCGATACCTATACGTAGGTATATCTACTACATATTTAGTTTGTGGTGCAATACGCATAATATTTGAATAAACTATCTTGATACTGTTTTATATTATTTGTCTTTGATACGAGTCTGCATACTAAGTAGACAAAACTAATGCCCGCTACTTCGTAGGCGTGGAAAAATAAAAATTATATATAGGTAAGCAAAATAACGCTTAACCATTTATTGCTATAACACTGACCAGGCGTTAGCATTTTATTTTAGATTATTCCTTAGGAACAACCACGTCTGATATCATTAAAATATTGTATGGGGCCTAATTTCAAATAATCACGGAAGTTATGTTGCTGAAAGTTACTGGCGTTAATTATAAAAATTAGTTTAATATAATTAATAAAAAAAACTTTTTATTAATTAAAGACATGTGTTTAATTATAAAAATAATGCAACGAAAATATTTGTGTTCATTAATTGTTTAGTTTAGAGCCATAGAGTATATAATTATGTTCCTTGGTTAGACTATACATAAGCAAGCTAGGTTATTGATTGTGTTACCATTTGCAAATACTCAGTTCAGTAGAAAGAACTTCGGTGATTTGAAAAAAACATAATTTATATTTATTTATCACAAAATCCACAGCTCTCAACCAACAACATAAAATTTACAGACAAAATCATACCTTACAGCCAATTACGGACTTTACATTTATACAATGAGAAGAAAAAAAAAAGAAACTATATTATACAATTAGCTACAAACAAAACGAACTATACAAGTCATATATTACATATAAATACATATACAATACAATTATTATCTTTACCTAGTGGCTACCGTACCTATACCAAAGGGAATTAAAACACAATGGAATTAGTTTAAAATTTCATCCACCAAATAAAAATGTTAACAACGGAGATATACTAAAAATAAAAATATTAGTTTTATTTAAGTTTTCGTTGTGAGGAAGTGGGTCTTTCATGTCCCCAAATTCGGGGAATATGACAGTTTTTTGGAGAAATTGAACAATTAACATTGGCAACGTTTCACAAAACGTCAGTCGTCACTCGTCAACACAATCGAGAGTGGTTAACATCGAGGAGAGGTTGTGGAGGAATTTACCATCTAGCCACCATCGCCGTCCGCCAATTTCACCATGGCTGATACCGAAAAGGCGCCGCAATCGCAGCCCCAACAACAACAGCCAGCGGAACCAACAACCCAGGCGCAACAACCAAAGGCGACTAGACAAAAGCAGGGTGAGAAAGCGCCATTTTACTTTTACATATCCATCGGCTTATAAGGAAAATATTGGAAAAGCGCATGGTCACTATATCATGCATTTCCATTATATTTAAACATTAATTTGCGATATATTTTCGTACCATTGAAATGAATGTTTGTGCGATTGCAATAAATGTTCGTGTGATTGCAATAATAATTATGAAATATAATATTAATTAAGCCCACCGACATGCAATTGCAAATCAACAGCTCTGCAGTTTATTGATCGCGCTACGTCCCGGCATTTGTATCTATGTTAGGTAATGATAATGATGCTTCCCGCAAATTTGCGACTCATTCTTCAATATTATGAAAATGTGTGTAAAAATATATGGTTTCTAATAATCATTTGTAATGACTGTAATGACTATATATTCAGAATTTGTCTGTAACAAACTATTGTTTTCAATATGTAACCGGCTTCTGAAAAGACGCCATAAATACTACTGAAGATGTTGAAGTGAATATGTCCAACTTGTAACAGGTTAATCAAACCATTAAAGTTTGCTACTATCCGTTACATATCTAGCAGTGATGTTATATGGATATGAAATTTAGGATCTGGATATTGGAATATTATACGGGTTTCAAATTATTTCAGATTAACTGCTAGTTTTGGTTACCGATATTAGATGATTAAATAATTGTAAAAGTAAAAACTAATGGAAACATAAAGAATTTGACTTTTTTGGCTGGCTTGGCTGGAAAAAAACAAAAATTTGTCATAACATGTCTTATTTGGACTCCGTCTCCGTTATTTGGATAAAAGTCATATTGGAGTTGGTTATTATTTTTGTTTTGGATATTTAGTTTCCGTTATGGTTAGGGAGCTCTATAACATCCCTGATATCTTGTTATAAGCAATATTAATTTGTTATAGGGATTCGGCAGTGACCTTGCTGTTTAGTCGAAGTTTTTATATCCGGTTTCCACTGTATATATTTCATGGATAAGCACTCCAATATTTATTTACAGATTCTATGTTTTTTGGTACTAATACAGCATCCATTTTTTTTGTTACAGTTATTGCTGAAAAAGTTTCGGGCACTGTTAAATGGTTTAACGTCAAAAGCGGATACGGCTTTATCAACAGGTAAAAACCTTCTAAAACAGCATTCAATTTAATAAAGTTATTTTCGACTCTCTAGCACGAAAAGGGTGCTGTTAGTGCCTAAATACTTGCAGATTTTTGATGCGAGTGTGATTCGAAATAAGAATGCGCGATTTAACTCACAGGAATAAAAAATTTATTTTATTAGTGTGTCCAGCCATAGCCTACTAGAGTTGGCCCAGCTGTGAAGATAGTTTCACAGCCTTTCAGAAACTGGTCTTGGTATTTTTGTACTGTTTTGGTAAATATAAAAAAAATTAGTACATCCAGTGGTGATGGTCTAACTCTAGAAGAATTAAGAGAACTATTTGTTAATTTAGTTATAATTTATGTGACTTTGGCTATGTGAATGTTAGCTATAATAAAAGTAATATTTATTGTCTTAATTGATTTTCTTACCTAAAGATGACCTAGTAACACTTTTCTCGCGGTTTAGGTGAAAAGTTTTTTTATGTCTTCTGCCTTTAAATCACTCACTTCGCTCAGTGGTCTATATTAGAATCACTTGATACACTCGTGATTCAATTCTAGACTACTTCGCTAGTTCATGATTTAAAGTCCAGCACTCGCAGCAAAAAACAACTGCTCTCTAGTTGAACAAATAACTATCATATTTAAATTAGGAATGCAAGGAATAGTGATTTAGCAAATATGAATATTCTTCTTCATTTTAACGAAGAAAGTATAATATTGCTATATATTTTTCTATCCACTCTTTTTTTATAAAATATATTATTTCTCAAGTACATTGCAGTTTTTTTTTTTTCAATATTCTACAGTGTTATTTGTGAATAGAATAAAAAAAAATGCAGTATTTATCTGCACCTTTGATTATGTTTGTTGTCTTATGCAACAGGACAGGAGACAATAAATTAAAGCAATAAATTGTGCTTTTTTGTAGGAATGACACGAAGGAAGATGTGTTTGTGCATCAAACCGCTATTGCCCGGAACAATCCACGCAAAGCTGTGCGCTCGGTCGGCGACGGAGAGGCGGTGGAGTTTGCTGTGGTCGCAGGGGACAAAGGCAATGAGGCGTCTGGAGTCACGGGTCCCGGCGGTGAACCTGTAAAGGGATCGCCCTATGCGGCAGACAAGCGCCGCGGCTTCCATCGCCAGTAAGCACTAAATCATTTTATTACTCTATGTTTTTTATACTTATCTAGTCTCGTATACAACATTTTTAAGTTTTAAAACCAAATGAGTGACAAAAATCAATATATGTTATTGATTTTTGTTATGTTTAATAATATGTTATTTCTGTGGATAAGAAACGAGACAAGTATAAATTTTTTTACTTCATATTTTTTTATGTTAAGCTTAGCGGGCAGCTTGATAGTCCACTTGATGGCTATAGTCACTTATTAATATAAGCAGTTATAGATAGGTACTGCACAAGTACATGCAGACGTTAGTAGACATCCATTTACTCGCAGACTGAAACACAACAGCACACATTCTGCCATATATGGGCAGCCCGAGTTTTAAAATATTTATTAAACATTTTATATTTAAATGCTTGGGAACATAACTTCACTTTATATTGGCCCAATTTATGATTGTTGAATACATGACATATTTAACACAATAATTGGTTTGACTATTATGACACAAGCAACACGACAGGTTTTGTAAGTGCGCTGCCGGCTATAATAGGATTAAGGATAAGGAATTAAGAAGGGATGGGGGTAAATGGACTGTGGCATCCCTTATATTGAAATGATCTTGTCTTTGGTTGATTCCATATTGAAATGGGTTTCCTAATGACTTAGATACTATCCCCGTCGAGGCGGCGGTCGCGGTGTGGAAGGGGGGATCCCCCGCAGGGGCATGGGCCGTCGAGGGCCTCCATCCAACCAGGGGCCCCAAGGAGATGAGGCCCAGGAGGGAGGAGCACCACCGCAACGTAGGTAAGTAACACCCACCAATTGCTCTACTATACAATACATATTATCCAACTCGTAACAACTTACTCGTATTCACTTAAAACACCTTTAATATTTTTTAAAATATAATCTGATAGTTATGTTTTTTTTACTAATGTAATTATTTATGATACAGTTTCTTCCGTCGTAATTTCCGCGGAGGTCGCCGCGGCGGCGGACCGGGCCCGATGAATCGCGGCGGATTCCGTGGCATGCGTCCGCGCAACTATCAGGGCCAACGTCAGAATGGGCAGGAGGGCGAACCGACCGCCTCGGGCTCGTCCCCGCGGCCACAGCAGCAGGCCAAGGGCAAGAACACTAAGCCCAGTGGTGGTGCCACCATAGAAACCACCACCAGTGAGAGCCAGGCTTGAACACCGGCCTGAACGCTTGCGCGGTACACATCAGTAGCCCATTAGAGTACCGCGCAACCAATACAACAAAAAACTACAGTTGTTTGATTAAATATTTTATTTGCATTCTTATTAGTATCACTGACTTGACTTGACTTGACACACACACACCAACATTGATATTTGTTTTATCGAGTTAAAGAAGAAAATAATACTTGTGTGTAAGATCGGTTCCCGAAGAATGGTGATGTCACTTGTGGTGTCTCAAGTCTCAAGAATTCCAGATGAGCACACAGTATGGTTCTTTTTCTTTCAATGTGGATCAATGTTGTGATATTTTTAAAAGTATAAATGTTTGAATGTTTTGACTTACATACAGTATTTGATTTAATAAAAGTAATACATAATGTGATACTTTGAGCGGTATTGACATCTATATCTTATTCTTATAACTTATCTTATATATCTATGTACATAAAAGAAAGTCATAATAAAAAGATAGCAGAATAACAGTTATTCTATTAAAACATCTGAAAAATATTCACGAAAAAAATATGAAGAATAGTTATTTGTTCAAATAGAGAACAAAATTGATTTTTGCTGCGAGTGCTGACTTTAAATCACGAACTAGCGATAGTGATTCTAATATAGACTACTGAGCGAAGTGTGATTTAAAGACACGAGACATAAAAAAATTTGCTCTCATGTTAAACACAACTTTTCACCTCGACAGCGAGAAAAGTGTTACTAGGTCATCTTTAAGTAAGAAAATCAAGACAATTTTAAATATTACGTTTATGGGTGAGGCCGCCAAAACATAAACTTAATCTTTTGGCATGTAAGTAGGTATTTAAAACTATCAACTTTTACAGTTTTCCTTATAAAAAGTATCATTTTTATTTGTATTTTTAATACTCAAACGGCTGTAAAACTGTCTCCATAAAAAAAAAAAAATTATTGCGAGAATTGCTAGTAGGATTGTAAGGTGTTTAGGGGCTAAATGATATTTAGCCGCAGCTAAATATATCGTCAACAAAAAAACTGCTAATGGCTAACAACCGTCAGTTAATATGACTACTTTGACAACTACTATCTATAGTTGGTTTAGTTATAACTATTTAGCCAGCTAAATTTAACCAATTAGCTGGTTGGTTCAGTTAACAAAAAAACTGTTAGGTGACCAACCCTTTGCTAGTACAAATAAAAGTGACAAATGATACCCCCAAACATAATTGGTATTAATTTTAAAATTCGGTTCATTCAAATAGCAATTAAAATATTTTCTTTGAAGAACCACCTATTTTAGACAATGTTTATTTACTTTATTAATTATTAATCAATATAATAATTATTTACAATAATAATAAAAAAGTGTCACAGTATTTTATGTTACTGATTTAAGTTAGTACCATAATTTGTTTATTACGAAGCAATTAAGCAGTAGAATCCTTTTTTAATAATTGCCAACATCAGTATCTAACTTGTCTATGTTATGTAAAATTACTTGCCGGCTATTATTGAGGTGCTGCATCAGTTAGTTTGGCCCGAATCATGCTTTTGTTCGCCGAAAAAAAGTGTTAGGTGATTTTAAGGTATTTAATAATTATACCTAGTAAATATAATTATTAAATTACAGCTCTAAATTATGAAAGTTGTTAATTATTCATTATATTGCCGTAAATTGAAGTTCTTTTGAAAAGAGGTAAGGTCTTATGTTACCATATTTAAATTTCGTAACATAAAATTGATGTAAAGCCCAATGCACATTGGGAAACAGATTTTTTCTTATATGAAACCTATTTATGATTACTGATATGACAAAACTTAATTAATTTCCTTTCCTGTAGCATAGCAAAGCTAATGAATGTTTCCCTATGGTAGACATGCCTTAGAAACTATTAAGTTACCCGGTAACAAACTTTTATGTTATATAAGGCCAATTTAGCGGCCTTACCTTTCTTATAGCTAACATTCACATAGCCAATCATATAAATTATAACTAAATTATGAAAAATATTAAGTTGAAAGTAAAATTACTGCAATTTGTAATATTAAAGGTAACAGTTTTGTTCGGCTGCGATGGTCGTATTATTTACTTGCGTGTTAAGTAAGGGTCCTGTCTCGTATGTTTGTACGAATGAAGATATTTTTCACGGGACTTTTCTGGAAGAAAGCTAAGTTCGGCATTTGAAACTTGTTGTCTTAATTCTTCGGGAGTTAGACTATCACCACTGGACGTAGATACCAATTTTTTTTATATTTACCAAAACAGTACAAAAACACCAGGACCAGTTTCTGAACGGCTGTGAAACTATCTTCCCAGCTGGGCCAACTCTAGTCGGCCGACTAGTAGGTAGGCTATGGCTGGACACACAAATAAAATCAAAATTTTATTCGAATCACGCTCGCATCAAAAATAGATTTTTCTGCGAGTTTTTAGGCACCAACAGCACCCTTTTCGTACTGGAATTAAAAAACTTGACATAAATTAGCAGAGAAACTTGAACAAGAAAAAATAGACTGAATTTAATGTTAAAGATTTAGATTAAATAAAAATAACAGAGATTAATTATTTTTCATATTCATATCACTGCTCAATTAGGGGAACAAAACTAAGTACTTAGTACTGATTTAAATCAGCAATTTTATAAAAAATAAGCCATTGAGCAGTTAATAAACAGAGATAGAAATAAAATAAAAGTTAACGAATTGATTACCTACGTCCTACATATAAATTTGAATTGTGATTCATATAAATTTGAAATTAGGGACATCTGAATTTCTAATTACTGTATTACAATCATAACAAACTGAAAATAATTGGATATTAGCATATTGCGCTCCACTTGGCCATTAGATTGCTGTAATGATTCTAACACAGAACTGAGAACAGGATTCTTAGGCTTTGTATTTGCCCAGCTTGCAAACACTCATCCTATGGAGCTGCTAAAGATAGTTCTAGGTCATCTGGTGGAAGCTGTTCTCTTCGCTGACGTAACATATTATGCAGGAATTCTGGGAATATTCTCATTTGTTCTACTTGGTCATATTGATAGAACAGATGGGAATTTCAATTGTTTTACTTACGTAAAAAGGTTACTTAGTCCATTGAAGATACAATAACTACCAATGCTTTGTCCAGCTTTAATAAGTTCGTACATTCCTAGTTCCTAGGGCGTCTCCCCTCCTAGTCAAGTGACCACAGCTTTTTGATTGGTGTAATGAACCTTTTTTGCCCTATAAGAACTAGTAAACAGGTCAATTTTTTTTATTAAAGATATTAACTACATAGAATACTTTGTACCGTGTTTTATTTTTATAGTCTGTGTTGTATTTGCACTAATACTGCTCTGTGATCTACAAACCGCGCCGCTCGGCGCCGCTTATTTCATTTTCGTTTTACTCATTCATTTGTTCTTGTTCATTCATTTCATTAATCAACGAGTACACAGTGATTATATTCTCTCTTGTCATTTCATGTTTTGTTGAGGGCAAGTTGTGTGTGTTTTCCTCCTTGCTACGATTTTACAATTTTTAATTATGTTCCTCGAATAGCCAAGCTTTAAAAGTGCATCAGTTTTATTATTTTATATTTCTTTTTTGTATACCATTAGTGAAGTGCTAAAATTCTGATATTTGAACTGGTGATTTGTATATTTGGTGTTGTGTTTGATTATTCAAAAATAATCGTTCGCAATGGCAAATAGTGCAGTGTATCAGCCTACAACGGTCACCTACGAACAACAGCCTAATGATCAAAGGTGGAATTGCCCCATCAGCTACTTCTCACGGCGCGTGACAAGCAGTCTGAATCGGGCACTGTGCATACGACTTGGTTTATGTCTCTTGGGAAGCACACTTTTCTTTATTGGTAAGAACACATTTACTATATTCAATAAATTATCGGAAACTCTATATTTACACACATTTTACATAATTTCTGTTTTTTTTTTTTCGTCACACAAGCTGTCTCCTATAACAGTAGCAACGCCATATGTGCTGCAAGTGCTCTCCCGACCATAGGATTAAGCATAAGAGGTTAGGAAGACATGAGGAAATGAGCTCCTCAACCCTTTCTTCATTGAAGCGCAGTAAACATGCCGTTATTTCACTTTTTTTTTCTGTAAGAAATTGGTTACTGCCCCTGCAATGGGCCCCTGTGAAACGCAGTGTGGCCTACCACTACTATGTGATCTACAATGGAGATGAGAATCATCAATGATTTATTTTATAAACACCTATAAATTGTAAAATAGACACTATGTTTCGGTTAGTGTAAAAGTGTGTGCATATATTTACCAATATTTATACTTGTTTTTTCATTTTTATGTAGGACAATATTTTAAGTTTGGCCATGGTGCTAAATATTACTGTACCATTTGGATTCTAGATAAGGTTGTTGCGGAAATTCAGAAATAAATGATTGATATTGATCATTTTAATAAATTTTGTTAAGTAATCAAGTTTTTGGTAGAAAATTGAAACATTTTTAATAAAAAAAAAGAAACTAGTTATTTAATAATTCTTTCTGGGGAAAGGCCAGATTTAGGTCTGGCTCCATATCTGCATCCGCAAAAGATTTACATTGATTATTGTGGATGTCTAAATTGAAGTGGAAGTACTGCATTTGCTGATGCGGATGTGACTATCCAAAATAACACTGTTCTAGAGCATATTTTATCTGCTTGCAACTATTAATTCCATAAACTTTTCTTACTGGAAGTTTACATGATATATTTTGGGTAAACTGACTGTAATAGTAATAAAATCTTAGTGATTAATTTTTGTCATTTGCAATAAACAGTAACTAAAACAGTAACTAAACTAAACTTTTTCTGGATAAAAGGTACCCTATGTCTTTCTGTATCCCTGACAATGTGTATGCAAAATTTCATGATGATCAATTGAGTAGTTAAGGCGTAAAAAGGTTACTTTTACATTTATAACATTAGTATGGATTTATATCTAACCTGAAAAGTCTACTGGGTATCATTGTTTGTATCTATCTGTAATATGACAAAAATATATACGTAAAATCACCAAAATAAAGTAAACAAACACATACTATTTCAAAACTTGCTGGACCACAACAAAAAATTCTTTTTATTTTGCGAGTGTAGCAATACATAATAATTTGAGGTGAGGCTTGAGGCAGTTGCTCTCAATTTTTTGTTACATAACATTCATCATTAACTAATGGAGCTAGCAGCCCAGTGATATAATTGTACAGTTACCAACTAAAAACTTAAGAAAAAATTATGAGTCATTATATCACTAACTATGTGGTATGCCAAAGTTGCTATACAAATATGTTTGCAAATCTTTATATCATACAAATATTTGCAAATGATTTTACATTTATTGAAATTAGTTTATGTAGGTATACCTACTAACATTTAATGAAATAAATTAATGCAACAAGTTTTTGGGTATAATTTTGAATATAATTTGGATATAGTTTTTGGATATAAGTTTACATATACCTACTACCATTTAATTAAATAAATTCATGCAACAAGTTTTTGGATATAATTTGGATATTTAATAGACTTACCAATATTAATAGACACGTGGCTCTCTTCTTACTTCGTCATTATCTCTCAATTCCAAAGCTCACATACTTTCTTCGTTGCAGCCCAATCTAGATGCATGGGGAAAGTTTATGGGCAATGGACAATACCTTTAAAAGTTGTGTTCAATTGCTGTTAAATTCCGACATAAATAGTTTATGGAAACAGTTCATGCTTCAATAGAGGACATTGCCCTTCCCGCATTCCTGGCCTCGTCCCATGCTGGTCTTGACCTCATAGGTAAGATTCTCAAGCCCTCACTCGGTGAGTCTGAGATTAGCCACATGGACGATGCCCTGAAGCACTGGAAATCCTTGTGCCCTAATACCTATTTTCCTTCCCTTTGTGTCTCGCAGAGGGTGGGATTTACCTTTAATAAAAAAGCCTTTACTGAAATTCTCGACTCCACTTTGGGTGCGGATCACGCTAGGGTCCGTAATATTTAAAGTTAAATGATATCCTGTATAATATATCAATATTATCAAATAGTGATTTTTGCAACTTATCTTCTGCCACTTATTTCTAATTTTGAATGGCGTTTGTATGGGGGAGTCCTAACTCACATTCACATGTCAGATTAAAGTTACTCTGCCATTATTTCCACAACTCCACAGAGTTCTTGTAATGTAAGTTCTGCCTTCCTATTGTTATATAACTTCTAATCTAAAGAGAAAGTTCTCTGTTTTTTTTTTCAACTACTGAAATCAAATTGTAATTTAAAACCCACATTAAAAAAACACTATAAATAGCCATTTTTCTAACGTAAGGTTGGAATAAAAGAATTTTTATTTTTATTTATTTTAAAGTATTACCTAATCTATAAAATACAAACTTCGACCTGTCGTTTTAAATTTATTTTTGAAGTGAAAACTTCTTTTCACAAGTTTTCACCTGTCGCCACTCCCCGGTGAGACACTGTTCTAAAAAACTGGTTTTAGTTACCATGCATGAAAAACTCTTTTAATCTTTTAATAGGCGCTCGCACGAGATAAAACAAATATTATGGGTCTGTACAGATTGTACAATGTTTCTGGTTTTTTTTACCACTGTAACTACTGCTTGCCGTTATGGGGTGTTTATACCTATTAATTCAGGGGCGTATCAGCCGTATCAGCGTATCAATGATACGGGACCCCCGGGCTACAGAGGCCCGGCTGAAAGTTTTTCAAAATTAAAACTGATAAAAAATTACCTAAGGACTTAAATGGGACAGGAACGGCTATCAGACTTGTCACTATTGTCTATAGAGGCAGAAATTTTAGGAAAACTGAAACCGTCTTCAGCCATAGATGAGTTAATAAATCAATTTGCCGAAAAAAAGGCAAGAAAAGTGTATATTTAATTTGAATTGTTTGGCTAGCTCTTCAACAATATAAAATTCTCCTACACTATACTTTCTCATTAACAAAACACTATTTTTCATAACTCATCTCATCTCACACACTAACAAAACCCACATTTAAATTAATTTTAAATCATCTCTAAAAAAACCGTGGATATCAGTACAGTCAATCTTCATCACCAAAACTAGCCGAACACTCCTCTCAAAATATTTTCCTCCTTTTTCTTTTCAAACTATGATTCCTCATGTGTCATCGAATCTCCAAATATTTTCAATAAATATATCAAACGCATTTCAATTACCTCTCCTTTTGACATTTATTTTACTTTCTGTCAATGGTAATCAAAATTTTTCAATTTTTTCTATTTATTTCCGATTGAAATTCCTGTTCTAATCGCCAAATAAATCGCCTTTTCTATAAATATATGTAGGTACATCACTGCTCAATTCTTCCCCTCTTGATGTACATTATATTAAATTTCTTTATATCCATCCAAATATATATCCCATTGTAAAATCATTGTCAAATTGTATTTTATTTTACAAATCCTCCATTTTTGTTCCTTTTCTTCACCGTTTTTCATTTTTTATTCATACATTTTTCTCTTCCAAACTATCTTATTATTATTGCGTACTTTTATCTTTTTATATATAAAAAAATAAATAAAATTAGAAAAATATAAAGATTACAATATAAAAATATAATTTTATATTGTCAAAACGACTTTCTAAAACGGTGTCTAAAAAGTGACTCCCGAATTTTCTCTACATGTCTATCAATTCTTTTTCAAACATTTCATAATTTAAACTCGTTTATTTTTTAAAATCCGCCAGTATTAAATTCTATACTCCGACAATAACTTATAATCAATAAATATTTATTTTAATTTAATGCAAGCATTTTTTTTTTTTTGTGAGAAATCTTTACCCTTCATTTGCGCCCTCTAACTAATTTTGATACAGGGCCCTTCCAAGGCACGCTACGCCACTGTATTAATTAGTTACTTCGATATAGGATTTTGGCTTCAAGAGAGCTATAAATAAAATCTCAAAGTATTAATACTTGTCCCACGTATTAATAAGACATATGAAGACAAAAAAAGGAACATAGCCAAACAAATACTACATGTACTAAGAAAACAGCCTCCCCACCTATTCTAAGTAAAAACGAAATGAGTTTCCAACATATGTCATGAACAATGTGTCATGATGTTCCTGTAATTTGTATTAAATTATGTACAGTCACGGCGTAGTACAACGGCTTTTGTTTCCTCTCATACATTTACGCGGTTGTGAATGACCGGCAACTTCCGGATGTAATTTCTAATTAACATATCTATAATAGTAAGTAGTATAAAACTATGAGAACTATAATATTGTCAACTTGAGGGGACGTGTCTCGCTATAATTTGGCCACTAAGTAGGTAATATTTTAAGTATGTGTTCATTCATTCGACAAGCCTCAACTATACAAAACCCATTATCTTACCGCCTGCCCACGTTGTTTAACGCCCTGAAGGCCCCCCCACAGTTTTAGCAGTTCTTATAAAAAGAAGTATAGTAAGAACGTATCCTATCAATACATGTATACTCTAAGATCAATACATATGATTAAATCGTAAATATGTCGTGTCTGTACATTAAATATTTTTCAAAAAAACAATTTGTACACATTGCACTTGTTACTAATGTAAAAAAAAAAATAGTTTTTAGAATTATGTCTGGTCGTCTGTGCGATTGCGCGGTTTAGTAGAGGTTTCGCACAATTTTGTTTCGTACGAATTGTGCGAAGAAGTGACGCATGCTTATCAGAAACGGCGTAAATAAATAAAATGTTTATTTGCGCGAACACATGTTTATAGGTTTTTAATTTTACATACATAGCAGTTACAGTACAAAGTATGCTCTAACTAACCGATGAGGGCATGCTTAACTGATTTTAATGCTGTTTTCACTGATATATTGTAGCAAACTTCCCTTAACATTTAGGGCGCCTTCACATTAGGTCGCAAGTAACAGTAACGCGCTACAGTCCGATATGACAATCACCTGTCGCGCTGCCCTTTTTAGTACGGCAGTCTGTTGCCTGTGAACAGCGCGACAGTCGCGCTGTTCGCAGCTGCTACTGCCGCGTCGCTTGCGGCTTAGTGTGAAAGAGCTCTGGGCTCTTTCAATTTAGACGTTTGTAGTCGACCTGCCGCGGTGCCGGAGCGGTGCGCTAGTCGTCTGGCGTACGTACTATCGTTTTTTTTCCATACAAAGCGCGCGGTGCGGCAACGGTGCCGCTCACGCACGACAGCAGGGCGGCAAACGTCGCGAATACTCATTCATTTCATGCTCATTTCATTTTTAACTAGTGCCGTGAACAGAAGGCTATTTTCATTTTGCATTTAAAATTGATGATATTAATGTGGAAGAATTAATTCAAGTAAGAATTAATTCTAGCTAATTCAAGTAGATCGTAGAAATATTCACGGGACATTCTTAGGTAGTTAAAATTTTTTATTACATCTTTTTTTAACCTTGGGTAAATATTATGATAATCGCCACAATTAAATGTTAACGAAAACATTGGTACGGCTTTTTTACGGCGGCGTCGTTTTTGTTCAATTTTATTCAACAACACCACTAACAGTAATGTTTCTTCGTCTGAGTCCATGGCTCGACTGATGTCCATCACTAAGCTACGAACGCACGGCCGTCTGATACGCTTTCAATTTAGAATTTTAGATGGTTGATGTCGGACGGCTACCGTCCTGCAGCGGCCCCGCTACAGGACACAGCAAGCGGCATATATACGTGCGGCAGCGGTCCGACTCACAACGTCTAAATTGAAAGAGCCCTTAGTGTTTATTTCATTTCACTCGATTTACAAACAAAAAAATACGAATACAACGCGTACCAAGTCGCGGGCACGGCTAGTAAAAAATATATTTTTCGGTGTATTTTTCACTGCTTCTAAAATAACTTTTTTGTAGTAAATTTAATCTGAGACTCGAGCATCACATGAACTACTTTTTAAAACCGTCAGGTGGAGTGACAAAGAGGGATACAGCTTGACCCCTCTTGACTTCTTTCTTTCAGCAATGCGCCACGCGAATATCAAAACGCTTTTCCTTGATTGAAACAGTAATAGTTACTCTTATTTTTGGTTAATTTCATTTTTCTTAGAAGCGTTTTTTTCTTCTTCTATAAGTAAGTATGTATCTAAATAAGGGATAATTCTAAATTATAGATTTTAGTGCATTTAATATCAAATACTATATGTTTTCATTTGAGATATAAGGGTTTGTAAGACATTTTGTATACATTTGATATGATATTACTAAATGCGATTACTATCTGTACCTGTGTTACGTTTTCACAGTTAAATTATCAGTTAAACGAATTTCGATATAGTTTATGATGGAATACGTTGAACCCTGATTATAATCTTATCAACAGTACATAAGTAATTTAATTATCTTATTTAAAAATAAGAAAATTAATGAAATTGTAGTATCAATATGTATTTATTATTAAAAATCTGTATTGTGTGCAGATTCCATTTTAAAGATAGAATTGACCAACTCATTTTTAAATATAGAATGGGTTATAATAATAAAAAATGCATATATGTATGTACTTAACTACCGTTTAACGCAGAGGCAAGCTAAACAGTATTAAAACATTGTATTTAATGTATTGTTTGTAATGTAAGTAATGGCACAAGAGCATAATGGGGATATTACGGAAACGGACGGTGGTAATGCGGCGTGCACTCAGTCTCAGTGGAGTTTGTCGACCTTCGGACACGATGCCACCTCCATTTCCTGTAGCGTTTAAACCTTACAGACCTGTCTCGTATGTCTCCTATGCCGAGCATTCTATACTTCGCTTTTATTTGGATTATACTAAACTCCAATCGAAATCAATGAATGTGATAATGATTGTGAAATTGGCCGGAGAGATTCAGTCTGGCTGAATATCTGAATGCTGAAAGGACTGAATATATATATATCTCAGTACCTCTTCAGTCATGAAGGATAGCTGTCAACTTTCTGAACCGGTCTATGTCAAGAGCAAACTGGAATAGTTGAATAGTCCCCTCTACGGGTTGGTCAGTCTATGGCACTTCGTGATCTGATCACGCAGCACGCAGCCACCGGATGAGTCACCGGCCGCCCGCAAGCGCCCCGCCAGACCGCTTCACCTACCCGCGCACCCAACACCCGATACAATTCACCAACAACTATTCCGTATGGTGTATTGTATAGCTCCAACAATCGACTATTTAGCTTATCTTTGCTACCGAGTGTAATAAAAACTGCGCCCGCCTCATTGAAACGCGGAATTTTAATTAACAACTAGATCTTGTTGCCTCAATCAATAACCTCTGACGGTCAATCAGCGATCAATTGAACAGAACATACATTCTTTGTTAGCTCAGTATAAAATAATCTACCTAAAGTGTTAGTACCTAAGTAAATACCTAAAGTAGTTAAATAAGCTGGTAATTTCCTAGTTTATCTAGCATTCTTTAAAACACAAGTTTTGCGTATGCACTGCCGATCTATAGTAAGATAAAGGGATTAGGAAGAGGTAGGGAAACTGGCTCTGGCATCCATTGCTCACAACGGCACACAATTGTGTTATTTCACGGTGGTGTTCTTTATGGAGGTGGTTACTGCCGCCAGACGGGCTGAACAACATAAATTTTATTTTTGAAATTCCCAAAATGTCCCAGATAGAACATTTCTTGTGGGACGTAATGGGAATAGACGTGCCCAATTTATCACTGCAAAACGCATTGTGCTTTGCTACTTATGTAGTTACACTATTCGACTGATTTTGATGAAATTTGCGTTGTTTGTGTCCAGGTGGACGGTAACCACCTACCATGTATCTACGGTAAAGTGGACTGTCAGCATTTTTTATTTAAAAAAAAAGATATACTATTACATTATGAAAAAAGTTTTAAGTAACGCTTATCAATTAAGACCATACACAAATTTTCAATCGGTTTTTAGTGAAGCATAGAAATTAGCTCGGCATAACATTTGAATCGGTCAATACAATTACGTGTGGTACCACTAGCTAGACAAATAATAATATTCAATACTTATGACGTCACTTTCTTTGCGCATTAGTTCACGTGGCGATTGGCACGCCATATAGCAGCTAATAAACAGAATTGCAATAAAACGTTCATTACCATTACCATCACCCTGAAACGTGAGTGACTAATGTTTTCCTTGACGCTTTTATTCACTCGTATTGGATTTGGAATATGCTCAAGACGCGAGGCAATGTTTAAAACGTATAAATTGCATTAATTAATTTGGGAGAACTACAGTAGGTCGGTACAAGTGAAATCCAGACAGGCTTGTTTGTAAACCGGCTTTATTTTGATGCCTAAAAACTTACGATGAAACGGAAACCAAACTTTCTCCGTACTCTCTCGAAATGTAGATAATCTAAGTCTTGACAAAATTTTGGTGTTCGATCTACAATCCACCGTCTACTAACTAGAACAAGTTGATTTATTTCATCTGCTATTATAACCTAGCTAGACTATTTAAAGAAAGGGATTGAATATGGCGGTGCTTCTACTATTTGCCTCATGGTCGACGCAAAAATGGGATGTTATAAGTTTGACGTCTGTGTGTCTGTCTTCTATGTATCGTAGCTCCTAAACGGATGGACCGATTTTGAATTGGTTTTTTTGTTTGTTTAAGAGGTGACGTGATCGAGATGGTTCTTAGCTATAGTTTATGAAAATCTATCTGTTCAGGTGTTCGAAGATCATCAGCCAATTTTCTAGTTGACGAAGGGATTTCATTAACTTTCACAGGTTCAATTGATGTCAATATTTGGTATACTGTTATATCGGTGGAAATTTCCATGACCTTGACCTGTCTGCGGGAAACTCAACTATTCAGCTTACAGCAGATAGTTACAGCGTGTTTGAGATCAATTAAATGTTTATAATGTTTATAGTATTATACTCTTGAATTATTGGAAATAATGAAACAAAGATGTATTACATGTATTATTTACAACCTTTGACCAATGACCTACATTATCAGTTTTCAAAAGATTCACTCACCTGTAAAAACAAAAGAAACAATTTTTAAAATTTTATACACCGATTGTCGAAGGCATTTTTAAATTTTTACTATTATTTAATATTCCATGAAATCTCGTACGATCGAAAATTGGTTTATTGTTTTTTCTTCAGTTGGATTAGCAGATGACTGAATTTCCTATTTTTTTTTTAAAGTAAAGTATCGCCTTAAGACAACTATAAGAGTATACAGTGTTTGAACTCAATCTATTACTAAAGAGTGACCACGAAAAACAGAAGCAACCTTTGGTTTAGAGTATTATTAACACACTAGCTATTGCACACTACTTCGTCCGCGTAACTATAAAATATAGCCTATGTTACGCCCTGATAATGTAGCTTTCTATAGGTGAAAATTTTTTTAAAATCGGCTTAGTAGTTTTTGAGTTTATTTATTACTAAACATACAAAAATACAAATCTTTTTTCTATAATATTAGTATAGATTAATGCTAAATTAATGAAACACCATTAGTGTCCATTAAGTGGTTGAACAGCATGCCAGGCGACATTTAAATGAAAAATATAAGGAAGTAAAGTAAGGCAATATTAATAAGAATATGATCCACCACAAACACTTGGTAACCAAACAACGCAACGCTACTACATAGGTCTCAAATGACACATGATACGAGTATATACATAATGTAGTATCGGTCAAAGCGTAGGTGGTTATTGTTCCATTTGTTTGTAGTGAAAGCCGCGTCTTATGAATCACTAATGTGCTCCGCTACCCACTGCCTTAAACCTACCGTTTCCGTTGTGGTTTGTAGTGGCCCATTTTCGCAACACTCCAGGGCGAACGTTCGCTCGTGTGAATAGCGGTTTCGTTAAAACTACCGGTCCACTGGTCGAGGGATGCCAATTATTATTCTGTGAAATGGTTGCTTTCATAACTGTTAAAGCTATGTGCTGGCGAAGTAACTAAACATGGCTAAAATGATTTCGTTTATTTCTTTAAACAAGAACTTTATCTTTACATAGTATAAAATAAAGTCTGTATGTACGTTTAGATCTTTTAAACTATGCAACGGGTTTTAATACGGTTTTCACTAATGGAAAGAGCGTTAACCGAGGAAGGTTAAGTCTTAATATATAATTTTTAGAAAAAAAAAAATTCACTGTGCGATGCGGTTCGCCAGTATTTCTATAATATGTATGTAGTTATATTTTATTAAAATACAATAGAAGCGGACAAAGATTCCACTTGAGAATTGTAACATTAATCTATTCATGCAATTCATTTTCATACTAATTTATTATAAATGTTAAAGTAACTATGTCAGTCTGTTACCTTTTAACGCCTTAACTATTTAAAAGTTAGATAAAGAATTGTGATTAGATATTTTATTAAATGAGCGCAAACCCACTTTATAAAGTTTTAACTCAATGTCCTAAATATAAAATGAAGTGCGACACTTAACTTTGGGTTCTGTTGCGTTCCGTTAAGGTTGAAAGAAGTGTTGGTGACCACTGTCCGACCGAGAAGTGTGGGTGGCGACTGCATCAATAACGGGCGTTTAGGTGGGTGTGAGGACCGAATGATAAACGCCACCACCACCTTAGCCAGTTAGACTAGACATTGAACAAACCGCACTTTATGCAACTACATTAATTTGTATGCATCGAAATCGCCAACTTTGTTATTATTATCCTACGAATGTGGCACTGAAAATTTCTGGAATCAAGGAAGTGATACAACATTAACAGTGAAAAAGATACTTATTGTTTTTCGAAGTATTCTCCTTGAAACCTAATAAATTTTTCCATTCGATGGAACCAATTATTAAAGCATTCATTCCATTCTGAAGTTGCGGTATTCAAAATGGCCGTTTTGTAGGCGTCTAGAGCTTCTTCAGGTGACGAAAATCGTTGACCACGCAATTTGTTCTTAATTTTGGGGAAATTATAAAAATGATTCGGGCTTAGGTCAGGGCTGTACTGCGGATGGTCTAATAATTCAACGTTTTCTTGCTCCAAAAACTCTTTTGTTCTGTGGGCGGTATGAGAGCTGGCATTGTCGTAATGGAGGATGATGCGGCGGTTGCAGTTCTCTTTACGGAGTTCAGAGACAACCTACGGCAAACAAATGCTAGCATATCATTCTGCATTGACCGTTCTTTGTCCCTCAAAAGGAATAGTCGCAACATGGCCGGTTTTAGAGACAAATGTGGCCACCATTTTTTTTTGAAACTCCATGAACGAACAACTTTTGTTGGCTTCAACTCATTTTCGAACACCCAAACTCGTGACTGGTTTTTGTTTCGGGTTTGTATGCGTATATCCAGGATTTGTCACCTGATACGCCACTGTATACAGCATTTGAAGATCCTCCGTGGAATCTCTCGAGAGTTCTGACGTACCAAGTAACGCGAGCCGCTTTTTGCTTCTCACAGAGCGAATGCGGGATCCATCGGGAAAATAACTTTTTTACACCTAATTGTTCATGCAAGATTATTTGTATTTAACTCATGCCAATGTCTAAAGTTGCCTGATTTCGCGATATGTCACATGTCGATCTTCCTCAATCAGCTTACGCACGGCATCAACATTATCATGGATGACTGCAGTTTTTGGGCAACCTTGACGGGAATCATCACGGAGCTTGACACGTCCACATTGAAATTCCGCAAACCAGCGATAAATTGTGATTTTAGATGGGACTTCATCACCAAATGCAGAAAGCATCCGATCAACACTGTTTTTGTGTTAAACCACTTCGAAAGTCATAATAAATCATTGCTCTTGAATTTTCTCGAGTCAATTCCATTTTCACACTGACTTTACAAGTTCGACAAGACCTTGTGACAAGACCGCGTTCTTATTAAAAAATAAATAAATGGTATTCGATTAATGAAACCATGGAGTTTTTTCGATTATAAAGACTTTATTATGCCAGGAACAATGGAAATATTCCAGTCCCGATACTTTTAGTGCAGCACTCGTACTACTAGCTGTTGTACGTTACTTCGTCCGTTTGATTTTATAAAATATAAGGTATATTGTTATTAAAACACATTGGGTAAAATATGTTACTCGCCGATAATGTAGCTTTTCTTTCTATATACCTAGGTGAAAGAATTTTTAAAATCGGTCCAGTAGTTTTTCTCTTGAGCATATTGAGAAACAATGGTTTGTTTCCGAACAAACAATTTTATATTTTAGTTTTCTTAGCCTACTTTAATTGAATGGTCTGTATTTAAAATGTAAATTCAGCCATTACCTACATTTTTTGATGACTAATTTAATTGTTTCAAATTAGAGTTATGATTATGACACGTTCCTCTGTAATGACCTAAAATAACAGTTATGTATATTATGTAGTAACGTTTTTTATTTCCTGTTTGTAGTGTTTGAATTTGGAACTGACCTCATCAGTTCCTCTGAATTTTTAATTGCAGCGAGTAAATGTTTTCCACTGTAAAAAAGATATTTGCGTTACTACGTCAGCCAGACTGTTTATTCGTGTGGATTTACATTCGAGTACTTTTAGTACTTCGTCGTAAAATCTATTGAATTTAACAAAAGAACGTGAAGTAATGATTAGAAAGAGCATTTTGTTTGTTTTATTGGTTGGAACACATCAATAATTGTCCTTCTAAATTTTATACTAACTATGTTTTTTACTTGGGCAAATTTTAATCCAAAAAGTTTAGGTTTAATATTTAATGTATCAATACTAATTTAGTATCAATGTTATTTAAATTAATATGAATAATATAATATTATTTTCTGGAAATGGCATGGCATGAAAGGCACTATTGTGGCAGGTTTTGGAAGGGTCAAGACAGACTTACCGATAGTTAAATGGAGGTTCGCCTGCTCTTCCAGCGCTGGTTCGGTTCCACCACAACACGGAGAGTTTTTTATTGATTTAAGCGTTTGATTCTTAAGATATCACATACCACACACACGCGTAAAGAGTTAAATTTAGCGGAGCGATATGCGAGCGCGGCGACAACTTGTAAGCGTCTGTCTTGTTTTTAAGGGTAGGAAAGGGAATAAAAAAATAGATAAATATGTAGGTAGGTATGCGTATGATGCGTTTGTTTGCATGTGTGAGGTGTGTAGCAAAAACGGCGTCAACATTATCCCCCGGCCTGAAGGTATCCTTCAGAACAAGCGGCATTAATGCGAAAGTATAAAAATATTAGCGAAAAGAGATTAAATAAAAACAAGCAATAATAGCGAAACAGAAAAATAAATAAATAAAAATTAATTAATTAATATAATTTATTGAGTTGGTAGCGGGTAAAGTTTAACCACTGGCCGCACATAACTGCCAGTTTTAGTTTTCACTTTGACTGTACGAGTGACTCCATCCTTGCCGGGATAAAGTTCCTCTACTACGGCCAAAGGCCAAGTAAGCGGTGGCGATTTATCGTCCCGTACTATTACAATGCAACCCCTTTCAATTGGATTGGTAGGCGTATTCCACTTTTGTCTGTTTTGAAGTGAAGTTAGGTATTCTAAACTCCACCTATCCCAATAGGATTGTACGAGTTTACTTAATAATTGATAGCGATTGAGTCTATTTTCCGAAATATCACTTAAATCCTCTGCGGGCAAGTATTTTAATGGCGTTATATTTAAAAAATGAGCGGGAGTCAATGCTGTAGGGTCAGATGGATCAGAACTGAGTACACACAGAGGGCGAGTATTTAAAATTCCTTCTATTTGAATTAAAACAGTGTTAAATTCCTCGTATGTTAAGACCTGAGTACCTATCACCCTATATAAGTGCGTTTTAACTGATTTAATATTGCTTTCCCATATGCCACCAAAGTGGGGAGCTAAAGGAGGATTTCTCTTAAATTGAATGCGTAAATCGGACAACCTTTGATCTAAATATTTATTATGCGTTTCTGAATGCAAAAGAGAAAAGAGTTCATTGAGTTTGCGTTTCGCGCCAACGAAGTTAGTGCAACCGTCACTAACTATCATGGAAACAGGTCCCCGTCTACTAATAAAGCGTTTAAACGCGGCTAGGAATAATTCAGAACTTAAGTCTGAGACTAGTTCCAGGTGAAGCGCCTTAGTTGTGAGACAGATGAACAGGCAGACATATGCCTTTACACTTTTGGCTCCACGTCGCCTGTATGGCGTTACAAAGAACGGACCTGCGTAATCAACGCCAGTGTACACAAAACTTTTTACTTTGCTCACCCTAAAGTACGGCAAATCTCCCATTATTGGAACCATATTCCTAGGTTTTAATTTAAAACAAATGTTACACATTTGTATGCGTTTGCGAACCATGCCTCTTGCCGCGAGAATCCAATATTTTTGACGTAATAATGGTAATAATAGGCTAGGGCCAGCGTGAAGATTAGATAAATGATAAAAATCTACAATTAAATGCACAATGGGATCTTTAGCGGGTAAAACAATAGGGTGTTTGCGTGAAAATTCAAGTTGAGCGTTATTAAGGCGACCACCTACTCTAATTATATTATATTCGTCAATAAAAGGATTTAACCTCTGCAAACCAGTACTACATAGTTTGCCTTGTTTTAAGTTATGAAATTCAGACAAAAAATGATTTTGTTGAATTGTGCGTATTATAACTTCTTCAGCGTATTCTAAATCCAGAAGTGTTATAGACCCTTTAGACTTCAAGACTTTTGTAAAGCGTAAAATATATACACAACAATGCAAATATTTATTCCACTTTGACATGCGAGTGGCTAAGTCATAGAAAATACTTTCGGATTTTTCTTCTACGTGTGACAGAAGAATGGTGGGTTTAGATTCAGGAAGCGTATCTAACGACTTATTTATAAATTCCTGTATTGGCCATTTTGCGATTGGTAGCGTTGCCCAAAATGGACCGTGAAACCATAATTTATTATTAGCCAATTTACTAGGCAGTACAGGACGAGAAATTATATCCGCAGGATTTTCTTTTCCCGGGATATGATACCAATGTTCAGCGGAGAGATTTTCATTAATTTTTGATATTCTGTTGGCTATAAAAGTGTGAAATTTGTATGGTTGTGCGTGAATCCAAGAGAGTGACACCGTAGAATCTGAGAAAGCGAAAATATTATCGATTTGAACGCGTTCACTTATAGCATCCTTCACCGAAACAATTAAATTCGATAACAAAAGCGCAGCGCACAGTTCGAGTCGCGCTAATGTTACGTTTTTCAGCGGAGCAACCCTTGACTTAGAACACAGAAGTGTCACGTGACCTATGTCACTATCACCCTGACTAACTCTTATATAGACAACGGCACCATAACAAACTTCACTAGCGTCTGCGAAACCCAACAGATGAATATTTTTAGAGTTGGATAAAATACCTACATGACGTGGTATTTTTATTTGTTCTAATAGCGGTAATTCATTTTGAAATTGAGACCATTTAATTTTAATAAAATTAGGAACTTCGTCGTCCCAATCTAAGTTTTGTTTCCAACATTCTTGGATTAACAATTTTAGAAAAGCGGTGACAGGACCAATCAGAGATAAGGGGTCAAATAAGCGTGCGGTAACAGAGAGAATAGAGCGTTTAGTATATTTAAAATTTTCAGCGTTTATTTTGAAAGAGAAAAAGTCTTCAGTAGGTAGCCACCGTAAGCCTATAATTTTTGTATGCGTGTTTTCGTCAAAAGTTACGACCTCAGAAACGTGTTGATCTCCAAGTATGCGTTGCCTAAATTCAGAACTATTAGAAACCCATTTACTAAGTTTAAACCCCCCGGCCATGAACATCTGTACCAGCTCATGGTATAACCTTTCAGCTTCGTCAACAGAAGAAACGGAAGATACGTAATCATCCATGTAGAAATGTCTCTTAGCCGTCCAAGCGGCTAGAGGCCAGCGTTTGTTCTCATCATCGGTCAACTGTTTGACTACTCGCATAGCTAGAAAGGGGGAGCTAGATAATCCAAAGGACACGCGGTTAAATTCATAAGTGGAAATAGGGTCCTTGGAATTAAACCTGAAAAGGATTCTTTGAAATCGGTTATGTTCTGGAATCACTTTTACTTGGAAATACATTTTTTTAATGTCAGCGGTCAAAGCAATAGAATAAAGTCTGAGGTTGAGAAGTAAATCGAATATATTGGCCTGTAGATTAGGGCCTGTATATAAAATATCATTAAGAGAATTATTATTTGAGGATTTACTACTAGCGTCGAGTACTATTCTAATTTTTGAAGTACTTTTTTCAGGTCGGTAAATAGCGTGATGGGGAATATAATAGCACGGACCTTTAGCGGGAGTAGAAATTAAGTTAAGGTAGCCGCTGTCTATATATTCCTTAATAGTTGCGTTATATCCTTCGCGTAGTATAGGATTCGAATCGAGGCGTTTTTCTAATTTTTCTAAGCGTATTCTAGCGTTTCTTTCAGAGTTCCCTAAGACAGTAGGTGAAAATTTAAATGGTAATGCTACAGAGTAACGCCCGGTGTCAT